>CM046966.1:63328766-64578766 GCA_025698475.1 Gossypium anomalum
GACACGAAGACCCACCATCTCAGCCACCACCCACCCATCGTCCAGTTCATAGGGCAGCTTCATATTCTGACATCTCTGAGCGCCTTACCCAATTCAAGCAGCAGTGTTTTCTGCGATTTGATAACATTGATGCTACTCTACAGCAGATTTTCCAGCACCTTCACATTTCATCGTCACCACCACCTCGCGAACCATTCGACGGTGATGATGTTTAAAAATCTCCTTTGTTATTTTTATTTTTATTTTTATTTTTATCTTTCTTATTACTCTTATTTCCTTTTGACACTATTTTATTTTTAGGGTTTTATAAATAAATTTTAATTTCGGTTATTTCATTACGAGTAATTATTTCTTCCTTATTTTCCCTAAAGAGTTCCTGATTTCATCATAGTTATAAAGAGCTCCATAGCTCACTATCACTTAGGAACTTCAAACTCCACTAGAAAAGGTTCTCCACGACTACCATGCCCTGCTCCACCACGATCATAGCCACCACGAGATATAATATTCTTTTGGCACAGCATTTATGGAACCCAAGCTCTACCACCATCGGAGTATCCTCCTCCACTCTACATAACTCCAACCTAAGGAGCTCATTCATTTAACATTCAGGAAGTTTCACTTCTCTCCCTATCTTATGATCTTATATTTATAAGTTCCACTAAATTTATCTTTGTACATTGAGGACAATGTACATCTTAAGTGTGGGGGAGTCAATTATATCACTATTAAAAAAATCCCTGAATTTTGTCTTGTTCTCTTGTAAATCTCTCATATCATTTTTAGGATGAATTTTGATTAATTTATGATTTTTATTGATATGACTTGAATTAAAACATAGGCATTCATGCATTAATTATTTAAACTTTAAGACATTAGAGATTCAAGCATGATAAGTTGGTTTTTGAGAATTTAAAATTTTAGGTTGTTTTCCCCAACTTTAGGTATTATCTTGGATTGAAATCCATAGGTTTAAACATCAAAAAGCCATAATTTTTGTGAGATTTTGAGCCTTTAGAGCATCTATATTTCTTTCATGCTTACTTTTATTTTTTCTTTGAGTGCGTCAATATTGAATTGTTATTCTAGAACTTGCTTGATTATGCATGTCAAGACCACACCATTTGATTTGATATGTCAAGATGATAGAGGCACTTAGGTTTAACCCACTCATGCCATGAAAAGCCTACCTTCACAATTAATCCTTAGTAAACCCCTTTCAGCATAACAAGCCATTCCTTGATTTATCCCCAATATTAACCCTTAACTTATTATTGTTGAAATCCCCTCAATTAATTTGATCCCTATTTTTGTCGAGATTTGATTTGAATAAATTGCTTAGCTATGTTTTATTTTTAGTTAGCCTATGTTATTTTTCCTATTCTTAACTTGTTCTTAAAAAAAAAACATACATATATACATATTAGTAGCGATCTTTCATTTTTGAGCTTAAGTATTTAATTCCATGTTCTAAGAAGAAGCTCTTTTGTATGCAAATAATGATTTAGTATTTTTCTAATTAAGTAATTCTTCAATTCAATCTCGATTCTAACCTTTTCTTTCAGCTTGTGACCACAGCCCCTAACCAAAGCCTCGTTACAACCCTCTAAAGACCTTTTGATTGATGTATCATCTCAATTTATAGTGGTGGAGATTTGATTTTCATGCAAGCCTATGGTAATAACTTTTCATATTGACTGTTGAGTGCTAAATTCATTATCCTTAAACACCTCGAGTGATTTGAGTGAATCTTTAGTGAGGATGTTAAACCCTGTGAGATTTTGAATAAATAGTGATTACTTAGATAAGGGGAGACGCCTATGTTTTTTGTGATGAAATGCTCAACTTGGAATGTTTGAGACTTTAATGTTCTTCTAGTTGAATTCTCAATGTATGATTACTTATGGATTAGTTTGAGATATTATTGATAGGAATTACAAGTTGAGAAAAAGAAATTATTAATTGTGAAATGAGAATTTTGCTTGAGGACAAGCAAACACTTAAGTGTAGGGGTATTTGATAAACCGTAATTTATACATATTATTATCCCATGCTTAACACATTTATGAATGATTTCTCCTTAGATTTGGTGAATTTAATGCTCCTAATCTTTTAATTTCATGTTTTATACTTAGGTGAGCACATAAGAGCAAAAAGAACACGAAACGGACCGAAAATGAAGAAAATGGATCGACGTGGGAAAACAACACGGCCTGGACTTCCGCACACGGGTAGCACACATGCCCGTGCCATTCTAACAGGCTCAAACATGACCTAAAACAACCTCAACACGGCCGTGTCTATTTCTCAGCCTTGACCACGGCCTGAAGTAATCGCACACAGGCGTGTCACACGGGTGTGTCCCTATCGAGCCCAAGTTATGTCCTATTCAGAAAAAGGGTAATTTGAAGGGCTTTTAGGCATTCTAAAGCCTATTTAAACACCCTAGAGGAGGATTAAAGGGGACACATAGAGTAGGAAGCAAGGAATTACTCGAAGAAAGTCGATTGATCCATCTCAAAAGCTGGATTCATCATCAAGACTGAAGATCTGCCCTCAATTTCCCTTCAGGAGTTTTGAGTTTTCTTTATGTTTTGTATTCATTATTCTTTTGAGATGTCTTCCTTTTTAGTTATGAACTAAATCCCCTAAATACCTAAGGGGAATGAAACCTAAGACGAATCTTGTTATTATTATCTAAATTGTATGATAAATATTTGACTTGTTCTTAATTATGTGTTCTTAATTCTTGCTTCAGTATTTCAGGATATTGATTCAAGTTAATGCACTTATTCGGAGGATGAATAGTCTCTATCTAAGAGTAAATTTATCATAATTAAGCAGAGTTGATTGCACGCCTAGGGTGAAACCTAATAAGGGGATCCATAGATCGAGTTAATGCAACCCTAGGGTGTTAATTAGAAAGAGATTTGAATTATTCAATCTAGGGTTAGATGTTATTAGTCTTGAATAGGGATAATAGCATAACTTAGGGATTTATAAGGAACAAGTTGAATGAATAAATCATCCGATTCAGAGTCAAATAACAAGTGAAGTTTAGGTGGATTTTTCCTTGGGTATTGTCTTAATCAATCGAATTTTCTAAAAAGTATTTTCCCCAATTCTATTTTCTGTGCATTCTTAGGTAGTAAATTAGTTTAGATAAACAATCCCCATTATTCTTAGTCTACATAATAAAAAGAAAGTTAATACTAGTACTTTTAGTTCCTTTGGGTTCGATATCCGGTCTTGCTAAAACTATACTACTGTTCGATGGCTGCTTTTGCCTTCGTCATGATAATAGTTAGTTTGAGTACGATCATTTATAAATTTTAAAACTTATAGCGAGTGACAATCACAAGACTGCATTCCAAGTAAAATATGTGGCCGCTAGTTATGTGGATGCCCAGAGGAGGGAGTTTCTGAATCTGACTCAGGGGGATAAGCCTGTGGCTAAATACGAGGCAAAATTTTTGTGACTTAGCCGCTTTGCGCTTGGGATGGTGGCAACTGAATATGAGCATTGCTTTCATTTCGAGATGGCCTCAGAGATAATCTACGAGTTCTGATAGCTCTACAGAGGGAGCGAGATTTTACTGTGTTAGTAGAAGAGGTGAAGATCGCCGAGGACGTAAAGCGCGCTGAGCATCAGAACAGTGAGAAGGACAAGGGGAGGAATAAGAGGGTTTGAGAGCCCTCAAGTTTAGCTATGGGGCCTAAGGCCAGATTTGATGGGCCGGCCAGTGTTGGGGCCCCTGTTACTGCTTCTGGACCGCAGCCTTATGCTGATTGTGGGAGACGCCATCAGGGCGAATGCTGGAAAAGGATTGGGGCATGTTTGAGGTGCAGATCTATGGAGCACCGTATCAGAGATTGTCCACAGAGGCCCGATCAAATGCAAGCTACTGGTATGGCTACTACTCAGCCACCGAGAGGTGTTCAGTAGCCACCGAGAGGCTGTGGTCACGCCAAAGGTGGAAATGGTGTGGGCGGTGGTCGTGGAGCACTGCTCAAAGGGGCTGTCATACTGAGGCGAGGTAGCCGGCACTGGTTTATGCTGCACATCACCGAGAGCACAGAGACAGCCTAGATGTTATTACGGGTACATTCTTTATCCATGATGTACCTTATACTGCATTGATTGATGTTGGATCTACACATTCTTATATAGCATGCACTGTATCCGACACTTTGAGTGTAAGGGTTGAAAACACTACGAGTGAGGTTACTGTGTTGAGTCCATTAGGGTAGTCAGTGAGAGTGAATAAATTGTTTAAGTATGTACCATTGAAGGTTCAAGGAAGGATCTTTTTGGTGGATTTAATGAAACTCCCTTTTGGAGAATTAGACTTGATACTGGGCATGGACTCACTGGTTAAGCATCAAGTGAATTTGGATTGTGCTGCTAAACAGGTGATACTAAAAATTGCAGAGGGTGGCAAGGAAGTTGTAATTGGGGAGCATCAGAATTATCTGTCAAATGTGATTTCTGCACTTAGAGCTGAGAAGTTCATTCGTAAGGGTTGTGAGGCATATCTAGCCTACATCAGTGCTTCTGGTTCTGAGGTTTCATCTGTTAAAGATATCAGACCAGTTAAGGACTTTCCAAATGTCTTTCTCGATGAGGTACATGGGTTACCTCCAAACCGTAAAGTCGAGTTTGGAATTGAGCTCCTGCTTAGTATAGCTCCGATGTCCATCGCCCCTTACAGAATGGCACTGAAGGAGCTTGTGGAGCTTAAACCTCAGATTCAAGAGGTACTGGATCTAGGGTTCATCTGCCCTAGTGTGTCTCCATGGGGAGCACCGGTCTTATTTGTGAAAAACAAGGATGAATGCGCATGTGCATCGATTACCGGCAATTGAACAAATTGACTATTAAGAATAAGAATCCCCTACCGAGGATAGACGATTTGTTCGAACAGTTCCAAGGAGCTTTAATATTTTCTAAGTTTGATCTCTGATTGAGGTATTATCAACTAAAGAGTTAAAGAGGCTGATGTTTACAAGACAGCATTTAAGAGTCGTTATGGTCATTACGAGTTCCTAGTGATACCGTTTGGACTAATGAATACACTAGCGGCTTTTATGGATTTGATGAACTGAGTGTTCTAGCCCTATCTGGATCAGTTCGTAATAGTGTTTATAGATGATATTCTAGTGTATTCGAGAACTGAGGATGAACATGATGCACATCTCCGGGTTGCTCTGCAGATTCTGAGGGAGAAGCAACTGTACGCCAAGTTTAGTAAATGCGAGTTCTGGTTACGAGAGGTAACATTTCTAGGCCATGTGGTGTCTGCTGAAGGGATTAGGGTTGATCCTCAAAAAATTGAAGCTGTTCTAGATGGAAGCCACCTAAGACTGTATCTGAGATTCGAAGTTTTCTAGGTCTGGCAGGGTATTGTAGACGTTTTGTGGAGGGATTTTCGTTGATTGTTGCACCTCTGACTAAGTTGTTGCGTAAAGGGGTACCGTTTAACTAGACTGATAAGTAGCAGGAAAGTTTTGAAAAGTTTAAAAAAGTTCTAACTGAGGCCCCTGTCTTCATACAGCCAGAGTCTGAGAAATAATTCACTATCTACAGTGATACATCACATGTTGGTTTAGGATGTGTTTTGATGCAAGAGGGGAAGGGAGTGGCATATGCATCTCGTCAGCTTAAGACGCATGAGGCAAACTATCCGACACATGACTTGGAGTTGGCTGCGGTGGTATTCGTACTAAAAAATTAGAGGCATTACTTGTACGGTGAGAAGTGTATCATTTACACGGATCACAAGAGCCTCAAGTATCTCCTCACTAAGAAGGAGCTAAACCTTAAGCAACGTAGATGGATTGAGCTGCTTAAGGATTGTGACTGTTCAATTGAATACCATCCTAGTAAGGCTAATGTGGTAGCCGACGTACTAAGCCGTAGGGCTGTGACTGATCTGAGGGCGATGTTTGCTCGTTTCAGCTTATTCGATGATGGTAGTCTGTTGGCCAAACTTCAGGTTAAACCAACGTGGATTGAACAGATTAAGGGTAAACAGTTGGAGGATGAGTGACTAAGTCCTCATTTCCGAAAGATTGAAAGTGGTGGCACATCAGATTTTGGACTGAATAGCGAAGGGGGGTGGGAGAGTCCGTGTACCAAAGAATATTGATCTGAGACAGTCTATACTGCAAGAGGTGCATAGTAGTCCTTATGCTATGCATCCTAGCAGGAATAAGATGTACCGAGACCTTCGTGAGTTATATTGGTAGCCAGGTCTTAAGCGTGAAGTTATCGACTTTGTGGGTAAATGCCTTACTTGTCAGTAGGTCAAGGCTGAACACCAATTTCCTTCAGGGTTGCTTCAGCCAGTTAAGATTTCGCTGTAGAAGTGGGAGAAAACGACTATGGACTTCGTTAGTGGGCTGCCCTTAATGCCTACTAAGAAGGATTCAGTATGGGTCATCATGGATTGATTAACCAAATATGCCCATTTCATACCTATTCATACCGATTACTCATTGCAGAAGCTGGCTAAATTGTATGTGTCTAAAATAGTGTGACTGCATGGAGTACTGATTTTCATAATATCTGATAGAGATCCTTGCTTCACGTCTCAGTTTTGGATGAAGTTACACGATGCATTGGGTACAAGGTTGGACTTCAGTACTGCGTTCCATCCTCAAACAGACGGCTAGTCAGAAAGGGTGATTCAGATACTGAAGGACATGTTAAGGAGTTCTGTGATTGACTTCAGGGGTAGTTGGGAGGATTACTTGCCATTAGCAGAGTTTGCGTACAACAATAGCTACCTTTCTAGCATATAGATGGCACCTTACGAGGCATTATATAGTCATAGCTGTCATACTCCTTCATGTTGGACTGAGTTAGGTGAGCAGCGAGTTTTAGGTCCTGAGTTATTTTCTGATACCGAGGATAAAGTTAGATTGATTCAGGACCGACTGAAGGCGGCATCTAACAGACAGAAGTCATATGCAAATCTGAAGTGTAAGGAGATTGAGTATTCTGTGGGGGACTTAGTGTTTCTCATGGTCTCACCATGGAAGAAGGTGCTGAGGTTTGGTCGGAAGGGCAAGTTAAGCCCTAGGTTCATTGGGCCTTACCGTATATTGAAGCGTGTTGGACCGGTTGCCTATCAGCTTGAGTTACCTCCAGAGTTAGACCAGATTCATGATGTGTTCCACGTCTCTATGTTGAGGCGCTACCACTCTGATCCTACACATATCATCTCGACTGAGGAGATTGAGATTAGACCAGATCTGACTTTTGAGGAGGAACCAGTTCAGATTCTAGAACGTGATGTAAAAGTGTTGAGAAAGAAGTCTATCCCACTTGTTAAGGTACTTTGGCATAATCACAGCTCAGAAAAAGCCACGTAGGAACCCGAGGAGGCGATGCGAAAACAATACTCTCATCTATTTTGACTAGGTAAATTTTGAGGTCAAAATTTTTTTTAGGGGTAGAGTTGTAACGCCCCAAAATCTAAGTGTTTATCTTTGTATGTTATGTTGCATAAATGTATGGTTTTTTCAGTGGTTAAGTGTCCTAAGAAGTGTTGGAGAAGTCCTAAGTTCAAGCTTTGACTTGTGCAAAATTTTGTTTTTACTTGAATGAACTTTGTCTCTAGTCAATAAGCTTCTTAAATAATTGTGGTTAAAACATGACATAAAAAGCTTGCTGGTCTAGGGGATAGTGGCGTGTTACTGCTACTAAGGGTCTTGAGTTCGAGTCCCACTGTGCTCAAGAAGTGTTTTATTTTGCTTCTCTTACCGTGAGAGAAGTAGAAGTTGACTGAAATATTGCTAGTTGAGGAGAGTTTGAATTCGGTGGTTGAAGAGGGAATGGTGGAGTGATATTAGGAGGATTTTGTGGGATTTGAAAGTGGGGGTAGTTGTAGCCGAATAGGGCTTTGACCACTCAGGAATTCGGCTATGAGTTGGTAATTGGTCACTTCATTTCGGGTTTTTGCCAATTGTGTTTCTTTTCACTCTTTGTTTCTGAAGCCAAATATTGCTATTGTTCTTTTCGTGCACCTTTCAGTTCTAGTGTATTTCAATCCTTCCTTCTCCCCATTCCAGTTTTTTGCCTAGGTCGACAACCTTATTAATTTTGTTTCAGTTTTGGGCAAGTTCTCTTTGACTCCTTTTCGTCTCTTCTACCCCCCAATCAATTCTCCTTTGGTCGAATATATCATCTCCCCCTCTTTCGACTCTGTGGTTATCAGAGTTCATTTCTATCCACCATGCTATTTTGACTGAATACCCCTTGCTTCTCCTCTCTTTTCTCTTTTCAAACCATTCTTCTTACTGTCTCTTCCTATTTGGTAGCTAGGCCGAATAGTCTATCCCTTTAGTTGCGATTTCATTTTTGTTCTTTGACAAATCGGTAAGTACTGTCGCAGTGTTTAAAGCCAAATACTCCTATCCCTTCTTGCTGATTTTTATCTTCCTTCTCTTAGGTGTGGTGTTTCTTTCGGTTTCTAAAACTTCTCAGGGAGTGAAGAAGTTTGCAAGTAAATATTGAAGCAGTTGAAACCTTTCCCTCATCACTCGATCAAGGTAACTCTGTTTGCGATTATTGTGTTCAACTAGGGCATGGCTTGTATAGGAGGGTGTTAGCTGATTGCCCTATTTTCCCCTATCCTTGGTTTTGTGTTTTCAATAAGCCATTATATAGTTTCAAGTCATGTGTTTATGTGATCATCGTTAATGGGTTTCGCTGTCAATGCAGCTATTTGATTAGGAGGGTAAATCAGCCTTCGTCAACGGTTCAAACAAGGCTAACCACACTCTTGCAATCACGACAAATATTGGATGTTATTTTAAGTTAGGTGATAGAAAAGGGTGATTAACTCTAGTATCAAGCGACTAACAGAATATCTTGATTGAATGTAGGTTTGGGGAACTCTTGAGCTAGAAGCACGTTTTCGCAAATAGGTGTGTAATCGCATTGTAATAACTGTTAATCGGCAAGAAAATATGTCTATTGACACTACACGAGCATGCGATCACTCGTGTGGTGATCCGAACGCATAAAATGTGGTCGTTTGACAGTAGATGCCACCATGAGAGATTTCATGGGCTTAGGTCGTTTTGGGCCACGTTGGGCCGAAATAGGCTGTGTGGGCCCCACAGGCTTGTGGGCCCCACATGGGTAAACCACACGGACGTGTGGAAAATATGGGGCCAAGTTATGTAGTTCACACGGCCAAGGTCATTTTTGGGCTTATTGGGCCACACGGGTGTGTGGGCCTACATGGGCCGCATCATGGGCTTTGGGCCCATTATCACTGTTTGACTATTAAGGTTGCACGGGTTGCCCGAGACGACGATGGACCTACTGTTGGGTCAGTAAGTATACCTAGACCCTGATTTGATGAAATGATCGTTATACCGCCGTGAGGGAAATGACTAATAGACCCCTATGATATGTATGATTGTATTTGAGCATGACATTTTGCATACACGTATGATATTATGACATGACATGATACATGGGGTGGTTTTGATATATTTGGAGGAAGTGTACTGTACTGGCGGTTTTGCTACAAATACTGTTTAGTGTCGCAACCGGTGCTATATTTTGGAGTGTAGGGATGGGTGGGTCGATTTTATCCCCACATGGAGTGTAGGGCTGGACGGAGTGGAGTGTAAAGGATGGATGGGTAGGACTTTTGTTTACATTTCTATTACTGTTACTGTAATGGGCTATGGCCCACACTAATACTGGATTGTCACTGAAACGGGCTTAGGCCCAAACTGTATTTGCCTACTATTGGACTGGTTGTTGTAAAGGGATTATACACTGAGTTTTCATAAATTCACCCTTCTGCTTTCCTGTGCAGGTAATCCTTAGATGGATCGGTGCTATGAGGGACTCGATGGAGGCCACACAATTGTTTCTGCTACAGTTTTAAACTTTTAATTATTAAGCCAATGAATTTGGGTATTTGTTATGTAATAAGGCCTTTTAAAGTTTTACTTTTGATTTGGGTTTTATTTGCGTTGGATCATATTTGTTAGAAGTAGGTCGCGATTTTCATAAGAATAAATGTTTTCAAAACACCACGCTATTGCAACATATTTTAAAAGCTTCCACAACAAACATTGTTTAAAAGTGCAATAACAATCTAAAATCATTAAACTTTTTGCTAAACCTACTTGAGTTCTAACAACGAACAAGTTACCTTAAAGTTTTGTAAAAGATCACTACGAGGGTTTTAATATAGCATGGATTTTTCAAATAGAACGGTGCTTTGCAAAACACACTTCAATGTTGCATCACAAATTTAGCCATAATGTCTAGGCCGGGTTTGGGGTGTTACAAGGATAGCAAAGATGATTATTCATGAAATTGGTGTGGAATACCTTGGGTAAACCTACTAACTTGAAAATGTTATACATTGACTTATTAAAAACATAAAATGTTTATGCTGCATATGATAAAAGTGCCATGTTGCATGCCATGAAGTGGGTTTAAGTGTGTGAGTACTTAAGGATGCAAATGGCTTGGAAAATAGCCTAGAAATTGTCCACACGGCTAGACACACGCATGTATCTAAACCGTACATGACACACGGTTTTCCCCATGGGCGCTGTGTCCCCTGCACCCTAATTAATGCAAAACAAAAAGCCTAGTAGTAAACACACGGGTAGAGACGCGGCCGTGTGAAGGACACGGCCTCAGGACATGGGCGTGTGCCCAGGCCGTGTGAAGTTTGCACTTGATTTTTAGAATTTAATTCGCCACACAGGCTAAGCACACGTGCAAGTGACTTGGCTATGTGACCTTATTTTGGTTTATGATGTCATAAACAGAGAGTTACACGGACTAAGGACACGGACGTGTCCCAGGCCGCACAAGCGTGTGTGACCACACGGCCTACCTACATGGGCGTGTGACTCTCCAAAACAAGAAAAATTTCTAAGTGTTAAAAAGGTTCTAAAAGTTCGCGACTAATCTCGAACCACTTAATGTTTTGGGCCTCGTAGGCCTTTATCAAGGACAATTTGCATGTGATTGAAAAGTTTTAAATTTGAACGAAACTTTATGGCTCGAATTTGTATATTTGTTTTCATTTAAGTCCGGTAATGCCTCGTACCCTATTCTGGTGTCAGATACAGGTAAGGGGTGTTAGATTTAATGGTATCAGAGCTATGGTGTAGTCGGTTCTCAAACTAACGTAGCATGTGTACGAGTCTAGCTGTACATGTCATACATATATTATGATAGTGTGACGACTCTTGACGATTTAAAAATGTGTTTTCATATAGTAAATGGATCCCAATAGATCAGTGGAGGATGATGTTGAAAGTAACGCGCCTGCTCCCGTTGAAGGAGCAATGTCGTTTGATAGTAGACCCACAACTATTAGTTGAGGAGAAGGAGGCAGGGAAGCCTTTTTCCATATGATGGATGCCTGGTACATGGAGTTTGTTCAAACAAACCCGAACGCTCAACCCCCTCCACCCCCTCAAAATCCTCAACCTATACCCCAAGTGCCTCAAGGTATGGATTTTATGAGATTTCATAGAATCCCAGTTGATAAAATTTGAAAGTAAGGAGCTGAGGAATTTAGGGCCAATACCGATGATGACCCCAAGAAAGCAGAATTTTGGCTTGAGAATTCTGTTCGAGTATTCGATAAACTATCGTGCACACCTAAAGAATGTTTAATGTGCATTATTTCCTTGTTGAGAGACGCAGCATATCATTGGTGGAAGACACTAGTTTTGGTGGTTCCGAAAGAAAGGGTCACATGGGAATTCTTTCAAGTGGAGTTCCGAAGGAAATATATCAATGAACAATTTATCGATCAAAAGCGTAAAGAATTTCTTGACTTGAAACAGGGCCGTATGTCAGTTACTGAGTACGAAGGAGAGCTTGTCTGGCTCAGCAAATATGCTTGGGAGTGTGTATCCTCCGAAGGTAAAATGTGTTGAAGGTTTGAAGACAGACTTAATGAGGATATTAGATTGTTAGTGGGTATTCTTGAGCTGAAGGAATTTGTTGTGCTCATTGATCAGGCTTGTAAGGCTGAGGAATTGACCAAGGAAAAGAGAAAAATCGAGGCTGAGGATGAGGCTAGAGATATAAGGAAGAGGCAGACGAGTAAGTCATTTCCATCCCAATATATGAAATCCAGAGATATGTATTCTCGTTCTCATCTTTCGGCTGGGCATTCGTACAGAAATCGTAAGAAAAAAAATTTGGGTTTTAAATCTCAGGCTACCTCTATGGCTAGTGTGGGTAATGGTAGACCTTCCAGACCTGAGTGCCAATAATACGGTAGAATTCATTTTGGTATGTGTAGGATGAACGATGGATCTTGTTTCCGATGTGGTTCTCAAGACCACTATATCAAAGACTGTCCTGAGATAATCGAGAAAGAAAAATTTCAGAGTGCAAGACTGAGTAGTATGGCTACGAAAGGGAGACCCCTGAAAAATGCCGGTAATAGGGCTAATAGAAAAAATATAACGAGGGATACAGCTGTGAGATCTGAAGTGATCACTGGTACTTTTTCTCTTTATCATACTACCATTATTGCCTTGATTGACCCTGGTTCTACTCATTTATATGTGTGCATGAAATTGGTATCTAGCATGAATATACCTGTTGAGTTTACGAAATTTATGATTCAGGTGTCAAACCCGTTAGGCAAGCATGTTTTAGTTGATAAAGTATGTAAGAAATGCCCCTTGATGATTAGAGGTTATTATTTTTCGGGTGACTTGATGTTGTTGCAGTTTGATGAATTTAATGTTATATTGGGTATGGATTGGCTGACATTTCATGATGCTGTATTAAATTGTAGAAAAAAAGTTATTGAATTGAAATGTGAAAATGGTGAAATTCTCCTGGTTGAATTAGATGAGTCAGATAGGTTTCCATTCGTTACTTCCTCGATGTCTGCTTAGAAATGTATGAGAAAAGGATGTAAAGCTTATTCAGCTTATGTGTTGAATACAAAAGAGTCTGAATTGAAGATTGAATTGGTGCCTGTTGTATGTGAATATTTGGATGTATTCCTGGAAGAATGGCCATGTTTGCCTCCAATTAGAGAAGTGGAGTTTGGTATTGATGTGATGCCAGGGGCAGCACCTATCTCGATTGCTCCATATAGGATGCCCCAATTGAGTTGAAAGAACTGAAGTCACAGTTGCAAGAATTAACCGACAAGGGTTTTGTGAGACCGAGCTTTTTACCGTGGGTTGCTCCGGTATTATTCGTGAAAAAGAAAGATGGATCTATGAGATTGTGTATAGACTACCGATAGCTCAATAAGGTAACAATCAAGAACAAGTATCCTTTACCAAGGATTGATGACCTATTTGATCAATTGAAAGGAGCGACATGGTTTTCTAAGATAGACTTGAGGTCAGGTTACTATCAGTTGCGAGTTAAAGAGTCAGATGTGCCTAATATTACTTTTAGAATGAGGTATGGCCACTATGAATTTCTTGTTATGCCATTTGGGTTGACGAACACACCTGCTGTGTTTATGGATTTAATGAATCGAATATTTCAGCCATATTGAGACAAGTTTGTCGTTGTGTTTATTGACGATATTTTGATTTATTTGAGAGATGAGATAGAGCATGTCGAGCACCTGAGAGTTGTTTTGCAGAATTTAAGAGACAAAAAATTGTATGCCAAGTTCAGTAAAAGCAAGTTTTGGCTTCAAGAAGTTGGATTCTTGGGCCACATTGTTTCAGGTGATGGTATCCGAGTTGACCCTAGTAAGATTTCTGCTATCGTCGAATGGAAAACACCAAGGAATGTATTCGAGGTTAGAAGCTTTTTGGGATTAGCCAGTTACTACCGACAGTTTGTGAAGGGATTTTCTATGATCGCCACCCCTATGATGAGGTTGCTTCAAAAGGATGTTAAGCTCGAGTGGTCGAAAAAGTGTCAGCAAAGCTTCGAGAAATTGAAGATGTTATTGACTGAAGCACCAATTTTGGTACAACCCGAGTCAAGTAAAGAATTTATAATCTATAGTGATGCTTCTTTAAATGGTTTGGGATTATACTTATGCAAGAGGGTAAATTTGTAGCTTACGCTTCGAGGCAGCTGAAGCCTCACAAGAGGAACTATCCAACACATGACTTAGAGTTGGCCACCATAGTGTTTGCTTTGAAGATTTGGCGACATTATCTATTTGGTGAGAAATGCCATGTCTACACCGATCACAAAAGTCTTAAGTACTTGATGACTCAAAAGAACTTGAACTTGCGGCAACAAAGATGGTTAGAACTATTAAAGGATTATGAGCTTGTGATTGATTACCATCCGGGTAAGGCGAATGTGGTTGCCGTGTAATAGCCCGATTTTGGGCCTAGTCGAAACAGTGGTTTCAGGACCACAAATTTGACATAAGAAAATTTATTTTTATTATATTTTTATGGTATACAATTTCACAAAATGATCTCATGGAAATTTCGTTTGAAAATTTTAAAGTTTGGCCACTCAATTTAGTCAAAAGGACTAAATTGTAAAAAGTGCAAAAGTTGAGTTCTACATGCTACAAGTGTCCAATTGTTATGAAATTTTAAATTGGAGGTCCTTAAATGGTAATTAGACCATTGGATGATTTCTTGGGCAAAAATGGACATGAAATAGGTGAAATATAATATTTTTAAGTTAGGGATATTTTGGTCATTTAGTAATTAAAAGAATTAAAAAGCCAAAATCAAAGCAAAATTGTGTCCATCTTCAAGCTATGGCCGAATTTCATAAGGGGAAAGCATGGCTAGGGTTTTTCAAGCTTTCAAGCTCGATTGTAAGTTTGTTCTTGCCCCGTTTTTAATTTTTTTTACTTTTTGAAGATCCTCATAGCTCGGTTTAGCTATTTCCACCATTATTTTGAGCTAGGGTTTGTGTTTAAAAATTTACCCATGGATGACATGCATGTATTTTGATGTTTAATGGTAGAATATGAATGCTTGGTGTGTAATAAACGACTTTTACTAAGTGATTTTTGATGAAATTGTCAAAAAGGACTAGTTTGTAAAAAGTTGTAAAATGTGCGTAAGTGTGTGAATAAATGGAAATTGTGGATTGCTATAGTTATGAAAATGGTTTGTCTAGGCTTAAAATACAAGTAAATTGAATAAAAATCATTTTACGAGCCTAGGGGCAAAAGTATAAATATGATAAAGTTTAGGGACAAAAATGTAAATTTTGCCAAAATGTGAATTTAGGCCAATTTGAGTAGCAGGATGAATAAATAAGTTAAATGTGTTGTTATAGATCAAGGAAAATGAGATTCAGACTTAGAACGAGAGGAAAACAAAGAATATGACGAATAAGTCCTTTTCATCGATTTTGCTATTGAGGTAAGTTTGTATGTAAATAATATATCGTTTTTACTTATGTTATAATATTTTGTATTATATGTGAGGTGGTTGCATATTGAATGATCACTTGATGTAAATTCTGAATTGAAATTGATTTTGGATAAATTGGTAAAATGTTGAAAAGTGAGGAATTTCCCGATTGGACCTTTGGAATAGAAAAGATACAAATGATCCGTTGTGAGAACACATGTGTAGTACTATGTGCAAGCTACTATGTGTTTAAAATGGTTTTAGGTCACGTGTGTAGTACTAAGTGCAGGCTACTACATGTACTAGATGGTTAGGTCACATGTGTAGTACTAAGTGCAGGCTACTATGCGTACCCGATAGCTTCGATCACATGTGTGGTACTAAGTGCATGCCACTATGTGTAAAAGATAGTTTTGGTCACAAGTGTGGTACTATGCGAAGGCCACTTTGTGAAGAAGGTAGCTTTGACTGCAAGGGTGGTACTATATGCAGGCTACTGGGCATCCATTTTTATTTCGATGTGTTCAACGGGAAATAACTAGGTGTAATTGAATGTGACTATGTGATGAATAAGTGAAGGTTCGTGTGTGTAAACTTATGAGCAACGTGCTCGATATGTGATCAAACTTTGATAAGATTGATATGGAGTAAGTGTTACAATGAAAGTTACTACATGAAAGAGTGAAATTTAGTAATAAAACAGTTTTGGACAGCAGTAGTTGTGTGAATTTGAAAAATCACCAAAAATGGTGGAAATCAAATTAGAGATTTAATAAGATGTGAAATTAAAGCTTATTGAGTCTATTTTCATATGAAGGAAACGACGTAAGCAAAAGAATTTCATATTATGAGATATTTGAATTTTTGTGAGACAGAGTCAGAATGATTTCGGAATCCCTTGTTCTGATTTGGGAAAATCATTAAAAATTGTACAAAAATAATTATGGGTTATAATTTATATTCTTAAGAGTACATTTTTGAAAGAAACAAATGGGAACATTATCAAAATCTTGTACGAAGAGATAATTAATTTTTAGTGCAGAGGGGTCGGAACTGTCAGACAGCGAAACAGGGGTGACTTTAAAGAATAAAATGTACTTATTGGATAAACCAAAAATTCTAAAAATTTTATGGTAAGAAGATATATGAGCCTATTTTCAGGCAAAATTAGAAAATCTTAATTTGGAGTTCTGTAGCTCAAGATATAAATAATTTAGTGACTGTGACTCGAGTAGACAGCTTAAGATGAACATGAATAAATAGTGGAATGTGTGCAGTTATGGTTGTATTATCTTGAGAACATATTGTGAAGATTTATAAAATCATGTTAATAGATTACTTATCATTTACATGCCTACTTACTAAGTGATAATGCTTACCCCCTTCCTTTCCTATTTCCTATAGTGTCACAGATGCTAGCTCAAGTTGGAGGTCGTTGGAGATTCTATCACACTAACAAGTTATTGATTGGCATAGTATTAACGATCTTCAAGTATTTTTAAGTCTATGGCATGTATAGGGACTTGATTATGTGTATATGTTACTATGAGTTGGCCTAAAATGTTGGCCTATAATATTTGATAGTTCATTTTGTATAAGGCCATTGAGGATGGCTAATATTAGTTAAGTTATATGTTTATGATGTTGTATTTTGTAGATGTGTAAGCTTGCATGACTTGGTTGAATAAGTGTGTGATGATTAATTATGGAAAGTGAAGCATGTGATTGGTTGTGTGAAGAACACAACCTTGGACACGGGCGTATACCCCTATTTTCAAGAAATTTTCTAATGTTTTCCACAGTTCACGATTTAGTCCCGGACCACTTCCAAAGTATGTATTGGGCCTCGTAGGCCCGTATAAGGGATGATATCATGTGTATGAATGATTTTAAATTGAATGAAATTTTATTGCCCGGTTTTGTATGAATGTTTATGTTAAAGTCTGGTAATGCCTCAAACCCTATCCCGGCATCGGACACGGGTAATGGGTGTTACACACGGACGCTTTAAGTAGGAAGTTTTTGTTTTCCTTGAGGGTTATGAATACACAGTTGACTCTTTCAGATGATGGTTCGATTCTAGCCAAGTTGAGAGCTAGGTCGACTTTTCTTCAACAGATTTGTGATGTTCAGAAAGTTGATAAAGAGTTACGAGCTAAGAGAGTGTAGTGTGAGTCTAGCAATAAACTGGATTTTCTGAGTGATTCCGATGGTTGTTTGAGATTTCGTGGTAGGATTTGTGTCCCGGAGGACACTGAGTTGATTCAAAATATTCTACATGAGGCACACAATGGTTGTTTGTCAGTTCACTTGGGCAGTACAAAGATGTATAATGACTTGAAGAAAATGTACTGGTGGAATGGTATGAAAAGAGATATCTCAGAGTTTGCATCAAAATGTTTAGTTTTCAGCAAGTAAATGCTGAACACCAAGTACCATCAGGTTTACTTCAGCCCAACATGGTTCCCGACCGGAAATGGGACCGAATTACTATGGATTTTGTGACAGGTTTGCTTTTAACTCCAAGGAAAAAAGATGCCATATGGATTATTGTCGACAGATTGACTAAATCAGCTCACTTTATCTCGGTACGTACTGATTACTCACTTAATAAGTTAGCTGAATTGTACATTGGTGAAATTGTTAGACTTCATGGAGTACCTATATCGGTTGTATCGGATAGAGATTCAAGGTTCACTTCCCAATTTTAAAAAAACGTTTCAAGAAGTTTTGGGTACAAAGCTAAATTTTAGCACTGCTTTCCATCCACAGACTAATGGTCAGTCTGAGTAAGTAATTCAAAATTTGGAAGACATGCTTCGATGTTGTGTATTGGAATTCCAAGGTAGTTGGGAAAAGTACTTACCATTAGTGGGGTTTTCCTACAACAATAGTTTTCAGTCATGTTTGAAAATGGCACCTTATGAAACATTATATGGACAAAAGTGAAGAACACCCTTATATTGGACTGAACTCAGAGAAAATTAGATTCATGGAGTTGATTTGGTTAAGGAAACCAAAGAAAAGGTAGAAGTGATTCTAAATTGCTTGAAAGTTGCTTCGGATAGACAAAAATCTTACATAAATTTGAAAAGAAAAGAAATTGAGTATCAAGTCAGTGATAAGGTATTTTTGAAAGTATATCCATGGAAAAAGGTTTTGAGGTTTGGTAGAAAAGGAAAGTTGAGCCCCCATTTTATAGGGCCGTATGAGATCACCGAGAGAATAGGGCTGGTTGCCTATCGGTTGGCTTTACCATCTGAATTGGAAAAGATTCATGATGTGTTCCATGTGTCGATGTTGCGTCGTTATCGATCTGATCCTTCCCATATGATTTCACCACAGAGGTTGAGATTCGACCGGATATGACTTATGGTGAGGAACCGGTAAAGATTCTAGCATGAGAAGTCAAACAATTGAGAAACAAAGGCATTGCCTTGGAGAAAGTGTTATGGCAGAGACATGGGGTTGAAGAGGCTACATGAGAGCCCGAGTAGGCCATGAGATAACAATACCCAGACCTTTTTACCGGTAAGATTTTCGGGGACAAAAATCCCTAAAGGGGAAAGAGTTGTAACATCCCGAATTAGGGTCTAATCGGAATAGTGGTTTTGAGACCACAAATCCAAAATAGAAATAATTATTTTATGATTATTTGATGGTCCATGATATGATTGCATGTTTGTGTGAAATTTTATGAAGAAATTCTATGCCTAAAATGTCCAATTTGAAGTTAGGGACTAAATTGAATAAGTTACAAAATATGTGTTCTAGAAGCTTCAAGCATGAAATTGCATTGGATTACAAATTAAAAGGTCTTAACTAGCAATTTGACCAATATCTATAATTTTGGACAAAAATGGGCATGAATAGGAAAATTTTGAAAGAAAAGCTTAAAGGGCATTTTAGTTATTTGGTTAATAAAAGAATAAAATGGGAAAATCAAGTCAAAATTGGCGTCCATCTTCCTTCTTGTGTGCCAAAAATTTAATGCTCTCCATAGCTAGGGTTTTCAACATTTCAAGCTTGATTGTAAGTGCTCCCAAGCCCCATTTTCGATGTTCTTTACATTTTTGAGATCCTTAAAGCATGATCTATCCATTTCTAGCCATATTTTGAAGTAGGGTTCATGTATGAAACTTGACCCATGTGTGCCATGTTTGTATTTTGATGTTTAATGGAAGAATATGGAAGTTTGATTTGTGTTTAACATCTTTTACATCTTTTACTAAGTGACTTTTGATAAAAATGCATAAAAAGGACTTATTTGTAAAAGATGTAAAAATGGATAGTAGAAATGTGATTCAATAAGAAATGTGGGCTGATATGGTTAGAATATGAATCGGCTAGGCTTGGGTAACCAAGAAAATGCATGTATTTCATTTTACGAGCCTAGGGACAAAGTGTAAATAAGTAAAAAGTTAAGGGTAAAAAGGTAAATTTACCAAAGTATGTGTTATGGGTCAATTTGAATAATATATGTATTAAATAAGTTAAATTTGATATTATAGATCAAGAAAAACGTGATTCGGGTCTTGATCGAGGGAAAAACAAAGTTTACGAGGATTAGGCTCGTTTTTATCATTTTGTACCGAGGTAAGTGTAACGCCCCCATGCCCGATACCGACGTCGGAATCGAGCTTGAGGTGTTACCGAACATAATTTATCAATTTAAGTACTTCGAATCATTTGTTTCTACATTCACAGCTTTCTAGCTATCTGCGACATAGTTACAAGAAAAATCATATCTCGAGTTACGAAACTCAAAATCAAGATCCGTAAATTTTCCCTAAATATAGACTCATATATATATTTACTAAATTTTTTCTATAATTTTTGGTTGGGCCAATTAGTACAGTTTATTAGTTAAAATCTCACCTGTTTCAGGGTTCGACTGCTCTAACCTCTGTATATTACGAATCAGATATCTCTCTATACAAAATTTCAATGACTATGAGGTTTGTTTCTATTAAAACTAGACTCAATAAGGAATATTTACATGTAAAGAACAACTTATAATTATTTTTTTAAAATTTATTATAAATTTTTAAAATCAGAACAGGGGATCTAGAAATCATTCTGGCCCTGTTTCACAAAAGTTTAAATATCTCATAAAATATTATTTATATGCCTGTTTTGTTCAATCCACATGAAAATAGACTCATTAATCTTCAATTTCATAACTTACTCATCATTAAGTTCCACTTATACTATTTTTAGTGATTTTTCAAATTCATGTCATTGCTGCAGCAATATTCTGTTTTAAGGCAAGTTTCATCTTTCCATGAATTTTTTTTTATGAACTAGATAACCTATTAAACTTCCATGATATCAAACATGATCTAATTAGCCATCACCATGACTTATCAATATCAGACATTTTCTCAACCAAACATGGCCATATCATAAAATTATTTACACAAAATAGGTACATTGCTATACATGTCATACTTAAGTTTTACAAGCCATTTACCAATAGAAATCCTTCGGATAGTGTGATCGAAACTTTGACCTGTCCCGATTCCCGAGCTGACTTGTTCAAAACTACAATGAATGAAAAGGAAGGAGTAAGCATAAATGCTTAGTAAGTTCATATGCAAATAACAAGTAACATAACAATACAATTATACCAAACAACCTTAGCATGGCATCACCAAAACATATATCACATTTCTAAACATCATTCATCATCTTACCACTTTATCGTTGTTGTATCTATTTTCAACCCGAGGGTTAAGTACATATACTGTCCAAAGTGCCCATTTCACAACACTTACCAAAACGTCACTTGCATCTTAAGTGTTCTTCCATTTCATAGAAATTTTCACCCGTTGAACACATCGGAATATAACTTGGATACACGGATAATTTGCACATAAGTGCCACATATGTAATTAAGCAATCATGTAACCCGCCCATAAGTGAACTCAGACTCAACTCAACGAGCTCGGGCGTTCGCATCCATAAGTGAACTCAGACTCAACTCAACGAGTTCGGATGCCTAGTTACATCTCACGAACTCGGACTCAACTCAACGAGTTCGAACATTCGTATCCATAAGTGAACTCGGACTCAACTCAACGAGTTCGGATGCTCAACCATCCTAGTGACATGTCACTTGTATCCTAATCTATTCCTAAGGTTCAAACGGGCTTTTTCCCTCGATCTGACATTAGCCGTCTTCCACGGAATATCGGAACCGATACTCGGTAGCAATTCATATTTATCAAGTAGTAAACATAATTTGCATAATACTCAACATTAACCACAAAGCATAATATTTCACGATAAAAAAATCAGCATATCATATAATTAACATCAATAACTTAAAAATAACAATTATGCTACATTATTTACACATGAACTTACCTTGGTACCAAAATATAAGGATTTTGCAATTTAGTCCACAATCTTTTCTTTTCCTCGATCGCGACTTGATTCCCGTTTCTCTTGATCTATAATACCAAATTAATCTTATTTAATACATACATTCATCAAAACAGCATTTAATACAAACTTTAGAAAATTACACTTTTGCCCCAAACTTTTGCATAATTACACTTTTGCCCCTAGGCTCGGGAATTAAACTTTATCCCTTATTCTTATGTTTTATGACATGCTGATCATTTTTCCCTTCTATGACAATATCAAATTCACACTCTAACATGTACTTATGACTATTAGGTATTTTTACCGATTAAGCCCTTTTTCTCGTTTTCACTCAAAACCGAGTAGCACAAGTTGTCTAACATAATTTAAAACCTCATATTCTATCATAAAATATCAAAATACACAAATTTCACCTATGGGTATTTTTCCAAATATAAACCCTAGGTTGAATTATTGCTAGCATAAGCTTAATCGAGCTACTGGGATTCCGAAAACGTAAAGAACATTAAAAACGGGGCTTGGAATCACTTACTATGGAGCTTGGAAGCTTGAAACAAACCCTAGCTATGGAGAACCCTTGAAATTTCGTCCTAATGAAGAAGATGGACAAAAATTGGCTTTTAATTTTGTTTTTAATTCATTTTAATAACTAAATGACCAAAATGCCCTTACTACTAAACTTTCCAAAAATTCCTTCCATGTCCTAATTTTTTTCATGAACTTAAAATTGGTCAAATTGCTATTTAAGACCTCCTAATTAATATTTCAATGCAATTTCATACTAAAAACTTCTAGAATGCAAATTTTGCAACTTATTCGATTTAGTCCCTACTTTCAATTTAAACACTTTAGGCATAGAATTTCATCACGAAATTTTCGCACAATCATGCAATCATATCATAATCATCAAAATAATTATATAAAATAATTATTTCTATCTCGAATTTGTGGTCACGAAACCACTATTCCGATTAAGCCCTAATCTAGGATATTACAGTAAGTTCATATGCAAATTATGCAATATGTACCATACTTTAAATTCTCTAATATTTCATGTATAGTAATACATATATAATTAATGTGATGTTGTATCATGTGTTTAATGCTTAAATTTTATTATGAATTATGCTTTAATTATTCCATGAGTATGCAATTGGTGTTATGGATATTGAAATCGACATTACGAGCAAGTTTGATGAAAATGTGGTATCGAAGAATCCCGTTTGAACCTTAGTAATAGTTTAGGATACAAGTGACATTTCACTAGAAACTATGTTATCTGACCTCATGAGTTGTGGTTTGAGTTCATGATATATGTGACACATGTTATGGGGTTCCAGGTGCTGGTTTTGTATGTTCTACCGGTGGCTGGGTAGTCTGAAATGTGTTGCAGATACCTGACAACTTGTGTGAGCAGCTCGTGTAGCTACATCCTGACCGATAGCTTGAGTGAGCAGACCCGTGAGTAGCTCAAAATCGAGCAACATGTGATATGTGATATGAGGTAGCATTGACTACATATGGGGCACTTAGGTGTGAGATTCCGATGTATCCAATGGTATTCCAAGTGTTCAACAGGTAGTCCAAAGAGAAGTTCAATGGGTAATCTTGATGAATACATCAAGGACGTGAAAGTAAGTTGTTATGTGCAAGTGGGCACAAGTATGTGTATTAAACTCATGAGAACATTATGGGATGTGATGAACTGGTGATAAGAACATATATATGTATGAAGAATAAGTTTAAGTGATTTGATAATAAAATGCAAGTTTATGTTCATTAAGTTAAATGTATTATTAATGCTTGTTTAAATTGCATTCTATTTGTATGTGAACTTACTAAGCTTTAAAGCTTACCCCCTTTCCTTTCCATTTTCTTATAGTGTCGCCAAGCTAGTGTAAGAGTATGCCCAAAGATCAATCACGAGATGGTTGTAATAACATACTTGGTCTATCATGTTTATTAATATAAGGCGTTGCCATTATTATTTCAGTTTCTTTTCTATATGCATAAATAAACTGTTTTATAATAATGTCCTGAGAATAATATGATTATTTTTGAAAGATCCTTAGTCAAGTATTATTGTTGGCTAGGACAATAATAATGCATTAAGACTAACATGTAGTTGATTGATGATTTGTCATTGATATGGAGTGTCAGAATCAATGCATGAATATGTGTGTTAGAGAACAACATATTGGACTGACCCACTATGAGTATGTTTCTTGGATTATTATGTAATTGTCACAACATTACTCATAGTGATTAATATGTATATGATCCTCATACTTGAGATCATCTTTATCCCAACATCGTGAGTTGTATATTTTGATACTGATCAAACAAACATCGTGAATCGGTTGTTCTATAAAGATCGATGTTGGATATACCACAATCTATGTTGAGGGATATAGTTGATCAATATAGGATAAGTCCCTCCTACATAATGGGAGTAATATCTCAGGCCATTTGATTGAGTGAGGCTAGAAATGCATGGCCATGCTCAAATAAGTTGATATGAGATGTCATACTTATTTGTGTATCATAGTCTACTCAAGGTATCAAGAAACATGGGATGGACTATACAAGTGTGACTATTCCATGACTTGTGTCCATTTAAAAGATATAGGACTTAAGGATTAATGCATGAAAGGTTAACCACAAAAGGTTATGTCGAATCATGACTTTTTGTAACTTAGGTAACATTGATGCATTGCTAGATGCCACTCATTGTTTGTAACATTAGAATCGTTCTAATATTACTGCTAACTTTACAAGAACCTACAGGGTCACACCCTATGGTTGAAATGAACGAGGTAAAACATAGTTGGTATATTGCTTGGTTGTCACATGAATTAAATTAATTATAGAATTAATTTAATTGGGCAATCAAATTGTTGAACATACTATATGTACAAGGATGTTGTACACATAATCAGAACATAATTTTATTGATATATGAATTTAGTTCGTATATAAGTTTAAATAAATATAGTTTACCGAAATCTTTATTATAATTAATGTAATTATAATTTTTCGGTTAAACATTATTATATTTATTTGAATGATAATTATTATGTTCGGATTAATTTTAATGAATTAAAATTCGTTATAAATATATACCAATTAAGAGGGAGTTATATATAGCAAGGGTAAAAACCCTAAAAAGGATATATAAAAACTAGCTCGAAAATATGTAAGGTGGTCTAGCAGCCGTTTAGCAAAATACTCTCTGAAAATAGTTTTCTGGGATTTCTACCGTTCATTGTCAATCAGGTGGACTACATAGAGGCCAACATCGGAAAAGGTTGCGGCTTGGTTCTATAGTGGTTCAGCATTCCTATTGCCTAGGCGTCGCTGTCTACTCAGATTAAAGTTTTGGTAATTTTGAAATCTTTTTATCACCCCGATTCGTTCCTTACACATGGATCCTTGGTTTGGATCACCCTTTTTTTTAATTTTTTGCTGCGCCTTAGAGGCACCGGTGTTCCAACAATGGTATCAGAGCCACTTGTGTAATACGGACTCGGGCTTAAATACTTGGATGATGCAATTGTATAAGATGCATGTTTCAATTTTATTATGTTATTCCTATTGAAATCGTTTAAATAAAATCTGATAATTGTTCCTTTCGATAAGTGATTAAATGTTAATCATGATGTTATGGCCTATTCGGTATTATGTTTTTACTGTTAACTTTAAGAAATCTGTGATAAAGTAGGGGTGGCATTTACAATTTCCAGTAACAGATTACTGCCCAGTGGAACAAGGGTTGTTTTGATATGAAACCTCAAGGATTAAAACCCTAAAAACACGATTTTGTTGATAAAAGTTATCAAATCGTGAGGTTTCATTTGACTGGGGTTCACGGTTCGTATCGCGGGGCTCCGGCCCGCACCCCTGGTCCATACCGCGGGGGCTTAGCCCCCGCACCCCTAGGGATGGAGCCCCTGCCTTCAAATCCCCATCATTTTCCAATATGTTTTGTAATAAATAAACTTAATGGGCCATAAAAGGTTGAAATGATATTTTATAATTCACTTAGTAAAACGTCGTATAAAGTATGCTATTTTTTGAAATGCACAGTGTTTGAAATGCATAGTTATCGCCCGATGACCCATTTGATAAAAGGTTGTAATTTTATAAATATGGCTTGCGTGTCGTGCCTTACTACTATTCTTCTGTATTTCTCTTCTCATCTTACTCCCTCGTATGTAAAACGAGTTTTTGAATTTTGTAATTTGTAAAAGTTGCTGTGGACTAGACGAGAAGGAAGATGGGTCAACCAGTGTAGATCAACATCTTGTGAAATGGCTTACACCTTTAGGTTCCCTTTTGGTTCTCCCATTGGCTTGGGTTGAACCACCATATTTTATGGCCTATAACTATTGAATTTATTTATTGCTTTACTTATTCATGTATGAGATGCTATGGATGTTTAAAGCATGCAAATTTGGTAATAATAAACCCCATTAATTGATGAGATCAATTAAAAGATTAAATGGACTAAAGTAGACCATAATTGGTGAGATGTAACACTCTAATAAAATCCCTCTATTAAAATATTAAGTCAACATGGCCTTCCAATTTATGCCCTCGTTAAGGCCTCGATCAATACTATGTAGGTTTTGCAAAAGTGAAGTACTAGTATTTATCTTGGTTAAACGCGAAGAATAAACAAGTGATATTCGCCGGTTAAAAATTGGTTAATGACTTAACTAGGTTACTCTAATAGGATTGGAAACCTAGAGGCAAGTAATTTGGATAAATCATAAGATGATTAGAATAAGAGTTGTTCACCAAATTGTAAGAGTTACATATGATGTAATTAGCAAGTGTTGCTTACCTAAATAACCATAATCTTGAGAGTAAAGCCAAAGCTGACTTAAGAGGAGGTGAAATATGGATCCTTAACCCATTAGAAATACTTTCAAGAAAGTCTTTCCGAAATTAATATCTGAGGGTTATTAATTTTGAAATAAAATAGTGGGAACTTCATTTAATAAAGTCCTTTTAATGATTGATATAAACTTGGTAAATTTATTCACATGCATATTTTATTGTTGTAGATATATTATGGCTGCAAACACTAATACACTCTCATTACGATCGGTCCTTGAGAAGGACAAATTAAATGGTTTGAATTTTCTTGACTGGTTCCGTAACTTAAGGATTGTCCTCAAACAAGAACGGAAATTATATGTCATTGAAAAACCACTTCCTGATGAACCATCGGCTAATGCCTCGAGGGCTGATAAAGATGCTTACAAGAAGCATTTTTCGATGAAATGGTAGATGTTGGATGTCTTATGCTTGCCACTATGAATCCTAAGCTTCAAAAGCAACATGAGGATATGGTTGCTTACGATATGATCGAGCACCTGAAAGAACTATATCAAGGGCAAGCAAGGCAAGAGAAGTTCGATATCTCTACAGCCCTATTCCAATGTAAGCTGGCTGAAGGAAGCCCAGTAGAACCTCATGTTCTTAAGATGATTGGTTATATTGAAAGCCTATCTAAGCTTGGGTTTCCATTGAGCCAAGAGTTGGCCACTGATGTTATTATGCAATCGTTCTTTGGATAGTTCTGACTGAGTTTGTCCTCAATTTCAATATGAATGAAATTGACAAGACTCGCCCACGATTGCTTGCTCAAGATGTTACTGAATGCTCAAGGCAACATGAAAAGGTTGGACCCAAGCCCATACTGATGGTCCGTAACAACAAGGGCAAGGGAAAGGCTAAAGTCCCGACAAAGCCCAAAGGCAAAGGTAAGCCCAATCTTGGAAAGGGAAAGGCTACACTAAAACCTAAAGGTAGGGTGTCTAAGGAAGGAAACTGTTTTCATTATGGTGTGACTAGACATTGGAAGCGGAACTGCCCTGTCTATCTTGAGGAAATCAAGAAGGCCAAAGCAAGCGGAACGTCTGCTTCAGGTACTTATGTTATTGATATTAATTTATCAACTACTACTTCTTGGGTATTAGATACTGGTTGTGGTTCTCATATTTGTACTTACATGCATGGGGACTACAAAGGAGTAGGACTTTGGCTAGAGGAGATGTGGACTGCATGAGTTGGAAATGGAGCAAGAGTTCTTTTGCATTAGTTGTGGGAACATATACTTTATCTTTGCCTAGTGGACTTGGTTTAATTTTAGAGGATTGTTATTTTGGGCCCAGTTTGACTAAAAACATTATTTCAATTTCTTGTTTAGACAAAATTGGCTTTGAGATAATAATTAAGAATAATTGTTGTTCCTTTTATCTCAATAATGTTTTCTATGGTTCGGCACAATTGATTAATGGCCTCTATATTTTAGATCAAATGAATCCCATTTACAACATAAATACTAAAAGATCTAAAATAAATGACTGAAATCAAACTTATCTTTGGCATTGTCATTTGGGCCACATAAGTGAGAAACGCATATCCAAACTTCATAAATATGGTCTCTTGGATTCATTTTTTTTTGAACAATTTGAAGTATGTGAATCTTGCTTATTAGGAAAAATGACTAAATCTCCTTTTACTGGTAAAAGTGAACGAGCTAGTGATTTATTGGGCTTAATACATTCAGATGTATGTGGACCAATAAATACACAAGCCGAGGTGGATTTCACTACTTCATTACTTTCCTTCGATGATTTGGTAGATATGGGTATGTTTATCTCATGCGCCATAAATCTAAGGCCCTTGAAAAGTTCAAGGAATTCAAAAATGAAGTACAAAATCAACTAGGCAAAACTATTAAGACACTTTGATTTGATCGAGGTGGAGAGTATTTGAGCCTAGAGTTTGATGATCTTTTGAAGGAATGTGGGATTGTCTCACAACTTACTCCTCCTGGTACTCCTCAATAGAATGGAGTTTCTGAGAGAAGAAATCGAACTCTATTTGACATGGTTCGATCCATGATGAGTCATGCTGATCTATCGACTTCCTTTTGGGGACATGCACTTGAAACAGCTATTTTTACACTAAATCGTGTTCCATATAAATCGATTCAAAAGATGCCATATGAGATGTGGACTGGGAAACGTCCCAGTATGTCTTTTGTGAAAATTTGGGGTTGCGAAGCTTATGTTAAACGTCAGACGTCTACTAAGCTTGAACCCAAATCTGAAAAGTGTATCTTTGTGGGGTATCCAAAAGAAACCAAAGGATATTATTTCTTTAATCCCACTGAGAACAAAGTGTTTGTTGCTCGGACTGGTGTCTTTCTAGAGAGAGAATTTGTTTCTAGAAAAGGAAGTGGGAGAAAGATTGAACTTGAAGAAATTCGAGAATCACAAGATACCACTGAACCAGAGATAAAACAACAACAACTTCCACAAGAAATTGAAGAACAAGTAACTGCTGTAGAAACACAACCACCGCATAGATCTTTAAGAGAACGCCATGCACCTGAGAGATACGGATTTCTCATTACAACGCATGGTGACATTCTTCTTATAGATCAAGATGAGCCTAGAACTTATCAAGAAGCGGTGGCGAGCCCAGACTCTGAGAAATGGCTTGAGGCCATGAGATCTGAGATGGATTCCATGTATGAAAACCAAGTTTGGACTTTGGTTGACCCACCCGAAGGGGTTAAACCTATAGGGTGCAAGTGGGTTTTCAAAAAGAAAACTGACATGGATGGTAATGTACAAACATACAAGGGGCAATTAGTCGCTAAAGGTTTTCACCAAATTCATGGTGTTGACTATGATGAAACCTTTTCTCCTGTAGCTATGTCTAAATCCATCAGGATCTTGCTCGCCATAGTTGCATTTCATGATTATGAAATCTGGCAGATGGATGTCAAAACAGCTTTCCTTAATGGGAAACTTGAAGAGGATGTGTATATGACACAACCTGAAGGTTTTGTCGATCCAAAGGATGGTGGAAAGATATGTAAGTTACAAAGATCCATTTATGGATTAAATTAAGCTTCTCGAAGTTGGAATCTTCGTTTTAACGGTGCAATCAAAGAGTTTGGTTTTATCAAAAATAAAGATGAGCCATGTGTTTACAAGAAAGTTAGTGGGAACACAATCACATTCTTGCTACTGTATGTGGATGAGATACTTATCATGGGCAATGACATACCTATCTTACAGTCTATTAAGACTTGGTTAGGAAGTTGTTTTTCTATGAAGGACTTGGGCGAAGCCACTTACATCTTAGGAGTCAAGATCTATAGAGATAGATCAAGACGACTACTAGGTCTAAGTCAAGGTACATATATAGATAAAGAATTGAAAAGGTTCAATATGGAAGAATCTAAGAGAGGATTCCTACCTATGAGACATGGTATTTCACTCTCGAAGGAAATGTGTCCTTCAACTCCACAAGAGAGAGAACGCATGAGTAAAATTCCATATGCTTCTGCTATTAGATCTATCATGTATGCCATGTTATGTACACGTCTAGATGTCTCATATGCCTTAGGTATGACGAGCAGGTACCAAGTAGATCCCGGTGAAGGTCACTGGACCACAGTTAAGAATATCCTTAAGTACTTAAGAAGAACTAAGGATACGTTCCTAATATATGGAGGTGAGGAAGAGTTAAGTGTAAAAGGTTACACTAATGCCAGCTTCCAAACCGACAAGGATGATTCTCGATCGCAATCAGGTTTTGTGTTTTGCCTTAATGGTGGTCTTTGTGAGTGGAAGAGTTCAAAGCAAATCTGATGAGTCGATTCTACAACAGAGGCTGAGTATATTGCAGCTAGTGAGGCAGCAAAAGAAGCAGTTTGGATCAAGAAGTTCATTACTGAACTAGGGGTTGTGCCTAGCATATCAGATGCTAGAGAACTCCGATGTGATAACAATGGAGCCATTGCACAAGCAAAAGAACCCAGATCTCACCAACGATCCAAACATATACTTAGGCGCTATCATCTTATTCGAGAGATTATCGATCGAGGGGATGTAGAGATATGCAGAGTACCTACAGATGATAACATTGCTGATCCACGACCAAAGCCTCGACATGGCAGGAAGCATGATCGTCACACTAAGTCACTTGGTATTAGATATATAAGTGATTGGTCTTAGTGCTAATGGGAGATTGTAAGAGTATGCCCAAAGATCAATCACGAGATGGTTGTAATAACATACTTGGTTTATCATGTTTATTAATATAAGGCGTTGCCATTATTATTTCAGTTTTCTTTTCGTGTGCATAAATAAACTATTTTATAATAATGTCCTGAGAATAATATGATTATTCTTAAAAGATCCTTAGTCAAGTATTATTGTTGGCTAGGACAATAATAATGCATTAAGACTAACAAGTAGTTGATTGATGATAAAGGGTTGTCATTGATATGGAGTGTCAGAATCAATGCATGAATATATGTGTTACAGAACAACATATTAGACTGACCCGCTATGAGTATGTTTCTTGGATTATTATGTAATTGTCACAACATTACTCATAGTGATTAATATGTATATGATCCTCATACTTGAGATCATCTTTATCACAATATCGTGAGTTGTATATTTTGATACAGTCAAACAAACACCGTAACTGGTTGTTCTATAAAGACTGATGTTGGATATACCACAATCTATGTTGAGGGATATAGTTGATCAATATAGGATAAGTCCCTCCTACATAATAGGAGTAATATCTCAGGCCACTTGATTGAGTGAGGCTAGAAATGCATGGCCATGCTCAAATAAGTTGATATGAGATGTCATACTTATTTGTGTATCATAGTCTACTCAAGGTATCAAGAAACATAGGATGGACTATACAAGTGTGACTATTCCATGACTTGTGTCCATTTAAAAGATATAGGACTTAAGGATTAATGCATGAAAGGTTAATCACAAAAGGTTATGTCGAATCATGACTTCTTGTAACTTAGGTAGCATTGATGCATTGCTAGATGCTACTCATTGTTTGTAACATTAGAATCGTTCTAATATTACTGCTAACGTTACAAGAACCTATAGGGTCACACCCTATGGTTGAAATGAACGAGGTAAAACATAGTTGGTATATTGCTTGGTTGTCACATGAATTAAATTAATTATAGAATTAATTTAATTGGGCAATCAAATTGTTGAACATACTATATGTACAAGGATGTTGTACACATAATCGAACATAATTTTATTGATATATGAATTTAGTTCAGTATATAAGTTTAAATAAATATAGTTTACCGAAATCTTTATTATAATTAATGTAATTATAATTTTTTGGTTAAACATTATTATATTTATTTGAATGATAATTATTATGTTCGGATTAATTTTAATGAATTAAAATTCGTTATAAATATATACCAATTAAGAGGAGTTATATATAGCAAGGGTAAAAACCTAAAAGGATATATAAAAACTAGCAGAAAATATGCAAGATGGTCTAGCAGCCGTTTAGCAAAGTACTCTCTGAAAATAGTTTTCTGGGATTTCTACCATTCATTTTCAATCGGGTGGACTACGTAGAGGCCGACATCGAAAAAGGTTGCGGCTTGGTTTGATACTGGTTCAGCATTCCTATTGCCTAGGTGTCTCTGTCTACTCAGATTGAAGTTTCGGTAATTTCGAAACCTTTTTATCACCCCGATTCGTTCCTTACACATGGATCCTTGGTTTGGAGCACCCGTTTTTTTTTAATTTCGCTGCGCCTTGGAGGCACCGGTGTTCCAACAGCTAGCTCGGGGATCAAAGGACGTCGGAGTTTTCGATCATACTATCAATTGGAAAATTTGGTAGAGTTAGATTCAACATTTTTAATTTTGGATGTATAGGGACTTGGTCTTTTTGTTATGTGTCATATTGATTAACCAAATGTGTTGGCTCATGATGATGATATGATTCATTTTGTATATGGCCATGAGAGGTGGCTCATATTGATTATTTGAGTTGTAACCCTAATCAATATGCATGCATGCAAATGTGTTCGTGCTTGTTGTGGTTGCTTGATGGAAGTTTGATGTGGCTTGTGATTGTTTACGATAATGAGTGTGATGGATGGCATGTATGTTTAATGGATGAAATATGATTAATGTGTATGGCAATAAATGTGGTACAAATGTATAACTTGGAAGTAGGATAGCAAAGATGATTATTCATGAAATTGGTGTGGAATACCTTGGGTAAACCTACTAACTTAAAAATGTTATACGTTGACTTATTAAAAACATAAAATGTCTATGCTTCATATGATAAAAGTGCCATGTTGTATGCCATGAAGTGGATTTAAGTGCGTGAGTAGTTAAGAGTGGCAAATGTCTTGGAAGATAGCCTAGAAATTGTCCACACGGTTAGACATACGGGCATGTGTCTAGGCCGTGTGTGACACACGGTTTGCCCCATGGGCGTGTGATCCGGATGTGTGTCCCTTGCACCTTAATTAATGCAAAACAGAATGCCCAGTAGTAAACACACAGACAGAGACACGGCCGTGTGTCTCAGCCATGTGAAGGACACGGCCGTGTGTCTCAGCCGTGTGAAGGACATGGCCGTATGTCTCAGCCGTGTGAAGGACACGGCCTCAGGACATAGGCGTGTGCCCAGGCCGTGTAAAGTCTGCACTTGATTTTTGGAATTTAATTCGCCACATGGCCTAAGCACACCGTCGTGTGACTTGGCCGTGTGACCTTATTTTGGTTAATAACGTCATAAACAGAGAGTTACACGGGCTGAGGACACGGGCGTGTCCCAAGCCACACGGGCGTGTAACTCTTGAAAACAAGAAAATTTTCTCAGCGTCCCAAAGGCTTTTAAAGTTTGCAATTTAGTCCCGAACTGCTTCCGATGTATGTTTTGGGCCTCATAGGCCTTTATCAAGGACAATTTGCATGTGATTGAAAATTTTTAAATTTGAACAAAACTTTATGGCTCGAATTTGTATGTTTGTTTACGTTTTAATCTGGTAGTTTTGGTGTCGGATACGGGTAAAGGGTGTTACAATTCTATTCACCACCACGAACTATTTTATGATAATTTTACTAATGATTCCCTCTATCCACTATGACACTCTCTCATCTATAAATCTCATAACCATTTTTTTAAAATCAATAGTCCTTAACAAAATTCCCTACTTATTAGTTATGCCACCAAAAATTTACAAAGGCATAGTACCTAAGTCTACTAACAAGAATAAAGAAATTGATTAGAAGATAGAAATACTAGCAATCTTAGCATTCAAAATTTTATCTTGGGATTCCCTAATAGCATAAGCCGTACACAAATAAACAAATCTTGAGCACTAGCTCTCACATTCACACGTTTAGGAGGCATATCTAATAATCTAACATACACACAAAGAAATAAACAAATGGTGTGAGTGGTGAGGAGATGATCCAATTCTCGTTTTGCAAGCAAACTTTAGGATAAAAGGTAATGTGTTCCCGTTCCTACCCTACATGAAATTTGATGAGAAGATTTCAAACAATCACATGCAGTTCAAACAGAGTTATATTAGTAATTCCAAGAAAACAGGGAAATTTAGACTCATAACTTTCGAAACTCCTAACACAAAGTAATCACCTAGGTCTGAAAGTTCTAGAACCTAGAGCTCTGATACCACCAAATGTAATACCCCATACTCAGCCTGGGTGCTAGGCCGAATATTGAGATATTAGAGTTGAAATACATGTAGTTTCGTTTTACTTTAATTATTCTTGCATTTATGAGAATATCAAGTCATGCAAGCTTAGTTTAGTGTTTAATCATACTAATATGACAAACAAACATAAAATGTACATATCTTGAGCATTGGGAACAATTAGTATTTTTTTCCATAAATTTTACGTAGGTATCGATCCGTCTCTTCGGTATTGATATTTCCTTTAAGTGGTATCGATACCACCTAGAAAATCGATACCAAACTAGCATACTATTTCTCACCAAATTTTAAAACATCAAAAAATATTGGTACATTTCACAAGGTATCGATAATTACACAATGAGTATCAATATTCGGGCCAAGGTAACGATACCAAATCTCTATTATGACTTCTTACACATTTCAAAACACAGAGGTATCGATTTCAAAACTCGATTATCGATATCTCTGCTCCCAACCTAAAAACTATAGCATATATGAGTAAATAATCCATTCCAATTTAGTTCCTAAACGTCTTACATCAATTACTTTGATAAATAATTATTCAATGGCCTAATTAGCAATTCAATATCACAAATTCGAGCAAGTAATGTCAATCCATTCTCATATTGATGAACTCAACAATAATAATAACATGTAACCTTAATCAATCGAACCAAAAACCAACAAAATGTCTAGAAGTTAACAAGGCTATAAACAAATCTACCATATTACCTTTTTCCCCAAAACATAAATAAATACACAACACCTACAAAGTAATGCAAAAGTATTGCTTGGATCTCCTCTCGGAAACCACACCGCTCACACCAGCACACAACTAATTTGAAATTGTTAAAGAAGGGAGTGAGCCTAGAACAACTACCATGCAAATAATTCATCAAGCATTAATGAAACAACCATGTAGCATAACCTTAACAGTTCCAACTTTAATGTCGTAATATACTTGTGCATTATTATTAGTTCTTTTACATGGTAAACATATTCACTTTTAAGCATATATCCTATTACACATATAATCACCTGACATTCAAGCATGTATCACAATATTCAAAACATCTTTATAAATAAATTGCATAATGGTTACATACTCATTTAGGCATACACCACGTTACAAATATATACATTTTAAGATAATTTGACACTTAAGCTATGAAACATAAAAGTGAGTTCTTTCATTACTCATTGTAATGTAATCTTAGCTAGGGAAGTTGCTACCGATCCCATAGAGCTGCCCCGAGGACCTATTACTCGGTCACGTTCTAAGAAGTTCCAAGAAGCCCTTGCAAGTTACATTGATCGTGCATGGGGAGAAGAAGTGGCCAGACTTATTGATCATACATGGACCAGCTCAACAAGCATCCCATGCAACTTATTACAAGCTAAACTTTAATTTCCAGTTTGCTATTTAAGCTATTTTTTTAGTTGCTGGAATAAGTTAATTAGTTGATCTAGTTATGTTACTTTTTTTTTATATATAGTTTGAGTCTTTAAATTGTCATAAGTTATGCATAATTAACTTGAGTTTTAATATACATTAATCTGGACATTTTAAATAAGTTTCAAGTTTTTAAATATGTCTTATTTAGTGCAGCATCTTAATATGTCTTCTTTCGGACATCAAATAATGTGTCTAAAGTTTAGACAAATTAAATGATGTCAAAATGTTGTTTAATTATTGAATTTAATTTGAATTTTAATATGTTTATAGGAAGTTTACACCAGCTGATCAGTAAACAAGTGCAATGGACGACATTTAATGAAGAAACATGCACTTGCATGTTCATGGACAACATTTAAGAAAGAGCATGTATTTGGCAAGTGCATTGAGCCGAATTAAAGACCAGCTGCTGTTTTACTCTTCTCGAAAATGCTATTCGTGAAGATCAATGGTTAAGGAGCTGTTCACACAAGTCCATTCAGCTCACAAACATGTTTACACCTTTTGGCTAATTGTATTCAAGTGTTCACACTCAAGAGCTGTTTGTGCCTAAATGCCATCAATTCTGGCTACTGCTTGTTCGGCTGCCCAAGGATGAATTAAAGGATGAATTCAAGTCTCTTGGCTGCTCAATCATTGAACATTTCAGCTTAACTCATCAGCTCATTAATTTAGCTAAATTGGGAGACTAAGTGAGCTAGCAATTGGCGTCGCCTAGGCCTAGAACTTGTTAAATGATATGTGATTATTCAAGAAGCTAATTAACAGCTCAATTAAGCTGATTACATGTGACCATTCAGCTATGCTTAATTTAGGCCTATGAATTCTTTGTTTTTAGTTGGTTGTAGAGAACTTTTGATCAATTGATGAATTATTGTGTTCTTGTGAGAATTCAAACCTCCTTATTCTCTTTAGGACTGAACTGACTTATCAAGCCTCATCTTGTGGCATCAATTCCTTCCTTTGTTACCGAACTTATCACTTCCGAGTGTGGTGTTCACCATACATTCGGTTCCTATCTTATTAGATAGCGGGTCAAGGTTTTATTGTTCCTTTTCTTAAAATTGATTCACCTATGAGCTGTCCAAGACACGGGTCAACAATTACTTATATTGTTGGTTCTATCTTAGCCATTAGTCGAACCTTATTCATCTATCATCTAAACTATCTTTGAGCTTTTGTTTGACCCTAATTCCTAACCTCTTTCAACTTTCTTTGAAATGAGCTGATTCTTATTCAATTTCTCGATCAGGCAAACTAATACGACTTAAAGTAAAAATAATCAAGTTCGTATCACATTGGATATGCGAATCTTCAACACACCAAACATAAAATCATAGAGTCAAACATGTCTGAAAACTGAAGCAGAAAGCTAACGCTCTCCTTATTTCCCCTCATATGTCCCATTGAATGGAGCTTAGCTCATATTCCCTTATCCCTCCAACATATCCCAGGGCCTCAATGCCCATAATCACTGTACATGTAGGTGAGTATTCACAATCCTATGGCATGACAACTATATCCAATGGTTTCAATAATCACAAAGGCAAAATATCTGAAATCAAACACATATCACTTACTAATTATCCGTGTACAATCACTGCATATTTGCATCTTTAGCAAAACATTGTCACTAACATTTAATATACACATAACATGTACATATTTTCACTTTCACAATAGTTACCATAATCCACATATCACACGTTATGGCATCTCATCTCAATTCACATATTCACAAACACATAACCACTTTATTCACAAGATAACATAGGTATAAGAAAGCTTCCACTCAAAATTTAGAGTAGGGTTTAGCTTACTACTGAACTCCCAAAAAATGCATTGAACCATGTCCACAAACAATTATTCCAAACACTCACCAATTACGCTTTCGCCAAAAAGCTGAAAGTTGAAACTAGCTTTTCCTTGCCTTTATCTCTACCCGTAGAAGGTTCTATTGAATTTGAAACTTCAACACAATAAATTCACACAATAATACATCCAAAAATCAGTTAAGGACTCATTAAAAGCATACAAAGCATAAGCCTAAACTAAGTTCTCGCGTAACTAAAACCTTGAACATGGCAAACTTTAAATCCAAATATCTCGATCTATACTTAATATTTTCTCCTAAAACCAATTTCGTTAATCTTATAGTTCACCTACGACTAATTCTCAACCTTTAAACTACACAAAACTACTCAATTCATGATATCGACTTTTTCAACATATTTTATGGCTATTTTCTAAAAATTTATTAAAACTCAAGAATTCTTTAATAAAACTTCAAAGTAAGTTTAGAAACCTTCTAATCATATTAAAACAAGTTCAAAAACACTTTGAAACCACTTTTTGATGCAAAATACCAAAATCCACCATTAACGACCTAGTTTTTAACTTTTATTTAAAACATGTGTTTCAATGGCTACAAATTCAGTTTAAGGGACTAGATATCATTTAAAACTCATAGAAAGTTGAATGATTAACTTCAATGGAAGAAAAATGAGCTTTGACGTAAATCTGGAAAAACTCACGTTTGGAGAAGATGATGTAGATGATGAAGTTTTTGGGGTGATTTTCTTGGTTTATATAGAGGTTTATAACTTAAGAGATGATAGAAATTAAAAGGAATTAGGATTTGGAGTTCAAAATATCAAAAAGGAATTAGGATTTGGAGTTCAAAATTGGTTGAAACAGTAAGAGAGAATCAAGGGACGACAAACACAAATTTTGGGTAGTTTTTACGTGAAATAACTTGGTGAGGAGAGATTATTTAGCTTGGATTTCAAATTTTAGTTTAATTGCTTCATAAAGACCCACAATTTTGACTCTATTAAAAATAAATCCTATTTTCAAAATTAAAGGTATTTAAAAGCCATTTTCAGAAATTGATTTGATTTTCTAAAAATCATAATTGAAAACATTACCGGTATGCCATGTCACAAAATTTCAATCACTCGAAGGCTAAAATTTCTAAAATACCCCTAAAACTCTTAGGCCCAATTTTGGGGCATGGCAACTTAATTATAAATCATTTGTGCCCTAATTAGATATGTCTGATAATACTCTAAAATGACATACTTTTATGTGTTAATTGCATATATATTTTGAGTATGATTCTACTAATTTGTGTTTTTTATGGTTTTTTTATCTTGTAAGGACTAAATTGAAGGCAAAAGGAAATTTGAGGGTAAAAAGCATGGATTTAAAGATAGAATGGACTAGCATGCAAAATAGTAAAAAAGTGGTGCCAACAATATAAAGTGTGAAAGACTTGGGGGCAAAAATTCAAAGAAGAGATTTATAAACATAAGACTCTATTTGAATTTTAATTTTATTAGGATTATTATTAGGATTATTATTTAGATTTAAATTTAGCTTTTATCTTTATTTATCTTTTAGAGTTTAAATAGGAACAAACTAGGTTTTCTATGAACTATAAATAGGGGATGGAGTGACATAAATATGGACTCATCTTTTTTATAAAAACTCCGTCTCCCTAAAGCCCTTAGCTTTTGTTCCTTTTATTATTTAATAAAATTCCATTTGATTAAACTTTTTTTTCCCAAAAAGAATGAGCGACTAAACTCATCTAGCCAAAGGTTGTCGAAACTCCTCAAAAAAGGTTCATGACACTTAGAATCAGACTTAGCCTTCTCAACGAGTATTTATCTTTCTCCACATTACGGGACTAACGTTTCCACCCATGTCCTTCCAAAAGTGATTTGTTCATCTTGTGCAAAGCTGGGCGTTTTGTATGTTTTGGGAAGGTTGCACAGTCGGTTCATTAGCTTACTGCTTCAGTGGTTGTCGAGCCCAAAAGACAAAATGGCTCACTAAATTGGATGGCTCACTAAAATGGCTCACCAATGTCCAACCGGTCCCTCCACTAGCTCTTTGAAACTGAAAATTAATTGGATGTTGAATCAAATGAGCAGAAATGGATATAAATGATAGTTGGAGAAATGAGAAACATTAGGAAATGAATGTGGTTTTCTCACTAAATGGAAAATTACCTAGAAAATTAATTTATGGTTTTTGAAATATTATTTAATTAATTAAATAATTAAAGTTTGAAAATGAAATTAAATTAAGTGGTCATTGCGAATTCGTTGAATGTAGAAATATTAAGGGTCCGTTTGTTTACATGTAAAAGGTTTTACGAAAAATGATTTTTGCATTTTACTACATTTGTTTCGTAGAAAACAGCTTGGTCAATGCAAAATGACTTAAAGTCAACATAAAATAAGTTATTTTTCCTGTAAAATGACTTATCCTTTTAAAAAGCGTAAGTTATTTTTCGGAAAAGAACTCATTTATAGGTAATTGTATTTTTATATAAAAATTAACTTAAATAAAGCTTAATATTATTATATTGATAATAATTTTTATTTTTAAAAATATTAAAATATTATATTTTTCAATATTACTAAACATACATATTTAATTATTTATACTAAGTCATATAATAAATTATTTTAATAAATTATTTAATATTTCAATTTTATTTTAATAATAAATTTTAAAAAAATTTAAATAATATTCTTCACATATTATTGAAAATATTCAATATTAATATTTTAATAATAAATATTTATTACAATTATAAATATATTAATAATAAATGTTTTTTAGTAGAAAGGTTAAAATATGTCATAAGTCTATGTACTCTTCACAAATCTGCAATTTAGTCTTTGTACTTTTATTTTCAAGATTTAGTCCATCTACTTTTCAGATCTGAAAATCAAGTTTAGTTGTTGAAATTGCTAAAATTTTTTATCGATTTTGTTAATGTTACATTTTTAACTAAAAAAACCCACTTTGTTGTCAAGTAACTAAAAAATGATGTAATGAACATGAATTTAACAAAATATTTTTATTATATGTAAAAATAATGTAAAATATAAATTTATAGATATAAAATAAACTCAATTAAAAATATAAAAATATAAAAAAATCTCAAATGTATGCTTGTTTTATTAAAAAAAATTATTAAATATTTTTAAGAAACATATCAAATAACAGAAAATATTTTACAAAGATTCATCCAAATGCCGGAAAATATTAACTTTTCTAAGAAAGTAAGTCATTTTCTAGGAATCATTTTTCGGAAGCCATTTTTAGTGAAACAATTGACCCTAAATATGTTCTCCCATATATTTTTTTCACGGTAAAGTTGTCATGTATTGGGTTGGATTTAATTTTAAAGTACTGGGTTAAAAATCTAAGAAGCACTAATAATTGGGCTCGATACGGGAGAGGCCCAAAGGCCCCTCATGTTAATACATGGTATGGTAGTCTCTAGTATATTTAACTAAGGTTGTCATCCCTCTCTCTCCTAGTTAAACTAGGATTTTGTTTTTCTATTTAAATAGATTTCTACTAACTCAACAAGGGTTTCACTTTTTCTCCCTATAAATAGATGACACCGGTAGAACTAAATACACAATTTTGAGATATTGTTATTCTACCCGAAAATAGTGAGAATTTATTTTTTAAGTATAAATTAGATTTTCGTAATCACAATTCTATTGGTTTCTATTAAAGAGAATTTATTTTTCCTTTTGAAAGTAAACTCAAAAATTCCTTCTTCTGTATTTGATTCAAATTCATTCGATCCCACACTCGAAGAGGTTCATGGTAGGAGAATAATGGAGAAGACCGTTCGGTTAAAAGCAAAGAATGACAAGGATCCGTCTAGTTGAAAACTCATTTGCAATTTCGAGAAAAGTTTACTGCTATAAATATCACAAACTAACTGAGTTTTCAAAATTTTTATTTTCCACTGTGCAAGAAAATCATTTTTGAATCAGATTTTTTCCAACAAAATCGACTTGAAAAATTATCATGCCATTGGACAAAGAGCATCAATGGATGTTGTAGGTCTTGTTTTAGGACCTAGCATTAATGGATGTTGTCAGTCTTGTTTTGGGACCTTCTCCCACTGATAGATTATTTAACTAAGGTTGTCGTCCCTCTCCCTCCTAGTTAAACTAGGATTTTTTTTCTATTTAAATAAATTTCTACTAACTCAACAAGGGTTTCACTTCTTTTCCATATAAATAGATGACACCGTTAGAACTAAATACACAATTTTGAGATATTATTATTTTGTCCAAAGAATTTATTTTCTAAGTATAAATTATGAACTTCAGAATAACAATTCTACTGATTCCTATTACAGAGAATTTATTTTTCCTACTGAAAGTAAAATAAATAATTCAGGCTTCTGTATTTGATTCGAATTCATTTGATCCCACACACGAAAAGGTTCATGGTAGGAGAATAACGGAGAAGACCGTTCAGTTAAAAGCCAAGAATGACATAGATCTGTCTAGTCGAAAACTCATTTGCAATTTCGAGAAAATTTTACTGCTATAAATATCACAAACCAACTGAGTTTTCAAAATTTTAATTTTCCACTGTGCAAGAAAACCATTTTTGAACCGGATTTTTTTCCAACAAAATCGACTTGAAGAATCATCATGCCATTGCACAGAGAGCATTAATGGATGTTGTAGGTCTTGTTTTGGGACCTTCTCCCACTGATAGTATATTTAACTAAGGTTGTCGTCCCTCTCTCTCCTAGTTAAACTAGGATTTTATTTTTCTATTTAAATAGATTTCCACTAACTCAACAAGGGTTTCACTTATTCTCCCTATAAATAGATGACACCGGTAAAACTAAATACACAATTTTGAGATATTGTTATTCTACCCAGAAATAGTGAGAATTTATTTTCTAAGTATAAATTATGAACTTTATAATAACAATTCTACTGATTTCTATTAAAGAGAATTTATTTTTCCTACTGAAATTAAAATAAATAATTCAAGCTTCTGTATTTGATTCGAATTCATTTGATCTCACACACGAAGAGGTTCATGGTAGGAGAATAGCGGAGAAGACCGTTCGGTTAAATGCCAAGAATGACATGGATCTATCTAGTCGAAAACTCATGTGCAATTTCGAGAAAATTTTACTGCTATAAATATCACAAACCAACTAATTTTTCAAAATTTTAATTTTCCAATATGCAAGAAAATCATTTTTGAACTAGATTTTTTCCAACAAAATCGACTTGAAGCATTATCATGCAATTGCACAGAGGGAATTAATGGATGTTACAGACACAAGAATTTAAACCTTGAGACGTGGCCTTTAGGGAAACCCCTCTAAATACATGAGATGTAACACCCTTATACCCAACCCGATTATTAGATCAAGTATAGAAGTTGTAATAACCCGTTTCCAATAGTGTCAGAAACAGTGGTTTTAGGACCATAATTCTGAAGAGTGAGTTATTATTTTAATATTTATTTATTGTCTAAGGTTTTATATTAGGGTCATATTAAAATTGCGTTAGAAAATTTTGAAGTTTAAATGGTTAATTAAGTAAAAAGGACTAAATCGTAAAAGGTGTAAAAAGTTGATTTCAATTAGTTAAAGGGATCAAATGGCTATGAAATTTTAAACTAATGGACTAAGATAGTATTTATACCATTTAAAGAGTTAGTAGATGTGCATGGACAAGGTTTTATTGAAATTATTGATTAATGATAAGGGTAAAATAGTAAATTAGCAATTAAAAGAAAATTAAGTAAAGAAAAGATGAAACAAAGTTATCATCTTCTTCCTTTTCTTATTTTTGAATCAAAATTTCACCATTGAAGGGGGGAGAGCTTCAATTTTGAATCCTTCATTGCATGGTATGATTTTATGCCCCGTTTTTAATGATTTTTATGTTTTTGAGTTTGTTTATGATTGCTTGATTTCATGCATGAATCATGTAAGGGGTTGGATGGTTTTGGTAGATTTATTTGAGAGATAATTTCTAATTTTTTCACAAGTGTGGGCCTTCAATTATATTATCCCAAAGCTGATTTAGGCTGCTCTTGATGGCTTGCTGAATTTGGGTCATTCTCCCCCCTTATTGGACGGTTTTGACAACTCAATTGAGAGCAAACTTTATTCTTTTCAGTAACCATCTTCCAAGCTAGGTTGAATTCAATTTGTGAGTCCAATGATCTTATCGTCCACATGGAGTAAGAATTACTTATGTTCATGTGTGATATTATTAACTCCCATATGGATTAATTTTGCGGTCCAATTATAGCAATTTAAGTAAAAAGTTAACATGTATCATAAAATAGCAAAATTATGTAAAATTAATACTAATTTGTATAAAACTACAAACTTCATTCAAATTATGTCTAATGTCTTAATATGAATTAAAATGACTTAAAATGACTTAATTGGCTACCTACATGCTTAGAATTTGCATAACTTATGACTAAAAAGGTGTTAATAAAACCTATATAATTTAAACGTATCACTTATGGATTGTATGGGTATGCGGATGGTGTGGACAACTTTAACCCTGGGTGGTCAGTCAATTATCCAACGAATGGCTTGTATTCCCCATATTACTATCTGAAAAGTAATATAAAGAGTGATGAGCATAATGAAGACCCATTCCTTGCTATATGGGTTGGTGTATTGGAAGACAATTGTTTTCGTGCCAAGCTACCATGTCTTCCATGTCTAATATAATGGAGTAGTTATTGGATGTATTCCAACACTGAGCGACAAGGAAAACTCAGGTGGAAGAGGTTGAGCATGATGTTCACAGATTTGAGGCGGAAGGTCATTCTATCATTATTAAGCGTGATGGGTTGAATGTCACATCCAAAAATCGAGTTAGTAGAAATTGGGTCAATGAACTGAGAGTGGTCATGCCTTTTTTTTTAAGATGCCTTTGCGTATTTGGCATTATATAAGTAACAAGTCTAGTGATTTAGTAGTGGTGGAGCTATCCTTGATGATCGGAGTTTGAATCCCTTCCCTTTCACTAATTTTTATTTGATGCAAATTTGCTTCAAACCTTATTAATGGTCACACCATGTTTTTTTACATATTTTCTGTTAAGTTGAGAATAAGGAATTAAATGGCCTAGTGATTAGGAGGTTAAAAAGTTTCCTAAGGGTCCTAGGTTCAAGTCTCCACACTCTCCACTTTTTAATTTAATTTTTTTTGACAATTTTAGCAAGTACCAACCCTTCTTGCTTTCCATACATGTTGCCTTGCATGGAAAGGATTCTTTCCTTTTTTGTCAAATCAACATGCTTTATTTTTAAAAGAATGATTACCCTTTTGCTCATTTTTCCCCTCTATATGCCCTTTTCTATATTCTTGCCTTATGAACTGATTCATTGTACCTAGACAATTATTTTCACCTATTGAATCAATTTTTCTTATTCACCTCCGCCTATTTTCGTCCCTCTCTCTAGCTCTTCTATTTCACTCCATTTTTCTTTATTTTGGCCAACTTTTTCCACCACCTTTACCTTAGGTTTTCTCCTCTCTTTCACCACCCATTACAAACTAAACCATCATCAGGCCTCCTCCTTGCTGCTACTCACTCCATCCATTTTTTCTCCAACATCGCCTCTTGCACCACCATACACCATCGTAACCACCACTTTGTGCCACCATCGAAAATAATTCTTTTGTCTCTTTTAATTTTCTCCTCCTTCACTCTAGTATAACATCCCTCTCTCTATCCTTCTCCTCCTTCGTTAGGTTCTCGTATGATCTAAACTCAAAATTAAATTGGAATTTTCTATGTATTTTTACCACCTTTTGACTTAATAAATATGTTAATCTTGAGTAATTGTTATTAAAATAAATGAATTTACTTAATTATTAATATTAGACATGAATTTATAAAGTATGTGAAATTATGCTTAATTACATGATTTTGTACATAATTTATATTATTTTCATCTTAAATATTAATATGTGAATTTTTACTATGCAGGAGGACAACGGAAGATGTGATTAAAATAAATTATGCATGGACATGCACAAATGCACTTCATGTAACAGACCGATTTTAGCTAAATCGGAACAGTAGTTTTGGAACCACAAATCCAAGGTTATAAAAATTATTTTAATATTATTTTGGTGTTTACAGCATGTGAATGTATATGTGTGAAAATTTCGTGAACTAATTTTATCGTTTAAATGGTTAATTTGAGAAAATGACTTAATCGCGTAAAATGCAAAAGTTGTATTCTATATGATAAAGGTGTCTATTTGCTATGGCTTATTAAATGTGAGGTCCTTACGATGAAATTAGACCATAGAAGGTGTTAATGGACATTAATAGACATTCGTTAATTGATTTTATATGTTTATAACCAAGGGTAATATTATAAAATGGTAATTAATATTATATTAATTAAAACAAAGCTAAAAATATGACATATTATCATCATTCACAGCCGAATAACAAAGAAGAAGAAGATAAACTAGGGCTTTGAATTTTGGAACTTGCAAGCTTGATTTGATCAAGAACAAAAGAAATCGAACTTAGATCGAGGCAAGAACAAAGTACTCGATTAATCGGCTAGTTTCGCTGTTCCTAGGACCAAGGTAAGTTCATATGCAAATAAATGTCTTTCAATTGAATTATACATGGTTAAATGTTATCGAATTTCTATGAATGTTGAATGAGTACTTACGAGCAAGAATCGACAAACTTACGATATTCGAAAGTCCTGTACAAACCTTAGGAATAGTATAGGATACGAATGTCATGACATTAGGTTATTTAGATGTAATTACATGCAAGACCATGTCTAGGACACTGGCATTGTATTGAGATTATGTGTAAGACCATGTTTGGGACATTGTCATCGTTAATCGATTTCGTGTAAGACCCTGTCTGGGACTATGGCATCGATATGTGATAACATGTAAGACCATATCTAGGATATGGCATTGTATGAGCTATATGTGATTGTCGAGTATCCTTAACGATTCTGAACGGTTCAACGGGCAAATTCAAGTTGAGAAAGAATATGTGAATGAACTAAGTGACTCAGGTACGTACAAGAATTATATGAGTATTGAGAAGTGAAGTAAATGATGAACTTTATTATGATATTGAATATGTGTTCAATGAGAAAGGTTTGTGAACTTGTGTGTGATTAGCTATGTTTAGCTTATATGAATTAATATACAAATGTTCATGTGTTGACTTTATTTGTATATGGCTTACTAAGCTTTTAAAGCTTACTTTGTGTGTTCTTTCCCTATTTTATAGATTATCGAAGGTAGCTCGGACTCAGGGATCGTCGGGAAATGTCATCACACTATTGATCATTCTGTTGGTACTTTTGAAGTTATGTATATATGGTATATGGCATGTATAGGCTAGTGTCATATTGGTATGTTTTGAGTTATAATATTAGCCATGAGATTTGGCTTGTAAATTTTGGTATGTATGGCCATTTAAGTTGGCTTAAATTGTGTTTAGTAAGTGTTATTTATGTGATGTATATAATGCCTTATATGTTGGCTTATTTGGTGTGGTTATGTGTTGGTTATTTTGGATAGTTGTTAATTGATGTACTAATGCTTGGAAGTTGCCATATTGTGGTTTGATTTGAGATGATGATATGGTGTATTAAGTGACTTGAAATAGAGGATAAGTTAATGAGTTAATGCATTTGGAAATTAGGTAAATTGTGATGGTTTTGGCATAATGATTTGGGTATGTTTTGAATATGGAATTGAGTGGTAGATATGGTTGTGAATAGATGGCATGATATGAGTATGATTTGGCATGTTTTTGGTTGCTTAAAGATGTATTGAAATGGTTCTATTTTGGTTGCTATGTGTGCTTGTGGAAAGGGTGGCAAATTGGCTTTTCAAATGGCCTATTTCCCTTTTTTTTTCCCTTGCATAATCGTTCCATTTCCCCTTCTATTCTTTAGCCAGCAAAAGCTTTGTCAAGACATTTCCTTGGTTAGCCTCCTTAGGAAACTCTTAGCGAAAGGAGCGTCGAGCAGAACAGAGGAACAAATCAGTCAAAAAAGATCCAATAGGCTACTGAACTAAATTAGAGTTTACTCTTTCCTCTTGTAACATCCCAATTTTGGGCTTAGCCAGAACAGTGGTTTTGGGACCACAAATCTGAGGTCATAAAATTTATTTTAATATTCTTTTGAGGTCTGCAACATGATAATATGAGTGTAAAAATTTTGTTTGGAAATTTTACCGTTTGAATGCTTAATTTTTGAAAAAGGATTAAATCGCGTAAAATGTAAAAGTAATGTTCTATTTGCTAAATGTGTTAAATAGTTATAGAACTAAAAAGTTGAGGTCTTTAATGAGTAAATAGGCCATTATATGTGTGAATAGATGTACATGGAGAAGAAAAGTCAAAAACTCAAAGTTGGTAGGGTTGGTATTTTGATGACAAAAGCTAAATGAATAAAATAAAACAAATGGCCATCTTTCTTCTCCATCTTTTTTCCACCAAAAATTTAAGGAGAAAAACCTCCATGGAAGCTTGAAATTTTTAGCACAGTAAATCCTCTACATGTAATTCATTTTGGTGTTAGTTTTTGTGGATTTTTATGCTTTTAGAACCCTTGAAGCTTAAGCTAGCTAAATAGGGGACTAATTTGCAATATGATTGAAAAGCTAGGGATTTGCCATGATAGAATGATAGTTATTTGTGAAGTTTAATGAAATAAAATGAAACCTTGTTGGGTAATAAACAACTTTTTTTAGGGGACTTTTGATGAAATTATCAAATAGGGGCTAGATGGAGAAATGTGAAATTTATAAGTTAAATGTATGAAAATGTATGAGTTGCTATAGGTTTATATAAGTTCGGCTAGGCTTGTAAAGTGAGAAAATTGCATAAATTTCATTTTACGATCCTAGGGACTAATTTGTAAATATGTGAAAGTTTAAGGGAAAAACTATAAATTTGCCGAAGTATGGTTTTTGGACTGATTTGAACAATGTGATGATTAAATAAGTGAAATTTACTTTTATAGATCAAGAAAAACGGAGTCCGGGCCTAGACCGGGGAAAGAGCAAGATCTTAGATTAAATCGAGTTAATTGTCCATATTTTGTATTGAGGTAAGTTTGTGTATAAGCAATTCAACATTATGGTATTATGTATTTAACGCTTTGATATTGCATGAAATGTATATATTTGTATCTATGGTTTGGTTAACGTTGACCTGATGACGATTCGGCGAAGGTTTGGTACCTTGAAATCTCGGTTGAACCTTAGGAATAGTTAGGACACAAATGTCATGACATTAGAGTTATTTGTGATCCCATGTAAGACCATGTCTGGGACATGGCATTGGTATCGATATGAGACATCGTGTAAGACCATAACTGGGCTATCGGCTTCGATTTATGATTCCATGTAAGACCATATCTAGGATATGGCATTGGCATCTTACTATGTGTATGAGATTTCATGGGTATCCTTTAGTATTCCAAGTGGTTCAATGGGTAATCTAAGGTTTTTTTTGAAAGAGATGGCAAGGTACAATCATGTTAAAAGAGTACAGGTATGTACATGAAGCTCATAAATATTGATATTATGAATCGATGAGACCTCAGTAAGAAGTGAATGAATGAATTATGATCATGAGTTCATCGTTCACTATGTAAAGAACATGATTTAAAATGCATCTATGATACTCGATGACATTGTGTTAAATTATATTGTGTTATGTATACTAGAATGTATGATTAATGTTGTTAATTATTTACATGCAACTTACTAAGCTTCATGCTTACTCCCCTTCCTTTTCATTTTCTTATAGTATCGCCAAGCTAGCTCGGGGATCGTAAGATGTTGGAGATGCGATCACACTATCAATTGGATCTTTTGGCATAGTTAGTCTCAACATTTTAAGTATGGCATGTATATGGACTTAGTCTTTTTGTTGTATTTCATATTGTTCTAGTCAAATGTGTTGGCTTATAGTGATAGTTGATTCATTTTGTGTATGGCCGTGAGATATGGCTCATAATGATTATTGGGTTGTAAACCCATTCATCTATGTATGTATGTGCCAATTCTATTATGATATGGGCTATAGTTATTGATGATTGAATGTTGATGAATGTTATGTGTGTGTATAAGATGGTATGAAAATGCATGCATGCAGGTCTAAGAAATTTTGCTTATTTGTATATGTGTGCTGGTAAGATTTGATTTGTCATAATAGGGAGTCTTAATCAAGTATAATGTGAGGAGAAGTTATCATGCATAAGTTATGTTATTAGTGTTTAAGTATCATTGAAGCCATATATGTGTTTGAACAAATAAGGGTGGCAATTGGCTTGGAAAATAGCATTAAAGTTGCCCACACGGGTAGATACACAGGCGTGTGTCTAGACCGTGTGTGACACACGGCTTACCCTATAGGCGTGTGATCCGGCCATGTGTCCCCTGCACCCTAATTAATGCAAAACAGAATGTCCAGTAGTAAACACACAAGCAAAGACATGGCCGTGTGAGAGACATGGCCTTAGAACATGGGCGTGTCCCTAGGCCGTATGAAGTCTGCGCCTGATTTTGGAATTTAATTCGCCACACAGTCTAAGGACACGGGTGTGTACCTTGGCCGTGTGACCACATTTTGTGCATAATGTCATAAACAGAGAGTTACACGAGCTAAGGACACAGGCGTGTCCCAAGCCACACGGGCGTGTGTGACCACACGGCCTGCCCACACGAGCATGTAACCCTACAAAATGTGAAAATTTTCTAAGTGTTGTAAAAGTTCAGAATGTTCCCGGTTTGTACATGTATGGTTCAACCCCATGCCTTTGCCAAAACACTTTCACTAAGGCAATACTTTTATTTCTCAATTGTTTGACTTCTCGAGCCAAAATCTTAACCGGTTCCTCACCATAATCCATATCCGGTCAAATCTCAACTTCTATTGGTGTAATCACATGTGAAAGATCTGATCGATAACGGCGTAACATAGACACATGGAACACATTGTGAATCCTTTCCAACCCTAATGATAAAGTCAACCAATAGGCAACCGGCCCTATTCTCTCGGTGATCTCATATGGCCCTATAAAACGAGGACTCAACTTGCCCTTATTGCCAAATCTCATTTCATGGTGACACTTTCAAAAATACTTTATCACTGATTTGATACTCAATTTTTTTCTGTTTTAGATTTGCGTAGGATTTTTGTCTATCTGAAGCGGCTTTCAAATAATCACAGATTATCCTCACTTTCTCTTCGGTTTCTTTGACTAAGTCAACCACGTGAATCTGATTTTCTCTGAGTTTAATCCAATACAGAGGTGTTCGGCACCTACGCCCATATAGTGCCTCATAAGGCGCCATTTTCAAACTCGACTGATAACTATTATTATAAGCAAAATCCACCAACGATAAGTAGTTTTCCCAATTACCTTGGAGTTCCAATACACAATATTGGAGCATGTCTTCCAAGATTTTAATTACTCGCTCAGATTGACCATCAGTCTGCGGATGAAAAGCAGTTCTGAAATTCAGCTTTGTACCCAAAGCGTCTTGTAACTTTTTCCAAAACCATAAAGTGAATCTCGAATCTCTATTAGATATAATCAATATAGGTACTCCATGAAGTCTAACAATTTCACCGATATACAAGTCAGCTAACTTATTGAGTGAGTAATCAACACATACTGGGATAAAATGAGCTAACTCCGTAAGCCGATCAACCACAACCCAAAAGGCATCTTTATTTCTCGGAGTTAAAGGTAAACCTGACACACAATCCATAGTAATCCGGTTCCATTTCCACTCGGGAACCATAATAGGCTGGAGCAAACCCGAAGGTAGTTGGTGTTCAACCTTTACTTGCTGACAAACTAAGCATTTCGATACAAACTCTGAGATATCTTTTTTCATACCATTCCACAATACATTTTCTTCAAGTCATTATACATTTTTGTGTTGCTAGGGTGAACTGACAGGCAGCCGTTGTGTGCCTCATGCAAAGTATTCTAAATCAACTCAGTGTCCTTTGGAACACAAATCCTACCACGGAATCTTAAACAACCATCAGAGTCACTTAGAAAATCCTTTTCACTGCTGGACTCATACTGAATTTTCTTAGCTTGCAACTCTTTATTAACTTTCTGAGCATCACAAATCTGTTGAATAAAATTTGGTCTAGCTCTCAGCTCGGCTAGAATTGAACCATCATTAGACAAAGTTAGTCGTGTATTCATAGCCCTCAAGGCAAATCACGACTTCCTGCTCAAGGTGTCAGCGACCACATTCGCCTTACCCAAATGGTAATCAATCACAAGTTCATAATCATTTAATAGTTCCAAGCATCTTCGTTGCTGTAAGTTTAAATCCTTTTGAGTTATCAAGTACTTAAGACTCTTGTGATCGGTATAGACATGGCATTTTTCACCAAATAAATAATGTCGCCAAATCTTCAAAGCAAACACTATGGCAGCCAACTCTAAGTCGTGTATCGGATAGTTCTTCTCGTGAGGCTTTAACTGTCTCAAAGCGTAAGCTACGACTTTACCTCTTTGCATAAGTACACATCCCAAACCATTTAAGGAAGCATCACTATAAATCACAAATTCTTTACCTGACTCGGGTTGTAGAAAGACCGGAGCCTCAGTCAACAATGCCTTTAATTTCTCAAAACTCTGCTGGCATTTTTCTGTCCATTCGAACTTGATATCTTTCTATAACAACCTCTTCATCAGAGTAGCAATCATGGAGAATCCTTTAACAAACCGTCTGTAGTAACCGGCCAAGCCTAGAAAGCTTCTAACCTCAGTTACATTCCTCGGTGGTTTCCATTCAACAATAGCCGAGATCTTACTCGAGTCAACTCTAATACCATCACCTGAAACAATGTGGCCCAAAAATCCAATCTCTCGGAGCCAAAACTCACTTTTAAACCTAGCATACAACTACTTGCCTCTCAAGGTTTGCAAAATAGTTCTCAAGTGTTAGGCATGCTTAGATTCATAACGAGAATAAATCAATATGTCATCAATAAAAAAAACCACAAATTTATCCAAATGCGGTTAGAAAATATGGTTCATTAAGTCTATGAATGTGGTAGAAGCATTCGTTAAACCAAAAGGCATGACAAGAAATTTATAGTGACCATACCTCATCTGGAAAGCAGTTTCGGCACATCTGAGTCCTTCACTCTCAACTGGTAGTAACCGGACCTCAAGTCTATTTTAGAAAACCATGTCACTCCTTTCAATAGGCCAAACAAGTCATCAATCCTTGGCAAGGAATACTTGTTCTTAATGGTTACCTTATTGAACTGTCGGTAATCTATACACAACCTCATAGATCTGTCTTTCTTTTTCACAAATAATACCAGAGCACCCCACGGCAAAAAGCTCAGTCTCACAGATCCCTTGTCGGTCAATTCTTGAAACTGCGACTTCATTTCTTTCAATTTAGTTAGGGCCATCCTATATGGAGCAATCGAGATAGGTGTTGTACCAGGAACTAAACAGAGAACTTTGCAGACTTTTGGGAAACTTAGAAAATTTTAATGTTTTGAAGAGTCATACGCCCGTGTGGGTAGGCTGTGTGGTCACACACGCCCATGTGGCTTAGGACACGCCAATGTCCTCAGCCCGTGTAACTCTCTAACTATGACATCAACAACTAAATAAGGTCACATGGCCAAGTCACACGCCCGTGTACTTAGGCTGTGTGTCAAATTAAATTCCAAAAATTAAATGCAGACTTCACACGGCCTGGGCACACACCCATGTCCTAAGGCCATGTCCTTCACACGTCTGAGACACGCGACTGTGTCTTTTCCCGTGTGTTTACTACTGGGCATACTTACTTACATAATTAGGGTGCAGGGGACATACGGCCGGATCACACGCCCATGGGGCAGACCGTGTGTCACACACGGCCTAGGCAAGTGTCCGTTTGTCTACTTGTGTGGACTAATTCTAAGCCATTTTCCAAGCCAATTGCCACCCTTAAACATTCACATACTCAATCCTACTTCATAGTATGCAACATAGCACACTTAATTTCACAAGAAAACTTCCATGACTATATAATGTGGACATATCACATACTCCAATCATTATGCTACTATAGGGAATTCCACACCAACTTCATATTTATTCATCTTTATCATTCTTCTTTCAAGTTACTCTATTACACTATAATTATGGTCATGCCTATTAGTCCCCATTTATTCTTTAAATACATATATCAATCATCTCACATATCATCCACAAGCATCCAACCACATCAAACATAAACACATTTTCATGCATGCATAAATAATTAGGGTTACAACCCAATTAATCAATATGAGCCACCTCTCATGGACATATACAAAATAATCACAATACCATCATGAGCCAACACATTTGGCTAATCAATATGACACATAACAAAAAGACCAAGTCCCTATACGTGCCATACTCAAAATGATAAGTCTAACTATACCCAATCCAATTGGTAGTGTGATTGAGTCTCCGACGTTCCATGATCCCTGAGTTAGCTTGACGGCACTATAAGAAAAGGAAAGGAAAGAAGGGTAAGCTTTAAAGCTAATCGTGATTTTCCTGTGATAAGTTTCATAATTTATAATGAATCATTTTTGAAACTAACTATTATCATGACGTAGGCAACTGTACCTATCGAACAGTAGTATAGCTTTAGCAAGACCGGATTGTCGAACCCAAGGGACTAGGAGTACTAGTAATGACTGTCTTCTTATTATCTAGCCGAAGAAAAGAGATTTGTTTTAACTAACTAATTAATTAAACTAAGAACTTGCAGAAAATAGAATATGGCAAATTACTTTTGGGGAAAGCAATTGATTGAGACAATACCTAAGGAAAAATCCACCTAGACTTTTACTTGTTATTTTGGCTCCGAACCAGACGATTTATTCATTTAACATGTTCTGTAGAAATCCCTAATGTATATTATTATCCCTCTCAAGACTAACAATGTCTAATCCCTAAGTTGATTAACCGAGAGTTATCTCTAATTAACACCCTAAGGTTGCATTAACTCGGCTATGGATTCCCTTATTAGGTTTCACCCTAATCTGGCAAAATCTTGTCACCCTATTTGTAGACGCGCAATCAACTCTGCTTAATTACGAAAAAGTTACTCTTAGCCAGGGTCTATTCCTCCTCCAACTAAGGGTAGTAACTTGAAGTGATATCCTGAAATACCAAAACAAGAATTAAGAACACATAATTAAGAACAAGTCAAATATTTATCATACGATTCAGAAATAATATCAAGGTTTTGTCATAGGTTTCATCCCCCTTAGGTACTTAGGGGTTTAGTTCATAACTAAACAAGAAAACATCTCAGAAAAATAATAATTACAAAACATAAAGAAAACCCAAAACTCCTAGAGGGGAAATTAAGGAGAGATCTTGAGTCTTGATAGTAGGTCCGGCTTCTGAGATGGATCAGTTGGCTTCCTTGGAGTAATTCCTTACTCCCTATTCTCTGTCTTACTTTTCTTCCTCTTTTAGGGTGTATTTATAGGCTTTGGAATGCCTTAGAACCCTCAAAAGTGTCCTTTTCTGAATTGGACTCAACTTGGGCTCAGTAGGGACATGCCCGTGTGCGATAACTTCAGGCCATGTTTGAGGTACACAGGCATGTGTTATACCGTGTAAGTCGTGCTTCAATTCTGCCAAATTGACTCCAGGCCGTGTTGATTTCGTGCTTTGGCCCATTTTCTCTGTTTTTGGCCTGTTTCTCATTCTTTTCGTTCTCCTATGCTTACCTAAGAATAAAACATGAAATTAAGGCATTAGGAGCATCGAATTCACCAAATCTAAGGAGAAACCATTCATAAAATGCATTAAGCATGGGTTATAAATATGTATAAACTACGGTTTATCAACTTAGTAAGTTCACATGCAAGTAGAGGGCAACTTAAACAAGCATTAGTCATACATTTAACATAATGAACATAATTTTGCATTTTATCAAATCTCTTAAACTTATTCTTCATATACATCTATATATACATATTCATACCACACGTTCATCATTTCTCATGTTATTCTCATGAGTTCGATGTACATACCTGTGCCCACTTGTAAGTAATAACTTACTTTCTCGACTTCGAATCATCAAGATTACTCATTGAACTTCCTTTAGAACTACCCGTTAAATACTCAAAATACTATAGGATACATCAAAATCTCACACCTAAGTGCCTCATATGTAGCCAATGCTACCTCACATCACATGTTGCTCGCTTTCGAGCTACTCACGGGTCTGCTCATATGGGCTGTCAGGTATCCGCAACACATGCTAGACTACCCCGTCACCGGTAGGATATATTAGACTAGTACCTGGATGCCAAAACATGTGTCATATATATCACGAACTCAGACCACAACTCAATGAGTTCAGATGTCACATATACCATGAACTTAGACACAACTCAATAAGTTTAGATCACATAGTTCCTAGTGACATGTCACTTGTATACTAAACTATTCCTAAGGTTCAAACAGGATTCTTTGATACCACATTTCTGTCGAACTTGCTCGTAATGTCAATTTTAATACCCATAGTACCAATCACTTATTCATGGAATAATAAAAGCATATTTCATGATAACATTTAGGCAACAAACACATACTACAACATCATATTAAATATGTAAAAACTTAGCATACATAAAATATTAAGGCATTTAAAGTATGGTACATGTTGCATTATTTGCAAATGAACTTACTTCGGTTCAAAATGATAAAATCGAGCCTAATCCTCGTAAACTTTGGTTTTCCCTCGATCAACACTCGAATCACATTTTTCTTGATCTATAATGCCAAAATTAACTTGTTCAATACATAAATTGGTCAAATCGACCCATAACACATACTTTGGTAAAATTACCATTTTACCCCTAACTTTTCACTTATTTACAACATGGTCCCTAGGTTCGTAAAATGAAATACATGTATTTTCTTGATTACCCAAGCCTAGCCGATTTATATACTAGCTCATGTTAGCCCATATTTCTCATTAAATCACATTTCTACTACTCATTTCTTCATCTTTTACAAATAAGCCATGTTTAGTTGTTTTTACTAAAAATCACTTAGTAAAAGATGTTAAACACACATCAAACTTTCATATTCCTCCACTAAACATCAAAATACCAAATGCCACACATGGGTCAAGTTTCATACATGAACCCTAGCTCAAAATATGGCTAGAAATGGATAGATCATGCTTCAAGGATCTCAAAAATGGAAAGAACATAAAAAATGGGGCTAGGGAGCACTTACAATCAAGCTTGAATTGTTCAAAACCCTAGCTATGGAGAGCATGAAAATTTTGACACCCCTTGGAGAAGATGGACACCATTTTTGACTTGGTTTTTCCTATTTTATTCTTTTATTAACTAAATGACAAAAATGCCCTTAAGGCCTTTCTTTCAAATTTTTCCTATTCATGCCCATTTTGTCCAAAATTTTAAAACATGGTCAAATTGCTATTTAAGGACCTCTAATTAATGATCCAATGCAATTTCATGCTCAAAGCTTCTAAAACATGTATTTTACAACTTATTCAATATAGTCCCTAACTTTAAATTAGACACTTTAGGCATAAAATTTCTTCATGAAATTTTCACACAAACATAAATTCATATCATAGACCATCAAATAATCATAAAATAATTATTTCTACTTCAAATTTGTGGTCTCAAAACTACTGTTCTGACTAGACCCTAAATCAGGATGTTACAGATTCGTTTAAGATAGCTGATGTGACTGAAGATGCATTAAGGTTGAAGTTGTTTCCATACTCATTGTGAGATCAAGCATAAGCATGGTTGAATTCATTACCACCAAGTTCAATATCTACTTGGAAAGAATTAGCAAAAAGGTTTTTGGTAAAGTATTTTCCACCGAGCAAGAATGAAAAGTTGTGAAATGAGATAACTACTTTTCAACAGTTGGATGATGAGTCTTTATATGAGGCGTGGGAAAGATTAAAGGAATTGCTTTGTAACTATCCTCATTATGGGATTCCTCATTGTATCCAGTTAGAGACTTTCTATAACGGTTTCAACACACATACAAGATTAATGGTTGATGATTCTGCAAATGGTGTGATTTTGTTTAAGTCTTATAATGAGGCTTACGAGATCATCGAAAGGATCACTAACAACAATGGCCAATGGTGGACAAATCGACCAGTTTTTAGAAGACGAGTAGCTGGAATGCATAAAGTGGATGTATTGACTTCACTCTCTGCTCAAGTATCTTCTATATACTCTATGTTAAAACAAATTACCACTAATGGTTTGAATAATTTTGCAGCTCAATCACCAAGTCAGTACGATGTTGTTTCCTGTGCGTATTATGAGGATGGTCATTCTTTTGAGAATTGCCCTTCGAACCCTGAGTTTGTTTGTTATGTAATGAATCAGTATCAAAATAGAAGAGGACAAGGACCACAGTCAAACTTCTACAATCCGTCATAGCGGAATCATCCGAGCTTTTCCTATAGTAACAAAGGAAATTGATCGAACAATCATATGCAGCATAGACCCAATCAATCCCAAGGGTTTAATCAACAAGCCCCCAAAACCACCTCAAGCTGAGTCATCAAACAATTTGAAGGAATTTTTGAAGGCGTACATGAAGAAAAATGACGCTTTGATCCAAAGTCAAGAAGTAACACTGAAAAATCTGGAGATCCAGATGGGTCAGTTAGCTACTAAGCTTTGTAGTAGACTACAATGAGCCTTGTCAAGTAATACATTGCAAGGTAGTTGCATTACTAAGTGGAAAGATTTTGGAACCCAAGGAGATTATGATTAAAGATGAGCCTACTGAAAAGGAGGAAAGTCAACCAACAGTTGAAGTTCTTACATCAGAAAAATCAGATGCTGAGAAATCTGATGAGGTAAACCCTAAACTAGTAAATTTTGAAAAGCTAACACCTACTTTTGCAAATTTACCTCCTCAAAATGTTGTTCATTTCAACCTAAAGTTTCATATCCTCAAAGACTTTCACATAATAAGTAGAAAAAAGAAGTACTGTCACCCCCAAAATAAGGCCTTGGAATTTTAGGAATTTTAGCCTTAGAGTGTTAAAAATTGTATGACATGGTATACAGGTAATGTTTTCAATTATGATTTTTAGAAAATTAAATCAATTTCTGAAAATGAGTTTTAAATACCTTTAATTTTGAAAATAGGACTGATTTGTAAAAAAGTCAAAATTTTTAGTCTTTATGACTCAATTAAACCGAATTTTAAAATTCAACCTAATACTTCCCCAACCTACATATATTTCACGTTAGTTCTTCCCCTCCCATTCTTGTTGTCGTCTCTTTTTTTTCCCTCACCCTTTCCATTCAATATTTTATTCAAAACTCTAGTCTTTTGATTTCCATCATCCTTACAATATTAAACCTCCATAATACTTCAAGAAAAACACCCAAAAACACCATATATTCCTCTACTGTCAAGTTTGTGGGTTTTTCGGGTTTTTGATCAAACGTTCGAGTTTTTTGTCAACTAAGGTAACAATTCATCTTCCTATTAGTTATAAATGATATTTAGTCTTTTAAACGAAATTTTTAGCCATTAAATTGTATGTTTTGAATAAAAGCTAAAAATTGGGTCGTTAATGGTGAGTTTTAGGATTTTGCATAAAAACATGGTTTCAAAGTGTTTTTCAACTTATTTTAACATGATTAGAAGGTTTCTAACTTTATTTTAATGTTTTGTTAAAGAATTATTAAGTTTTATTAAATTTTCAAAAAATAGCCATAACACATGTTGAAAAAGTCGGTATTATGAATTGAGTATTTTATTGTAGTTTAAAGGTTGGGAATTAGTCAGAGTTAAGTTATAAGATGAACAAAATTGGTTTTAGGTGCAAAGATTTAGTATAGATCGAGATATTCGAATTTAAAGTTAGCTATGTTATAAGTTTTGGTTACATGGGAACATAGCTTAGTCTTATGCTTTTTATTTCTTGTGGTAAGTTCTTAGCTGACTATTAAATGCATTTTTGTGTGAATTGTTGTGTTGAAGTTCCAAATTCGGTAGGACCTTATACGAGTAGATATAAAGGCAAGGAAAAGCTAGTTTGAGCTTTTGATTTTTTAGCAAAAGCATAATTGGTTAGTGTTTGGAATAATTGCTTGTAGACATGATTCAATGCATTATTTTGGAATTTGGTAGTAGCCTAAACCCCTACTCTAAATTTCGAGTGTAAGCTTTCTCATACCTATGTTATCTTGTGAACAAAGTGCTTATGTGTTTGTGAATATGTGAATTGAGATGAGATGCTATAACATGTGATATGTGGTTATGATAATTGTTGTGAAAGTGCAAATATGTATATGTTATGTATTTTTTAAATTTTATTGACAGTGTTTTGCTAAAGATGCAAATAAGCAGTGATTGTGTACGGATAATCAGTAAGTGATATATGTTTGACTTCAAATATTTTAGCCTTGTGATCTTGAAACTGTTGGATATAGTTGGCATGCCATAGGATTGTGAGTGCTTACCTATATGTACAGTGATTTTGGGTGTTAAGGCCCTAGGACATGTTGGAGGGATAATGGAATGTGAGCTAAGCTCCATTCAACGGGACATATAAGGGAAAATAATGAGAGTGTTAGCTTTATGCTTCACTTTTGGGACATGTTTGACTCTAAGAGTCTATGTTTGGTGTGTTGGAGATCTGCGTGTCCGATGAGTGATGATAGAGCTCACTTTTATGTTTCATAGCTCAAGTATCAAATTATCTTAAAATGTATATATGTGTAACATGATGTATGCCTAAATAAGTATGTCACCATTATGCAAATTTATTTATAAAGATGTTTTGAATATTGTGATATATGCTTGAACGTTAGGTGATTATATGTGTAATATGATATATGCTTAAAAGTGAATATGTTCACCATGTAAAAGAACTAATAATAATGCACGAGTAAGTATATTGTGACACTAAATTTTTAAGTGTTAAGGTTATGCTATATGGTTGTTTTGTTAATGCTTGATGAACTATTTGCATGGTAGTTGTTCTAGGCATTCACTGAGCTTGTTAAGCTCACCCACTCCCTTCTTTAACCATTACAAATTAGTTATGTGTCGGTGTGAGCGGTGTGGTTTTCAGGAGGTGATCCAAGTGAATCTCTTTGTTATTTCGTAGTTGTTCTATATTTATTTACATTTTGGGGAATAAGGTAATGTGGTAGACTTGTTTATAGCCATGTTAACTTCTAGGCAATTTGCTGATTTTGGTTCAGTTTATAAGAATTACATGTTATTGTGATGCTTGGGTTTATAAACATGAGAATAGATTGACGTTAATTGCTCAGACAAGATTTTGCGATAATAAACTGTTAATTAGGTTGTTGAATGATTATTTGTCAAATTAATTGATGCATGATGTTTAAGAACTAAATTGGAATGGGTTAATTACTTATTTATGTTTCATTTTTGAGGTCTAGAGCAGAGGTATCGATAATCAGGTTTTAAAATCGATACCTCTATGTTTTAAAACATGTAAGAATCTAAAATAGAGATTTGGTATAGATACCTTTGCTCGAGTATCGATACTCGGGGTAAATTTATCGATACTTCACGACAGGTACCGGTAAATTTTGAGACTTTGATTTTTAATCAACAAACATAATGCAAGTTTGGTATCGTTTTTCTAGGTGGTATCAATACCACTTAAAGAACCTTAGTTTCCGTATCGATACCTATGGACTTGGTTTGAGAATTTTGTTGAATGGACCTTATGCATGTTTTAATATGTTTATAAGACTATTTAATGTAAGTTTAGCACGTGATAATGATAACTAGCTAGTATGATTGACTTAAGACTGATACGAATAGCAAACTGATGGATGTTTTGTTGCAAATGAGCTTTTACTTGTTGTTTATGACATGAGATGATGGTGTAGCATCCTAATATTCAAGCTTGTTGACTTGGCCAGGTATGGGGTGTTAGAAGTACAATTCATGAAGTTCTTAGATGTTCTAAAGCAACTTCACATCAACATCCCGTTGGTAGAGGCTTTAGAATAGATGCCCAACTATGTAAAGTTTATGAAGGATACAAGAAGAAAAGGCTTGGTGAGTATGAGACCGTTTCTTTGACGAATGAGTGTAGTGCGTTCTTACAGAACAAGCTACCTCCAAAATTGAAAGACCTTGGAAACCTTACGATATCTTGTAACATCAAAGAATCTTACTGCAGTAAAGCTTTGTTCAAACTTGGAGCAAGCATCAACTTGATGCCCAAATCTATTTTCAAACTATTAGGAATAGGGAAGATCCACTATTGTGACACTTCAACTGGTGGATCGTTCATTAGCATATCTCAAGGGGAAGATCGATGATGTTTTGATAAGAGTTGATAAGTTTATTTTTCCTGCTGACTTAATTGTGACAGAGTTTGAAACAGATAACGAAGTTCTGGTCATCCTCAGGAGTCCTTTGGAAACACGAAAATATACACACTTTTTCATGCCTTTTTAAACTCAAATTCATGCAATTATGTCATCGTGATCAAACCCTTTTTTTGAAATCGTGCATTGGAACTTTTATTTTTATTTTATTTTACTTGGTTTTTAATCACTTCTTTAAAATAAAAATATTTTTCTTCACCAAAGTGTTTTTAATTGCATTCATAAATAATTTTTTTCATAGTCCTTGTGGGTACAATAACTCGACATTTACTTGTCACTATATTACTTATTGCGATTGTGTACACTTGCACATTTCCATCATTCCAACATTTCCTAGCTACGGAAGAACATTGATAGATGTGCAAAAAGGAGAACTCACAATGAGAGTTCAAGATGACTAGGTAACATTTAACATTCTAAAGGCCATGAAATTTCTCGATCTGACGGAAGAATGTTTAGTAATAGAGGAATTTGAAACCTTAGTTTCTATGGAATACAAGAGCAATTTTGAAGAAAACCTGTTGAAGAACACTTTAGGGTCTGAACAATAGGAAGATGAAAAAAGTAATGAAAAAATGACTTTGATGGAAGCCAATCTGAGGAGTTATGTTCAACCATTGCAGTTCGAACTGCTAGAGTTAGAAGTTCGAGAATTTACACAACCCAAGTTTTCAATCGAGGAACCACCTCAGATTGAACTAAAGGTACTTCCATCCCATTTAAAATACGTTTATTTAGCTAACTATTCTACTTTGCCTGTGATTGTTTTACCAGAACTGACAAAACATCAAGAGGAGCAACTGATTGCACTATTTTAAAGAAATTTAAAAAGGCAATTGGTTGTACCATAGCTGATATACAGGATATAAGCCCTTCCTTTTGTATGCATAAGATTATTTTAGAGGAAGGTGAGCAAGGTGGAATCAATGGGAAAATGAGACTTAACCCTATCATGAAGGAAGTAGTATGGAAAGAAGTGATCAAATGGTTAGATGCGGGAATTATCTACCCTATCTCAGATAGTTCTTGGGTAAGTCGAGTGTAATGTGTACCAAAGAAAGGTGGAATCATGATTTTCGAGAATGAACTCAATAAGTTAATCTCGATGAAAACTGTCATAGGTTGGAGAATATGTATTGACTACAGAAATTTGAACAAAGCCACTCGTAAAGATCATTTTCCGTTACCTTTTATGGATCAAATATTAGATGGACTGGAAGATAATGAATTTTACTATTTTTTAGATGGATATTCGGGATATAACCAAATAGTTGTAGCCCCGGAAGACCAACATAAAACTACTTTTAGTTGCCCATATGATACATTTGGTTGTAGGTGAATGCCTTTCAGCTTATGTAATGCACTTGTCACATTTCAGCAACGTATGATGGCAATTTTCATTGATATGGCTGAAAATTTTGTTGAGGTTTTTAAAGAAGATTTTTCTGTTTTTGGTAACACTTATGATGTTTGTTTGAGTAATTTGGCTAAGGTACTAAAAAGATGCGAGGAGACGAATCTTGTCCTTAAAAAGAAAAGGTGTCGAATTAGTAGATTTTACGTACACAAACATTTATTGAGGTAAGTTCGTGTAACCAAATTTGTACATTTATTTGCTTGATTGAATGTTGTATATGAGAATTATGTAGTTGTAATGCATATGAAATTGAATACATATTCGATAATGCACAATAAATGATAAGTCCCGTATGAATAAATGAAATTCGATGGATACAGGATTTCCTGATTAGTTGTGGTCCTGCATATGTTGTTGACACACCACAGCTCTTACGAGCATCTTGTTATTGACCCTCTCGAGCTTCCTATTATATGGATCCTGCGAGCATCCCGATTGATAGTGATCCTGCATGTGTTGTGGACATACCACAGCTCTTTATGAGTGTCCTGTTATATGGCTCTTCGGAGCTTCCAAATATTGCTCGCTTGAACTTCTCGATATATGGCTATCTGGAGCTCCCGTTACATGGCTCTTTGTGAGCTTTCCAATAGGCTCTTCGTGAGCTTCTTGATTTGAAGTTCTTTGTGAACTTCTTGATTATAGCTCTGTGTGAGCTTCCCGTTATATAGCTCGGATAAGCTTCCCGTTACATGGCTCACATGAGCTTCCTGTTATATGGCTCGAGAGAGGGTTTCCTGATTATGTGCTTTAATGAGCACCCCTGAATATGAATTGATTGATTATAAATTGTACCCCTCAAGTGTCCTACATGTGTATCGATCGATATTTTAAATAAATTTAATGGGCAAAATCCTGACATGAGAAAATATGAGCACGGAATAAATTATTATATGTATCTGCTTGAAATACATGAAAATGATGATACATGATATATGAAAATATGAGATGATGATATATGAACATGGAATTTATTTGATGAAAATGGTCATCCATGATTATAATTTGTACACCTTAAGTGTACTACCTATGTGACATTGATATTTCAAATGATTTAATGGGCAAAGTTCCGACATGAAATAATCAGAACTTGAGATGAATTATTATGAAAATGTACTTGAAATACAAGGATATGATTTGTATATGTTATATATATATATATGATGTTGAAAGTATATGTACATGGAAATCTAATTATTGTTGAGCCCATAGATGTTTCTTGAAATTTATATGAAATATATGACTAACAAGGGTGATGAGGATATGTGTTAGGGCTCGTGATCCAGTTGATTAAATGTGCCTTATATGTTTATATTGAATTTAAATGAGTGGTAAGTTAATTACCATGTTATACGAACTTACTAAGCATTATATACTTACTTTGTTTTATTTTCCCTTATTCTATAGTAATTCGGAAGCTCGATAGAGATCACTCGCACCATCCATCGACCCATTTTGGTATATATGGTAAATCAATTATGGTTATAATGGAATGTATAGGTTATTTACCCAATAATGGCATATAAATGTTTAATTATAACTAGCCATTGGAATGGCTTGTGTTTGACATATTTTGATATATTTATAAGTGGATCTATCATGTTTGAACAATGAATCTGATCATGCATATATGTATTTGGTAACTAGACAAGTATGAATGGTAGATTAACATGATAATAAATTGTCATCTGAGGTACCTAAGAGTACGTTGGTTGTATGTGATATTATGTCATGTTTAAGACATGATTTGGACTTGTTTTAAATGGTTTGATATGGTTTGTGAATGTGTTTAAATGTTGGTGTAGGTGAAAGACAAGATGCGTTAGAAATATGGCTTGGAAAATAGTCTATTTTCGTCCACACGAGCAGGGACACGAGCGTGTGTCTCAGCCGCGTATACACGGCCTAGCACATGGGCGTCTGGCCTAGTTGTGTGTCCCCTGCATCTTAAAAATTTCAAAACAAAATGCCCAAGTATTTTCACACGGCCTGGCACACGGGCATGTAGCTTGGCCGTGTAATCCATGCACCTATAAATGGCCAAGCACACGGGCGTGTGACTTGGCCAAGTAACCCAAGTCAGAAAGTTACATGGCCTGACAAACAGGCGTGCCCCTTGGCCGTGTGAACCACATGGCCTGACCACACAGATGTGTGACCCCTGCACCTAGTAAAAATTTTGAGATTTTGTGAAAAATTCTCTGAGTATTCGATATAGTCCCGACTTGTTTCTAATGCATATTTTGGGTCTCGAGGGCTCATATAAGGGACTTTATGAATAATATTTGTGACAACCCTAATTTGACCCTAGTCGGAAAGTGGTTTCGAGACCACAAAATCGAGTTATAAAAATAATTATAAATTATGTTTCATGATTTCGAAGTAAGCAAATACGAGTGTGAAAATTTCAAGCTTCGATTTGGTCATTTGCATGTGAATTTTTTTCAATAGGACTAAAATATGACACTTTTGAAATGTGATAGGCTAATTTTGAGTGAGTAGATAATGCATGTGTTTAAAGGAATGGTTTTGCATGTTAAATTGCCCATTTTGAGCTAGTGGCCGGCCATGTACTAATCATGTTATAAAATATGAATTTTATATTGGTTTTATTTAGCTAAGTGATAAAATAACATGAAGTAATGAAATAAAATAAAGAATTAAAATAGCTAGTGGGTGAAAATAACAAAGTTAACACCTTGTTCATCCCAAAAACCGAATGTGAAGGTGAGTTGGGGAGAAGAACCATTCGGTCACTAAAATCATCTTCAAGGTATGAGATTCATGTGATTTTTTTGAATTGCTTGATAAATTTGAACTATTGCCAAGTTCTTTAGGTAACCCATGTTAGAGATTTTGATATTAGGATGTCTAGCACATTCGGCCATGATAGTTGAGGATTAGGGATTTTTATTTCTTGTTGAATTGGATGATTCTTGGTGTGTGAGTGTTTGAACTAGCTAAGGATCAAAAGAAAAGATGCAAGGTACAAGAAGAAAGGATCGGCTACTATGGTTGATGCTAATGCCGAATGTGAAAATGATATATGTGGATAATATATGTGATTTGAGTTAATAATGTGAAAAGAATATGAAGTTATATTATAATTGATTAGGTATTAAGTTAAAAATTGCTAAAATTTCCATTTCTTTAGCCGAATATGTGAATGATCATTGAAGAGTTTGTGGATGGATATAGGTGAACTTGGTAAGAGCATTCGGCATAGTGTATAATGATATAAAGATGTTAGAAATTATTTTTGATTAGGAGTATGTATAATTAAGCATATAATAGGCCTCAACATGGAAATGCATATTCGGCCATAGGAGGAAAAAAAAAAAAATTTGGTGTTGCATACATTCGGTTAGGGGCAAGCATATTGATGCTATTGTCTTGGCCTACACAATCGGCTAAAGGAGAGTATGGGTTAATATGTTGAATTGATTCGTGGTTTCATATATAGGTGACCCTAATGTCTAATGTATATATATATATATATGGGCTAAATGCCTTGAGTTCCTCTTTTCGATACTTAAGCGACTAAATCAATTTATTTGTTAAATTAAGCTCAAGAGCAAAGGGGAGCTAAATCCGATAAAGGGAAGGAAAAAGTGGTCGAATAGTCATCGGAATCGTATGACAACATCCGAGGTAAGTTTTCGAGTAACGAGACTTAGTTTATGATTTGATTAAGTCATAATGTATGAGCATAACAAATATAGGGCGATATGATGATTCTACTTGAATTATTTATATGTACATGAATATTTGGATGTTAACCGGGCTAAGTCCCGAAGGCTTTTGTGCAAGTTGTTAGTTCCGGGCTAAGTCCCGAAGGCATTTGTGCGAGTTGCTATATCCGGGCTATGTCCCGAAGGCTTTAATGCGAGTTGCTATATCCGGGCTACGTCCCGAAGGCATTTGTGCAAATTACTATATCCGGTTATGTTCCGAAGGCATTCGAGCGAGAAACTATGTCCGGTTAAACCCCGAAGGTACTTGGCTTGAGAATGAGTGATCTTGCTGTCATAGTTTCAATTAATATGCACGTGAAATCCCAGTAATGAGGTATGTTTCGTATATGCATTGATTTAGTTGATCCCTTGCAAATAGTACTCACTCAGTCGATAAATGAGTTACCGGTCTTTGGTTAAGTTAATCTTTTGTGTATGAATATAAAGGTTGGTAATATGGAATAAGTATGATATTGAGAATTTGTGCATATAAAATTATCCGTTTAGCTATACAATGTTACATTATAATTGTGTTTAATTTCATAGCTCAAAACTTACTAAGCATTAAATGCTTACTCCGCTTTTTCCTTGAATCTCTGTTTTATAGATTTTGGTTCGTCAACTATTGGACTCTGGATTTGTCGAAGTTGAAGTCGTCCACACTATCAAAGCCCCTTTCGGTACTCTTTTGGTTGAACTTTGAAATGGCATGTATAGGACTACCCTTGTTGATGTTTGTCTTACACCTTTCGGTTTTGTATAAGTTTGATAGTCATGCGAAAATGGCTTATATATATATATATGTTTTGAGTATATTGATATAATTTTCGTGTATGTATATGGTTACTGAGAAGTGTGGATATGCTTGGCAATGATTGACCATTGGGATGGTTAATCATAATCCTATTTTGTGCTATATATATATATATACTAAAGGGTTAGTTAAATCATGGAAACTAAGTAATAGGTAAAGTCTACCCTAAAGGCAGATATTGGCAGCATCAGTAGTGTCAATTTGAAAAATCACTAAAATTAGTAGGAATGGAGTTAATTACTGAATAAATTATGAAAACAAACCTTGATGAATCTACTTTCATATGGAAGAAACGAAACGGCCAAATGAGTCAGATGTTAAGAGATATTTAGGTTTTCATGGAACAGGGCCAGAACGATTTCTGGATCCCCTGTTCTGACTTTGAAAATTTGCTATAAATTAACCAGAGATAATTAGAAGTCATGCCCCATATGTACAGATTCCTTGTTGAGTCTAGTTTCTTTAGAAACAAACGACACATGATTTGAAGCCCTGTATAGGAAGATACCTAAGTTGCAATGCATGAAGGTCTGTGTAGTCGAATCCTGTAATAGGGGAGACTTAATCTAATAAACTGTACCGTTTGGCCCGATCAAAAATTCTAGAAAAAAATGTGTAGATAGATATATGAGTCTAGTTTCAGGGAAATTTTACGGAATAAGTTTTCGAGCTTCGGAACTCGAGATATGATTTTAAAAGTGGCCATGATGCAGTTAGCCAGCATGTCTAAAATTTTAAAAAAAAGAGAATGAACCGTGCAGTCAATGTAATAAGTCCGTAATTATCTCGTGTTCAACCCCGGTAACGGTCTCGGGTACGGGGTGTTACAATATTTGACATGAATGTTAAATGTTATGAAATGTTGGTATTTGATCTGTAAATTTTGGTAATGCTTCATAACCTTGTTTTAGCGATAGATACGGGCTAAGGGTGTTACATTTATTGGTATCAGAGCTACAGTTTAGCAGATTCTCAGACTAATGTAGCGTATACGAGATTAGCTATACATGTCATTATATAACCTGTGATAGTGTGATATCTCTCGACTTTGATGAGAATTATTTTATTAATAGACAAAGATGCTTTCCAACCGAGCTAATTCCGATAATGCTGAAAGCAATACTCAAGTGTCTGAGTAAAAATCTTACTTATGATGAAACGGAACTCATAAAGGTATGAAATAAATGTTTTATAATAACATGTTGATAATAAATGTTATGTTATATGCGTGTATTTATAAAAGTTAAATTTTGAGGCTTTACGACCTCCACCCCCTCACCAGTACAGTTTTATACAAAGAAATTCATAAGATTTATATTGATTAAGTTCACAAGTGTGAAACTGAAGAGTTTAGTGGCTAAATGATTTATAATGCAGTCAGAACTAAGAATGGGTTAGTAAGTAAAGATGGTTTTAAAAGAGATATCAGAAATTTCTAAAGATTATTTAGGATATAAAATGTCACTGTTAGGGAAGAATTTATATTCGATTTATTCAAATATGGTATCTGCAAAATGGATTAACCAGAAATTTCTTCTAAATTGGTTCCTTAGTGAAATGAATAATGTAAGACTATTGATGATTTTATTAGGCAGTGGAATAGTGATGAAATTACAAATATATCTGAATGCAGTTGTTATAATTGGGTACTTCACAACGATTTCCTCTGGGTATTATACATATATTCTTTGATGCTTAGAGATATAAGTAACTATTCATTATCAGATGTGATTTTTATGACATAGAAAGGTTGGCTAACCATGATATTAGGCGGAATTATTGTAAGTCTGGTTGATTCATGAACGGTATTACTCTATCTTCCTCTGGTTTTCTAAACTATTATGTTTGATAGAAGACTTGATGATAAGATTCATATGATATTATTTCTACTTCTATTGGTTAAAGCTCTAATTTGCAAACATGCAATTTACATTGTTTCTATCACAGCTATTTCTAATGCGTATGCGCAATATTACTCTTTTGGACTTTCTCTGGGATATCATCAATCTTTTTATTATTCACTATGGGTTGTATTTGTAACATCCCGATTTTGGGCCTAGTCAGAATAGTGATTTTGAGACCACAAATTTGAAGTAGAAATAATTATTTTATGCATGTGTTGAGGTTTACGATATGTTTGCATAATTGTATGAAAGTTTCGTTAAGAAATTTTGTTGATAGAGTGTCCAATTTGATTTTTAGGACTAAACTGCAAAAGTTGCAAAATATGTGATTCTAGAAGCTTTAAGCATGAAATAGCTATGGATCATTAATTAGATGTCCTTAAATAGCAATTTGACCAATTTCTATTTTTATGGACAAAAATGGACATGAATAGGTAAAATTTCAAAGTTTAGTAAAAAGGGCATTTTGATCATTTGGTAAATAAAAGAATAAAAAGGAAAAAAAAGCCAAAAATTGTCCATCTTCTTCAGCCCTTGGCTGAATTTCATAAAGGACTCCATAGCTAGGGTTTTGTCACTTTCAAGCTTGATAGTAAGTGCATCCTAGCCCCGTTTTTAATGTTCTTTACATTTTTGAAGTCGTTATCAACCGATCTAGCCATTTCTACCATTTATTTGAGCTAGGGTTGATGTTTAGGGTTTGACCCATGTGTGACATGCATGTATTTTGATGTGTCATGGTAGATTATGAAAGTTTGATGTGTGATAAACAACTTTTACTAAGTGATTTTTCATGAAAACACCTAAAACAGACCTATTTGTAAAAGTTGTAAAATGTGTAGTAAAAATCTGATTCGATGAAAAATGTAGGCTGATATGAGCGTGTGTGGGTCGACTAGGCTTGAGTAACAAAGAAATTTAATGCATTTCATTTTAAGAGCCTAAGGACTAATTTGTAAATATGTGAAAGTTTAAGGGCAAAACTATAATTTTACGAAAGTATGGTTTTTGGACTAATCTGAACAATGTGGTAATTAAATGAGCTAAATTTGCTATTATAGATCAAGAAATCGGAGTCCGGACCTAGACTGGGGAAAGAACAAGGTTGTGGACTAAATCGAATTAGTTACCCATATTTTGTACCATGGTAAGTTCATGTGTAAATAATGCAATATTATGATCATATTTTTAATGCATTAATATTGTATGAATTGTATAATTGATTCGATGAAAACATTCGACAAGTTCCGACAAGAGAGAGAAAAACTTGTTTGAACCTTAGGATAGAATAGGATACAAGTGACATGTCACTAGGACCCCATGTGATGTATATGATTATGTGATTCGACTGCTGGTCATGTACGTCCTATCAGTGGCTAGGTAGTCCGGCATGTGTTGCGGATACCTAATAGCTTGTGTGAGTAGCCCGTGTAGCTACGTCTTGACCGTCAGCTTGTGTGAGCAGACCCGTGATTAGCTCGAGATATAAAATATGGTGTAGCTTTGGCTACATATGTGGCACTTTTGTGCAAAGACCTTTTGTGTATCCATTTAGTATTCCAAGTGTTCAACGGGTGTGTCAAGAACGAGAAAGAGTATGTTAAGTCACGAGTTGATACAGGTATGTACGAAAAACTCATAAAAATGAGTTGGTTAAGTGATGAGCTTTTGGTAAGATTAAGAATGATAAAGTTATGCTTATGAAACCATGATGATAAATATGTGATTTATGTTAAGCTAAATTGTATGATATTCATGCTAAATGTTGCTTAATATTGTTTATTATTGCATGTGAACTTGTTAAGCTTTATGATTACTCCCTTTCGTTTCCATTTTCTTATAGTATTGCCAAGCTAGTTCAGGAATCGAAGGACATCGGAGCTCGATTCACACTATCAAATTAATCCTTTAGGTATTTATGATTTCACATTTTGAGTATGGCATGTATAGGGACTTGGTCTTTTTGTGATATGTGTTATTATTGATTTGGCCAACTGTGTTGGCTTGTAATGGTAATTGATTCATTTTGTAAATGTCCATATGGTATTGGCTAATATTTGTTAACTATATATATACATATGATGATGCTTTTCATGGATGTGGTTTTTGCAGGATTTGTGGTGATAAGTATGAGACATTCTATGTGATAGAAAATAACATGTAATTGATGTGTGGATGTCTCAATTGTGGCTAAATTGGTTGTGCGTGTATATGCTTGAATTAGTGAGGTTTAATGTTGTGTAGGTTGGTGCAAGAAAGGGTGGCAAAAAGGCTTGGTAAATAGTCTTATTTTTGTCCACACGGGTAGACACATGGGCGTGTGTCTAGGCCATATGTGACACATGGCTTGCCCTATAGGTGTGTGAATCCGGCTGTGTGTCCTCAGTATTGTAAATTTTAGCTTCGAATTGGCCACACGGGCAGAGACACGACTGTGTGTCTCAGCCATGTGAAGGACACGGCCCAGGGACGTGGGCCTGTGCCCAGGGCATGTGAAGTCTGCACCTATTTTAGGGAAAATTATGAAAATCAAATCGCCCACATGGCCTAGCACATAGGCGTGTGCCTTGGTCGTGTGACCCTAATTTGTTGATGATGTCATAAACAAAGATTTACACAGGTTAGGGACACGGGCATGTGTGACCACACGACCTACCCACACGGGCGTGTGACCCCTGTTTTTATGAAAAATTTACTAAGTGTTGGGAAAGTTTCCAAACTTCTCGGTTTAGTCTCGAACCACTTCTAATGTGTTTTGAGCTTCGTAGGCTCGTTTAAGGGACGATATGAATGTTTATAAAAAGTTTAAAATTTGGGTGGAAATTTATATCACGGTTTTGAATGCTTGATTGAGTTTAAGTCCGTTAATACCTCGTACTGTAACACCCCTAACCCATACCCATCGCTGGAATGGGGTTAAAAGGCATTACCGAAAAAGATACAACTTCCATACATTCACATAGTCACTCAAATCATAATCGAAGGTATACATCTGTAACTTCAGTTTAACAATTCTTGAATCATTTATACACATAGTACAAAACAATTTTTATTAAACTCACATATAATCATTTTGTTATCTTATAACATGAATTACTATTCATATGGTCAATTTCCAATACAATACCTGAATATTGAAACATGCTAAATACAATGCATTGTTCAATGTCAACTTTCATTTTTCTCTATTACAATATACGAATATAACATTTCTTACAACAAAACATTATGTCAATCATCATATATTCAATCAAACTACGAACCATTTCAAAGCATAATTATCAAATCAAACATACCAAAATGTATATGCCAACATCATGACAAAATTACAATTACATGATCAATTCATTTGCTCACGTCTTCGACTACCAAGGTTAATCATATATATATTTAATACAAATTATGCCATTTAACCACAAGCTTAAATAAACCATTTTCTAATCAAACAAAGTTAAATCATTTCACAACCAATAACTTCATAGGCATAATTTATCTACTAAACTTATTATTACCCAAACATAATCATGCATTTAGTTCACTTAATAACTAGTCACATAACCAATACAACATGTTTATAATATAATCATGAAATCAAATCAATTCACCCTAATTTAAATGTACAAATGTCGAATCCAATCATGTTAGTTACACATACTATGCCATATACCAAAGTTTAACACAAAACCAACTTACTTCTTACCAATTTGGGTAGTAAAGTTAACCACAAAATTCATACAAATTTTATATACTTTGTAATAAGCCAAAACGTCACTTAATAAGCCACAATATATATATATATATATATACACGTCATATTGAGCATTTCTCATTACCGAATCCTATGATCAAACACTACCACATATATGCCATATATTAAATTTATCAACATGACTAATTTATAAGTCATATATATCAATACTCGACTAAATCATATAACCAAAACACCATTCAAACATGTCATGGAATATACTTACCATAATATATTTATCCCTTGTCAAAATAATAAATCATCAACTAACCTAATAATCAAGTCGAACCATATAGCCAAATACCACACATATATATGCCGTGAAATATACTTTAATAACAAGCCTATGCCATAATCGAATGCATATAAGCATTAATATCAAGATTAAGCCATTTCGCATGGCTATGATATATACAATTTCAAAACCAAGCATATTAATATATCAAGCCTATTGTAACATCTCGAAATAGGGCCTAGTCGAAACAGTGGTTTTGGGACCACAAATCCGACATTAAAATATTTATTTTATGATTATTATGAGGTCTAGAATATGAGAATATGCATGTGTTAAAGTTTCATGAAGAAATTCTATGAGTAAGGTGTCCAATTGGAAAATAAGGACCAAATTGAATAAATTGCAAAACTTGGATTCTAGAATAAATTTGTATGAAATTGCTTTAGATTATTAATTAGAAGGCCTTAAAGAGCAATTTGCCCAATTTTTAAGTTTTTGGATAAAAATGGGCATGTATGGATGAAATTTGAAAGAAAGGGCTTGAGGGCATTTTGGTCAATTTGCTAATTAATGAAATAAAATGGGAAAAATAAGCCAAAAATCAGCCATTCTTCTCCCTCATCCAGCCGAAATTCTCAAGCTCTCCAGAGCTAGGGTTTTCAACATTTTCAAGCTCAATAGCAAGTGCTCCTAAGCCCCTTTTTAATGTTCTTTGTATTTTTTAAATCCCGGTAACTTACTCTCTTTATTTCTACCCATATTTCATGCTAGGGTTCATGTTTAGAAATTTACCCATGCATGAGTTACTTGTACTTTGATGGTTTATGGAGGAATATGAAAGTTCAAAAGATGGTAAACAACTTTTACTAAGTGATTTTTCATGGAAATGACTTTAGGGACCATATTGTAAAAGTTGTAAAAATGGGTAGAAAGAGGAGGAATAATGGAAAAATGTGGGCTGCCATAAGAGGAAATAATATTCGGCTAGGCTTGGGTAAGGTAGAAATTGCATGCATTTCATTATACGAGGCTAGGGACTAAATCGTAAAAATGTGAAAAGTTAGGGGCTAAATGGTCATTTAGACCTGGGGTGAAATTTAGACTCGAAAAGTATAATGTGAGCTGTTAATGATTCATTTTTATTGTTATGGACCCCGAGGAACAAATTTCTGAGGTCGATCGAGGAAAACGAAAGGTTTTGAATAATCAAACACGACAATCAAACGAAAGTACGAGTAAGTTCGGATTACTTAAAGTAAACTCATAATATGCCTAATTGCATGGTTTATGAATGTATGATAATTGCATTTGATGATGGCATGAAAATCCATGAAATGTATCCTTAATAATGACATGTTGATAAATGTCCCGGTTGAGATTAAAAAGGGAAATTTGATGGATAAACCATGATTTACATGTCACTTGAGATCCTGCATGCGTTGCAGAAAGGATTTAGCCAGAAGGGTAATCCGTTGATTTCAAATAATGATCTTTCTCGGACGGGTGTTCCTTGAGTGATCGAGCCTCCCGAAGAATATGTGTGCATTTTGGATTTAACCCGGACGGGCAATCTGATTAGGGTCTGAATTTAACCTGGGCTGTTAATTTAGATCCAAGCTCATTAAGGGTGTTTGTCGCTATAATGGATTTAGCCTGGACTGGTAATCTCACTGTAAGATGTGAGGTTCGCGGGAGTGCATACATGAAATGATCGCTCTTATGACTTGACGGTAAATGGATAATCCATTGAGATTTCCAAGAAACTTAACAGGATAATATGAGATATGTATAAATGGAAATGTTGAATGAAGAGCTCATCTAAGATTAATTACATGGTGCGTTGTTATGTGGCTAACTTGTTGATTGAGTGCATGTGATAGGGAAACCATTCTATTCTTGCTGGTCTTATTGCCTAATATGGTTGTATGCTAATTAATCGGTAAGTTTACTTTCCAGTTATTCGGGCTTACTAAGTATGTAAATGCTTACCCCTCTCGTTTCCCTGTCTTACAGAGCTCGAGGACTCGTAAAGATTGGAAGACGGTTGGAGAGTCAACACACTATCAACTTGTCCTGCTTGGTGTATAGAAACTTTTATTTTGTGATAATGGCATGTATAGGTATTTTGGTCATTTTGTTAGATGTGTTATTTGGATAGCCAATGTAAGGGCCTGAATGATATGTTTATTTATTTTGTATATGGCCTTAGGATATGGCCTATATTGATGTAGGTTGTAATCCTACTAATAATGCAAGTTTATATTTTGAAATGTTCGTGTGATGGTTAATTGTAGTATATTATGAATGGACATGTGAAATGTGGCCAAATCACTTGGGATTGGTTGGGTCACAAATGGGGAATGAGTTATAAAACGAGCCAAGTCCAAAATGTGATCGATGAAACAGTAATTCTTAATTCAAAAAGGATAATCTAGCATGTGCAAAACCAATGATATGAGGTTAACATGCAATTGACCAACTATGGTAGAACTTGAGCATACTTAGGCCATGTTAGATATTATTGGAGTCTATAAGTGTGAGTGGATATTAGAGGGTGACCAAAGCCTTGGAAAATAGCCTAACAAGGTCCACACGGGTAGACACACGGGCGTGTGTCCAGACCGTGTGTGACACACGGATCGCCCCATGGACGTGTGGTATGGCCGTGTGTTCCCTGCACCTAAAAATTTTAAGTCAGAGTGCATGGTAGTAAACACATGGGCAGAGACACAGCCGTGTGTCTCAACCATGTGGAGGGCATGGCCTAGCACATAGGCATGTGCCTTGGCAGTGTGCCCCTAATTGCATGCTGACGGCATAAATATAATGCTCAAGTTTTTGGACACGGGCGACCAGACGGGCGTGTCTAGGCTATGTGAAAGACACGGGCTAGGGACACGCGCGTGTGCTTGGCCGTGTGAGAACCCCTGTAGGTTTGCAATAGAAAATAAATTCAATTAATTTCACATGGGTAGGGGACATGGGAGTGTCCCAAAGCACACGGGCGTGTGAAGCTTTACATAGAAAAAGGTTTATGAACTTTTGTAAGTTCTTAGTTTAGTCCCAGATTATTCTCAATATGTGTTCAGGGCCTCGTAGGCCCATAGTAGGGACACTAAGATGTTAGTTGATTGGTTTCAAGTTGAAATGAAATTTTATAACCAGTAATTCCCGAAACTGTCCAAGCACATGTCTTGTAACGCCTCGTACCTGGTCCCTATCTCGGGCATAAGTAAGGGGTGTTACATTTAGTGGTATCAGAGCTACTATTTAGTCGGTTCTAGGACTACCGTAGAGAGTATCAAGTTTAGTTATACATGCCATTATACAAACATTGATAGTGTGATATCTCCTAACTATTTAAATTGTTTTTGAATATAGTAAATGGCTTCCAATCAAGCACAAGATTAGTCTGAGGGAGCCGAGAGCCATGCTTCAGCTTCTGTACAACGAGCTGTTTCTAGTAGTAGTAGAAGGCCTATGTCTGAAGGCCAAGAAAAGGCCAGGTTTGGGGATTATTTGAGAAATTGCCCCAACATACCACGACCTTCCCCGCCCCCTAACCAACCTGATGAGGAAGTGCCACGAGGTATGGCACCTATGAGAGTTGGTAAAGCCACTGTAGACAAGCTTAGAAAGCATAGGGCTGAGGAATTTAAAGCCAAGATCGATGATGATGCCGAAAGAGTCGAGTTTTGGCTCGAGAATACTACACGGGTATTAGACAATTATCTTGCACATTTGAGGAGTGCTTGAAGTGTGTTGTGTCTCTCCTGAAGGATACTACATACCACTGGTGGAAGACTGTATCTTCAGTGGTGCCAAAGGAAAACATGTAACGCCCTAAATTTTGGGCCTAGAGGAATTGGGCTTTGGGCTTTAGGTCTTATAAAATTTTTAAGTGAGCAAGAAAATGACAAATGATATGTTGGCTTTAAGGGTTTAATGAATTTGGAGTGTCTGGGTGTGTTGGAGAAGTTCTGGGTTCGAGTTTTGTGGTGGAGGAATTTTAATTTAATTATTAAAAGAACCAAGGTTGTGAGTAGTTGGGCTTTTAAATAAAAATAGGGGAAAATGGCATCAAAAAGCCTTGTGGTGGAGTGGCTAAATGACACCACTTAGGGTGTGGGGAGGTGGCATTAATGGCTAGCAAGGAGATCCTAGGTTCGAATCCTAGCTTAGTATTTTTAGGAGTTTAATTTTGGCCTTCTAGAAGGTTGGAAGTGGCGTGAAGATGGACTCTAAGGGGAGTGTTCAGGAGAGAAAATTTAGGAAATAGATTGGGGAGTTATCAGGGAGAAAAACGAGGAGATGAGAAGGGGGAAGTGATGGAGCTGAATTGGGAATTGAGGGTCACGTAATTTGGCTATAGGCTATAAATATGTGCTGAGTTTGGGATCCTAGGCTAATGCCAAATTCTTCATTTTTTTTAAGTTCCGATTGGCTTTTCCATCTTCGCTAGCTGATTCTTTTCCATTCTTTCTCGCCTCAATTCTCTTTTGGTTTACCCTTTAGGTTAGCTGATTCCTTCTTCTACTCTTCTTCTTTAATTTTGCCGAATAAACCTTATTCACCATATTAGTTTAAAAGCCGAAAAGCCGAATCTCCCTTGGGCTGACTGCTCTTTTGGTGTAAGTACCTTATCTCTTTTTCGGCTAGTATTATTAATACCGATTACTCCTTTCCCTCACTCTTTCTAATCGACTTTGGTAGGGAATTAGTATTGGATCTCGAATTTTAGCTGTAACACCCCTAATCCCGCATCCGTCGCCGGAAGGATTTAAGAAGTATTACCAAATATGCAAGAAGTTTCTTTTAATTATAATCGGATAATTCCATTCATACAACAGACAAGGAGTCACATTAATTTAATAATTATCTTGATTCATTCATAAGTTCAATTCGATCAAAATATTTAAAAGATTAATTATATAACAACTACACATACATATGAACTAAGTGGAAATTATATAATAACTTAACAAGCCATTTTCGCATGGCTATATATATATACACACCAAAAGATACGTATTAACATCAAAAGCCCATCCTATACATGCCATTTTTAAAGTTCAACTACAAGGTACCAAGTGGGCTTGGATAGTGTGAATGACTTCGTCTTTGAAATCCCGAGATCGATAGCTAACGAACGAGATCTAAAACAAAGCAGAGAATTTAAGCGATGAGTAAGCATTTCGATGCTTAGTAAGTTTAAGTAATGAGATCATTTACAACTAAAACATAACGTTTATAAGATAAATAAATACATAACATAAAACTCCATGATTATGTTACCTCACACTTCAATCATTATATTCATACGCATATGAGCCAAACTCGACTAAATTTCATTGTAGTAAAAAATTTCGTACCTCGAATAAGCTAAATATTTCATGCAACCCTAAGATTCGACTCGGAGTTCACTATTCAATTGAACGAATACATTTAAAACCAAATCAACCTTTACAATGTATATATATAAAACATACCTTATCATCTTAGAATTTGAACGTATTTTATTGGAATTATTACAATTTGTATCACCAATTCCGAATCAACACGAATGTCTTCGGGATTTAACCCGGATATAGCAACTAGCACGAATGCCTTCGGGACTTAGCCCGGATATGAAAATTAGCACGTATGCCTTCGGGACTTAACCCGGATATAATCGACCAGCACGTATGCCTTCGGGAATTGACCCAGATATAATCGACCAGCACGTATGCCTTCGGGAATTGACCCGGATATAACACTCACGCAAGGTCTGCGGGTTTTAGCCCGGATATAGTCTCAATTTATCATGCATATGTCTTATCATCTTAACACATCGGTATTTCATTCACATTACTAGAACACAAGCACAACAAGCTTAATAACCATTCCACTTTCGGCTCAATAGACCCATATGAGGGCACGATTTTGATTTGCCATTCAACACAATTTCAATAACTATTCAATTACAAATCATAAGTACAAGCTATTTATCTCACTACATAAATCAAGTAGAACCATTATGTTATAAACTAATTGTTATGCTTAAATATGATCAAGATTTATCAATTCATAGACTAAGTTCCATTACTCGAAGACTTACCTCGGATATACTTGAACGGTGGCAAAGTGGCTACTCGGCTACTTTTTCTTTCCCTTATCGTAAATTGTCCCCTATGCTCTTGAGCTTAAGTTCAACAAATTTAAACTAGTCATTAATCGACTATTAAAGCATTACTTTAAGAATGTACTACATATAGATTCGGCTTTCACACATATAGATTATAGTAAGCTTTATAAAAATTGAACATTTATTTATTAACAAATTTTCTTTAATGTTTACAATATAATTACAATTTCCTATAAACTAACTTCCCGAGCAACAGCCAGTAAAGTATTTATAATTGGAGTTATGAAACTCCAAATCGATTTCCGTAAATTTTTCTTGACAGAAGACTCATTTATCTATTATCCATAAAATTTTCATAATTTTTAATTTATCCCAACAATACCATATTTTTCTTAAATTTCACCTTGTTTCTTCGCTTGACTAAATCGACCACTCTTCACTACTGAATCAAATTTCTCATTGTACAGAATTCAAAATGTGTTCTCACTTATTTCATTTGAAACTAGAAATCTAAGCATATAAATTTTATCTTAATCCCATTTTTGTACAATTTATACTGATTTTATAAATACGGAACAGGACATCTAGTAGTCATTTCGACTCAACCCCACAATACTGCAAATATCTCAAGATCGGTAACTCTTTTGTTCTATAGTTTCTTTTGTAAGAAACTAGACTCTTCAAGCTTTACTTACATAATTTATCCAGCTTCTAACTCAACTCCTACAAATTATGGTGATTTTCCAAAATCACCTTATCTAAATTGTCCTCAAATAGTTTAATACTAAATCACTCTTTCAAACATTCCTAGTATACATTTTATTCAAGTATTAATATTAACAATCGAATTTATCAAACAATTATCTATAAAATTCACTTCAACATTCTCAATACAATACATGGTGTTCAAACCATTATTCAAGTTCAAAATTCGGTTAATACACATATATATATACACTAGAAATCAATTGTTAACATTTGTATTTCACCTTAATAGCTAGCTTAGCAAACCTTATTTTAACCTACAATTGTCCTTAACACAATTAAAGCATCCTCTTCATTCCATCAATTAAAAATGCATACATTAGCCAAATACCTAAAACCATATTCGGCCAAAGAACACAACTTGTTAGCCGATTCTTTTCCATTTAGCAACTAATGCCCAAATGTGCTCATTTGTTAGACTCTAATTCACCTATGTACCATTTTCATCCAAATAACATGAACAACAACCATTTCTTGAACATTTTTCTCTTAACCAATTACTCATGATACCAACAAAAATTCAAGATTTGGACATGGGCTAACTAAGGGACTTAGTAACTAACTCAATACATTCAACAATTTCAAAAGCTATTATGAATTTCATACCTTAATCAAGGCTAGGAGTGACCAAATGCTTGTTTCCCCTTCCCCTTTCTTCTTAGAGTTTCGGCCAAGGATTGCTAAAAGATAAACACTAATTTTCTTTTCTTTGTTTTATTCATCTAATTAGTTTAACCCCTTTATTATTATTATTATTATTATTTTATGCCATTAATACATTATTTTATTATTATTACAAACACATATTGCTTATCATCATGTCATGGCTACCACTATTAATTAAGTGTGGGAAATTGACATGCAAGTCCACTTTTTTATTTCATGCATTATTGAATCACTTCTAGAATTACCTATCATATTTCACATTTGTCTCATATAAGCCCTATTAAAAAGATTCACACTCAAATGAATAAATTAAAGATTGAAATTTTCACACATGCATATTCATGCACATTAAACATAGAAACTAACGGTTCTTTATTTTTATACTTCGGTTTTGTGGTCCCGAAACCACTTTTCGACTAGGGTCAATTTAGAGCCGTCACAACTCTCCCCCACTTAAGAAATTTTCGTCCCCAAAAATCTTACCAGTAAATATATTTGGGTATCGATCCTTCATAGAGTTCTCTGTTTCCCAAGTAGCTTCTTCAATTCCGTGTTTGAGCCATAACACCTTTACTAGAGGAACCTTTTTGTTTCGCAACACTTTCACTTCGCGAGCTAGGATACGAATCGGTTCTTCTTCATAACTCAAATCAGATTGAATTTCAACCTCAGATGGATTAATTATGTGTGAAGGATCAGATCTATAACGTCGAAGCATCGAAACATGAAAAACGTTGTGAATCTTCTCGAGGTCAGGGGGTAAAATCAATCTATATGCCACTGGACCAACTCGTTCGGATATTTCATACGGCCCTATGAACCTCGGACTCAGTTTACCCTTACGGCCAAATCTGAGTATCTTTTTCCAAGGTGAAACTTTAAGAAATACCTTGTCTCCCACGATACTCAATATCTCTTCGTTTTAAATCCGCGTCACGACTTACGGCGATCGATCCGACGCCTTGGACTTTCATGAATTATTTTTACTTTACGCCAAAGCATCTTTAATCAAATCAACTCGAAAATTTTACTTTCACCAAGCTCGGTCCAAAACAATGGTGTACGGCATTTACAACCGTACAAAGCCTCGTAAGGTGCCATCCTAATACTTGATTGAAAACTATTGTTGTAAGCGAATTCAATCAAAGGTAAATACCGTTCCCATGAGCCACTAAACTCAAGGATACAACATCTCAACATATCTTCGAGTATCTGAATTATTCGCTCAGATTGACCATCAGTCTGTGGATGAAAAGCGGTGCTAAAATGCAACTTGGTACCCAAAGCTTCTTGCAGTTTCTTCCAAAATCGCGAGGTGAATCTCGGATCTCTATCCGACACAATAGAAATAGGTACCCCGTGTAATCTTACAATCTGAGAAACATACAATTCAGCTAGCTTGTCAAGAGAATAATCCGTATGTACAGGAATAAAATGAGCCGACTTCGTAAGCCTATCAACAACCACCCAGATCGCATCTTTCTTGTTTGATGACAATGGCAATCCAGATACAAAATCCATCGTGACTCGATCCCATTTCCATTCAGGTATCATGATCGGCTGAAGTAAACCTGTAGGAACTTGATGTTCCGCTTTCACTTGTTGACATATTAAACACTTCGAAACAAATTCAGAAATGTCTCGTTTCATGCCATGCCACCAAAACTGACGTCTCAGATCGTTGTACATTTTCGTACTCCCCGGGTGAATCGACATTCGGCTACAATGAGCTTCATTCAGAATCGTCGAAATAAGTTCTGAATTTCTTGGAACACACAAACGACTTCTGAACCTCAAACAATCATCATCATCAACTTGAAACTCTGATTCCATACTCGAAACACATTCAGCCCGTTTTGCAACCAATTCTTCATCGACTTCACGAGCTTCACGAATTTGATGAATCAACAATGGTTTGGCCTTTAATTTCGCTACTAACACATTGTCGGATAGAAATGGACAAATATACATTCATCATTTCGTAAAGCAAAGCGGTGATTTACGACTTAAAGCATCCGCAACCACATTAGCCTTTCCCGGGTGATAGTCAATGACAAGTTCATAATCTTTTAACATCTCAAGCCAACGTCTTTGTCGCAGATTCAAATCTCTTTGAGTCATCAAATATTTGAGACTTTTGTGATCCGAATATATATGGCACTTCTCACCAAACAAACAGTGGACGCCATATTTTTAAAGCAAAAAAACTATGGCAGCTAGTTCGAGATCATGAGTCGGATAGTTTTTCTCATGCGGCTTCAATTGTCTTGATGCATAAGCTACCACTCGACCTTCTTGCATTAATACACAACCCAGCCCAAGTAAGGATGCATCACTGTAAATGACAAATTCTTTTATGGATACGAGTTGTACTAATATCTGGGGGCTTGATTAAATAAGTTTTCAATTGATCAAAACTTTTCTGACATTTCTCTGACCAATCGAACTTAACATCTTTCTGAAGTAATCTTGTCATTGGTGTGGCTATCGTCGAGAAACCTTTTACAAAGCGTCTGTAGTAACCGGCAAGTCCCAAAAAGCTCCGGACTTCAGTAATGTTCCGTGAGGGCTTCCAATCAAGTATGGCTGAAATTTTGCTCGGATCAACTCTAATACCCGATGCAGATACCACGTGTCCCAAAAAGCTAACTTCTCTTAACTAGAACTCACATTTATTAAATTTAGCATACAACTGTTTATCCCGTAAAATCTGCAACACTAATCTTAGGTGCTCGGCATGTTTGGTTTCATCGCGTGAATAAATCAAGATGTCGTCTATAAACACAACCACAAACTGGTCCAAATATTGCCTGAAAATTCGATTCATCAGATCCATAAATACCGCAGGGGCATTAGTAAGCCCAAACGGCATTACTAAGAACTCGTAATGACCGTATCTCGTTCTGGAAGCAGTTTTGGGTATATCTGAGTCTCGAACTCGCAGTTGATAATAACCCGATCTCAAATCTATCTTTGAAAACACTGAGGCTCCCTTCAACTGATCAAACAAATCATCAATACGTGGTAACGGATATTTATTCTTTATGGTCACTTTATTCAATTGACGGTAGTCGATGCACAATCTCAAGGTTCCGTCCTTCTTCTTTACAAACAAAACTAGTGCACCCCAAGGTGAAAAACTCGGTCGAGCAAAACCTCTATCCGTCAACTCTTTCAACTGAGTTTTCAATTCTTTCAATTCCGTTGGTGCCATACGATACGGAGCCATTGAAATTGGTGTGGTACTAGGTACTAGTTCGATGCCGAATTCAACTTCTCGAACGGTTGGTAATCCTGGTAACTCCTCAGGAAAAACATCTGAATACTCACAAACCACTGGCACCGATTCAAGCTTCTTTTCTGGTTCCTTACTATCAAGTACGTACGCAAGATATGCCTCACACCTCTTTTTAACATATTTTTGGGCCAGCATCGAAGATATAACTGTTGGCAACCTGCTCATATCAGTAGGCTCAACTCGAATTATCTCGTTGTTTGCGCACCTCAAATCAATAGTCTTTCTTTTGCAATTCACAACTGCATCATGGACGGTCAACCAATCCATACCGAGGATAACATCAAATTCATCAAATGGTAAAAGCATCAAATCGGCCGGAAAATACGAACCTCGGATCGCTAGGGGACATTTCTTACACGCTTTATTAACAAATACATAATGACCCAAGGGATTTGATACTCGAATTACGAACTCAGTAGACTCAATAGGTAGAGTCTTACTGGATGCTAAAGTCTCACATACATATGAATGAGTAGAACCGGGGTCTATCAAAGCAATCACATCAGTATCAAGGAGAGTAAAAGTACCCGTAATAACGTCTGGCGAAGAAGCATCCTCGCGTGCGCGTATAGCATAAGCTCTAGCTGGAGCACGAGCCTCAGATCTGGTTGTAGCATCTCTAGATCCTCTCTGACCGTCGCTAGCATTCCCCGAATTTCTAGATGGTCTACCTCGAGTAGTAGTAGCACCCGGTTTCCCACTCTGCTTTACATTCTGCTCAGACAGTCTCGGGCAATCCTTGATAAAGTGGTCGGTGATCCACACTTATAGCGGGGAGCGGTCATGGAATCTACAACTCCCGAATGCCATTTACCACACATCGACACTCTGTCCGTCCCGACGATCATTTCCCACTGCGGCAGCGAAGTGACTCGCGTACTCACGGGGGTCGATTGCGATCTCGTCTGGAAAAACACGAAGTGTCTTTGGATCGACAGAATCATCTCTAAATTTCTTCGATGATTGTTGAAAGGGCTTTCTGAAGATCTCTTACGAAACTCTTTGGCTCCCATTTTCAGCTTCTCTTTTCTCCTTACCGAGCTCTTGGCTTTGCAAGCTCGCTCGACAAGTACTACGAACTCTCTCGATCTCAAGAATGCCAACATACAACTTTATATCTTCATTCAAACCATCTTCAAAACGTTTACACATTACGACTTCAAGAAACGCATTCTCGAGCGTGCTGGCTAAGCCTCACAAACTTTCGTTCATAATCGATGAATCGTCATGGAACCTTGTTTAAGTTCAAGAAATTCTTTTCGTTTTTGATCAATGAATCTCGATCTGATATACTTTTTTGAAACTCGGTTTGGAAAAACTCCCAAGTTACCCCTCTCTGGGCACAACAGAAATCAACGTATTCCACCAATAGTAGGCGTAATCACGTAGCAAAGAGATAGTACACTTTAGGCATTCCTCGGGTGTGCAAGATAGTTCATCAAGTACCGGATAGTGTTGTCCAACCAAAATTTAGCTTGCTCGGCATCATCATTTGTCTGTAGCTTTAAATTCGAGAGCCCGTGCTTTCGGATTACATCAATCGGGGCTTGTTTAATCTCATCGATCGGTTCACGGAGGTACCGCGGGAAGCGAGGATGTATTAGTCGGGAGTGGGGGTTGTGGAACAGCCGTATTAGTTCGAATGTATTAGTTAAACCAATCATTCATCACATTATAAAAGGCTTGTCTAGCCCCGTCATTCTGATTGCTTGCTACAGGTGAGAGTCCATCTGCGCTGTCCCGTGCGTGAGGAGCAGCGCTACACTCTCCACATCGTCGACTCTGCTTTCGATTGGGATCAGGATCCATTACTAACAAAAACACACATTTAAACTGTCAGAAATCATCACACTATCGTATTAACACTTAATGGCATGTATAGCTAGACTCACACATGCTATGTTAGTCCTAGAATCGACTAAACCGTAGCTCTGATACCAATAAAATGTAACACCCCTAATCTCGCATCCGTCGCTGGAAGGATTTAAGAAGTATTACCAAATATGCAAGAAGTTTCTTTTAATTATAATCGGATAATTCCATTCATACAACAGACAAGGAGTCACATTAATTTAATAATTATCTTGATTCATTCATAAGTTCAATTCGATCAAAATATTTAAAAGATTAATTATATACAACTACACATACATATGAACTAAGTGGAAATTATATAATAACTTAACAAGCCATTTTCGCATGGCTATATATATATACACACCAAAAGATACGTATTAACATCAAAAGTCCATCCTATACATGCCATTTTTAAAGTTCAACTACAAAGTACCAAGTGGGCTTGGATAGTGTGAATGACTTCGTCTTTGAAATCCCCGAGATCGATAGCTAACAAACGAGATCTAAAACAAAACAGAGAATTTAAGCGACAGAGTAAGCATTTCGATGCTTAGTAAGTTTAAGTAATGAGATCATTTACAACTAAAACATAACGTTTATAAGATAAATAAATACATAACATAAAACTCCATGATTATGTTACCTCACACTTCAATCATTATATTCATACACACAGAGTCAAACCTGACTAAATTTCATTGTAGTCAAAAATTTTGTACCTCGAATAAGCTAAATATTTCATGCAACCCTAAGATTCGACTCGGAGTTCACTATTCAATTGAACGAATACATTTAAAACCAAATCAACCTTTACAATATATATATATAAAACATACCTTATTATCTTAGAATTTCGAACGTACTTATTGGAATTATTACAGCTGTATCACCAATTCCGAATCAACACAAATGTCTTTGGGATTTAACCCGGATATAGCAACTAGCACGAATGCCTTCGGGACTTAGCCTGGATATGAAAATTAGCACGTATGCCTTCGGGACTTAACCCGGATATAATCGACCAGCACGTATGCCTTCGGGAATTGACCCGGATATAATCGACCAGCACGTATGCCTTCGGGAATTGACCCGGATATAACACTCACGCAAGGTCTGCGGGTCTTAGCCCGGATATAGTCTCAATTTATCATGCATATGTCTTATCATCTTAACACATCGGTATTTCATTCACATTACTAGAACACAAGCACAACAAGCTTAATAACCATTCCACTTTCGGCTCAATAGACCCATATAAGGGCACGATTTCGATTTGCCATTCAACACAATTTCAATAACTATTCAATTACAAATCATAAGTACAAGCTATTTATCTCACTACATAAATCAAGTAGAACCATTATGTTATAAACTAATTGTTATGCTTAAATATGATCAAGATTTATCAATTCATAGACTAAGTTCCATTACTCGAAGACTTACCTCGGATATACTTGAACGGTGGCAAAGTGGCTACTCGGCTACTTTTTCTTTCCCCTTATCAGAAATTGTCCCCCTATGCTCTTGAGCTTAAGTTCAACAAATTTAAACTAGTCATTAATCGACTATTAAAGCATTACTTTAAGAATGTACTACATATAGATTCGGCTTTCACACATATAGATTATAGTAAGCTTTATAAAAATTGAAAATTTATTTATTAACAAATTTTCTTTAATGTTTACAATATAATTACAATTTCCCTATAAACTAACTTCCTGAGCAACAGCCAGTAAAGTATTTATAATTGGAGTTATGAAACTCCAAATCAATTGCCGTAAATTTTTCTTGACAGAAGACTCATTTATCTATTATCCATAAAATTTTCATAATTTTTAGTTTATCCCAACAATACCATATTTTTCTTAAATTTCACCTTGTTTCACTGTTTGACTAAACTGACCACTCTTCACTACGAATCAAATTTCTCATTGTACAGAATTCAAAATGTGTTATCACTTATTTCATTTGAAACTAGACTCATTAAGGAATCTAAGAATATAAATTTTATCTTAAGCCCATTTTTGTACAATTTATACTGATTTTATAAAAACGGAACAGGACATCTAGTAGTCATTTCGACTCAACCCCACAATACTGAAAATATCTCAAGATCGGTAACTCTTTTGTTTCTATAGTTTCTTTTGTAAGAAGCTAGACTCTTCAAGCTTTACTTACATAATTTATTCAGCTTCTAACTCAACTCCTACAAATTATGGTGATTTTCCAAAATCACCTTACTGCAGCTGTCCTCAAACAGTTTAATACTAAATCACTCTTTCAAACATTCCCAGTATACATTTTATTCAAGTATGTATATTAACAATCGAATTTATCAAACAATTATCTATAAAATTCACTTCAACATTCTCAATACAATACATAGTGTTCAAACCATTATTCAAGTTCAAAATTCGGTTAATACACATATATATATACACTAGAAATCAATTGTTAACATTTGTATTTCACCTTAATAGCTAGCTTAGCAAACCTTATTTTAACCTACAATTGTCCTTAACACAATTAAAGCATCCTCTTCATTCCATCAATTAAAAATGCATACATTATGTAATGCCCCCGCACCCGAAACCGTCACCGGAGTCAAGCTTGAGGTGTTACTAAACTTATCTTACCTTTTAAACAACTCTAAACCACTTATTTTAATTTTCGGAATAAACTGTTTTTCTGCGTCATAGCTGCTTAAAAATTCATTTCTCGAGTTTCAAAACTCAAAATTAAGATCCGTAAATTTTTTCTGAAACTAGACTCATATATCTATCTACTAATTTTTTTTTAAAAATTTTTGACTTAGCCAATTAGTATAGTTTATTAGTTAAAGTTACCCCTGTTTTAGAATTCGACTGCACTGACCTCTACTTACTACGAACCACTTTTCTCCCTATAAAAAATTAATATAACTATACCGTTTTTTCTATTAAAACTATATTCAATAAGGATTCTAACCATATAAATTAAACCACCTAATTATTTTTTTACAATTTATGGTGAATTTCCAAAGTTGAAACAGGGGATCTAGAATTTTCTCTGACCCTGTTTCACTAAAACTCAGATATCTCATAAAATATAATACCTTTACCTGTTTTGCTTATTCCATAAGAAAATAGACATAATAAGCTTTAATTTCATATATTATTCACCATCAAACCATGTCTCTACAATTTTTAGTGATTTTTCAAAATCACATTATTTCTGATACTTGAATCTGTTTTTAAGTTACTTTTACATTTTCTTAGTTTTCATGTGATAGTTACTACTTATTCATACATACAATTAAACATGTATATCATCAGCCATTCTATTAACTAATCACTAGCAAGTATTTACACATCATTCATTGATCATATCATATCAAAAGAAACCAAGTTCCTATACATGCCATACACAAAACTAAACGTCTAACTATACCAATGTGATTTCTTCGATAGTGTGATCGGGTCTCCGACGTTTCCTTCGATCCCCGAGTGGCTTGATAAAAACTATAAGAAAAAGAAAATAAAGAGAGTAAGCACTAGGCTTAGTAAGCTTACAAGCAAATAAATTACAACATTCAACATAATGAATAATTATACATAATGTCACCTAGCCTCATAAACTTTCTTTACTTCTCATTTTCTACCTTCTTCTTTACTTACTTACCTTCTTTCTTACTTGACCTTTCACTATTCATAAATATAATCTACCTTCCCTTTTGCTGATAATTCACTGTAATTTAACGTGTATAATGACCCATTGAACCACTCGGAATACTAAGGATATTGGGGGTCGTTCTCGTCTATCAATATCTCGCCAATGCCATGTCTTCGACATGGACTTACATGAATTATTCCTGTCTCCAATGCCATATATATATAATATGGGCTTACATGGCTCATTCTGTCTCCAAAGCCATATATAACTGATATGGACTTACATGGCTCATTTCTGTCTCTGTCTCTGTCTGTCAACCCCAATATCCTAATATTCCTAAGGTTCAAAGCGGGGCTTCCTAATGCTTTTTTCTCTCACTTACGCCTTAAATTCGACTTTAAATATCCTCATAAAATAAGTATATAAATTCTGGAAATTAACAATAATAATGTAAAATAAAAGAACATTGCATTTATTTACTGTAAACTTACCTCGTATGCAAAAATAGCTACTTTTACCATTTCGTCCACAACTTGGTATTTTCTCCATTTTAGCTTGAATTTCAGTTTTCCTTGCTCTATCATTTAAAATATAGTCTAATTAGGACTCAAATTATTCAAATTGACCCAAAATCATATTTTGGCAAAATTACAATTTTGCCCCTAAAGTTTTGCATATTTACACTTTTGCCCCAAAGCTCGTAAATTAAAATTCAGCCTATTTTCTTATGTTTCATGACATGCTGGTCAATTTTCCCTTCTATGGCAGCATCAAATTCATACTCTAACATGCACTTATGACTATTAGGTATTTTTACCGATTAAGTCCTTTTACTCGTTTTTGCTTAAAACCGAGTAGTACAAATTGTCTAACATAATTTAAAACCTCATATTCTATCATAAAACACCAAAATACACAAATTTCACCTATGGGTATTTTCCCAAATATGAACCCTAACTTAAATTATTGCTAGCATAAGCTTTATCGAGCTACCGGGACTCCGAAAACGTAAAGAACATTAAAAACGGGGCTTGGAATCACTTACCATGGAGCTTGAAAGCTTGAAACAAACCCTAGCTATGGAGAACCCTTGAAATTTCGTCCTAATGAAGAAGATGGACAAAAATTGGCTTTTAATTTTGTTTTTAATTCATTTTAATAACTAAATGACCAAAATGCCCTTACTACTAAACTTTCAAAAATTCCTTCCATGTCCTAATTTTGTCCATGAACTTAAAATTGGTAAAATTACTCTTTAAGGACCTCTAATTAATAATCTAATTCAATTTTATGCAAAATACTTCTAGAACACAAGTTTTGCAATTTATTCAATTTAGTCCCTAATTTCAAATTAAGTACTTTATGCATAGAATTTCTTCACGAACTTTTCACACAATCATGCAAACATATCATAGACCTCAAAATAATAATAAAATAAATTTTTCTACCTCGAATTTGTGGTTTCGCAACCACTGTTCCGTTTAGGCCCTATTTCGGGATGTTACACATTAGCCAAATACCTAAAACCATATTCGGCCAAAGAACACAACTTGTTAGCCGATTCTTTTCCATTTAGCAACTAATGCCCAAATGTGCTCATTTGTTAGACTCTAATTCACCTATGTACCATTTTCATCCAAATAACATGAACAACAACCATTTCTTGAACATTTTTCTCTTAACCAATTACTCATGATACCAACCAAAATTCAAGATTTGGACATGGGCTAACTAAGGGACTTAGTAACTAACTCAATACATTCAACAATTTCAAAAGCTATTATGAATTTCATACCTTAATCAAGGCTAGGAGTGACCAAATGCTTGTTTCCCCTTCCCCTTTCTTCTTAGAGTTTTGGCCAAGGATTGCTAAAAGATGAACACTAATTTTCTTTTCTTTGTTTTATTCATCTAATTAGTTTAACCCCTTTTATTATTATTATTATTATTATTATTTTATGCCATTAATACATTATTTTATTATTATTACAAACACATATTGCTTATCATCATGTCATGGCCGGCCACTATTAATTAAGTGGGAAAATTGACATGCAAGTCCACCCTTTTTATTTCATGCATTATTGAATCACTTCTAGAATTACCTATCATATTTCACATTTGTCTCATATAAGTCCTATTAAAAAGATTCACACTCAAATGAATAAATTAAAGATTGAAATTTTCACACATGCATATTCATGCACATTAAACATAGAAACTAACGGTTCTTTATTTTTATACTTCGGTTTTGTAGTCCCGAAACCACTTTCTGACTAGGGTCAATTTAGGGCTGTCACATTAGCTCTCTGCCGAATTGCTCCTTAGGTGTTTTGCGGTTTTGATTTAGGGAATACGTGATCAAGGAAAAGCTTTTAGGGATTGGTGTTCAAGGTTTGTGACTAAAGGAATCGCAGCACGCTCGATGACCAGGGGTGTACACACACTTCGCACACACAGTAGATCGACAAATTTTGAAATGCCAAAATGCCGAAATGCTAAAATGCTGAAAGTTTGGATACGGTAGTCTTGTAAGTGCGCGAACACTCGTAAGAGGGTATTCGATACGATACCAGAGACCCATGAGAGATCTCATGGACTTGGGTCACGTTTTGGCCAACTGGGCCAGAATGGGCTAAATGGGCCCGACGGGCCCGTGAGCCCAAATAAGTAAAAGTTGATAATTTGGTAATATGTGATGAGCTGATTAAGTTTGTTGAATGGTTTGGATTGGATTCGGCCTTGATAGGCCATATTAGTTTGATTGAGCTTAATGGGCCGTATAAATATGACTGGGCCTGATGGGCCATATGAATGTATGGAAGCCTGTAGACTTGCTAGGGTTTTGTCATGGACTTGTAGGCCTAGTTTCTAATAAATCCTTAAGAAGTATAAAACTTAAGTAACTTATCAAATTCGTCTGTGGACAAGTCATAAGGGTAAAGTGTGGCAATGTGTATATGCATGTCTAGGATTGGATCTAGGGAGAGCTTGGTACTTAAGCGGTCTTAATGACCCACCTCCTCTTCTCTGGAATCCTACCTGGTGTATAGTGTCTGTTCACTTTGGCCAACGAGGACTTGTTGACGGGCCAAAGTTCGTAATTAAGACCCATACTACTAAGAAATTACCAAAATACCCCTATAGGGTAGAAATTATTGAAATACCCTTATATGTTATGATTATGATCTATGTATGATATATGCTGCATCCATACATTATTATGTTGCATATGGGCTGGGTTTATGATTGGAGAAAGTGTATAAGGATCGCATGGTTGCTCGACGACTGTGGATCCACCGAAGGCTTTTTAGCCACCAAGCAACTTTGCTGCACCGTTAAGTAGTGTCGTAACCAGTGCTACACCGTTTATAAGCAGATATGCTGCACCATTAAGTGGGGCCGCATTGGTTCCACACCGGGTTATAATAAGGATGGGTGGGTCGAGTATCTCCCCACAGTAAGTGTTGGTTGGAAAGGGGGTGTACAGGTTGGATAGGGATATAAGTATTTGCATACATACATCATGATTGGATTATGAAAAGGGCTTGGCCCAGTTAAATGTGATATGTGGAAATTGACATGGGTTCAGGCCCTACTGAGACTAAAATGGGCTAAGGCCCAAACGCCATCGTATTTGAATTGGGCTTAGGCCCAAAATGATTTGTCTGTTGCATGTTTGTTTGATGAGGGTTGTACACACTGAGTTTTCGAAAACTCACCCCCTCTTTTATTTTATTTTCAGGTGATGCTCAGTAGAAGGTTCGATGTTTGGAGGGACTCTGGGTGGCCAGCTAGCAAGACAATTTAGATTTGTTTTTTTTTTCATTTTAAAGTATATAAGTTTCTGATTATTAAATGATTTCAGATTAGATTGTAATAAGGCCTTCAATTTTGTTATTATTTGGATTATTATTTTTATGTGACGTAATTATAAGAAGTTGAGCATGGTTTCTTAATCTATAGTATGTCTCTTCTATGTTTCTACAACTACATTTTAAAATGACATGTTTTTATAAAATCATATATTTTAAACAAGTGGTTGAAAGGAGTTTTTTTTTAAAAGGTATTTAAGGTTTCTTTTATTTTAAGAAGGGTTTTCAATGAAAACACAGTTTTTGCTAAAACACTTCAATGTGATGTGCCAGATTCGGACGTAACGTCCGCGTCGGGTTTGGGGTGTTACAAAACATCACTTGGGAATTTTTCCAAGCAGATTTTAAAAAGAAATACATCAGTCAAAGATTCTAAGACTCGAAGCTAAAGGAGTTCCTGGAACTCAAACAAGGGAAAAAAATTGTAGCGGAATACGAAAGGGAATTTGTAAGGCTAAGCTAGTATGTGTCTGAATGGGTTCAAACCAAGTCAGAATTGTGTAAAGGCTTCGAGGAAGGTCTGAATGAGGAAATTAAGCTGTTGATTGGGATTCTTGAGATACGAGAGTTCACTACATTAGTTGATCGGGCCAAGAAAGCCGAAGAGCTTAATAATGAGAGGAAGCAAGCAAAGAAAGAAGCTCAAGTTTTGAGCAAGAGATCCAGTGGTAAGACGCTCTCATTTCCCACAAAGAAATAAAGGAGCCAACATGAAAGCTCCACTTCATTGGTAGGATATTCGGGTAGAGTGAGAGGCTCCAAACGGCGTAACCAGAAGTCTTCTTCCCCGATGGTGACTAGTGTAGGGAGTGTAGATGATCAAAAGCTGAAGTGCAAAAGCTGTAATAAATTTCACTTCGGAGAATGTCGAATGAAAAGTGGTGCGTGCTTCAGATGTGGTTCTCTTGACCACTTTCTCAGAGATTTCCCGGAATGAACCGATAAAGAGGTAGAAGTAGCCCCGAAGTCGAGTACTCCTACTCCATGAGGTAGACCTTTGAGATATCCTGGGAATGCTAGTGGCAGTCGAGTTGCGACTAAGGACACTACAAAATCAGAGGCTCGAGCCCTAACAAGAACGTATGTAATACGCGCTAGAGAGGAAGCCTTTGCTCCTGACGTCATTATGGGTACTTTTTCTCTTTTTAATACATGTGTTGTTGCCTTAATTGATTCGAGATCGATGCATTCATGCATTTGCATGAGATTGGTGTCTAGTATGAATATACCCATTGAACCTACGGAATTTATTATCAGAGTGTCAAACCCATTAGGCAAGTCAGTTCTGGGTGATCAAGTCTGTAAGAATTGTCCTTTGACAATTCAGGGTCATTGCTTCCTGGCTAACCTTATGTTATTGCCATTTGATGAGTTTGATGTAATACTTGGTATGAATTGGTTAGCCCTGCATGATGTAATTGTAAACTATGGTAGCAAGTATATTGTATTGAAGTGCCTCGATGGTGAGATTCTAAGAGTAGATTCAAGAGAATTAGATACACTACCGGTTGTAATTACCCCGGTGGTTGCTTAAAGATATATGAGAAAAGGGCACGAAAGATACCTTGCTTTTGTACTGAACACTAAGGAAACGGAGTTAAAGATTGAGTTCGTGCCAATAGTGTGTGAATATCCAAACGTGTTCCCAAAAGAATTACCCAGATTACCTCCTGCTAGAGAGATAGAGTTTGGTATTGAATTGATGCCAGGAACAACTCTTATTTCAATTGCTCTGTACAGGATGGCACCAACTGAGCTGAAAGAGTTAAAAGCACAGTTTCAAGAGTTGACGGATAAAGGTTTTGCAAGGCCAAGTTTTTCGCCTTGGGGTGCTACCGTATTATTTGTAAAGAAGAAAGATGGTTCAATGACGCTATGTATAAATTATCATCAACTAAATAAGGTAACTATCAAGAATAAGTATCCTTTGCCAAGGATTGACAATTTGTTCGACCAGTTGAGGGAAGCCACTGTATTCTCTAAGATAAACCTGAGGTCCGGCTACTACCAGTTGCGAGTTAAGGAATCGGACGTGCCTAAGACAGCTTTCAGAACAAGGTATGGTCACTTTGAATTTCTTGTCATGCCGTTTGGGTTGATGAATGCACCGACTGTATTTATGGACCTAATGAATATGATATTTCAGCCCTACTTGGACAAGTTTGTCGTGGTGTTCATTGACAATATTTTGATTTATTCCAAGGATAAGACAGAGCATGCGAAGCATCTAAGAACTATATTGCAAACCTTATGGGAAAAACAATTGTATGCTAAGTTTAGCAAGAGTGAGTTTTGGCTCCAAGAGGTAGGGTTTTTGGGTCACATTGTTTCGAGTGAAGGCATGTAACACCCTGAATTTAGGCCTAGAAGTTTTGCGCCTTGAGCATGGGAGCGGTTGAAGGAAGCTTGTAATATTTTGTTGTGCATGTAAATTTCGTTAATGAAGGCTTGTTTTAGTGGTTAAATGTGCTGAGAAGTGTTAGAGAAGTCCTGGGTTCAAACATGGACTCTAGCAAAAATTTTGGTTTAAGGTGAATCAAACCCTGGGTGTAGTAGGTAGGCCTTAAGAATATTATTGGAGAAATTGTGCCACAAAAAGTCTTGTGGTCTAGTGGCAAAGTAGTGCCACATAAGAGGCAGGAAGGTGGCGTCATAGAGTTGGCAAAGAGGTCTAGGGTTTGAAACTCATGGCAATCAAAGAGCATTTATTTTACTAGCAGGGGCGGCAAGAGTTGGTGTTGAATTTAAACTCTGATGATGGAGGGATCCCACATCGGGAAGCGAACATAAGAGTGGATGCGAAGCTAGCTTTAAATAGAGAGAACCATGAGGAGAGTAAATGTACCTTTCTTGGCTGATCCCTTTCGCTTTATGGCGTGCTCGTTTGGGTTGGGCGTCGGCTAAGAGTGCTCGGAGCATGGATTAACTCTAATCTCCTATCAGGTATGTATTTCTCACTACTCTGGCTGTAGGATAGCGACTTCGGGTCGCGATGGGTCGAAATGGGCCATGTGGGCCCAATGGGCCTACGAGCCCAATTGGATAAGTTGTTTGATTGTGTAGTAAATATTGGACTAGGCTAGGTGAATCTCATATCTATGGCTAGGTTTGGGCTAAAAGGGCAACATGAGCTTGTGGGCCCATTTGGGCCGAGAAAGGGCTTTAGGCCCACTCGTATTGTTATCCCTGTTTAGAATACTTTAGTTTACCAAATTACTGAAATACCCTCGACTTGTAAAATTACCAAAGTACCCCCGATTTACAGAAATACCATTTTACCCTCAATTTACAAAACCATTGAATTACCCTTGTAGGGTAAAATTACTGAAATACCCATGTAGCATAGAATTACCGAAATACCCTTAGGGTAGAAATATCGAAATACCCTTGTAGGGTAGAATTACCGAGATACCCTTGTGGGGTTAAATGACCGTTTTGCCATTGTGGGCAAGTGACTGACTTAGACTGTGTGGTTGACGGATTTGATTGTGAATATATGTTGGTGATATGAATGACTTGACTGTGATTGTTTGATTCAAATATGGGCATGATATTCTGACTCTGTATGCTGTATGCCATGACATGTATATTTGTTGCATGGGATATGGGTTATATTGATGAAGGAAGCATTCTGGTGGCTATGCCACAAATATCTGATTCGTGGCTCGCCACAATATTCATGATCTCGTGACTCTGTCACAATATCTATTCGCCAGCAACCATCTTTGCAAATTTCGTGGTGTGTAGCGGATGGGTGGGTCGAGTTGTCTCCTACATGGTTGAAGGTTGGAGTGCGGGGGTGTATACGGATGGATATGGGTTGGGTTTCTGCATACATGAAATATCTATTTTGTATCTGTTGTGGGCCTATGGACTTCATTCTGACTCAGTATAGGGCTAAGGCCCATCTCGTATTATGTTCGTTATAATGGGCTAAGGCCCAATTGATACAAATCGTAAGTAGGGTCAGGCCGGACTTTTAATTCTTTTATATAACTGACTGCTCCTTTTATAAAGAAGGGGATTACACATTGAGTTTTCATAAACTCACCTGTTTATTAACCTTTCGTGTAATTTCACTTTAGACGGATCGGGAGCTGCGAGGGGGCTCGGAGGAGCCACACACACACACCGTTTATGTTACAGTTTTGATTATTGCTTTTAAATTATTATATGTGGGTTGTAGTAAAGTCGTTGTAATTTTCTGGATTTCTAATTTGGAATTTTATTTATTGTTCTTATAATTGCTAGTATTAGAACACGATTTTTCAAAGCAACTACTATTTTCAAAACATCACGTATCCGTAATTGTTTTTAAATTAAGCTTCCGCAACTGCCAAGATTTTTACAAAGTTGTTAAGAATGTTATTCCGTTGAGGTTTTCTAACAAGGTTTAAAAAGGGTATAAGTTTTTAATTACTAAGAAGGGTTTTTAATGGAAACATGGTTTTCAAAAAACACTTCAATGTGACACACCAGATTCGAGCCAAACTTCCATGTCGGGTTTGGGGTGTTACAAGGCATCCATGTTTATCCAAGCAAGTTCTCTGCTATTATTGATTGGAAATCGCCTAAAAATGTAACTGAGGTCAGAAGCTTTTTGGGCTTACCGGTTACTATCGAAGATTTGTGAAAGGATTCTCCGTGATAGTGACTCCAATGACAAGGTTGCTTCAGAAAGATGTTAAGTTTGAATGGACAGAAAAGTGTCAGCAGTGTTTCGAGAAGTTGAAGACATTCTTCGATCAAGCTCCAGTTCTAATCTTGCTCGAAAGCGGAAGAGCAGAGTTTGCGGTCTACAGTGATGTATCCTTAAACAGACTGGGTTGTGTGCTTATGCAAGATGGCAAGATGATAGCCTATGCTTTGCGACAACTGAAGCCACACAAGAAGAATTATTCGACGCAAGACTTAGAGCTTGCCGCCATTGTTTTTGCCTTGAAAATTTGGAGGCATTATTTATATGGTGAGACTTGTCGTATATTCACAGACCACAAGAGTTTGAAGTATTTGATGACTCTAAAAAAATTGAATCTGAGATAGCAGATATGGTTAAAATTAATTAAAGATTACAAGCTGATCATTGATTATCACCCGGGAAAGGCGAATGTGGTCACCGACACATTAAGTAGAAAATCTTTGTTTGCACTAAGAGCCATGGACGCTCGATTGGGGTTGTTTGATGATGGTTTGGTCTTACCTGAATTAAAAGCTAGGCCGACATTTCTTTAGGAAATTTATAATGCTCAGACTAATGATAGTGACTTGAAAGCTAAAAAAGCTCAATATGAGTTGGGCATTGAATCAGACTTTCAGATTGGTTTTGATGGACATTTGATGTTCAGAGACAGAGTTTACGTACCGAGGAACAATGAAATTATTCAGAGGATTTGGCAAAAAGCACATGATAGCTGTTTGTCTATTCATCCGAGAAGTACCAGGATGTATAATGATTTGAAGAAAATGTACTAGTGGAACAGCATGAAAAAAGCCATCTCCAAATTTGTATCGAAATACCTGATATGTCAGCAAGTCAAAGCTAAACATCAAGTACCTTCAGGTTTGTTACAGCCTGTGATGGTCCCCGAATGGAAGTGGGACAGAGTTACTATTGTGACAGGATTATCATTGACCCTGAAAAAGAAAGATGCTATATGGGTTGTGGTTGATAAGGTGATAAAGTCGACTCATTTTATTCTGGTAACGACAGATTACTCACTTGATAAGTTGGTCGACTTGTATATATCTGAGATCATGAGATTACACGGGGTACCGCTATCGATAATTTCAGATAGAGACCCGAGATTCACTTCGAGATTCTGGAAAAAGTTACAAGGAGCCTTGGGTACAAAATTGAGTTTTAGTACAAATTTTCACCCACAGACTGATGGTCAGTCTAAGTGGATGATTCAGATCCTTGAGGATATGTTGCGATGTTGCATCCTCGAATTTCAAGGTAGCTAGGAAAAATACTTGCCATTGGTAGAGTTTGCCTACAATAACAGTTTTCAAACAAGTTTGAAGATGGCACCTTATGAGGCCTTGTATGGCAGGAAGTGTCGAACTCTATTGTATTGGACAGAACTCAAGGAGAATCAGATTCACGGAGTTGATCTGATCAAATAAACTGAAGAAAAGGTTAAAGTGATACGTGACTATTTAAAAGCGGCATCGAAAAGGCAAAAGCCTTATGCTGATCTGAAAAGAAAAGAGATCGAATTTCAAGTAGGAGATAGAGTATTTTTGAAAGTATCTCCATGGAAAAAGGTAATGAGATTTGGCCGAAAAGGCAAACTGAGTCCGCGATTTATTGGACCATACGAGATTATTGAAAGAGTTGGACCATTAGCTTATCGTTTGGCGTTGCCACTCGAACTAGAAAAGATTCACGACGTGTTTCATATATCTATGTTAAGGCGATATCGATCAGACCCCTCTTATGTAATTTCACCAACTGAGATTGAAATTAGACCGGACATGACTTATGGTGAAGAACAGGTCAAGATTTTGGCTCGTAAGATTAAACAGTTGAGAAATAAAGATGTGGCTTTGGTAAAAGTCTTATGGCATCGGCATGGTGTGGAAGAGGCTACATGGGAGCCAGAAGAAACAATGAGGAGCCAATATTCGAACCTGTTTACTGGTAAGACTTTCGAGGATGAAAGTCCCTAAGAGGGGGAGAAATGTAACATCCCGAAATAGGGCCTAGTCGAAATAGTGGTTTTGGGACCACAAATTCGACATTGAAATATTTATTTTATGATTATTATGAGGTCTAGAATATGAGAATATGCATGTGTTAAAGTTTCATGAAGAAATTCTATGAGTAAGGTGTCCAATTGGAAAATAAGGACCAAATTGAATAAATTACAAAACTTGGATTCTAGAATAAATTTGTATGAAATTGCTTTAGATTATTAATTAGAAGGCCTTAAAGAGCAATTTGCCCAATTTCTAAGTTTTTGGACAAAAATGGGCATGTATGGATGAAATTTGAAAGAAAGGGCTTGAGGGCATTTTGGTCATTTGGCTAATTATGAAATAAAATGGGAAAAATAAGCCAAAAATCAGCCATTCTTCTCCCTCATCCAGCCGAAATTCTCAAGCTCTCCATAGCTACGGTTTTCAACATTTTCAAGCTCAATAGCAAGTGCTCCCAAGCCCCTTTTTAATGTTCTTTGTATTTTTTAAATCCCGGTAACTTACTCTCTTTATTTCTACCCATATTTCATGCTAGGGTTCATGTTTAGAAATTTACCCATGCATGAGTTACTTGTATTTTGATGGTTTATGGAGGAATATGAAAGTTCAAAAGATGGTAAACAACTTTTACTAAGTGATTTTTCATGGAAATGGCTTTAGGGACCATATTGTAAAAGTTGTAAAAATGGGTAGAAAGATGAGGAATAATGGAAAAATGTGGGCTGCCATAAGAGGAAATAATATTCGGCTAGGCTTGGGTAAGGTAGAAATTGCATGCATTTCATTATACGAGGCTAGGGACTATATCGTAAAAATGTCAAAAGTTAAGGGCTAAATGGTCATTTAGACCTGGGGTGAAATTTAGACTCGAAAAGTATAATGTGAGCTGTTAATGATTCATTTTTATTGTTATGGACGCCGAGGAACAAATTCCAGAGGTCGATCGAGGAAAACGAAAGGTTTCGGAACAACCGAAACACGACACCGAAATGAGTACCAGGTAAGTTCGGATTACTTAAAGTAAACTCATAATATGCCTAATTGCACGGTTTATGAATGTATGATAATTGCATTTGATGATGGCATGAAAATCCATGAAATGTATCCTTAATAATGACATGTTGATAAATGTCCCGTTCGAGATTAAAAAGGGAAATTCGATGGATAAACCATGATTTACATGTGACTTGAGATCCTGCATGTGTTGCAGAAAGGATTTAGCCCAGACGGGTAATCCGTTGATCTCAAATACAGAAAAGATCTTGCCCAGACGGGTGTTCCTTGAGTGATCGAGGCTCTCGAAGAATATACTACACTTGTATATTAAAACACATACTTATACATAACATATGGCCAAATATACTACACATGAACACATATATTAAAACACTTCTATATATATATATAACCGAATATTAAAACACTTGTATGCATATAATTATGAATCAAATTTTAATATCACATACTTATACATAATATATGGCCAAATATACTACACATGAACACATATATTTACATTAGCATCATGAATATTTTTCATCACATACCAAATAACCAACTTACCTTATTTTCAAATAGGTAATCAATTATCACATACCTGTTCACTTAGCTTGATTTACTCATTCTATCACAACTTATAATTGCCCGTTGAACCATTCAGAATTGAATAGGATACTCGGATAATCACACATATCGTACAATGCCAACATCCCAGACGTGGTCTTACATGTAATCACATACCGATGCCACTATCCTAGACAGGGTCTTACTCACACACATATATCGGAGTCACATATCGATGCCAATGTATTTAACGTGGTCTTACTTGCACACATATATCGAAGTCACATATCGATGCCAACATATTAAACATGGTCTTACTCGCACACATATATCGAAGCCATGGTCTTACTCGCACATCACATATTGGAATCCTATGTCATGACATATGTATTCTAGCTATTCCTAAGGTTTATACGGGGCTTTCGAACGTCATAACTGGGTCGAAACGAATTTGTAAATATAGCTCCCTAGCATATACACATTTGACTAATAACATATATACTTCACATAATTCATTCATGTATAATAAGCTCATATTTATTTAAAATAAACAACTTTGGCTTTCTCCCGATCCAAATCTGATTTCTTTGGTTCTTGATCTAAACAATTCAAATTAAAATCATTCAAACATATTTTCACTCAATTTAGCCAAAACACATAAATGGGCAAATTACCATTTTACCCCTGACATTTTACACTTTTTACAATTTAGTCCAAATTGCACAAAGTACAAAATATGCAAAATTTCAATATACTATGCTTAGGCCGAATATTCATCTTCCTTATACAAGTCCACACATTTCATTTATTTCACATTTTAGTCCCTCAATTTATTATTTTTACAAATTAGCCCTAATTACTCAAATTCATCAAAAATTCAAATACAAAACATGTTAATCTATCACATATCTTTTATTTTCCAGCATCAAACAACAAAAATCACAAGCTTTCAACAATGGAAAAATACAAAATCATCATCAAATTCAAAAATTGAAACATGGGCTTGATAGATAACATAGCAACGATCTCAAAAACATAAAAATTATCAAAAACTGAGCTAGTTACAAACCTTGATTAAGCTTTACAATGGCCGAACCTATGGAAACTTTATTCTTTTCTTTTCTTTAATAGTCGGTCACCAAAATATAAACATGCAAAGGTTTTTAATTACTTTATGTTTTATATTATATATAACATTATTATCATTTACATATTTAACCTTTACTAACTAATATAACAACTTAATTATGGTTGTCCACAACTGTCCATGCTATAATAAATTGGTCTAATTTCATTTTAAGGCCTCCATATTAAAAGAATAATAACAATTCGACACTTACACAATTATCTAATCACTTTAATATTTTACGTGATTAAGCCATTTTTATTAAATCGGCACTCAAACGATAAAATTAAAACACAAAAATTTCACACATATAAATTCACACATAATAAACACAGAAAATAATTTTTAAATATTTTTCTAACTCGAATTCGTGGTCCTGAAACCACCGTCTTGAATAGGGTCTAAATTAGGTTGCTACAACTCTCCCCCCTTAGAGATTTTCGTCCTCGAAAATCTTACCGGTGAATAGGTTCGGATAACGTTCTTTCATCGCATCCTCTGGCTCCCATGTTGCTTCTTCAACTCCGTGTTTATGCCACAGTACTTTCACTAACGGAATTTTCTTATTTCTCAATTCTTTAACTTCGCGAGCCAGAATATGAATCTGTTCTTCCTCATATGTCATATCAGACTTAGTCTCAATCTCTAATGGATTAATCACATGTGAAGGGTCGGATCTGTACCGTCAAAGCATCGAAACATGGAATACATTATGGATCTTTTATAACTCAGGTGGCAACAACAATCTGTACGCAACTGGCCCGATACGTTCAATTATCTCAAACGGCCCAATAAATCTCGGACTTAATTTGCCTTTACGACTGAAGCTGAGTATTTTCTTCCACGGTGAGACTGTCAAAAATACTTTGTCCCTGATTTGAAACTCTTAATCTCTTCGTTTCAAGTCAGCAGACGATTTCTGACGACCTGATGCTGTTTTCAGACTTTCACGGATCACTTTTACTTTCTGTTCAGTCTCTCTGTGTAACACCCTACACCCGAGCTCTATGCTGGGATGGGATATGAGGCGTTACCACACTTAATCACATGCATACAAACACTTCGATGCCATCAAGACTCGATCAAATTAAAAACTTTTTCAAACATTGTCTAAAACTTCTTATCATGGGCCTATAAGGCCCAAAACATCTCGTGGAAACCACTCGGGACCGACTCGGGTCCTTTAACCAACACTAGGAAAATAACCTTTGAAACAGCCTAAACACCCGTATGAATGGGCAACACGCCCGTGTGGGACTTGAACATGGTCTCGCTGATGGCCCGTGTGGCACATACGGCCTAAGCACCTAGGGACACGCCCATGTCCTTTACCGGCGCAGATTTATTTTCCAATTCGAACCTACAGGGGTTTTCACACAGCCTGGCACACGCTTTTGTCCATGGCCCGTGTCCCTCACACGGCCTCGACACGTCCGTATCTCAGCCGTGTTCAAAAACCTTGACATTCTGTTTCTGACGTCAGCAATCCTTAAGGGTCACACGGCCAAGGAACACGCCCGTGTGCTAGGCCATACGGCTGAGACACACAGCCGTGTCTCTGCCCGTGTGTTTACTACCATGCATACTAACTTGCAAATTTAACGTGCAAGGGACATACGGCCGAACAACACGCCCATGGGGTTGGCCGTGTGTCACACAAGGCCTAAACAAACACCCGTGTGTCTACCCGTGTGGACAAAATAAAGCTATTTACTAAGCCTCTTTGCCCTTACTTGCACTAACCTACATAACATTTAACATGACAAATCCACACAATAATACAAGGTCTAATTAGCCACACAAGCATTATCTCATTCATGCAATTTACTCATCCATGAAAATATCATCATTTGAATATATCAATAATGAACATTAGCCATTATCCAGGGCTTTATAAAAAATGAAGGGATTCATCCCAAGCCACCACATTTGGCCAAATTAACATTGACACAAAATTCAAAAGTCTAAGCCCTATACATGTCACATTCAAAGTAATAAAATCAACTATACCAAATGCTTCAGTTGATAGTGTGATCGATGCCTTCGACGTCCGATGACCCTCGAGCTAATTAGGCAGCACTATAAGCAAATGAAAAGGAGAGGGAGTAAGCATAAAGCTTAGTAAGTTGCATGCAAATAAATATAACAACAGCTTTACCATTTATCAACATGCTCATAATACAAAAGTAAGCATAAGCACAACTTACTCATCACTATCAAATACAATTCACATAGCATATATATGTCGAGCTCAAATATCATACATTTCAAATAGGTACCTGTGCCACTCACAACATGGTTACGCTTTTCTTGTTTAGCTTAAACTGAAATTCTCACCGTTGAACCATTCGGAATGCTATCAGATATTCATTAAGCCTTAAACATAGGGTATGATGCCGATCCCATGTCCTAGACATGGTCTTACACTGGCTCACACGTCAAGTCGATGCCATGTCCCAGACATGGTCTTACACTGACACATCTCGTAGCCAATGCATGTCTCAGACATGTCTTACACTGGCTTACATCTCGAGGCTGATGCATGTCCCAGACATGTCTTACACTAGCTCTCGTCTCATTGCCGATGCCATGCCCTAGACATGGTCTTACACTAGCTCTCATAATGTGGCCGATGCATGTCCCAGGCATGTCTTACACTAGCACACAAATAACCCGAATGTCATGGCATGAATATCCGATTTATTTCCTAAGGTTCATACGGGAGTTTCTACTATCTCAATATTCATCATACATAATCATTTCCACAAACAAGCAATTTATGCTATATCATTTCAAACACATATAATAACAATATAGTTGTATTATTTACATACAACTTACCTCGGTATACAAAATGTAGGTGACTAGTTTGGCTTAGTCCACTAGCTTTGCTTTTCCCCGATTTAGGCCTGGATTTTGTAATTCTTAATCTAGAATGATAGAAATTCATTCATTTCAACAGCATAGTAATCTAGACACTCAAAAATTCATAATTGGGCAAAATGACCATTTTTCCCTTAGACTTTTACAAAATGACCATTTTACCCTTAGGTTTAAAAATTGATTTTTATCAAATTTCCTTATTATTCAAGCCTAACCGACCATTTATTACTCTTATAGCAACCCAAATTCCCAATATTTTGCAACATCACTATCTATTTCACAAACTTTACAAAATGGTCTCATTAGGGCTTTTCATGAATAATCCTTTCACCAAAGTTGTTTATTTAACACCCAAGATCCCTTTTCTTCCATAAAAACTCAGTAAACATCATAATCTCTTTCATGGTAAACCCATAGACTATCAACCATTTCACAAAATGGTCCCCTCAATAGCTAGATTAAGCTTTAGGGGTTCTAAAAAGTACAAAAATTAGCGAAAATAAGCTTCAAATTGACTTACTTGTAAAGGGATAGCTTGGCTGAAATTTTTAAAGCTCCAAGCCCTTATTTTGCTGAGAATTTCGGTGGTAGTGAAGAAGATGAGAAGCTGATATCATCTTCCCCTTATTTTACTTATATTTTAATCGATTTAGGCACCAAACCCACCAAATTTGGATTTTTTGACCAACTTTGTCTCTTATGGATGGCCATGCCTTTCTAAAGGGTGTAATTGCCTTTAAAGACCCAAAATTTAGGTTCTTTAGCTATTTGACACTCTTAGCTATCAAAATAGGACTTTTGCACTTTATGCAATTTAGTCTTTTTTCGCAATTAAGCTCACAAACGCTAAAATCAATTCACCAAAATTTTCATGCACCTTTATAGACATGCCATCACACATAAAATAATATTAAAAATAATTTTTTCATTCTCGGGTTAGTGGTTCTGAAACCATTGTTCTGACTAGGCCCAAAATCGGGCTGCTACAATTCTCTCCCTTATGGATTTTCATCCCTAAAAATCTTACCGGTGAATAGATTTGGGTATTGGTCTCTCATGGTCTCCTCGGGTTCCCATGTGGCTTCTTCGACTCCATATCTATGCCATAATACTTTAACAAGTACAATACTCTTACTCCTCAATTGTTTTACTTCCCAAGCCAAAATCTTAACTGGCTCTTCGCCATAAGTCATATCCGGCTGAATCTCAACCTTAGTTGGCGCGATAACATGCAAAGGATCTGATCTATATTGACGTAACATGGACACATGGAACACGTAGTGAATCTTTTCCAACTCCGAGAGCACAGCCAATCGGTAGGCAACAGGCCCTACTCTCTCAGTAATCTCATAAGGTCCTATGGAACGAGGACTCAACTTACCCTTTCTACCGAATCTGAGGACTTTCCTCCACGGGGATACCTTCAAAAACACCTTATCACCAATTTGAAACTCGATCTCTTTTTGTTTCAAGTTCGCGTATAATTTCTATTTATCTGAAGTAGCCCTCAATCAATCTTGAATCACTATAACCTTCTCTTCGGTCTCCTTAACCAAATCGACCACGTGAATCTGATTCTCTTTAAGTTCTGTTCAATATAAGGGGGTTCGACACTTATGCCCATACAACGCCTCATAGGGCGCCATTTTCAAACTCGACTAAAAACTATTGCTGTAAGCGGATTCAACCAGCGGTAAGCACTTTTCCCAACTGCCTTGAAACTTAAGAACACAACACCACAACATATCTTCTAAGATCTGAATTACTCTCTCCGATTGACCGACGGTTTGCGGGTGAAATGCTGTACTAAAATTTAGTTTCGTTCCCAATACCTCCTGCAACTTCTTTCAAAACCGTGAGGTAAACCTTGGATCTCTATCCAAAATAATCGACAACGGCACTCCGTGAAGTCTCACGATCTCAGAAACATAAAGATCGACCAATTTCTCAAGGGAATAGTCCGTAAGTACTGGTATAAAATGTGTCAACTTTGTAAGTCTATCAACAATGACCCAAACAGAATCCTTTTTCTTTGGCATTGAAGGCAATCCCTATAAAAAATCCATGGTCACCCGGTCCCATTTCCACTAAGGAACCATCACAGGCTGAAGTAATCTCAAAGGTACTTGGTGTTCAGCCTGCACTTGTTGACAAACTAGACACTTAGAAACAAATTCAGAAATGTCTCTTTTCATCCTCGACCACCAGTACAACTTCTTCAAGTCGTTATACATTCTCACACTACCTAGATGGATAGACAAGCAACCACTATGTGTGTAACGCCCCCACGCCCGAGACCGTCGCCGGAGTCGAGTATGAGGTGTTACTAAGCTTAATTTAACATTTTTAGAACTTTGGATTATTTGTTTCTACATTCACAGCTTTTAAGCTACTTGCGTCACAGTCACAAGAAAAATCATATCTCGAGTTACGAGACTCAAAATCAAGATCCGTAAATTTTCAATGAATCTAGACTCATATACCTATCTACTAATTTTTTTCTAGAATTTTTTCTTGAGCCAATTAGTACAGTTTATTAGTTAAATTTACCCCTGTTTCAGGACTTGACTGGTTTGACCTCTGTTTACTACGAACCATATTTCTCTCTATAAAAAATTTATATGACTATGAGGTTTATTTCTACTAAAACTAGACTCAATAAGGATTCTGAGGATATAAAATACACCACCTAATTATATCTTTACAATTTATGGTGAATTTCTAAAGTTGGAACAGGGGATTCAGAAACTGCTATGACCCTGTTTCACTAAAATTCAAATATATTTTAACATATAATACCTTTACCTGTTTCATTTGTTTCATGTGAAACTAGACATAATAAGATTCAATTTGATATGTATTCCATCACCAAATTCAATTTCTATGATTTTTAGTAAATTTTCAAACTCGCGTCAGTGTTGCTGTAGTATTCTGTTTATGGCAAATTTCATCCCTTTTATGAGTTTTTATGCACTAAGTATCTTAATAATTTTCCTTAACATCAAACATAATCTAAACTAACCATTTTCACAATTTATCATTATCAAACATTTTCTCAACCATTCCATCACCATATCATAAGATCATTTACACAAAATAGGTATATTGCTATACATGCCATACTTAAATTTACAAGCCATTTACCAAAAGTCTTCCGGATAGTGTGACTGAACCTTCGACCTAACCCGACTCCTCAGCTGGCTTGTCCAAAACTACAATGAGTAAGAAGGAGGGAGTAAGCATAAATGCTTAGTAAGTTCATATGAAAATAATAAGTAACATAACAAACAGTCATACCAATCAACATTAGCATGCATCACTAAAACACATATCACATTTCTAATCATTTTTCATCATCTTATTACCTTATCGTGATTGTATCAATACTCAACATGAGGGTTAAATACATACCTGTCCAAAATATCCATTTCACATCACTTACTAATACGTCTCTTTACATCTCGAATATTCCTCCATTTGAGTATAACTTTACCCGTTGAACATATCGGAATATAATTCGGGTATATGGATAACTTGCGCATAAGTGCCATATATGCAATCAAGCAATCATGTAACCCGCCCATAAGCGAACTCGGACTCAACTCAACAAGCTCGGGCGTTCGCATCCATAAGTGAACTCGGACTCAACTCAACGAGCTCGGATGCCTAGTTACATCTCACGAACTCGGACTCAACTCAACGAGTTCGGACATTCGCATCCATAAGTGAACTCGGACTCAACTCAACGAGTTCAGATGCTCAACCATCCTAGTGATATGTCACTTGTATCCTAATCTATTCCTAAGGTTCAAACGGGCTTTTTCTCTCGATCTTATCCTTGCCGTCTTCCGTAGAATGCCGAAATCAATACTCGGTAACAATTATATTTAACAAGTAGCTCACATAATTTACATATTAATTGAAATTAACCACAAAGCATACATTTCATAATAAAATTCAGCATCACATACATTTAACATCAATAACTTAAAAATAACAATTATGCTACATTATTTACACATGAACTTACCTTGGTACCAAAATACAAAGATTTTGCAATTTAGTCCACAATCTTTTCTTTTCCTCGATTGAGGTCGATTCCACGTCCTTCTTGATCTAAAATAACACATTTAGCTTATTTAATACTCACATTATCAAATTAATCCTTAACTCAAATTTTGGCAAAATTACAATTTTACCCCTAAACTTTTGCATATTTACATTTTACCCTAGGCTCTCTGGATTAAACTTTATTCCTTATTCTTATGTTTTACAACATGCTGATCACTTTTCTCTTCTATGGCAACATCAAATTCTCACTCTAACATGTACTTGTGACTATTAGGTATTTTTACCAATTAAGCCCTTTTACTCGTTTTTGCTTAAAATCGGGTAGTACAAGTTGTCTAACATAATTTAAAACTTCATATTATATCATAAAACATCAAAATACACAAATTTCACCTATGGGTATTTTTCCAAATATAAGCCCTAGGTTAAATTATTGCTAACATAAGCTTAATCGAGTTATCGGGATCTCAAAAACGTAAAGAACATTAAAAACGGGGCTTGGAATCACTTACTATGGAGCTTGGAAGCTTGAAACAAACCCTAGCTATGGAGAACCCTTGAAATTTCGGCCAAATGAAGAAGATGGACAAAAATTGGCTTTTAATTTTGTTTTTAATTCATTTTAATAACTAAATGACCAAAATGCCCTTACTACTAAACTTTCCAAAAATTCCTTCCATGTCCTAATTTTGTCCATGAACTTAAAATTAGTCAAATTTCTATTTAAGACCTCCTAATTAATATTTCAATGCATTTTCATACTAAAAACTTCTAGAATGCAAATTTTGCAACTTATTCGATTTAGTCCCTACTTTCAATTTAAACACTTTAGGCATAGAATTTCTTCACGAAATTTTCACACAATCATGTATCATATCATAAACCTCAAAATAATTATAAAATAATTATTTCTATCTCGAATTTGTGGTCACGAAACCACTATTCCGATTAGGCCCTAATTCGGGATATTACAATGTGTCTCTCATAAAATCTTTTGAATAAGCTCATTATCTTTGGGTACACAAACCCTATCTTGGAACATCAAGCAGCCTTCCGTATTAATCTAAAAATTTGATTCATCACCTGACTCACACTGAGCCATCTTAGCTTGAAAATCCTTGTCACCTTTCTCAGCTTCACAGATTTCTTGAAAGAACGTAGGTCTAGCTCTCATCTCGGCTAAATTGAAGCATCATCTAACATGGTCAATTGAGTATTCATAGCCCTCAAGGCGAACAATGATTTCCTACTCAATGCATCGGTGACTACATTCGTTTTCCCCGGGTGGTAGTCAATCACCAATTCATAATCTTTTATCAATTTTAGCCACCTTCTTTGCCGTAGATTTAACTCCTTCTGAGTCATCAAATACTTGAGACTTTTATGGTCGGTGAACACTTGGCATCTCTTGCCATAAAAATGGTGTCTCCAAATTTTTAAGGCAAACACGATGGCGGCCAACTCTAAATCGTGCGTTGGGTAATTCTTCTTGTGTGGCTTTAGCTGTCTCGAGGCATATGCTATCACTTTGCCTTCTTGCATAAGCATGCACCCCTATCCATTGAAGGAGGCGTCGCTATATACCACAAATTCTTTCCTCGGTTCTGGCTGCACTAGAACTGAAGCCTCGGTCAACAAAGCCTTTAATTTCTCAAAACTCTGTTGGCACTTCTCTGTCCATTCAAACTTGACATCCTTTTATAACAGCCTTGTCATTGGAGTAGCTATCATAGAGAATCCATTCACAAATCTTCTGTAGTACCCTGCTAAACACAAAAAGCTTCGAACCTCTGTCACATTTCTCGGCAGTTTCTATTCAACAATAGTCGATATCTTGCTTGGGTCAACTCTGATCCCATCTCCTGACACGATGTGTCCTAGGAATCCAACCTCTTTAAGTCAAAACTCACTCTTATTGAAGTTGGCATATAACTACTTATCTCTTAAGGTTTGTAAAATCATTCTCAGATGCTCCGTGTGTTCACTCTCATCACGTGAGTAAATCAGTATGTCATCGATAAAGACCACCACGAACTTATCCAAATACGGCCAAAAAATGCGGTTCATTAAATCCATAAACACCGCAGGGGCATTCGTTAAATCAAAGGGCATAACAAGAAACTCGTAGTGCCCATATCTCATCTTAAACACGACTTTCGGTATGTCTTACTCCTTAACTCTTAGCTGATAGTAACCCGATCTTAAGTCAATCTTAGAAAACATGGTGGCTCCCTTCAACTGGTCGAATAGATCATCGATCCTTGGCAAGGGATACTTGTTTGTCACAGTCACTTTGTTGAGCTGTTTGTAGTCTATGCACAATCTCATCGACCCTTCTTTCTCTTTCACAAAAAGTACCAGAGCACCCCACGAGGAAAAACTTGGTCTTGCAAAACCTTTATCCGTTAACTCTTGTAATTGGGTCTTCAACTCTTTTAACTCTGTTGGAGCCATTATATACGAAGCAATCGAGATAGGTGCCGTAACAGGGACTAAATCGATACCAAACTCAACTTCTCTGGTTGGAGGCAACCCGGGCAACTCTTCCAAAAATACATCTGAGTACTCACATACCACATACACTGTCTTAATTTTCACTTCAGACTCGTTGGTGTTCAACACAAAGGCTAGGTAGGACTTATACCCTTTTCTCAAATATTTCTCGGCAGTCAAAGACAAGATCAGTACTGGTGAGTTATCCGGTTCACCTAATTCAACCCAAATAATATCCCCATTCTCACATTTCATTTCAATGAACTTGTTACCACAATTCACTAACACATCATGAACAATCAACCAATCCATGCCAAGAATTAGATCAAATTCATCAAACGGTAGTAGCATGAGGTTAGCCGGAAAACAATGACCTCTAATCATCAAAGGACAATCTCTACACACTTTATCAACTATCACATGCCTGCCTAACGGGTTTGACACTTTTATTACAAATTTGGTAGACTCAATAGACATATTCATACTAGATACTAATTTCAAGCATACATAGGAATGAGTAGACCCCGGATCAATCAAAGCAATAACAAAAATATCGTGAAGAGAAAAAGTATCCGTAATCACATCTGGTGAAGATGCCTTTTCGCGAGCGCGAAAGGCATAAGTTCTTGCAGGCGCACAACACTCGGACCTCATAGTTGAATCTGTAGGAGCACCTCTACTGCTAGCCCTACTTCCCGGATTCTTTTGTGGTCTACCCCTTGAAAGAGCACTACTCACCCTCACCTCTTGCTTTTTCTCTTTCTGATCTAATTCAAGGAAGTGTCGGATAAAGTGGTTTAATGACCTACATTTGAAACACCCTCTTTCATTCCCTCGGTACTCGCTGAAATGATACTTACCATACTACGAACACTCCAACCTATTTGGCTGAGCACTACCAACACTTGCGATGGAAGTGGTTTGGGATTTAGACGCCATGTATTGCTTGTTCCTATTTTTACTTGAGAATCCTCCTGAAGCGTTCGATCGAGTAGTGAAGTCCCTCGATCTCTTAGATGAGGACTGATGTAACTTCCCAAATTGTATCTTCTTCGAATCACGTGACTCAATAGCTGCCTTTCTCTTCTCTTTAACCAACTCTTCTGCTCTGCAAGCTCTCTCAACCAGTATTACAAATTCCCTTAGCTCTAGGATGCTGACAAATACTCGAATATCAGGCCATCCTCAAACCTCTTACACATTATGGCCTCGGTAGATACGTACTCTCGAGTGTACTTGTTGAGTCTTACAAACTCACATTCATATTTCACCACTGCCATACGGCCTTGCTTCAGCTCTAAAATTCCTTCCTCTTCTGGTCTATAAATCTCTGGCTAATGTACTTCTTCCAGAACTCTTCCTAGAAGAACTCCCAAGTTATCCTCTCTCTTGGTACAATAGACATGAGAGTATTACACTATTGGTAGGCCGAGTCTCGTAGGAGTGACACTGCACACTTCACGCACTCTTTAGGCATACATGATAACTCATCAAATACCCCAATGGTATTTTCCAACTAGAACTCTACTCTCTCTGGGTCGTCATCAATATTAGCCCAGAATTCCTCGACCCGTTGCTTTCGAATCTTGTCTACCGGAGGTTTCTCTCTCCTAACCATATCCACTCCTTGCAGAGCTACAGGGGCATACCAAGGAATCAGAGGAAGTGAGGGAGGTGGAGTGTTTGGATTCACACGACCAAACTCTTTGACATTCTGTTTCAGACGTCAGCAATCCTTAAAGGTCACACGGCCAAGGCACACGCCCGTGTGCTAGGCTATACGGCTGAGACACACGGTCGTGTCTCTACCCGTATGTTTACTGCCAAGCATACTGACTTGCAAATTTAATGTACAGGGGATGCACGACCGAACAACACGCCCATGGGGCTGGCCATGTGTCACACACGGCTTAGACACACGTCTGTGTGTATACCCATGTGGACAAAATAAGGCTATTTACCAAGCCTCTTTGCCACCCTTACTTGCACTAACCTACATAACATTTAACATGACAAATCCACACAATAATACAAGGTCTAATTAGCCACAGAAGGTATTATCTCATTCATGCAATTTACTTATCCATGAAAATATCATCATTTGAATATATCAATAATGAACATTAGCCATTATCCAGGGCTTTATACAAAATGGAGGGATTCATCCCAAGCCAACACAATTGGCCAAATTAACATTGACACAAAATTCAAAAGTCTAAGCCCTATATGTAATATCCTGATTTTGGGCCTAGTCGAAATAGTAGTTTCGTGACCACAAAATCCAAGATAGAAATAATTATTTTATGATTATTTTGAGGTCTATGATATGATTGCATGATTGTGTGAAAATTTCGTGAAGAAATTTTATGCATAAAGTGCTTAAATTGAAATTAGGGACTAAATGGAATAATTTGCAAAACTTGCATTCTAGAAGTTTCTAGTATGAAATTGTTTTGAAATATTAATTAGGAGGTCTAAAATAGCAATTTTACCAATTTCTAAGTCTATGGACAAAAATTAGACATGGATGGAATTTTTGGAAAGTTTAGTAGTAAGGGCATTTTGGTCATTTAGGGGTAAAATGAATTAAAATACAAAATTAAAAGCCAATTTTGCTCAACTTCAACCCCATGGCCGAATATAGCAAGGAGAAACCATGGCTAGGGTTTTTCAAGCTTCCAAGCTCGATTGTAAGTCCGTTTCTAGCCCCAGTTTTTCAAGTTCTTTACGTTTTTGGAATCCGGTAGAACTTGATTAAGCTTATTCTAGCAATAATTTAAGCTAGGGTTCATATTTGGAAAAATACCCATAGGTGAAATGTGTTTATTTTGATGTTTTATGGTAGAATATGAAGGCTTAAATTATGTTAAACAACTTTTGCTAAGCGATTTTAAGCAAAAAATGAGTAAAGCGGCTTAATCGGTAAAAATTGTTATTGTTCATAACTATGTGTTAGAGTGAGAATTTGATGTTGTCATAGAAGGAAAAATTTTCAGCATGTCATAAAACATAAGAAAATATGCTGAAGTTTAATTTCTGAGCTTTGGGGAAAAAGTGTAAATATCACGAAAGTTTAGGGGCAAAGCGTAATTTTGCCAAAATATGATTTTGGGTTAATTTGAATAATGTGAGCCCTAATTAGACTATATTTTAAATGATAGAGTAAGGAAAACTAAAATTCGGGCTAAAATGGGGAAAATACTAAGTTGTGGATGAAATGGTAAAAGTAGCCATTTTCACATACGAGGTAAGTTCATATGTAAATGTTGGTAACATAGTTATTATTTTAAATGTTTTTATGTTATTTAAATGATATGATAATTATTATGAAATATTATACTCGTGATAATTGTTTGATAATATGTCAAATTATGTGATATACTTGGAAAATGTGAAATACTATCGAGTATCGGTATCGGCATTAAAGTAGAAGATGATTGAGACACATGATTGGGAAAAAGGTCCCGTTGAACCTTAGGAATGGATTAGGATACAAGTGACATGTCTTTGGGATATTTGGGCATCCGAACTCGTTGAGTTGAGTCAGGAGTTCACTTATGGATGCGAATGCCCGAACTCGTTGAGTTGAGTCCGAGTTCGAGAGAGATGTAACTAGGCATCGAGAGCTCGTTGAGTTGAGTGCGAGTTCACTTATGGATGCGAACACCCGAGCTCGTTGAGTTGAGTCCGAGTTCACTTATGGGCGGGTTACATGGTAGCTTGGCTACATATGTGGCACTTATGTGCAAACTTTTCGTGTATCCGAATTATATTAGATGTGTTCAACGGGTAAAATTCTACTCAAATGGAGGAATACTCGAGATGAAAGGGATGTATTGGTAAGTGTTGTGAAATGGATACTTTGAACAGATATGTACTTAACCCTCGGGTTGAAAACTCGATATAACAACAATATGGTAAGATGATAAATGAAAATGTGATATGAATGTCTCGGTGATGATCATGCAAATGATGTTTATGTTTGCTTATATAGTTGTGTTACTTGCTATTTGCATGTGAACTTACTAAGCATTTGTGCTTACTCCTCCTTTTCATTCCTTGTAGTGTTGACAAGCCCACTCGAGAAATCGGAAGCGGTCGGAGGCACGGTCACACTATCCGTATACCATCTTGGCATAATGGCTTGTATATTTTGAGTATGGCATGTATAACATTATAATCATTTTGTAAATATGGTCTTATGATATGGTTATTGAGTGGTATGGAAATTCTTGGTAATGATTAGCCATTGGAATGGCTAATCATGATCATATTTGGTGTTATGTATGCTAAATTGCTAGCTAATCCATGGGAACCATGAAATGGGTAAAATTTACCATAAAATAGATCAGAACAATGATAGTGACGTGAATTTGAAAAATCACTAAAAATAGTAGAAATGGAATTAAATAATGAATAAGTTATGGAATTCAATCTTGATGAGTCTATTTTCATATGGATGGAACAAAACAGGTATATGAGTTATATTTTATGAGATGTTTAAATTTTTGTGAAATAGGGCTAGAGCAATTTCTAGATCCCCTATTCTGACTTTGGAAATTCACCATAAATTTTTCAAAGATAATTAGAAGTTATTATTTATATGTAAAGATTCCTTATTGAGTCTAGTTTTATTAGAAATAAATAGCATAGTCATTAAAAAACTCATGCATGGGAGATATCTGATTAAGTAATACATAGAGGTTAGAGCGATCGAACCACAAGCAGGGAGACTTTAACTAATAAACTGTACTAATTTGCTTGACAAAAAATTCTATAAAAAAATTAGTAAATATTAGTTTCAGGAAAAATTTATGGAATTAGATTTCGAGTTTTTAAAATCGAGATATGAATTTTTAAGCAACTGTGACGCAGATTGCTAGCTTGACTGAAAATTTTAAAAATAAATTGTTTGAGCTGTTTAAAGTAATGAATTAAGTCTGTTAACACCTCGTGTTCGACTCCGGTGATGGTCTCGGGTACGGGGCATTACACTATACATGCCATACTCAAAATAATAAAACCAACTATACCAGATGCTTTGGTTGATAGTGTGATCGATGCCTTCGACATCCAATGACCCTCGAGCTAGTTAGGCGACACTATAAGAGAATGGAAATAAGAGGGAGGAAGCATATAGCTTAGTAAGTTGCATGCAAATAAATATAACAACAACTTTACCATTTATCAACATGCTCTTAATACAAAAGTAAACATAAGCACAACTTACTCATTACTATCCAATACAATTCACATAGCATTTATATGTCAAGCTCAAATATCATACATTTCAAATAGGTACCTGTGCCACTCACAACATGGTTACGCTTTTCTTGTTTAGCTTAAACTAAAATTCTCATCGTTGAACCATTCAGAATGCTATCGTATTTTCATTAAGCCTCAAACATAGGGTATGATGCCGATGCCATGTCCCAAACATGGTCTTACACTGGCTCCCACGTCAAGTCGATGCCATGTCCTAGACATGGTCTTACACTGACTCTCACATATCTGTGCCGATGCCATGTCCCTGGCATGGTCTTACACTGACACATCTCGTAGTCGATGCATGTCCCGGACATGTCTTACACTGGCTTACATCTCGAGGCTGATGCATGTCCCAAACATCTCTTACACTAACTGTCATCTCATTATCGATGCCATGTCCCAAACATGGTCTTACACTGGCTCTCATAATATGGCCGATGCATGTCCCAGACATGTCTTACACTAGCACACAAATAACTCGAATGTCATGGCATGAATATCCGATTTATTTTCTAAGATTCATACGGGAGTTCTACTCTCTCAATATTCATTATACATAATCGTTTCCACAAACAAGTAATTTATTATATATCATTTCAAACACATATAATAACAATATAGTTGAATTATTTACATACAACTTACCTCGGTATACAAAATGTAGCGACTAGTTCGGCTTAGTCCACTAGCTTTGCTTTTCCCTGGTCTAGGCCTAGATTTTACAATTCTTGGTCTAGAATGATAGAAATTCATTCATTTTATCATCATAGTAATATAGACACTCAAAAATTCATAATTAAGAAAAATGACCATTTTACCCCTAGGTTCGAAAATTGATTTTTATCAAATTTCCTTATTAGTCAAGCCTAACCGACTATTTATTACTCTTATAGCAATCCCAAATTCCCAATATTTCACAATATCACTATCTATTTCATAAACTTTACAAAATGGTCTCATTAGGGTTTTTTTATGAAAAATCCTTTCACCAAAGTTGTTTATTTAACACCCAGGATCCCTTTTCTTCCATAAAAACTCAGTAAACATCATAATCTCTTTCATTGTAAGCCCTTAGGCTATCAACTATTTCACAAAATGGTCCCCTCAATAGCTAGATTAAGCTTTAGGGATTCCAAAAATACAAAAATTAGCAAAAATAACCTTCAAATAAGCTCGTGTAGAATTTTGTGCTTCGTGTAGAATTTTCTGAATAAGCTCAAAATTCTTTGGTACACAAATTCTATCTCAGAACATTAAACAATTATTGGATCCAATTTGATAGTCTGAATCAGTAATTGACTCGCATTGCACTCTTTTAGCTTGCAATTCATTATCATACTTCTGAGCTTGATTTTTGATGATTTTTATATTTTTGAGATCGTTGCTTTGTATTCTAGCTAGCCTGTACCTTAATTTTCGAAACTGTTAAAGAATTTTCATGTTTCCATTATTGAATACTTGAGTATTTTGATGATTTAGGATAGATTATGAAAGTTTGTTGATAGTTAAACTAGTTTTGTAAAGTGATTTTTGACAAAAATGTCAAAAAGGGATTAAATTGTGAAATATGAAAATTGAGGGGTTGAAATGTAAAATAAATGAAAGTTTTGGGGTCATAGGAACTCATGTATAAATCGACTAAGCATGGGTTGAGTTGAATTGTGTGAATTTTGTATATTTGTGAAATAGGGACTAAATTAATTAAATGTGAAAGTTTAGGAAAATGTGTAAAAATTGCCAAATGTGTATTTTTGGACTAAATTGAATGAGTAGGTGACTAAATGAATTAATTTTGAATACGTTTAGATCAAGAAAAGAGGAATCCAGAATTAGGTCAGGGGAAAGGTAAGATTATCGAGTAATTGACTCGTTCCACCGTTTTTATACCTGAGGTAAGTTCGTATGTGGTAATTTCATTATAAATGTATGCTATATGATTTGATACTGCATAAACTATGATTATGAAATTACGGATAATGATTGAATTGTGAATACGACTCTATAGATGTGTTCGACGTTGAAATCGACAAGTGAAACTTCCTAGTTGAACCATAGGAATAGTTGAAGATGCTAGTGACATGTCCTTACATTATTGTGTTGGCTTCAGGCCATGATATCGACACTTTAGGTGCAAATGATACCTTGAGTTGGATACGGGCTGTGGTATAGGTATTTCAGAGAGGAGTTGCCTTAATTTGGCTACGAGCCATGGTATAGGTACTCCGGGATAAGTTACCTTCATTTGGCTATGTGCCATGGTATAGGTATGTATCGATTGTGATCATTGAGTAGCTAAATTATATTTCAAGTGGTTCAATGGGTAAACGAATGATGTGGTTGAGAAAGAGGTTTGTACGAGGTGACACAGGTATTTATGGAACCTATTCGAGTATTAAACAGAGAAAGTTCAATAAGATGGTACTTAATTATGTTTTGAGACATGAGAAAGGTTTGTAGTTAATGTGGTTATGATTTGGTAATGTGTAATTGATTGAATTGCATTTATTTGTTGAATTGAGTTATTCACTTACGAACTTACTAAGCTATGAAGCCTACTTTGTGTTATTTGTCTATGTTTTATAGTGAATCAAAGCTAGCTCGGATACGGGAATCGTCGAGAACATCATCGCCCTATCAAACACCTAAGTTGGTACTTTTGAGTTGTGTATATATGGTATATGGCATGTATAGGCTAGTTGTGATACTTTTTTTTGTATATATAGCCATGAGTGATGGCTTATTTTGGTATGTTTTGTATAAATGTGGTTATGGTTTCATAGTTGCTCAATGGATATGGTATGAATAGTGTATATTGATAATGGTTTTGGTTGTCTATTGTATAATGAATTTGTACCATTTTGATTATTTAGGTGAAGCATCAATAAGGATAGCAAATTGTGCAAATGACCTATTTTTGTCCACACCGGCAGAGACACGGGTGTGTGTCTTAGTCGTGTGTGACACACGGTCATGCTACATGACCATATATCCCTGGTGTTGAAATTAATTTGAAGTCAATATGCTCGACACGGTCTCACATACGGGCGTGTGACCAGCCGTATAGTACAAGTCAGTATACCCTACAGGATTGGCATAGCCTAGTACACGGCCTGGCAGATGGGCGTGTGTGGCCACTTTGAAGGGCACACAGGCTAAACACACGGGCATGTGGTCAGCCGTGTGACCTAAGTCAATATGTATGCCCTGTTTTTACATCACCTGTGACACAGGCGTATCTGAAGCCATGTGAGGTACACGGCCTGTTCACACGGGCGTGTGACCCTTGTATGTTTGAAAAAAAAATTTAGTTTCCAAAATTTTCATATGTTATCGATTTAGTCCCAAACCAATTCTAAAGCATGTTTTAGGCCTCGTAGGCCCTTAAGGGATAATGCGATTGTGTTGAATGGTATTTGAATATGAATGCATAAATGTATGAGTTATGTATGATAAATGACATGTATTGATCAGTAATACCTCGTAACCCTATTCTGACAGTGAATACGGGTGAAGGGTGGTACATTTATTGGTATCAGAGCTATGGTTTAGTCGGTTCTAGGACTAACGTAGTGTATGTGAGAGTCTAGATATACATGCCATATATACTCTGTGATAGTGTGATGATTCCTGACAACTTAAATTGTGTTTTCGTATAGTAATGGATCCCAAAAGAGCTGTAGCTGATGATGTAGAGAGTAATACGTCTGCTCCCGCTCAAAGGGTAGCGTTATCTGACTCTAGACCTGTAACAAGTAGCCACGAGGGAGAGGCTAAACAAGCCTTCTTCCAAATGATGAACGAGTGGTTCACGGAGTTCGTTCGTATGAATTCGGCTACTCAACAACCTCCACCCCCACTTATTCCTCAACAAATCCCTGTTGTTCCTCAAGTTATAGATCTGATACGATTGAACAAGCTACCAGTAGATAAGATTCAAAAACATGGGGTTGAAGAGTTTTGGGCTACTATTGATGATTATGCGAAGAGAACTGAGTTCGGGCTTGAAAATAAGATTCGAGTATTCGATGAATTATCTTGCACTCTAGATGAATGAATCAAATGTGTTGTATCTTTGCTGAGAGATAATGCGTACCATTGGTGGAAAACGTTGATATCTGTGGTTCCTGAAGAACGGGTTACTTGGGAGTTTTTCCAATCTGAATTCTGAAATAAGTACATCAGTCACAGATTTCTCGATCAGAAGCATGAAGAGTTTCTAGAGTTTCTAGAGTTGAAACAAGGCCGAATGACTGTCACTGAGTATGAAAGAGAATTTGTATGTTTAAGTAAGTATGCTCGAGAGTATGTGTCTACTGAGGAAATTATGTGTAAACGGTTCGTTGACGGGCTGAATGAAGATATAAAACTATTAGTCGGGATTCTTGAATTAAAAGAATTTTTCATTCTGGTTGAAAGGGCTTGTAAAGCCAAGGATCTTAACAAAGAAAAGAGAAAAGCATATTCAGAAGCTAGAGACTCGAGAAAAAGATTGATGAATAAGCCGTATCAATCTTCATCGAAGAAATCCAGAGATTCGTATACTCGCTCAAATGCTTCAAATGAATATTCGAATAGAGATAGTAGAAAACAACACTCTGGTTCTAAAGCTTAAGCTACATCAGTAGCTAGTGTTGGCAGTGTAAGAGACAATAAACCCGAATGTCAACATTATGGAAGACGACATTTCAGAGAACATTAGAATAAAGGTAATAAAGCTTGCTTCAAAAGTGGCTCGCCGGATCATTTCATTAAAGACTGTCCTGATATGGGTGAGAAAGATAGACCTCAGAATGTGAGACCGAGTAATACGTCAAATAGAGGAAGACCACCAAGAAATGCTGGGAATGTGAGTGGTAGTCAAGGGGAGACGAGAGACTCTACTATGAAATCTAAGGCTAGAGCACCTGCCCTAGCTTATGCTATCCGTGCACGGGAGGAAGCATCATTGCCAGATGTTATCAATGGTACTTCTACTCTCTATGATACTAATGTGATTGCATTGATAGATCTAGGATCAGCTCATTTTTATATGTGCATGAATTTAGTATTTAGTAAGACTTTGCCCGTAGAGTATACTAAATTTGTGATTAGAGTATCGAACCCCTTAGGTAACTGTGTTCTGGTTGATAAAGTCTACGAGAATTGTCCGTTAATGCATCGGGATTTCTGTTTTCTGGCTAATCTGATGTTTTTTCCATTCGATGAATTTGATGTGATTTTGGGTATGGATTGGTTAACAATGCATAGTGCAATAGTGAATTGTAGACGAAAGACAATGGAACTAAAATGCTAGTATAATGAGACTATTAGAATTGAATCTGATGATTAGAATAGTTTGCCAATTGTGATCTCGTCTATGGTAGTTCAAAAATTTGTGAGAAAGGGGTGTGAAGCTTATCTTGCTTATGTACTTTGTACGAAAGTGACAGAAACAAAGATTGAATCAGTACCAGCGTGTGCGAGTATCCAGATGTATTTCTCGAAGATTTATCGAGTTTAGCACCTATCAGAGAGGTTGAGTTTGGTATTAAATTAGTACCGAGTACAACATCGATATCGATAGCTCCGTACAGAATGACTCCGATAGAGTTAAAAGAATTGAAAGCTTAGTTGCAAGAGTTGACAGATAGAGGTTTTGCTAGACCGAGTTTCTCTCCTTGGGGTGCACCTGTGTTATTTGTGAAAAAGAAAGATGGCACAATGAGAATATGTATAGATTATCGACAGCTCAACAAACTGGCAATCAAGAATAAATACCCTTTTCCAAGAATAGATGATTTGTTTGATCAATTAAAAGGGGCAACGGTGTTTTCAAAAATTGATTTGAGATCAGGTTATTACCAGTTGCGAGTTAAAGATTTAGATGTGCCAAAGACTGCCTTTAAAACAAGGTACGGACACTACGAATTTCTTGTTATGCCTTTTGGGTTAACAAATGCACCTGCAGTTTTTATGGAATTGATGAATTGATTATTCAGGTCGTATTTAGACCAATTCATAGTTGTGTTTATTGATGACTTTTTGATTTACTCTCAAGATGAATCGAAGCATGCCGAACATTTGAGAATCGTGTTATAAACTTTCAGAGATAAACGGTTGTTTGCAAAGTTAAACAAATATGAGTTTTGGCTACGAGAGGATGGTTTTCTAGGACATATAGTTTCAGTCAAGGGTATCCGAGTTGACCCGAGCAAAATTTCTGCGATTATAGATTGGAAGCCTCCAAGAAACATATCCAAATTTCGTAGTTTTTTGGGACTAACCGGCTATTATAAGTGATTTGTCAAAGGTTTCTTGATGATTGCAACTCCGATGACGCAATTGGTTCAAAAAGATGTTAAGCTTGAGTGGTCAGAAAAGTGTCAACAGAGCTTTGAACAGTTGAAAGCATTATTGACAGAGGCACCAATGTTAGTTCAACCTGAGTCGGGTAAAGAATTTGTAGTTTTTAGTGATGCATCGTTAAATGGCTTGGGTTGTGTTTTGTTGCAAGAAGGCAAAGTTATAGCTTATGCCTCGAGACAGTTGAAGCCGAACGAAAAGAATTATTTGACACACGATCTAGAGTTAGCTGCGATAGTGTTCGCATTAAAAATTTGGCGTCATTACTTGTTTGGTGAGAAATGCCATATATATACTGACCACAAAAGTTTGAAATATCTGATGACTCAGAAGGATTTGAATTTGCTACAGCGGAGATGATTAGAATTGCTAAAAGACTATGAATTAGTGATTGACTATCATCCGGGGAAAGAGAACGTAGTTACTGATGCTTTGAGCCAAAAGTCCTTATTTGCTTTACGTGCTTTGAGCACAAAATTAGCTTTGTCTGATGACGGTTCAATAGTAGCCGAGTTGAAAGCGAGACCGTTATTTCTACAGCAGATTTATGAGGTTAAAAAAATTGATAATGAATTGCAAGCAAAACGAGCTCAGTGTGAATCGACTTCTAATTTAGAGTTTTGAATAGGGCCTGATGACTGTTTGATGCTTCATGATAGAATATGTGTACCAAGAAATTCTGAGCTTATTCGGAGACTTCTAAATGAATCACACAGTAGTTGTTTATTAGTGCATCTGAGAAGCACGAAAATGTATAATGATTTGAAACAACATTATTGGTGGCATGGCATGAAACGAGATATCTCAAAATTGTTTTGAAATGTTTGATATGTCAACAAGTCAAAGCTGAGCATCAAGTGCCATCAAGTTTATTACAACCTATTATAGTTCCCAAGTGGAAGTAGGATTGAGTAACAATGGATTTTGTATCGAGTTTGCCCTTATCTCTGAAAAAGAAAGATGCAATCTAGGTTGTTATTGACAGATTGACAAAATTGACTCATTTCATTCTTGTACGCACAGATTATTCACTTGATAAATTGGTTGAGTTGTATATCTCATAGATAGTTCAATTGCACGGAGTTCCACTATCTATTGTCTCGGATAGAGATTCGAGATTCACATCGTGACTTTGGAAGAAATTGAAAAAATCTTTAGGTACAAAGTTGCATTTTAGCACTGCGTTTCACCCGTAACTGATTGTCAATCCGAACGAGTTATTCAGATACTTGAGGATATGTTGCATTGTTGCATTCTTGAGTTTGAAGGTAGCAAGGAGAAATACCTACCGTTGATTGAGTTTGCCTACAGTGATAACTTTCAATCGAGTATTAAAATGGCACTGTACGAAGCTTTATATGGTCGTAAATGTCGAACACTGTTGTACTAGAGTGAGCTCAGCGAAAGTAAGATTCACGGGGTTGATTTGATCAGAGAGACTGCAAAAAAAGTGAAAGTAATTCGCGATAGTCTGAAATCGGCTTCAGATCGACAAAAATCATATGCAGACTTCAAAGGAAAAGATATTGAGTTTCAGATCGGGGATAAAGGGTTCTTGAAAGTGTCGCCATGGAAAAAGATATTGCGGTTTGGTTAGAAAGGGAAATTGAGTTCGCGATTCATCAGACCGTATAAGATTATTGAGCGAATCGGGCCAGTTGCTTGTTGACTATCTTTACTGTCTGAGTTAGAGAAAATACATAATGTGTTTCATGTATCAATGCTTTGACAATACTAATCTGACCCTTCACATGTCATTTCCCCTACCATGGTTGAAATTTAGTCAAATATGTCATATGATGAAAAACCGATTCGAATTTTAGCTCGTTAGATCAAATAGTTGAGAAATAAGAGATTTGCATTAGTGAAAGTATTATGGCATCGACACAGGGTTGAAGAAGCTATGTGGGAACTTGAGGATGCTATGAGAAAACAATACCTGAACCTATTCACTAGTAAGATTTTTTAGGACGAAAATTCCTAAGGAGGGAGAGTTGTAACAACCTGGTTTTAGCTAAATCGGAACAGTAGTTTCAAAACCAAAAATCCAATGTCGAAAATTTATTTTAAAATTATTGTTGGTTTTTACAACATATTATTTGATGTGTGTGAAAATTTCGTGAGCATTTTTTATCGTTTGAATAGTCAATTTGAGAAAAATGACTAAATTACATAAAATGCAAAAGTGTTGTTCTATTAGCTAAAAGTGTCTAATAACTATAAAACTTTAAAGTTAAGGTCCTTATGTGGTAATTAGACCATTATTATGATAGTGGATAATAATGGCATGGCATTTGGTGTAATTAATAAATGTCATTAAGGTTAATTTTGTAAATTGTTAATAAAGGTTAATTAAAACATAACAAAATGAATTTTTGCCCATCTTTTCTCCCTTTGGCCAAATATTGAAGAAGGAAAAAAGTCATTGATGAACATTTAGGGTTCGACACACAATTAGCTTGATTAAGGTACGAATTGAGCTTGATTTTTGATGATTTTTATGTTTTTGAGATCGTTGCTTTGTATTCTAGCTAGCCTGTACCTTAGTTTTTGAAACTGTTAAAGAATTGTCATGTTGCCATTGTTGAATACTTGAGTATTTTGATGATTTACGATAGATTATGAAAGTTTGTTGATAGTTAAACTAGTTTTGTAAAGTGATTTTTGACAAAAATGTCAAAAAGGGATTAAATTATGAAATTTGCAAATTAAGGGGACTGAAATGCAAAATAAATGAAAGTTTTGGGGTGATAGGGACTCATGTATAAATCGGTTAAGCATGGGTTAAGTTGAATTGTGTGAATTTTGTATATTTGTGAAATAGGGACTAAATTAATTAAATGTGAAAGTTTAGGGTAAATGTGTAAAAATGCCCAAATGTGTATTTTTAGACTAAATTGAATGAGTAGGTGATTAAATGAATTAATTTTGAATACGTTTAGATCAAGAAAAGAGGAATCTAGAATTAGATAGGGGGAAAGGTAAGATTATCGAGTAATTGACTCGTTCCGCCGTTTTCAAACCTGAGGTAAGTTTGTATGTGGTAATTTCATTATAAATGTATGCTATATGATTTGATATTGCATAAACTATGATTATGAAATTATGAATAATGATTGAATTGTGAATACGACTCTACAGATGTGTTCGACGTTGAAATCGACAAGTGAAACTTCCTGGCTGAACCGTAGGAATAGTTGAAGATGCTAGTGACATGTCCTTACGTTATTGTGTTGGCTTCAGGCCATGATATCGGCATTTCAGGTGCGAATGATACCTTGAGTTGGCTACGGGCCATGGTATAGGTATTTTAAAGAGGAGTTGCCTTGATTTGGCTACGAGCCATGGTATAGGTACTCCGGGATAAGTTACCTTGATTTGGCTATGTGCCATGGTGTAGGTACGTATCGATTGTGATCCTTGAGTAGCTAAATTCTGTTTCAAGTGAGTCAATGGGTAAACGAATGATGTGGCTGAGAAAGAGGTTTGTACGAGGTGACACAGGTATTTATGGAACCTATTCGAGTATTAAACAGAGAAAGTTCAATAAGATGGTACTTAATTATGTTTTGAGACATGAGAAAGGTTTGTAGTTAATGTGGTTATGATTTAGTAATGTGTAATTGATTGAATTGCATTTATTTTTTGAATTGAGTTATTCACTTATGAACTTACTAAGCTATGAAGCTTACTTTGTGTTATTTGTCTATGTTTTATAGTGAATCAAAGCTAGCTCGGATACGGGAATCGTCGAGAACATCATCGCACTATCAAACACCTAAGTTGGTACTTTTGAGTTGTGTATATATGGTATTGGCATGTATAGGCTAGTTGTGATACTTTGTTTTGTAATTATAGCCATGAGTGATGGCTTATTTTGGTATGTTTTGGTATAAATATGGTTATGGTTTCATAGTTGCTCAAATGGATATGGTATGGATTGTGTATATTGATGATGATTTTGGCTATCTATTGTATGATGAATTTGTACCATTTTGATGGTTTAGGTGAAGCATAAATAAGGGTGCAAATTGGCCTTGCAAATGCCTTATTTTTGTCCACACGGGCAGAGACACGGGCGTGTGTCTCAGCCATGTGCGACACACGGTCATGCTACACGGCCGTATATCCCTGGTGTTGAAATTAATTTGAAGTCAGTATGCTCCACAAGGTCTCACATACTGGCGTGTGACCGGCCGTATGGTACAAGCCAGTATACCCTACAGGATTGGCACAGTCTAGTACACGGCCTGGCACATGGGCGTATGTGGCCACTTTGAAGGGCACACGGGCTAAACACATGGGCGTGTAGTCAGCCGTGTGACCCAAGTCAATATGTATGCCGTGTTTTCACATGGCCTGTGACATGGACTTGTCTGAAGCCATGTGAGGTACATGGCCTGTTCACAAGGGTGTGTGAACCTTTTATGTTTGAATTTATTTTTTTAGTTTCCAAAATTTTCATATGTTATTGGTTTAGTCCTGAACCAATTCTAAATCATGTTTTAGGCTCGTAGGCCCTTTTAAGGGACAATGCGATTGTATAGATTGGTATTTGAATATGAATGCATAAATGTATGAGTTATGTATGATAAATGACGTGTATTGATCGGTAATACCTTGTAACCCTATTCTGACAGTGAAAACGGGTGAGAGGTGTTACATCCTAGGTGACCCTTTCTTTCAGTATCACAGATACTAAAGTATTCCACCACTGATACGCAGTGTCTCTCAGAAGTGAAATGACACATTTTACATATTTAGCTGGTGTGCAGGAGAGTTCATCAAATACTCTGATAGTATTCTCAAGCCAAAGCTTGGCTCTCTCAGGATCGTCATCAACAGTAGGTTTGAATTCTTCAGCCCCGTATTTTTGGATTTTATCAATAGGCGGCTTATTCAATCATACCGTATTTTTGGTTGGGGATTAGGTCAGGGTGGAGGTTGCTGAGCAGCCGGATTTGTTCGGACATACTCAATAAACCACTCGTTCATCATTTGGAAGAAGGCTTCCTTGGCCTCTCCTCCATGACTACCCTATACGGGTCTCAACTCCGATTGCACTACTCTGTTAATAGAGGCTAGCGCATTACTTTCTACATCATCAGCTGCAACTCGATTGGGATCCATTTACTATACGAAAACACAAATTAAAATTGTCAAAAGATATAACACTATCACAGGTTATATATGGCATGTATAGCTAGACTCTCACAAACGCTACGTTAGTCTTAAAATCGACTAAATCATAGCTATGATACCAATAAATATAGCACTCAACACCCGTATTCAATGCCAAAATAGGGTTACGAAGCATTACCAGACTTATTATACAATTAAGCATACATTTCACGTACATTTTCAAATTTCGTGTAATCATCATGCAACATCATTCACATTGTCCTTAATACGAGCCTACGAGGCCCAAAACATGCATTAAGAGTGGTTGGGGACTAAACCGATAACTGAAAATTTTTTTAGAATACTTAAAAAATTTTGCAAAATATAGGGGACACACGCTCGTGTCATAGGCCGTGTGGACATTCAAAATAGGATCACATGGCCATGTCCCAGCTCGTATCTGACCTCGTGTAACTCTCTGACTTGGGTGACACGGCCAACTACACGCTTATGTGACTAGCCCATGTGCCCTTCGAAATGGCCACACATGCCCGTGTGCCAGGCCGTGTGCTAGGCTGTGCCAAACCTGTACGGTATACTAACTTATGCCACATGGCCAAGTCACACGCCTGTGTTCTAGGCCGTGTGGAGCATACTGACTTGTTTTCTAAATCAATACAAGGGGACACATGGCCGTATCATTGGACCGTGTGTCACACACGGCTGAGACACATGCCCGTGTAGAAAAAAATAGGCTATTTACCAAGTCATTTTGCTCACCCAAATTTCATATACCTATACCAAACCAAATGGCACCAAAACATGACATAAATAAGCATTCATCCAATCTCAAATAAGCTTAATTTATGTTGTATCAATACCATCAACACCAGATACACAAATACTACAATGTGTCATTCCAATTTATACCAAAAATCAAAATATCAAATCATTAATAAGACCATATTCATTTAGGCGTCATCTTACCTAAAATCACAACATTACCAATCTCAATTTATCAAACATATGATACACAAATTACCAATTCACAAACTACCTTTCATCACAAGCATTTATATTGCAATTACCATATGCATAATAAAGGCCATTTACACACACATATATACACAACCAAATCAACCAAAATAAGCCAAATTTCTTGGCTATATACATATCAAGTCACTTAACAATTACAAGCCAACTCATATGGCTAAATTCATTACTAAACCTTAAAACAAAATGACCAATTCCTATACATACCATATATCCAAAAACATAGAATCAAAATTACCAAAGTGATAGCTTGATAGTGTGATGAGGTCTCCAATGATTCCCAAATCTGAGCTAGCTTCAATTTCACTATAAAACACGAAAAAATAAACAATGTAAGCTATAAAGCTTTTTAAGCTCATGAAATAATAAACAAAGCTCACCATTCAATTACCATTCAAAATATGAACATAACATACTATAAAACATTTAACCACAATGTTAACACATATATTCAATCACATAATTAACCATAAACTCACAACTTCCATAGATTCGATGCTTATGTAGTTTTTGTACATACCTGTACTGATACTTATCTATTTCTCACCATTTCATATCTTCGATATACCCATTGAACAATTTGGAATACTATCAGATACCTAAATCACTCGCACCCTAAGTGCCACATATATAGTTGAAGCTATCTCAATCTCAAATCACATATAATGCTTACTCTCGAGCTATCAACGGGTCTGTTCACACAAGTTGATGGTCCTGACAAAGCTACACAATGCTGCTCACACAAGCTAACGAGTATTCGTGACACATGCCGGATAACTCAGCCACTGGTAGGACGTACGAACCAACACCCAAATCACTTAATCTCTAATGACATGTCATTCGTCTCCAAATCTATTACTAAGGTTCAACTAGGATTTCTCATTGTCGAATCATCGTTGAACATATCCGCAAGGTCGTATTCACAAATAATTCCATAATAAATCATTTAAAACACAATTATACAAATACTTATTAACATACGAACTTACCTTAATCACTAAAACGATGGAACAGATCGACTAGTCCAAAACCTTGTTTTTCCGTCGATCTAAATCTGAATTTCGCTTTTCTTAATCTAGATGTAATAAAAAATAACTTATTTAATTATCATTCTATTCAATTTAGTCCAAAATACACGTTAAGGCAACTTTACATTTTTCCCCAAATATTTTAACATTTTTACAATTTAGTCCTTATCTCATAAAAATACAAATTCATGCAATTCAACCTATACCCATGCTAGCTGAATTTCAATTAAGCCCCTAGCAGCCCATATTTTCATTTATTTTACAATTTAACCATAAAATTTCAATATTTCTCAATTAAATCCCTAAATGGAAATTTGGTCAAAAATCACTTTACAATTGTTGTTTATCTAACAACAAGCATACATTTTCTATCATCAAACATCAAAATAAACCTATATTCATCAATGACAAAACCTTAAACCTTTAACAATTTTACAAAATAGTCCCTGGGCTAGCTAGATTAAGCTACAACGATCTAAACAATATAGAAATCATTAAAAACGGGACAAAAATGAACTTACATGCAAGGATGAACCCTACCCAAAATTTCAAGCTTCAAAAATGGTGTCTCCTTAGTTGATTTTCGATGGTAGATAGATACAACAAAGATGATGACCTTATTTTTAATGATTCTACTTAATTTAAGATGATGACCTTATTTTTAATGATTCTACTTAATTTACTTTATTAAATTATATTTTTAACCTTTAATTAAAACATTATAATTTGCTTAAATGATGTCCATCTTTGTCCACTAACATTAAAAATGGTATAATTACAACATAAGGACCTCCACTTTAAAGTTCTATAGCTATTAGACACCTTTAGCTATTAGAACTCAAGTTTTACACTTTACGTGATTTAGTCCTTTTTACCAAATTAAACAGTTAAATGATAAAATTTCTTAACTAAGCTTTCAAATAATCATACTATCATGCTTTAAACATTAAAATAATAATAAAATAATTATTTTGACCTCGAATATATGGTCCTAAAACCACTGTTCCGATTTGACTAAAAATAAGCTGTTACAGGTGGTTATTCTTGCCGAAGGGAATATCTAAAACCATTGGCTAAGGTATGGTTCTACTTTATTCGATATAGTTTCATGCCTAGCTCGCACAATTCTACCATCTTAATGGAGCGAATACTTTTGTTGTATGTAATAATGATAGAAAAGTCTATCAATGTTGGGAAGATCATTCCCAAGGAAATCCATGATTGTGCTAGAAAGAAGACCAAAAGTGCTTACTTTCCATCATTGATAACTTCACTTTGCTTAATGACCCAAGTTAAAACAAAAGTGAACTTGAAGGCCCCGTATGTTCAAGGTTACATTACAACCTATGATCTTGAAAAGTTAGTGGAGAATATCCATGAACTAAACCAAACTAAACCAAGTGAACCAACAGAACCAGAAACTAATGAGTCATCGAACAAATCTGAAACTGAGGCTAACTCAGTTTCTGATACAGAAGAAGCAGAATCTGAGGAAGAACTGAACAATCCAGAGCCTATAAAGGAATCGAAAGTCTATGAACCAAGAAAGGAGTCGAATGCTGATGAGCCTGTTGAACCAAGTGTTTATCCCAAGTACACTATTCCTATGCCCACTTTTTCAAATACTGTGAAGAAATCAGAATTGTCAATTATGATGGATATGATGAAATTTATACATAACCAACAACATGCTTATTGGAAATATGTAAAGATTAGAGATGATTTTGTAAGAAATACTTTTAAAAGTATCTCTAACAGTTTTGTTCTTGAGTTTCCAGATTATATCATCAAGTCATGGAAGGAATATGAGAATGAAAGAAAGGATGAAACATCAAAGGATGAAGACGAGGAGGATAAGTCAAATAAATAAAAGGGGGAATTTCTTGTCTTTAGTTTTTATTTCTTTTTAGGTGTTTATTTTTATTTCCTAGTTAGAATTTTTACTTTCACATAATAAATAGCAAGCATGAATAAAATAAGCTCTATGCCTCTTTGTTAAGAAAAGTAATGTGATGTGGTAATGGGAATGGGAATGGGAATGAACATGTCTAGGATTGGATTGTTGAGAAAGACTTGGTACTTAAGCAGTCTTTATGACTCACCTCTCTTTTCTTGCAACCCTACCTGGTGTTCAGTTTTCATTCATTACTTTGTTTTCGCAATGAGTACATAGCTGCTTTTTAAAGGGGGTAAGGCATTTCGCATGAATTTTAAAGTATGTTTTAATGTTTTTACTTAAGTATTTTAAAATAAATTAGTGTTCAGAAAGAATTTTTGTTCATAAGTTTGTTCAAATGCAAGCATGATTTCTAATTTTATCTAAGTTATTCTTATGTTATCTTGAGTATGGAATGCTTGTATGTTCTTTAGACTTATTGAGTATTTGCCATGAAAATTTAATTTATTTAGAAATAGACAAGTATGAAGGTTTAATTCTTTAGAATTGACTTAGTAACTTTCTTGTGGTGAAATCCTAGGAGGTATAAGAATCGAATATGATATAGGAACACTTTCTTTGGATCGTTTAAGCCTTTCAAGCTAACCTTATTAATTTAACCCTTAAAACTTAATTTTTAAGCTTAATGGCCTGTTTATTGCAAATTACCTACATCATAAGCCATATTATCATCTTTTTTTATTTTATCATGTTCTTTTGCATCTATCTTAATTGAATTTGTCTTGGTGATCAAAGTTTGAGGAAAAGAAAAAAAAGATGTACATGCTCTTCTCATGTTTAAAAAAAAAAAAGAATGAAAGAACAAAGGTATGTTTGTTCAAAGACAAAGAAAGTTTGTTCCAAGTCTAAAAAATAAAGGTTGAGCATGAGTTTGAAATAAGTTTGGGGGTGTTCCAAAAACCCAATTGTATGGAGGTTGTGACGCAAAAGGATCCAAGACAAAGTTAGGTTTAAGATGATTGAACTGAAAAATTCACTTCTCTTTATCCCTACCTTTAGCCTAGCCCATTACAACCTGATAAAAGACCTATTAATGTGATGATTATATCGACTACATTAGTGGAGAGGAATTGCTAAGTTCAACATATGAATACTAATAATTAAACCTTGTGACTGCTATGTTTATTTGATAAGGAAAGCATACTGATTGGTGAATATTATATATGATTTGGAAATGTATGCATACTATGACTCATGTTGACATTATGTTGTACTTAGTATAAAGTTATGAAAAAATATTTTCATTCGAGCTATTTGTTAATAAAAAGTAATTTTTTAGCATGATTTTATTGATGCATGATTATGTGCGAAGATTGATGCTACTTTATCATATTGCAAAAATTGCCTTAGCTACAAGTTGTGTTGTGCATGAACATTACTCGGGACGAGCAATGGCTTAAGTTTGGGGGTGTGTAAACTCAAAATTATATAGGATTTTTCTATATATTTTTACCACCTTTTGACTTAATAAATAGGTTAATCTTGAGTAATTGTAATTAAAATAAGTTAATTTTACTTAATTATTAATATTGGACGTGAATTTATAAAGTATGTGAAATTATGCTTAATTACATGATTTTTGTACATAATTTATATTATTTTCAGGTTAAATATTAATATGTGAATTTTCACTATGCAGGAGGACCATGGAAGATGTGATTAACATAAATGATGCAAGGACATGCACACATCCACTTTATTTGGACAGCAAGACCATGCAAAACTGGGTTATAAAGGTGTTAATTTAACCTAGTAAAAGATGTGCTAAAAGATGGACAAGTCTAATTAATTATTGGACTGAGAAACTGCCCAACAAGGAGGAATGAAAGCCAAATTTCAACACAAGTAGATGCTGCCCAAAAATAAGCTTTGGGGTATTTAACTGAATGTCCTTGTAGTTGGAAAAAACCAGAAATTGGCCCACCAACTTGGTCTTTGAAATCATCCACCTTATGGCTATTAATAGTATTGTTTTGAATTCAAAAGCAAGCAACCAAGTCATCCCCTTTTCCACAATTTGTGGTTGGCCATGTATAAGAGAAAAGAGAAGGATTTTGAATTTTATTTTTAGCAAACTCTACCTTTACCTTCACCTATAAATACCATACAAATCCCATTTCCCAAATCATCCCTTCACTCATAACACATTCGTTAAAACTCATCTCTCATTCATTCTCTCATTCATCATTCTCTCTTCCATTTCCCTTTTCGTTTCCCTTGCATAGCTGTTCCATTTTCCCTTCAATCCTTTAGCCAGAAAAAGCTTTTTCAAGATACTTCCATGGCTGGCCACCTTAGGAAACCCTTAGCAAAATGAGCATCAAGCAGAATGGAGGAACACGTTAGTTAGAAAAGATCCAAAAGGCTACTGAACTAAATTAGAGTTTACCATTTCCTCTTGTTATTTAATTTACTTATGTTTGCTATATGTTTATTATTTTTGACATCAACGATGATATTTTAAATCCTATTTTCTAATATGATTATGTTAATTCAGTAAGATCTATTTGATTCATGTTTAACATGTTTGTGCCTCAGTCGATGATGTTTTCAATTAAAATCAAGATGTATTTCATTTATACGTGATTAGATGCATTCAAATTAGCTAAGCGATCCTAACTAAACAATGGTAGTAGATGCATAATTGAAAAGTGCAATTCTCGATTTAGATTATTAAACCCAACTAAAAATTAGAGGTTCATAATATCTTTAGTTAGCTCTATTTTCTTGCATAGTTTTTAGGTTTATGTGATTAAACTATTGCAAACGTAAATGTCCTTGTGACCTTGCATAAATGCTAAGAAACCCTTAGCTTAATATGATCAGTAAAATGCATATTTCACTAAGTAAAAGATCCGAGAAGACTTAGTTTCATTTCCAAACTCATGAAAGATCGAGTTGCCACGGAATGTTTCCCTAACATTGTTAAGCACGATGAAAATGAATTGAGTTGATTAATATAATTATCCTAGCCTATTTTATGTTGACTATTTTTGTTGCTAAAACCATTCATTCATACATTTAGATAATTTGAATTTAGATTAAAATTGCATTAGGGATCAATTTTTGCATTTAGTTAATTTAATCATCACTATCCAAAATTATTGAGTTTTTATATTAAATTGTGATTTATAATTTTGCAATTAATCGATTAACATGCACAGTCCCTGTGGAGAAAATGACTCATTTTTCTTACTTATTACTTGAACGACTGTGTAGACTTGCACAAATCCCATTACACCGAACCACCGTCGCCATGCCACCACGCCTCTTCCGGCTTCATTGACCTTTCTATTTTCTTCACTTTTTTTTGACCCCTTTCATCCTTTTAGTAATCAAAATCATATATCTTTATTTCTCTTAATTTTAATTTAATTTATTTAAATGTTGTATCTTGACTTATTCGTTCAAGTGATTTTTCTATAGACTCAATCTTCTCTCTGACACAAGACTCCGATGATCCAACATCTCTTCTGATTCATTCGGATTATGGTAGTGGAATGAAAAACCACTCATTCCTCTCTCATTTTCCTTTAGGCCGAATGTCTATAGAGGCCATAGTATATTTTCCTTCAAATGTTAACATATCGTATACTACTTTTTATTGAAGGGCCGATCGGTACCATCCTCGAGAGTTATTAATGTTGGGAGCGAGATCAAATTACGATTGACTTCTATAAGGATGAGTACTTACTGGAGTGTTATTAAATGGACTTATGGCATAAAGCATTTAAAATGACCTCTCTAATGAACGATCATTTTTGTATATAAGTAGGTAACTTATCGAGTAGATCCAAGTGTGGGTGTTCTTAAAATGGTGTTTTGCTTTGGATCTACAATCATGTATGGGTTAACTTACTAGAAATATATATATGAGATTTTTTTTACAGATAAAATATAATTATTTATAATGGAAACCTTGTTAAAAAATCTCTATAACATGAATAGTTAAAAATACACTATGTCTTCAAAAAGGGATGCTAAACCAATAAAAAGGTTTATACTCAAGTAAATACCTCAAACTGATCATTTAATGATCGTATGTGTTATTTGATGTGATTTGATGAATATTGTGAAATTATGTGCATATTCTCGTTTCTCATGATGTGTGATATGATGGCATTATATGATAGGCATAATATATAAATCATGCCATTGACATTGAAATTGAGATTTGATTGCATGTTAAAGATGCCCTAAATGATATAATCCTATTTGCATTTAAAACACGCCCTACATGATATGTAATAGCCCATTTTCAGTGAAATCAAAACAATGGTTTCGGGACCACAAATTCGGTTCGAAAATAAGGTTTATTTTTATTTCATTATATGGTCTGTATTATAATAGGAATGTCGTGTGAAAGTGTTAATATGAAAATTTTATCGATTAAGTGTTTAATTACGAGAAGGACTAAACCACATAAAATGTGAAAGCTGAATTCTAGTAGCTATAAGGATTAAATAGCTATGGAATTCAAATCTAGAGGTCCTTATATGGTAATTAGACCATTAAGAAAAGTATGTAGATTTTTCTTGGTGACTCATCCATGGAAATATAGAAAAAGGGCAATGATTAACTTGGAAATAGCAAAATACTTAATTAATTAAAAGATGAAAAGAAAATATATCATCTTATTTTCATCATCTTCAACCTAAAAACACAAGGAAACCCTAGGTGAGAGAAAAGAAACTTTCAAGGCCTAATTGGGTAAGTTTCCTTGTCCCGTTTTTAGTAATTTTGATATTTTTGAAACTAGGATAGCTTAATCTCTCTATTCGAGGGATTAATTTCCAAAGTTATCAAGGTATGAAAAATGGGTCATGGATGTATATGCTAGAAATTAGAAATTTATGGTAGAAAATGAAAGATTATCGATAGATAAACAACTTTTACAAAGTGATTTTTGATGAAAACATGATTTAGGGACTGAAATGTAAAGTTGTAAAATTTGATGAAAAATTCTAAATTTTTATGAGTACATGTGCTGTAAAATTGTAATAAGGCTTTGGTTAGGCTTGGAATAGAGAGTAATTTGCACAAGTTTCATTTTCTGGCCTAGGGACGAAATTAGAATTTATGGAAAAGTTAGGGGCAAAATGGTAGTGTAGGACGTAGATTAAGCCTATTTAAATATGAAATGTGTGAAATTGATGGTTAAATTCATTTATGTAGATCCGAAAAACACTAATTCGAGGTTAGATCGAGGAAAAGAAAATGTTTCGGATTAGTAGATTTTTAATGCAAAGAAGTGTCGAGATAAGTTCGTGTAGCTTAATCCAGTATGTAAATATGTTTAATTGAATGTTATGTTGTATGGAATGTGACTTACATTGATGTACATTACTTGAATGCTATAATTAGAAATTTCATACATGTTTGATATGGTGAAAAAGGGTTAAGTCCCAATTGATTATTGAATTTCGATGAATACATGCACTTTCCCGAAATGAATAAGGCCCTGCATTTATTGCGGAAGGGATTTAGCTCAGATGAGTAATCCTATTGACCTTGTTATAGAAAGGATTTAGTCCGGACGAGTAATTCGGATATAATACCTCTTGAGTATACGTTACTATTAGGGTTTAGCCTGAACTGGTAATCCTAATTGAACTCTTTTAAGCTTACATTATAAAAAAGATTTACCCTGGACTTGTAATCCTATTATACGATATGTGACTCGAGAGTGTGTTCTTGGGTTATGTGCCCTAAGAGGTACCCTTGAAAAAGAATTGACGGATTATTAAATTGTACACCTCAAGTGTACTATGTGAGTATCCATCAAAATTTCAATGATTCAACGGACATAGAACCCTTAACATGGCATGAGAATTATGAGATGAAATGATAATGTTTTAAAAGCGTGTTGCATGATTAGCTCATCTATTCTTACTTGATGTATATGTAAACTTTATGACTAACATGTTTGATTGGATGTATGTGTTTAGGCAATTTAGCCAAATGGATGGAAAACTTGTTATTGTATGCTTAGATTTAATAAACGGGATTGGTAAGTTTAGTTTCTGTTATACGAACTTACTAAGCATGTAATGCTTACTCCATTTTATTTTCCCTTGTTTTATAGTGCTCAAAAGCTCGTGAAGGCTGGAGATCACTGAAGCAGCGTCACACTATCGACTAGTCCTTTTGGTATAATTAGTAAAAATCATTTTGGTATAATGGCATGTATAAGACAACTTGACCATTAGTAGCTTGATAATGATGTTTTGTAACTTAGCCATTGGAATGGCTAGCAATGGTTCATTTTGGTATTACTAAGTAGATTATCATGATATATATATGTGTTCAGTTGAATATATGTTATCAAAGGTTGTTATTGCCTAAGTTAATCTAAGGTAAGTTTATAACCACATGTGCATGTAATGATATGCCTTGTTGAATAAATAAGTTTATTTAATTTAAATGCTTGGAATGGCTGGTATTGGTTGAATGTTTCAAGTGTAGGTCTTGGGTGAAATTTGGGTGAGAAATGAAGCTAGAAATTGCTTCATTTTATCCACACGGGCAGACACATGGGTGTATGTCTAGACCGTGTGTGACACATAGCTTGGTAACATGGGCATGTGGTTAGGCCATGTGTCCCCTGCACCTTAATTTTTAGAAATAGAATACTCAGCATTGGGCACACGGGCAAAGACACGAGTATGTGGCTTGGCTTTGTGAAACCTGTACCTAATTTCGAATTGAATTAATTAACCACACGGCCTAGCACATAGGTGTGTGGCATGGTCGTGTGTGCAAGTCAGAGAGTTACACGGGGTTGAACATGGCCTCCAGCACAGGCGTGTCCGACTGTCACACAGGGTGTCTTTAGACCACATAGGCGTATGAGCCTTGGAACTTGGAAATTTTTTTAAATGTCACAAAAAATTTTGTAAGTTTCTGATTAAGTCCTGACTCGATTCTAATGCTCGTATTGGGCCTCGAGGGCCCAATCAAGGGAAGTTATGAATGATCTTTGTAAATGAATAGTCATTTACATAAGTTATTTGTAAATGTTTCTGAATGTTTTGGTAATACTCTGTAACCCTATTTCGGTGACGGATACGGGTTAGGGGTGTTACATTTAGTGGTATAAGAGCTACGATTTAGCTGATTCTTGGTGTAACACCTCGAACTCGGCCTAGATGTTATGGCCGAATCGGGTGATGTCACATTGAAGTGTTTTAGCAAAGCGAGATGTCGTTGAGAAAAACCACTCTTTATTTAAAACTCTTTGTGTGATCTTAAATATGAATTGAAATCGTGTCGTTCATGTCAAATCTTGCGTCCCAATCAAAAGGTATATTCTTAAAATCATTATTCATTCCCAAAATCATTTTATTGCGGAAGCATTTAAAAATATATCTTGCATAGACGTGACGTTTTGAAAACGTTTATATATTTTTTTTGAAAAACTCACGTCCTACTACTAGCAGTTATAAAGCAAAGCAATTGAAAATCCCAAATTAAAAATAACACTTTAAGAGGCCTTATTACAAAAGTTGAAAACCTAAAACGGAATCTAAAATATAAATAAAGTCCAAAGGCAATTGTGTGGCCATCTTCGAGTCCCTCACAGCACCGATTGTAACACCCTGAATTTGGGCCTAGAAGTTTTGGGCCTTAAGCATGGGAGCGGTTGAAGGTAGCTTATAATATTTTGTTGTGCATGTAAATTTCGTTAATGAAGGCTTGTTTTAGTGGTTAAGTGTGCTGAGAAGTGTTGGAGAAGTCTTGGGTTCAAACCTGGACTCTAGCAAAAATTTTGGTTTAAGGTGAATCTAACCCTAGGTGTAGTAGGTAGGCCTTAAGAATATGGTTGGAGAAATTGTGACAAAAAGCCTTGTGGTCTAGTGGCAAAGTACCGCTACATAAGAGGCAGGAAGGTGGCATCATAGAGTTGGTAAGGAGGTCCAGGGTTCGAAACTCATGGCAATCAAAGAGCATTTATTTTGTTAACAGGGGGCGGCAAGAGTTAGTGTTGAATTTAAACTCTGATGATGGAGGGATCCCACATCGGGAAGCTAACATAAGAGGGGATGTGAAGCTGGCTTTAAATAGGGAGAACCATGAGGAGAGTAAAGGTACCTTTCTTGGCTGATCCCTTTCGCTTTATGGCGTGCTCGTTTGGGTTGGGCGTCGGCTAAGAGTGCTCGGAGCGTGGATTAACTCCAGACGCCTATCAGGTGTGTATTTCTCACTACTCTAGCTGTAGGATGGCTACTTCGGGTCGCGATGTGCCGAAATGGGCCATGTGGGCCCAATGGGCCTACGGGCCCAATTGGATAAGTTGTTTGATTGTGTAGTAAATACTGGACTAGGCTAGGTGAATCTCATATCTGTGGCTAGATTTGGGCTAAAAGGGCCACATGAGCGTGTGGGCCCATTTGGGCCGAGAATAAGCTTAGGCCCATTCGTATTGTTATCCCTGTTTAGAATATTTTAATTCACCAAATTACTGAAATACCTCCGATTTGCAAAATTAACAAAATACCCCTGGTTTGTAAAATTACTAAAATACCCCTATAAGGTAGAATTACTGAAATACACCTGTAGGGTAGAATTACCGAAATATCACTGTAGGGTAGAATTACCATTTTGCCCCTAGGGTGTTAAATGATTGTTTTGCCCTTGTGGGCAAGTGACTGACTTGGACTGTGTGGTTGACGGATTTGATTGTGAACATATGGATGACTTGACTATGATTGGTTAATTCAAATATAGGCATGGTATTCTGATTCTGTACGTTGTATGCCATGACATGTATATCTGTTGCATGAGATATTGATATACATGATATGACATGATATGCACATGATATGTTATGATATACTCATTATATGCATGGTTTGGGTTTTATATAGATGGAGGAAGTGCGAAAAGGGCTTTGCCCCTGTTTACCAAAAAGGGCTTTGCCCCAGTTATTAAAAGAGGCTAGGCCTCCAGTTATATGATAATGCAGTTATGTTGACAGTGGAGAGTTTGGTTGGGTGGGTTGAGTTATTCCCCACACGGAGAGATTGGCTGGTACGGGTAGAGAGTAGCGGATGGTGGGTTGAGTAGTCTTCCCAAATGGGCTTGCATACATTCCTTGATATTTCATGTGAAACTGAAATGGGCCTATGGGCCATACCATTTTTAGTAAAGGCTTCGACCCAGTGATATGATTTATGAAAAGGCTTCGGCCCAATAATCGTTAAACGAAAGGCTTCAGCCCAGTATGCGGATATTAGTTGAGCTCTGAAAGGGGCTTGTTGCACACTGAGTTTTCGTAAACTCACCCCTTTATTAACCTTTCAGGTAATTTCCAGCCTTAGACAGATCGGAGTTGCGAGGGACTCGGAGCGAGCCACACATACTGTTTATGTTACATTTTGATTATTACTTTTAAATTATTTTATGTGGGTTGTAGTAAAGCTGTTATAATTTTCTGGATTTCTAATTTGGAATTTTATTTATTGTTCTCATAATTGCTAGTATTAGAACACGGTTTTCCAAAGCAACTACTGTTTTCAAAACATCACGTATCCGCAATTATTTTTAAATTAAGCTTCCATAACTGCCAAGATTTTTACAAAGTTGTTAAGAATGGTATTCAGCTGAGGTTTTCTAACAAGGTTTAAAAAGGGTATAAGTTTTTAATTATTAAGAAGGGTTTTTAATGGAAACATGGTTTTCGAAAAACACTTCAATGTGACACGCCAGATTCGAGCCAAACTTTCAGGCCGGGTTTGGGGTGTTACATTTAGTGGTATCAGAGCCAGGTTGCAACAACTCAACTGTGGATTGGGTTTTCAAAGGTTGAATTTCAGAAAATTATTTTCAACCACGTGGTCTGTTTGAAGTATTTCTCTTAAAAAGTGTGGCACACCGAGTCTCCAGCGTCGAATCCGTAAGTCTTTTGAATACTTTTGTCTGTTTAGAAATTGAAATACTGTAGATTCCTTAGATATTGGCCTGAATTTAAATTTGGTATTTATTTTATGTGGATGTGATGTTTGGGTATAAAAATTGTATATATGTGTGATAAATATGTGTCTGCTTCAGTGAATAAGTGTTGTATGTATGAGATGTTTCAAGTTCTAGTTGAAGTGTGATAGTGATAGTAGGATCAGAGTGCGCAGCGGTAGCGTAGTGGGGTAGATGTTACACGATTACCCTGTTAGATGGAAATTTCAGGGACGAAATTTCTTTAAGGGAAGTAGAGTTGTAACACCCTAAATTTGGGCCTAGAAGTTTTAGGCCTTAAGCATGGGACTGGTTGAAGGCAGCTTATAATATTTTGTTGTGCATGTAAATTTCGTTAATGAAGGCTTGTTTTAGTGGTTAAGTGTGCTGAGAAGTCTTGGGTTCAAACCTGGACTCTAGCAAAAATTTTGGTTTAAGGTGAATCTAACCCTGGGTGTAGTAGGTAGGCCATAAGAATATGGTTAGAGAAATTGTGACAAAAAGTCTTGTGGTCTAGTGGCAAAGTAGCGCCACATAAGAGGCAGGAAGGTGGCATCATACAGTTGGCAAGGAAGTCCAGGGTTCGAAACTCATGGCAATCAAAGAGCATTTATTTTGCTAACAGGGGGCGGCAAGAGTTGGTGTTGAATTTAAACTCTGATGATGGAGGGATCCTACATTGGGAAGCTAACATAAGAGTGGATGTGAAGCTGGCTTTAAATAGGGAGAACCATGAGGAGAGTAAAGGTACCTTTCTTGGCTGATCCCTTTTGCTTTATGGCGTGCTCGTTTGGGTTGGGCGTCGGCTAAGAGTGCTCGGAGCGTGGATTAACTCCAGACGCCTATCAGGTGTGTATTTCTCACTACTCTAGCTGTAGGATGGCTACTTCGGGCCGCGATGGGCCAAAATAGGCCATGTGGGCCCAATGGGCCTACGGGCCCAATTGGATAAGTTGTTTGATTGTGTAGTAAATACTGGACTAGGCTAGGTGAATCTCATATCTGTGGCTAGATTTGGGCTAAAAGGGCCACATGAGCGTGTGGGCCCATTTGGGCCGAGAATAAGCTTAGGCCCATTCGTATTGTTATCCCTATTTAGAATATTTTAATTCACCAAATTACTGAAATACCCCCAATTTGTAAAATTAACAAAATACCCCTGGTTTGTAAAATTACTAAAATACCCCTATAAGGTAGAATTACTGAAATACACCTGTAGGGTAGAATTATCGAAATACCCCTGTAGGGTAGAATTATCGAGATACCCTTGTAGGGTAAAATTTCCATTTTGCCCCTAGGGTGTTAAATAATTGTTTTGCCCTTGTGGGCAAGTGACTGACTTGGACTGTGTGGTTGACGGATTTGATTGTGAATATATGGATGTGAAGCTGGCTTTAAATAGGGGGAACCATGAGGAGAGTAAAGGTACTTTTCTTGGCTGATCCCTTTCGCTTTATGGCATACTCGTTTGGGTTGGGCGTCGGCTAAGAGTGCTCGGAGCGTGGATTAACTCCAGTCGCCTATCAAGTGTGTATTTCTCACTACTCTGGCTGTAGGATGGCTACTTCGGGCCGGGATGGTTGAAATGGGCCATGTGGGCCCAATGGGCCTACGGGCCCAATTGGATAAGTTGTTTGATTGTGTAGTAAATACTGGACTAGGCTAGGTGAACCTCATATCTATGGCTAGATTTGGGCTAAAAGGGCCACATGAGTGTGTGAGCCCATTTGGGCCGAGAATAGGCTTAGGCCCATTTGTATTGTTATCCCTGTTTAGAATATTTTAGTTCACCAAATTACTGAAATACCCCCAATTTGCAAAATTACCAAAATACCCCTGGTTTGTAAAATTACTAAAATACCCCTGTAGGAAGAATTATTGAAATACTCCTGTAGGGTAGAATTACTGAAATACCCCTGTAGGGTAGAATTACTGAGATACCCTTGTGGGGTAGAATTACCATTTTGCCCCTAGGGTGTTAAATGACTGTTTTGCCCTTGTGGGCAAGTGACTGACTTGGACTGTGTGGTTGATGGATTTGATTGTGAATATATGGATGACTTGACTGTGATTGTTTGGTTCAAATATGGGCATGGTATTCTGATTCTGTATGTTGTATGCCATGACATGTATATCTATTGTATGAGATATTGATATACATGATATGACATGATACACATAAAATGTTATGAGATGCACATGATATGCTATGCTATACTCATTATATGCATGGGTTGGGTTTTATATAGATGGAGGAAGTGCGAAAAGGGCTTTGCCTCAGTTTACCAAAAAGGGCTTTGCCCCAGTTATTAAAAGAGGCTAGGCTTCTAGTTATATGATAATGCAGCTATGCTGCCAGTTGAGAGTTTGGTTGGGTGGGTTGAGTTATTCCCCACATGGAGAGCTTGGCTGGTACGGGTGGAGAGTAGCAGATGGTGGGTTGAGTAGTCTCCCAAAATGGGCTTGCATACATTCATTGATATTTCATGTGAAATTGAAATGGGCCTATGGGCCATACCGTTTTCAGTAAAGGCTTCGGCAAGTATGCAGATATTAGTTGGGATCTGAAAGGGGCTTGTTGCACACTGAGTTTTCATAAACTTACCCCGTTTATTAACGTTTCAAGTAATTTCCAGCCTTAGACAGATCGGAGCTGCGAGGGACTCGGAGGGTGCCACACACACTGTTTATGTTACAGTTTTAATTATTGCTTTTAAATTATTTTATGTGGGTTGTAGTAAAGCCGTTGTAATTTTCTGGATTTCTAATTTGGAATTTTATTTCTTGTTCTTATAATTGCTTGTATTAGAACACGGTTTTCCAAAGCAACTACTGTTTTCAAAACATCACGTATCCGCAATTATTTTTAAAGTAAGCTTCCGCAACTGCCAAGATTTTTACAAAGTTGTTAAGAATGTGATTCAGCTGAGGTTTTCTAACAAGGTTTAAAAAGGGTATAAGTTTTTAATTATTAAGAAGGGTTTTTAATGGAAACATGGTTTTCGAAAAACAGTTCAACGTGACACGCCAGATTCGAGCCAAACTTCTAAGCTGGGTTTGGGGTGTTACATTACTTCTCCAACACTTCTCAGCACACTTAACCACTAAAACAAGCCTTCATTAACGAAATTTACATGCACAACAAAATATTATAAGCTGGCTTCAACCGCTCCCATGCTTAAGGCCCAAAACTTCTAGGCCCAAATTCAGGGTGTCACACCGATCCTCCTAATGCCAGGGATTACCTGCACAGTTTAAAAGCGGGGTGAGTTTATGAAAACTCGGTGTGTAATCCCCTTACTAGAGTAACAATTAGTATATAAAAATAGAAGCAGTCTGGGCCATAGCCCAGTAACAGTAAAGTCCAGTTCAGAGCATACATGGGCCAAAGCCTATTACAAACCATTACAATATCATTTGGGTCACAGCCCATAATAGAATCAATTGGGCCTAGCCCATCTCAGTAACAAAATAGAATGTGCGAATGCATGAATGCATGATATCCCATCCAACCCTGCACTTGCCTCTGTCCAACCCTACACTACCTGTGGGGAATAACTCACCCACGCCATCCCTTCACTTACAATGTTAGCACCGGTTGCAGTACTAACCAGAATTGCAACAAAGCTACTAGAATATATACGACTTTAAGCCTTCAGTAGTAGTATTATGATTGGCATAAAGCCATCGGTAAATGTAATAAGTTCAGCACATAGCCATTAGCGACGGTAATATAATCAGCACACAACCATTAGTAAATATGATCGACACAGAGTAATCAATAAATATGATAGGCACATAGCCACTGGTAAGTACAATTAGCACAAATCTATATTTAATATAGCACAGATTAAGCGGCACTAGGCCGTCCATCGGTCCACAGTTGTCTAGTGCGACCCGTGCAACCTTAACAGATCAATACTGGATCCATAGTCGTCTCGTGCGACCCGTGCGATCCCATCAGAACAGCACTTCCTCCATATCAATGTCCTAACCCCATCTAATATGTCGTGTATGTCATGCTCAATCATCACTCGTGTATGCAGATTCGTCATGCTCAGTAACAATTATTTAAATATATATTAAAAGTATATTAGTTTTACAACCACGGTCAAGTCAATTAAAACACAGTCATACAATCCCAGTCAATCAGTCATATTCATAGTCTAAGTCGATTATTTACCCCCAAGGGCAAAATTATCATTTTACACTACAAGGGTATTTTGGTAATTTTACAAACTGAGGGTATTTCGATAATTTTACAAATTGGGGGTATTTCAGTAATTTTACAAATCGAAGGTATTTCAATAATTTTACAAACTGGGGGTATTTTGGTAATTTCACAAATTAAGGGTATTTCGGTAATTTTATAAATTGTGGTATTTCTGTAATTTTACAAACTGGGGTCTTAACGACCCAATAGAAAGTTTACCATCACCATGAGCGACTTAAGCAACCTAAACAGACATAACGGTGTAAGTGGGCCTAAGGCCCATTACTCGGCCCACACACTCGTGTGGCCCATTTAGCCCAGAAACAGCCACAGCTATGCAACCGTCCCAGTCCAAGCAACACTTAACACATCACATACATTTTATCTGTGTGGGCCCACAAGCCTACTAGGCCCACTGGGCCCATTGCGGCCCAACAAGAACAGCCCAAGACCACGAGAGCGTGTGGCATCATATGCCATATTTCTAGCTTTTCGGCATTTCACCGATCTACAGTCATAGTACTATATACAGCACATACTTTCAGCTTCCATACAATTATCGAATACCGCACACAAATACACACACTCTCAACTTTTCAGCCGATCATCAAACATAGCGTACAGTTACACACCTGATCACGTAGAGTACTAAGAATTCACGATCGTCAGAACCTATATTCAAACCCCACATTGGTTAATCACTTATCAAAAAAGTTAAAAGAACAATAACCAAACCCCTTGCCAAAGGATCGACTACCACTTGCCTTGACTCGAACGATCAACTGTGATTTTCCCATTTAATCCAAAGTTTGGTGTAGTCACCCTTCTGCAACCTGGCAGAAAGTCCTGAACCGTCAACACCCTACGTCACTTAAACTTAGGGGTAGAAGCTACGCATCCACTTTCAGTCGGCACCACTATCATCAGCTTATTGTTAGAACCCCTTTTGCTCATCGAGAGTTCTAGAAACCAAAAGAGACATCACAAGAAGAGGGAGAAAGTGAGAATCGATAGTAAGAAATGAAGAGCTATTCGATTCCAACAGTACGATAGGGGGGAGGCTTGATGACAGTTGAAAGAGTAGAAAGAAAATAAAGGCCCGAAAGCACTTACTGACTTGTTAGAGAATAGTTCAAATCGGAGCAAAAAGAAGTAAGTGTGAGATGAAGTAATCGACTTGGGTTCCAAAAAGAAAGATGGTGTAAGAGAAACGATTGAGAGAACAAGAGAAAAGAAGAGAAACTTAGAAGATGTTTGGCCAAAAAGTAAAAGAAGAGGAGAAAGCACGAACAACAAGAGACCCCCAAATGCCAAAAGAAAAGAAAGACACCTAAATTTTTTAGCATTAAACGGCCTAAACAGTCAAAAATGTCGTATACCAAAACTACCCAAAATCGGTAATCAACACAAAAGGAGAAGCTAAAGCCGAATTTAGCCAAAAAAACTCCTAATTCGGAAACTTCTCTACCCTTATCTACCTCAGCCAAAACCCTCCTGAGCATGAGTCCAAATTCGGCATAACCACTCCCTTCTTAAAATCCCACAATCCCCTCCTAAAATCCCTTTATAAACCTCTCCTTGATTTACTCCACAAATCACTCCAACTTCCCATTCAAACTCCATTCAAATTCCCATAACCAAATCAAAATTAAAGTCCCCATCTAACTCAAATACTAGCGGTCCCATGTAGCAAAATAAATACCTCTTTTATGCAGCGCTAGCACTCGAACCTCAGACCCCAAGGTTACTCTACACGCCACCTTGCCACCACACCACAAGCTCCTTTTGTGATAAAAATCGTCCATAATTAATTATAAGACCTATGTGCTAGAGTCCAGATTCCCTTAAGAGGAAAAACTAAAATTTTGATAGAGCCTAGATTTGAACCTAGGACTTCTCCAACACTCCTCAAGACACTTAGCCACTGAAGTAGACATTTATTTGTGTCATTTCTTGCACAACTAACTACTTATGTCAAGCCTTCCCACTATTCCCCTGCTCAAGGCCCATTCCTTCTAGGCTCAAATTCGGGGCGTTACAGTCAGATTTGACGTAACGAGCACGAATTTAGCTATACTTACCATAAATTGTGATAGTGTGATCAGTTCAAAGAGTTACATCTGTGTCTAGTAGTGAAAGGCCCGTGTCTAAGGGTCGAAGTGAGGAGGCAAAACAAGCCTTGTTTCAAATGATGAATGAATGGTTTACACAGTACTTGAGAACAAACCCTACTGTACAACGACCTCCCCCACCTACTCCCCAACCGATTCTTGAGGTACTACGGGGTGCTAAACCTATTAGAATTGGTAAACCTCTGATAGATAAAATCTGCAAACATGGGGTGAAATAATTTTGAGCTACCGTAGATGATGATCTGAAAAGGGCTGAGTTTTGACTAGAAAATTCTATCTGGGTTTTTGATGAATTGTCTTGTACACCTGCTGAATGTTTAAAATGTGCAATATCTCTACTAAAAGATACAACTTATCATTGGTGGAATACCATAACTTCAGTGGCACTGAGAGAGAATGTTACATGGGAATTCTTCCAAGCTAAATTCAGGAAGAAGTATATGAGTCAGAGATTCATGGATCAAAAAAAGAAAGAATTTCTAGAGCTCAAACAAGGAAATATGACTGTGTCTGAATATGAACGAGAATTTGTTCGACTGAGTAAGTATGCCATAAAATAGGTTCTAACTGAGGCAAATATGTGTAAACTCTTTGAAGAAGGTTTCAATGAGGATATCAAATAATTGATTAGAATTCTCAAAATAAGGGAATTTACAGTGTTAGCTGATCGAGTACACAAACATGAGGAACTGAGTAAAGAAAAGAAACAAGTCGAAAGAGAGGCTTAGCTTTCTAAAAAAAGAACTATGAGTAAGTTGCAATCATTTGCTTCTCAGAAATTAAAGAAGTATTATGATCGTGTTACCACCCCTACGGGATATTCTGGAAGAGAGCAGGGCTCCCAACATTCAAAACTGAGGTCTTCATCTCCATCTATGACCAGTCTTCATCTCTATCTGTGACTAGTGTGGGCAGTGTTGGTAACTCAAACTAAAATGTAAACATTGTAACAAATTTCATCATGGGAAATATTGGTCTAGAAGTGGAGCTTGTTTTGGATGTGGTTCACTTGAGCATTTTCTCAGAGATTGTCTAGAAAGAGTTGAAAATGAGATAGAACTAGCTCCAAAGCCGAGCAATCCTACTCGAGGGGCAGACTGCCCTGTCATCCCAGCAATGTTGGTGGTAGCCGAGGTACTATAAAGGATACTACAGTTAGATTTGAGGCATGAGCACCTGCGAGGACATATGCTATTCATGCTAGAGAAGATGCCTTCCCGTGTAATAGCCCGGTTTTAGCTAAATCAGAACAGTGATTTCAAAACCACAAATTTGATGTTGGAAAATTATTTTAATATTATTTTTGGTGTTTACAGCATGATAGCATGTATGTGTGAAAATTTCGTGAGTTAGTTTTATCGTTTAATTGTTCAATTTGTGAAAAAGGACTAAATTGCATAAAATGTAAAAGTTGCATTCTACTTGTTAAAGGTGTCAAATAGCTATAGAACCTTGAAGTTAAGGTCCTTAAGTGGCAAAAAGACCATTAGCACGATAGTGGATGACAGTGGCATGGAATTTGGTGTAATTATTAAATGTTTTAAAGGTTAAATAAGTAAATTATCTATTAAAGGTTAATTAAATTAAAAAAAAGCCAATTCATATCATCTTTTAGCATATTAAACCGATTCTTCTTGTGAAAATAGGGTTAGGGATTCAACAAATTCAATCTTTGCAATTATGTAACGCCCTAAATTTGGGCCTAGAAGTATTAGGTCTTATGCATGGGAGTAGTTAGGAGGCGGCATAAATAATTAATTGTGCAAGAAGGTGACAAAAAGGAGTGTCTGGTCCAGTGGTTAAGTGTACTGGGAAGTGTTTGAGAAGTCCTGGGTTCAAGCCTGAGCAGGTGCAAAAAGTTTTATTTTTGAAGGAATAAGCATTGTCTCTGGGCAATAGGCTTTTAAATAATTGTGGGGATATCATGTCATAAAAAGCCTGCTAGCCTAGTGGTAAGTGGCGTGTGGAGTGTGCAAGGGGTCTAAGGTTCGAATCCTTGCTTGTGCAAATGGGGATTATTTTTTACTGTTGGCTATGGGAGGTAGAAGAGTTTGATCGAAACACTGCTGAGTGGAGTGGAGTGGAGTTTGAAGTGGTTATGGAGGGATTGTAGGAGGGAGTTAAGGAGAGATATGAGGAGGGATTTTAGGAGAAAATCAAGGAAAGTGGGGTAAGAGGGAGTAGTGTCACGTTTGGAAACACTGGGCACTTTGGAAATTCAGCTTTTGTGAGTTGGGGGACTCTATTTCAGTTTTTTGTAAGCATTTTGGGGTCTTTTGTTCTCTGAAGGCCGATTAGAGGAAGGAAAAAAGGCTAGGTAATACTTTTATTTTTGTGTTGATAACGGTTCTACACTCCTCTCACGAGCTGAATGTTTTCCTTCTTCTTCTCTCATTTCTATTGAGACCATCAAGCCTCTCTTTTGCATCTCATTGTTGGTCGAACTCTCACTCCGTTTTCATCATTTTATTTCTTTTCTCTCCCCCTCTTCTCAGTTTTCGGTTCTCTCCTCCTGTTTTTGAGTTAGCCGAATACTTTTCCACCTTTTCTTTATTTTGTTTTTGGCTAGTAAGAGTCCTCTTGTGAATCGGTAAGTACTCTTGGCTTATTCTTATTTCTCTCTACGGTTACGATTTTCCTTCTAATATCTTCCTGCGTTACTGATTCCTGATAAAGGTACAATTGTTCCTGTTGGTCTCTGTATCCTGAGTACCTTTGATCCTAGTGTGGTAGACCGATTTTATCTATCAACTATTCTTAGTTCTGCGTGGTGGTAAGATGTCATTTGTTTGGTTTTAGTTATTTTGTTCATGGTGATAGTTAAAGATATTTGGATTCAATGTAGGTTGTGCTAAGGATTTGGTGATCACTGGGTTAAGGAAGGATTAAACCGTATTTGCATAACCAAGGTTAGTAATGTACCATTTGGGGTATTAAATGTTCAGAAGAGGGCGTCTTATCCCCATCGATTAAAAGATTGACATGAGTCATGTTTGAATCTAGGTTGTTGTACGTGGGGATTTACGCTATTCGCATAAACAAGTGTGTAATCATACTACCTCTGATCGTAAAACTGTAAAAGCCGAAATAACAAATCATTGACTCTACACGAGCGTACACTCACTCGTGTGGTATCCCAAACACGTAAATCGTGGGGGTTAGAATGTAGAGGTCGCCATGAGCGATTTCATGAGCTTAGGCCATTTTGGGCCACAATGGGCCATGTGGGCCCCACAGGCTTGTGGGCCCCACATGGGTAAACCACACAGACGTGTGGCGATTATTGGGCCAGACTGTGTAATTTACACGGCCAAGGCCATTTTTGGGCTTTGTGGGCCACACGGGCGTGTGGGACCACATGGGCCACACAATGGGCTTTGGACCCATTTTTCACTGTTGGACTGTTAAGGTTACACGGGTCGCGCGAAATGGTTGGACCTTTTATTGGGTCGGTAAGTATACTTAGACCCCAATGTGTTGAAATGACTATTTTGCCCTTATAGGGTAAAATGATCGAAATACCATTATAGGGTAAAATGACTGAAATACCCCCATAGGGTAGAATGACCGAAATATCCCTGTAGGGTAAAATGACTGTAATACCTCTGTAAGGTAAAATGACTAATTTGTTCTATGATGTGTATGACTGTATTTGAGCATGACATGTTATATATATGTTGCATCCATGTTTGATATTATGTTTGTGACAGCCCTAATTTGACCCTAATAGGAAAGTGGTTTCGGGACCACAAAATCGAGTCACAAAAATAATTAAATGTTATATTCTCTGCTTATTGTATGTGTGAATATTTTGTGCCTTGATTTTATCAAATAGGTGTTAATTTATAAGAAAGGACTCATGTGATAAGACTTGAAAATGTGATAGGTGAATTTTAAAGTGGCCAAATAATGCATGAATTATTGACATGGGGGACTTGCATGTCAAATGGACCACTTTTAATATAGTGGTCGGCCATAATGATGGGTGATAGATAATATATACATTTTATTTAAGCATTATAATAGGTAATGGCATTATATTATGAAATAAAAAAATTAATTAAAATAAGAAAAGAGTGATAAAAACAATTTGTGTTCATCTTTTTTTTCTTCATTGCCGTAACTAGAGAAAGAAAAATAGAAGAAGAGGCCAAGGCATTCGGCCATGGTTGTTTCATAAATTAAAGGTATGTTAATGTGATTTTTATGTAATTGTTTATGAAATTAAATTGATAAGTGCATTGTATAGAAAACCCATGGTTTAAATTCATGAATCATTGAACATATATGCATTCGGCAAGTTGCTAAATTGTGATAGTTTGATAGTTTTTGGAAGGTGTTGTTTAGATGTTAAATTAGCTTATATGATGGTTGAATGAGTGTAATGTTAATGAATGAATAAGTTGAATTCATTGTTGAGAAGTATGAAGTTGAAGTTGCCGTTTATATATATATGCTTTTGGGAAAGGAAATTTGTTTTTATTTAAATAGAGCATGTTCTTATTAAATTGAGCTTTGAATTGATATAATTAAGTGGAAAATGAATAGATGGTAATCGGCTATTAGAGTTTAATGTAAGAATTTTACATGGTAGTTTAAAATAAGACTTGAATTCGGAGGTTAATAAATTTGTTGTTATTTGAGTTATATATATATATATACACATTCGGTCATGGAAGATTTGAGATGAATTTAATTGTTGTTATAAATTGAATTTAAGGTTTGTTAAATTGTCTTTGTCTTTGCTGAATGTGTGTATAGTTAAAGAAAATTTGTTAAAGTGCTTAGTTAATTATATTAGGTTAATGGTGTGTGTGTGTATAAATTATTTGAAAAATAAACTTTGTATGAGTATTAAAAGTTGTATATGAATTCGGCCTTGGGAAATTTTTTAATATAAAATGCTTGAATACTAGATAGGTTATTGCTTTAATGACCGAATGTGCCAAAGGCTAATACATGGACTAATTGATCAATATGTGTTAAGGGAATGTGAATAAATATCTGTTGATGAGCTATATATATATTCGGCTATATGGTTAAGATATGTACATGAAAATATGATAAGCCATATGAGTTTTGTGTTTGTGTATGTGAACTAGGTATTCAATGAATTTTCGGCTAAAAAGGTTAAAGGTTAAGTCATAGGAATTTTGGTGATATACATATTCGGTCATTAGGGTTATATGTACTTTGGCTATGTGGGTTATGTATCAAGGTAAGTTATTTGATATGTGTATTTGGTCATAAAGGTGTACATGAAGAAATGTTAAATTAATTGTATTAAATTGCTTAAGGTGATTAAAAATGTGTATGACAATTTTGTATTTGAGCTAAAGGTAGCGATATGACCTAGTAAATTTCTTGTCATATTCGGCCATAAGCTAGCATGATGGGACTTTAATAAGTTAAATTTGTTTGAAGTAACTCAAGAGCATAGAGAACCAAGGTTGGACAGAGGAAAAGAGAAAGTAGTTGAATAGCCAATCCGAGACTGTTCGAAAATATTCGAGGTAAGTTTTAAGTAGTTGAGCATAAATAATATTCGATAATGACATGACATATTATGAGAATTAAGTATTACTCGTGATGAACGTATATGGTCGAATGGCAAATATAATATAGAAGTAAAATGTGATATGCTTTTATGATCAAATGATAAGTGTTAGATGAATATAAGTGAGATATTATATGTAAACTATCAAATGATAAGTGTGAATGATGAAATGAAATAAAGGTGAATAAAATGTAGGATGGTATATTCGAATGATGCTAGTACCTAAATTGGTGTGATTGTGTTATATGAAACTAGTTGATTTGAATATTGTACAGCACTATTCAGGCCTTTGAGCCTAGCAGGCAAAATGCCGGTGAGATACTATTCAGGCCTTTGAGCCTAGCAGGTGAAATGCCGGTGAAATGATATCGGGCTTCGAGCCTAGCAGGCGAAATTTTGGTGGATGAATTCAGGTTTAAAACCTAGCAGGCTAAATGCTGGTGATTTGATAAAAGTCTAAGACTAAGATACCTCATGTTAGAATGATAAATGAATACATTCAATACGTTAAGTTGGCCAGGTACGTATTATGTATTAATATGTGAGTTTGATTTGAATTGAATCATATGTGAATAGTGTGATACATATGTGAATAAATGTTATAACTATATCCGTGATCATGATACATTCGGTCAAGGTATGAAAGTAGGTGAAAGTACTTGATTTATTTAAGTTATATGAACTCAGATTAAGTGAAATAAGATTGTTAAATGTGCATTATGTGCTTGTGTATATTCGGCCAAATGACAATATACCTAGAAAATGGCCTCTTGAGAAATTGAATGATCAAAGTTTCATTAAGTTTATATGTTTGCATTACTTAAAACTTACTAAGCTTATAAAAGCTTACTCTGTTTGTTACGTTTCTCTATTCTTATAGATCGTTGACTTCAGCCACTAGCTCGGGGATCGTCAGCAACTCGTCACATTATCTATCGTTTTGGTACTATTACATTTTGGGATTCATATGGCATGTATAGAATAGACTTAAGGGAATGATATTTTGAGATGTTGTTGTATATATAGCCATGTGAATATGGTAATTTTTGCATGTCGATATAAGTCTGAATTTCGAACTTTGATTTTGTTTGGCTATGCATATAATTGCTAATAAACTTATGTAAATGTGAATATGCAAATGTAGTGTTTTGGATTGGTAACTCTTCATAACCCACTCCGGTGACAGATACGGGCTATAGGGGTGTTACAATGTTGCATTGTATGGGGTGGGATATACGATTTTGGAGGAAGTGTATTGTACTGATATGGTTGCACCGGTCGCGCAAGACGACTGTGGACCTACTGATGGCTTAAAGCCTACTATACTGGTAGCTTTGCTGCAATATTATTTTAGTACCGCAACTGGTGCTACTTGGTGTGTAGGGCTGGGTGGGTCAATTTTATCCCCACATAGTGTGTAGGGTTGGTACGAAGATGGTGTGTAGAGGCTGGATTTGGTAGGATTTTCTGTTTGCATACTACACTGATTACTATTACTACATTGATCATGGTTACTGCACTGATACTGTTACTGAAATGGGCTAAAGCCCAGACCGCTATTATTACTGAAATGGGCTCAGGCCTAGACTGTTACTGCTACTGGTATGGGCTTAGGCCCATAATGTATTCACCCTCTATATGTTTGACTTTTAGCTTATATGGGATTACACATTGAGTTTTTGTAAACTCACCCTTCTGTTTTAACTATACAGGTAATCTCCAATCTTAGGCGGATCGGTGCTGCGAGGGACTCAAAGGTGGCCACACAACTGCTCTTGCTTCCTTATTGGATTTTTTATTTATAAGTAGTTTTAATTGGGTATTTCTATGTAATAAGGCCTCTATCATTTTTAATTTTGGGGTTTTATTTATTTTGACTTATATCTGCTAGTAGTAGGATGTTGGTTTTCAAAAGTTATGCATGATTTACCAAAATACCACAAATACGTAAAATCATTTCAAAAAGCTTCCACGATAAATGAGATTTTGAAATTAATAACATTTTAAAGTAAATATTTTTTGATAGTGACGCAAGTTTTAAAATTATTTTCTAGATCACATAAAAAGGCTAAAATAAATATTGGGCTCTTCAAACAATATCATGTTTTATGAAAAACATTTCAATGTGACATTGCCTGATTCAGCCATAACGTCTAGGCCGAGTTTGGGGTGTTACAAATTAGGTATGTTTTGAGCTCATTTTTTGATGATTTCTGTGTTTTGGAGATCGTTTCTTCGTAATCTAGCTATCCCGTACCTTTAATTTTGAAACTGTTAAAGATTTTAGAGTTGTCATTATTGAATCTATGTGTTCTTTGATGTTTAATGTTGAAATATGAAATTTTGATGATAGTTTTACTAGTTTTGTAAAGTGATTTTTGATAAAATTGCAAAATAAGGATTAAATTGTGAAATATGAAAATTGAGTGGTTGGGTTCAATGACATTATGTAAAATTTTAGGGGCGAAAGTGCAAATAGGCCTAAATGTATGTTTTTGTAACGCCCCAAAATTTAGGGTCTATAAGTTTGTTTGGTTTAACTCAATTTGCATGTTTGGTATGGTGGATGAATGGTTTGGGTGTATTTGGGGTGTCAGGGAAGTTCTGGGGCTAAAGTGCATCGTTTTCTTCTACAATCAGGTGTGCAATCGTACACCTAACCTTATACACTGTCAAACAATAACCACGAGTGTGAACCTACACTAAGACTGTGTAAATCGGTGAAAGCCGAAAAGCTGAAACTCTGGCAATTTATGCCTCACGAGTGTGCGATCATTCATGGGGAAGAACCGAGCCCGTTGGTCATAGGTGTCAGTTTGTAAAGACCACGGCGTGCGATTTTGGGATAAGAGGCCGCTATGGGCCTTCTTGGGCCGAAATGGCCCATGTGGGCCACTTGGGCTGAGTGATGGGCTTTGGGCCTATTACACTGTTTAGGCCATATAGAGTAATTGGGTCGTTTGAGATGACCATAGGCCTTTTAAGGGTCGTTATTGGTACTGAGACCCCCAAAATTGATAAATGACTGAAATACCCCTGAGGGGTAAAGATGACTATTATGCCTAGAGGTAGGTTGATAGATTAATGGATGTTATAAGTATGTTTGTACCTATGTATGAAATCAATGCATACACGCAATATTATGTCATGACATTCTGCATTGGGGTTGGGTTTTGATATGGAGGAAGTACTGTACTAGTGGCCTTGCCAAGTTTTATCGTTCTAGTGGCCTTGCCACGTATTCTGACATTAGTGGCTACACCACGTTTATTATATTTAGCAGCTCTACTGCTTTATTTATAGCAGCTTGGCTGCGATACTGGTGTCCTAGCTAGGTGGGTCGATTTATTCCCCACAGAGTATGTTGGATGGTATTGGAGGTGAGATGGATGGATTGGGTTGGGTTGCATATCTGTGATGCATTTGCTAATATGGGCTTTGGTCCACTTTGCTACTGTATAGGGCTTAGGCCCAGATGACACTGTACTACATAGGGCTCAGGCCCAAACCATATTGTATGCATTGAATACTACTGGACTGGTAAGGGATTATACACCAAGTTTCGTAAACTCACCCTTCTGTTGACTGTGCAGGTAATCCCTAGCCTTAGACGATTTGGAGCTACGAGGGACTCGGAGGTGGCCACATGTCCGATAATTATTGAATTCTACCCTTTTTTATTTAAAGATTTTATATTTGGGTTTTTTTGTTGTAATAAGGCCATTTTTGCGTAAAGTAAGTCACAACAGTAGAAACATTAATCTTTTCAAAATGATAACATTTTCATAAAAAGGAACCCGCTAATATAACCCTTAAGGCTTTTCAAACAATGAAGCTTCTGCGATTTTTAACAAGGTTTTGTTAAACTATATATGTAACAGCCCGATTTCGGGCCTAGTCGAAACAGTGGGTTCGGGACCACTATTTCGAGGCCGGAGAAAATTATTTTAGTATTATTTTATGTGTTATAATATAATTTTATAAGTGCATGTAAATTTTGGTAAGTTAATTTTAGCGATTTCTAGTCCAATTTCGAAAAAGGACTAAATCGCGTAAAATGTAAAAGTCGTGTTTTGATGCCTAAAGGTGTTAAATTGCCTTTTTTCTTAAATTTGGGGTTTTTAATATGAAATTATGCCATTGAAAGGGTGATGGCTGGCCATGAGACAAGAAATTTCAAATGGTCAATGTAGTTGGCAAGGTGATGTCATATTAGGTGATAAAATGGTACCCTAAGGACTTAGCTTCAACTTTTTCATTTTCTTCCTTCTTCTTTGACCAAAAATGGTAGAAAAGAAAGGGTTTAGAAGCTAGAAACTTTCAGCAAAGAAACTCCCTTTATAGTAAGTGATTTTAATGCTTTTTCTTGAAGATTTTTACATTTTTGTAACCCCTAAAGCATGAGCTTTCATAAGGGGGGACTATTTTGCAAAATGATAAAGAGTCTAGGGTTTTGTCATGAATGTATATGTGTTGTTTGCTGAGTTTTTATGGAAGAATATGAGTTGTAGTTGTCTAATAAATAACTTTTGTGAAGGAAATTTGCATTAAATTACCTTTAAAAGGTTATTATGCAAAGTTGTAAAATGGGTTGTTAATGTGTGTAATAATGATTTTTGTGAGTTTCCATAGTTATGAAAATGGTTTATCTAGGCTTAAGGAGTAAAGAAATTGAATAAAAATCTTGTTTCGAGCCTAGGGGCAATTTGGTAATTTTGGCAGAATAGAGGGGCAAAATTGTAAAATTTGCCAAAGTGTGTCAAAGGACTAATTTGATTAGTACATTATTTTAATTATCTAAATGTGATGTTTTAGATGTTGAAAAATGCGGTTTGGGCCTAGAATGGGGAAAATCAATTTATGGACGATTATGTCTTTTTTACCTTTGTGGTATCGAGGTAAGTTCATGAGTAAATGAGGTAGCATAATTGTTATTTTAAGGAATTTATTGTTGTTTATATGATATGATGCTTATTATCATGAATGTTATGTTTTGTGGTTATTGTTGAATAGTATGTAATTATGTGAATTACTTGATGAGGATGAACTATCACCGAAGTATCGATTTCGACATTTCGTGGAAGATGGCAAAGGAGTATGATCGAGGAAAATCCCGTTTGAACATTAGGAATAGATTAGGATACAAGTGACATGTCACTAGGAAATTGAGATCCAAACTCGTTGAGTTGCGTTCCAAGTTCACTTATGGATGCAAGCATCCGAACTCATTGAGTTGTGTTCCAAGTTCATTATGGATGCAAACACCTGAGCTCGTTGAGTTGTGTTCTGAGTTTATTATGGGTGAAATTATGGTAGCTTGATTTCGTGTATCCGAATTATATTCCGATGTGTTCAACGGGTAAAGTTCTAGTGAAATGGAAGAATTTTCGAGATGAAAGTGACTAGTTGGTAAGTGTTGTGGAACGGATACTTTGTATAGGTATGTACTTAACCCTCGGGTTGAGACTTCAATATAACAATAATATGGTAAGACCATGAATGAGTAACTTAGCCTTGACAGATTTGAGTTACTGCAGTAGTGTAAATTTGAAAATACATTAAAAATAGTGGAAAAATGAGTTAGAGGCTTAATAAAATATGAAATTAAATCTTAATGAGTCTAGTTTCTTATAAAAGGAACAGTGTAAACAAAATAATTTCCTATAATGAGATATTTGAAGTTGCGTGGGACAGAGTCAGAATGACTTCGAGATCCCCTATTCTAAATTGAGAAAATCATTATAAATTGTACAAAACTGTTTATGAGTTATGATTTATATTCTTAGAATACATAATGAGTCTAGTTTCAAGAGAAATAGATGAGAACATTATTTGAATCTTGTGCTATGAGATAATTGAACTTTAGTGCAGAAGGGTTGAAACTGTCAGACAGTGAATCAGGGGTAACTTTGAGGAATAAACTGTACTAATTGGCTGAGCCAAAAATTCTGTAAATTTTATGGTGGAAAGGTATATAAGTATAGTTTTAGAGAAAATTAACGAAACTTAATTTGGAGTTTCGTAGCTCCAGATATAATTAATTTAGTGACTATTGCTCAGGAAAACAGCTTGTCGTGAACTTGAAAATATGTTGTAAACATTGATAAAACATGTTAATGAGTTGCTTATTGTTTTCATATGAACTTACTAAGCGTAAAGCTTACCCCCATTTCTTTCCCATGTTCCCTAGGGTTGCCAGGTTAGCTCAGGTTGGAGGCCGTCAGAGATACTATCACACTGTCGGGTTAACACTATCGGCGTAAGTAAATCCTAATGTTTGGAGTCTATGGCATGTATAAGGTTTTAATGTTGAGTATGTAATATTATGAAGGCATTGGCTTGTTATTAAGGTATTATGTAGTCATGTAAATTGGCCTATGTCAGCTAATGACGTTATGGGCCTATATGATTATTCTTATGCATGTATGTTATTATCTCTTGTGATGTGGCTTACAACATGTATGCATAAAGATTGAATTGAGATTCATTGATGAGTTAGTAACTGATGCAAGATTAAGTTATTGGTAAATAGTTAATAATGCCTCATGAATGGGTTGTGAATATGATTATGCATGCCTAGTGATGGACATGAGGTTTGTGACGTAATGATAGTTATGACAAGTATGTGGCAATAATGTGAGTGAATTCTATGATATTTATTGCATAAGAAATTGACATGAGCATAACATGTTTGTAGATGTTTAAGAGCTCATTTATGCCATATTGTATGTTGTTGGATAAGTATGTGTGCATATGTTGTGAGGGTGACAAATGGCTTGGAAAATAGCCTTATTATTGTCTACACGGGTAGAAACACGGGCGTGTGTCTAGACCATGTGTCACACACGGTCTGTCCCCACAGGCGTGTGTCATGGCCGTGTTTTAAAGTCAGTGTTACACACAGGCTAAGGGCACGGACGTGTCCCAAGCCACACGGGCGTGTGGAGCCCTAAAGCATGAAATTTTTCAAGTTTTTCTTAAGTTCTCGGTTTAGTCCCAAGCCGCCTCTAATGCATGTTTTGGGCCTCATGAGCCCGTTTAAGTAACAGATTGCATGTGAAAGGAAAATTTTTAAATTGATCAAAATTTTATGGTCCGGTTTTATATAGTCGGTTGAGTTTAAGTCAGGTAACATCTCGAACCCTTTCTCCGTGTCGGATACGGACAAGGGGTGTTACAATATAAGTTTTGATAACACAGTTCACTAAGTTCTCAAACATTAAAACTTACTCAATATATAAACTTAAAGGCTAATTTAACACCATCAAGTTTTAAGTTTTAATATCACTCAATAGAGCACGCCAGATTCGGCCATAACGTCTAAGCCAAGTTTGGGGTGTTACATTTAGTGGTTTTAGAGCCAAGTTTAAAACTTGGCTATGGAATTAGTTTTTCTAAAATTTGCTTTTGGAAAACATGATTTCAATAGAATTTGACTTGTTTTCTCGAAATAATGTTACTAGGAGTGTGGCACACCGAGTCTCCAGCACCAAATCTGTAAGTTCTCTACTATTAATTACTGCTATAAACTGCCATGTTATACTGAGAAACTGTTATAGGTAGTAGTACTGTACTGAAACTCTATAGGTAGAGTAAATAAAAACCCTAGAAGGTTGATGTTGGTAATAAGACCTCAATTTGCAAAAATAAAGACTTTAAGTACTGTTTGTCTTAAAACAGTCAATAATAAATACTGGAATTATACATTGATGTCATAAAACTCTTAAATTCAAATTAAGCGAATATCGATATGAGCACTAGGGGTACTTGTGGAAGAGGTACACGAGGCCGCGGTAGAGGCTGAGGAAATGCTAGGGCTGGGTCTTCAGCTTCGGGTCACATGCTTGTTAGGGAGGCACCAGCTTCACCGGTAACTGAGACAGGGTCCCATGATCGAGCAGTTGGGGATGATGCTTTGTCACAGGTGATGTTGCGGGCTCTTGAAAGGGTTACCAAAGCCAGTACAGGAACAGTGGGTCGGGGGTCAATTTCTGAGCGACTCCAGTCTAATGGGGCAGAAATCTTTAGGGGTGTTTCTGGTGTAGCTCCGAATGTGGTAGAATATTGGTTAGAGGTTATGAAGTAGATAATAGATGATCTTGACTGTACTGGGGAGCAAAAATTGAAAGGGACGGTGTCGTTACTGCGAGATGAGGCTTATCAATGGTGGCTCTGTGAGAGAGGGAACACAAGCTGATCGTTTGACGTGGGATTTCTTCAAAGCGGCCTTTTCAGGGAAATATGTGGGGGCAAGTTATGTAGACTCCCGAAGGAAGGAATTTTTGAGTTTGACCCAAGTGAGTAAGACTGTGGCAGCATACGAGGCAGAGTTTTTACGGCTGAGTTGGTATGCTCGTGGGATAGTTGCAACTGAGTATGAACGTTGTATGCGGTTTGAGAATGGGCTTCGGGATGAGTTGCGTGTGCTGATAGCTCCACAAAGGGAGCGGGATTTTGCTACCCTAGTTGAGAAAGCAAGGATTGCTTAAGATGTGAAGCGCTCTAAGCGTCAGAACCATGAGAAGGATAGGGGCAGACTTATGAGGGATTTTGGATCCTCAGGTTCTTCAGGTAGGCCTGCTAAGAGGGCCAGGTTTGATGGGCCGGTCCGAGCTGAAGTTCCTTTTGCTGCTGCAAAACCGCAGCCTTACGCTGATTGTGGGAGAGCTCACCAAGGTGAGTGCTGGTTAGGAATTGTACTCAAGAGGTTACTCGGACACAAGTTGTAGGTCAGGGTTTTGTGCAGCCTGTGAGAGGTGGTCAACCGCCACCGAGAGGCTGTGGTCAGGCCAGGGGTGGGAATGGGAGTGGACGAGGTCGTGGTAAATCGGGCAGAGGTATGGGTAACACGGAGGCGAGACAACCAGCTTTGTTTTATAATACTTGTCATCGTAAGGACGATGACGCTCCTGATGTCATAACTGGCACGTTTTTAATTTATAATGTGCCTTACACTGCCGTAATTGATATTGGGTCTACACACTCATATGTTACACGCATTGTGTCTAGGACATTGGGTATTCAGTCTGAAAGTACTGCTAGTGAAATGACTGTGTTGAGTCCACTGGGACAGTCGGTTGGGGTGAATAAATTATCTAGAGATGTGCCCTTGGAGGTCTAAGGAGGGTCTTTCCGGAAAATTTGATAGAACTGTAGTTTAGAGAATTTGATATTATTTTGGGCATGGATTGGTTAGTGAAACATCATGTGAAGTTGGATTGTGCTACTAAGCGGATGGTATTAAGGACTTTGGATGATGAGGAGGTGGTTGTCATAGGGAAGCGAAGGGATTATCTCTCTAACGTAATTTCAACGTTAAGGGCCGAGAAGCTGATTCACAAGGGTTGTGAGGCATTTTTAGCTTATGTCAGCACATCGAATTTTAAAGGTCCTTTTATTATGGATATTAGAACTGTTAAGGAATTTTTGGATGTATTTCCTGAAGAGCTTCCTAGGTTGCCCAATGACCGTGAAGTCGAATTTGGTATTGAAGTCCTACTCGGAACAGCCCCAGTGTCTATCGCTCCATATAAGATGGCACCGAAGGAGTTGACGGAGCTAAAGGCTCAAATTCAAGAGCTTTTGGATAGAGGATTCATTCGACCAAGTGTGTCTTCTTAGGGGGCACCGGTGTTGTTTGTGAAAAAGAAGGATGGATCTATGCATATGTGTATTGATTATTGACAACTGAATAAACTGACCATCAAGAACAAGTACCCTTTACTGAGGATAGATGATCTGTTCGATTTGGGTTGTTGTGGATCGGTTAACTAAGTCTGCTCTTTTTATACCTGTTTGCACTGACTATTCGTTAGCTAAGTTGTATGTGACTGAGGTTGTAAGACTGCATGGGGTGCCAATTTCTATCATATCAGACAGAGATCCTACGTTCACATCCCAGTTCTAGAAAAAGCCACATGAGGCTTTGGGTACAAGACTGGATTTCAGTACGGCGTTTCACCCTCAGATAGATGGGCAGCCTGAAAGGGTGATTCAGACATTGGAAAACATGTTGAGAGGTTTAGTAATTAATTTCAGGGGCAACTAGGAAGATTATTTTCCATTGGCATAATTTACGTATAACAACAGTTACCAGTCTAGTATTCGAATGGCACCGTATGAGGCATTATACGGTCGTAGGTGTCGTACTTCTACTTGTTGGAATGAGTTGGGTGAGCGGCGAATTCTGGGGCCAGAATTAATTTTTGATACAGAGGACAAGGTAAAACTGATTCAAGATGGATTGAAGAAGGCATCTAATAGACAGAAGTCTTATGCGGACCTAAAATGGAAGAGATCGAGTACACTGTGGGAGATTATGTCTTTCTTAAAGTGTCACCGTGGAAGAAAATTTTGAGATTTGGGCAGAAGGGCAAGCTTAGCCCTAGATTTATTGGGCCTTACTAGATACATAAGCGTGTAGGATCGGTTATGTATCAACTTGAGTTGCCTCCAGAACTTGATAGAATTCATGACGTGTTCCACATTTCAATGCTTAGACGGTACCATTCTGATCCCTCGCATATCGTACCGATTGAGGAAATTGAAGTTAGGCCTGATTTATCTATCAAAGAGGAACCAGTGCAGACATTGGCATTTAATGTTAAAGTTTTGAGAAAGAAATCAGTTTTGCTAGTCAAAGTGTTGTGGCACAATCATGGCGCAGAAGAGGCCACGTGGGAGCCAGAGGAGGCGATGCAACATCAATACCCTCACTTATTCTGACCAGGTAAATTTCGAGGCCAAAATTTTTTTAAGAGGGTAGAGTTGTAACGCCCTAAAATTTAGGGTCTATAAGTTTGTTTGGTTTAACTCAATTTGCATGTTTGGTGTGGTGGATGAATGGTTTGGGTGTATTTGGGGTTGTCAGGGAAGTTCTGGAGTCAGGTTTTGGCTTTTGCTAAATTCTTATTTTTTCTCTTTAAGAAACCCTAGACGCTGGAACCTAGGTCATTTAAATAAATGTGGTGGTTTGTTAACACAAGGAAGCCTTGTGGCTTGGTGGCTTGTGGCATGATTTGGCTTCAGTAAGGGCTACTGTAACACCCTGAATTTGGGCCTCGAAGTTTTGGGCCTTAAGCATTGGGGCGGTTGAAGGTAGCTTATAATATTTTGTTGTGCATGTAAATTTCGTTAATGAAGGCTTGTTTTAGTGGTTAAGTGTGCTGAGAAGTCTTGGGTTCAAACCTGGACTCTAGCAAAAATTTTGGTTTAAGGTGAATCAAATCCTGGGTGTAGTAGGTAGGCCTTAAGAATATTGTTGGAGAAGTTGTGACACAAAAAGCCTTGTGCTTTAGTGGCAAAGTAGCGCCACATAAGAGGCAGGAAGGTGGCGTCATAGAGTTGGCAAGGAGGTCCAGGGTTCGAAACTCATGGCAAACAAAGAGCATTTATTTTGCTAACAGGGGGCAGCAAGAGTTGGTGTTGAATTTTAGCTCTGATGATGGAGGGATCCCACATCGGGAAGCTAACATAAGAGTGGATGTGAAGCTAACTTTAAATAGAGAGAACCATGAGGAGAGTAAAGGTACCTTTCTTGGCTGATCCCTTTCGCTTTATGGCGTGCTCGTTTGGGTTGGGCGTCGGCTAAGAGTGCTCGGAGCGTGGATTAACTCTAGTCTCCTATCTGGTGTGTATTTCTCACTACTCTAGCTGTAGGATGGCTACTTCGGGCTGCGATGGGCCGAAATGGGCCATGTGGGCCCAATAGGCCTACGGGCCCAATTGGATAAGTTGTTTGACTGTGTAGTGAATATTGGACTAGGCTAGGTGAATCTGATATCTATGTCTAGATTTGGGCTAAAAGGGCCACACGAGCGTGTGGGCCCATTTGGACCGAGAAAGAGCTTTAGGCCCATTCGTATTGTTATCCCTGTTTAGAATACTTTAGTTTACCAAATTACTAAAATACCCTCCACTTGTAAAATTACCAAAGTACCCTCGATTTACAGAATTATCGTTTTACCCTCGATTTATAAAATTACTGAAATACCCTTGGTTTACAAAATTACCAAAATACCCTCGATCAGCAAAATTACCAAAATACCCCTGGTTTTAAAATTACCAAAATACCCCTAGTTTGTAGAATTACTGAAATACCTTTGTAGGGTAGAATTATCGAAATACCCTTATAGGGTAGAAATACCGAAATACCTCTGTAGGGTAGAATTACCGAGATACCCTTGTGGGGTAAAATTACCATTTTGCCTCTAGGGTGTTAAATGACTGTTTTGTCCTTGTGGGCAAATGACTGACTTGGACTGTGTGGTTGACGGATTTGATTGTGAATGTATGTTGGTGATATAGACAACTTTAGAGGAGTAGCAGGGCTTGGAGTATCGGTTTGGATAAACTTGGATCGAATCATCGGACCCTGCGAAGGTAAGTGGTCTATGGCTATTAGGGGTTCTTTGGCCGAATATGGTAAGGTGGATGTTGGGTTTGATTAAGCATGAACTGTAAACTAAGAATGATGGTGATTAATTATTGGTTGTCGTGGGAGACTTTGTTAGTGAACGTCACAAAACAGGTGTGTAATAACCCCCGTAAGATCTTAGACTAATATTCGCTGAAAAGCCGAAATGCCTAAAATCTGGCATTTTGGGGAACTTGAGATTTTGCATGTGGTTTTAGATGCGATAAATATGAAATGATCGGTGTTGGATCGATGGTACAAGTAAGAGCGCAAAATTGTGCACGATGGTAAGTTAGGCCTCGATGGGCTAAAATTGGGCCCAATGGGCTTCTTGGCCCATTTAGGCAAAATTGATAGAAAATGGAACTCGGAATAATGGCATGATAACACGATTAGAATTTTTGTAAAATTTGGGTTAAGTGGGCTTGATAGGCTAAATCGGCATTTGTAGGGTCATTAGGGGTTTTAGGCCCCAGAAGCCCGAATTTGATAAAGTGCGTGAAAATCATGGTTTAAACACTCGAAAATATTGATAATTGCTAATGAACATGGAAAACCCATGATATTTGGTAAATTTATGAAATTACGCTTATAATATGAAAAATGGCTATTATATCCCTAAGGTTTGATTATGAATGTGATGCATGAGATATTGATATGACACGATATGCACATGATATGTTATGATATTCACATGATATGCTATGTTATACTCATTATATGCATGGGTTGGGTTGATATAAATGGAGGAAGTGCAAAAGGGCTTTACCCCAGTTTACCTAAAAGGGCTTTGCCCCAGTTATTAAAAAAGGCTAGGCCTCCAGATATATGATAAAGCAGCTATGCTACCAGTGGAGAGTTTGGTTGGGTGGGTTGAGTTATTCCCCACATGGAGAGCTTGGTTGGTACGGGTGGAGAGTAGCGGATGGTGGGTTGAGTAGTCTCCCCAAATGGGCTTGCATACATTCATTAATATTACGTGTGTTATTGAAATGGGCCTATGGGCCATACCATTTACAGTAAAGGCTTTGGCCCAGTGATATAATTAATGAAAAGGCTTCGGCCCAGTAACCGTTAAATGAAAGGCTTCGGCCTAGTATGCTGATATTAGTTGGGCTCTAAAAGGGGCTTGTTGGACACTGAGTTTCCAAACTCACCCCCTTTCTCTCTTATCTTTTCAGGTGAGCCTTGATGTGGAGACTTGGAGTAAGAAGGGATTCAGAGTGGCCATGGTGATTGTTTTTGAACTTTGCAATAAATAACCGGTTTCTTTTTAGTTTTATCTTATCTACTATTATTACTTGGTTTTAGGGTTGTAATAAGGCCATTATAATTATTTTTCTGGAACTATTTTATACTCTATGTTTTACTAAGAATAATCTAAAATGGGCTAGGCTTAGGGTGCATTTTCAAAATGATATTTGTTTCTAAAATAACACAACGTTACTATTAATCGGTTTATCAAAACAACGACTTAAATAAATTCCAGCTCGATTTTCTTACAAAACCTAATCTCGCACCAAAGTTTGGCAATGGTTGTGGGCATGTCTAGGATTGGATCCATTCGAGAGCTTGGTACTTAAGCAGCCTTCATGGCTCACCTGCTCTGTTTCGGATACCTACCTGGTGCACAGCTTCCATTCACTTTGTTAACTTAGCAAAGACGATCTTTTAAAACACTAAGAAAGACGTTGAAAAGGCATGGGTTTTTAAAACTTCAATGTGACACGTCAGATTCGGCCATAACGTCTGGGCCGGGTTTAGGGTGTTACAGCTGGGGTTTGAATCCCATGTGCGGTAAGCGATGTTATTTTGCTACTTAAGGGTGGCAAGAATTTGTGGTGAATTTGAACTCTACTGTATGGGAGTTTGAACTGGCCTTGGTTGTTGGGAGAAGATTATGGAGAGATAAGGGGAGTGATTTGTGGAGAGTTTCAAGGAGTTGGTGGGAAAGAGTATTGCAGCTGAATTATGCAACTTGTACAAGCAAAATCGGCTAAGGGAACTCATTTGGCATTTCAGCATTTTGTTTTTGGTGTAGGAGCTGAATTCTGCTTCTTCTATTTTTGGGTTTTTGGCTCTTTTGGTTCATTTTGGGTATTATCTTTTCGTGTGCCAAATCTTCCCTCTCTTCTCAGCCTTAGCCGATTATTGTTTTCCCGAATACCTCTCCTTCCCACTTTGTTTTGCTACACTTCACTTTGGCCGATTAACTCCACTTCTTTCCTCACCCATTTGTTTAGTCTAGCCGAACATCTTCTTGATTTTTACTCATCCCCTACTTGCTCTTGGTTTACATTTTCTTTCTTGAAGCCTTAGCCGAATACTCTCATATCTAACCGAAACTCTCCCTACTGGATTAAAGTAAGTTTACTCTTGGATTGCTAAATCCCTAGCAATAGTCAAACTTTGTTATTGTTTCATCTGTATGTGTGTTGTAGTTGTGCCACTTCTCCTTCTCATCTATTCTATGTTAGTCTTTCTTTTAACCTCCTTCCTTATCAGCTTGCGCTAGGAGGGTGTTCTTGCCATCGGGTGCTCGATAGTGGTGTTTGCTGGGATAGCCCGAATACTCTACTTCCTTCTCTTAGTCTCTGTTTTGGTAAGTAGTTCTCAGGGTTAAGTAGATTATGATTAAGTTGGGTAATAAAGTGGATGTGGATGTTAATACAGATTGCTGCCAACTAGGGTGTGAAAGAAGGTTGAGGGTGGTTTAGACCCTACTTGGGCTATCAAGGTAAGCGATATGTTATGTTGTGTGCAAAGGGATTTTCATGAATGGTTATCCCAAATGACTAAAACTGTTTGTGGAACGTTGTGTTGGTTTTAGGTTGGGCGTGTGGAGTGCGTTGTTTTCTTCTTTAATCAGGTGTGTAATTGTACACCTAACCTTATACTCTGTCAAACAATAACCACGGGTGTAAACCCACACCGAGACTGTGTAAATCGGTAAAAGTCGAAAAGCCAAAACTCTGACATTTGAAGCCTCACGAGCGTGCGATCGCTCATGGGGAAGAACTGAGCCCGCTGGTTATGGGCGTCAGTTTGTGAAGACCACGGCGTGCGATTTTGGAATAAGAGGACATTATGGGCCTTGTTGGGCCGAGATGGCCCATGCAGGCAACTTGGGCCGAGTGATGGGCTATGGGCCCATTACACTATTTAGGCCATATAGAGTAATTGGGTCGTTCGAGACGACCGTAGGCCTGTTAAGGGTCGTTATTGGTCTTGAGATGCCCAAATTTGATAAATGACTGAAATACCCTTGAGGGGTAGAGATGACTATTACGCCTAGAGGTAGGTTGATAGATTGATGGATGTTATAAGTATGTTTGTACCTATGTATGAAATCTGTGCATACACGTAATATTATGTCATGGCATTCTGCATTGGGGTTGGGTTTTGATACGGAGGAAGTACTGTACTAGTGGCTTTGCCACGTTCTACCGTTCTAGTGGCCTTGCCACGTATTCTGACATTAGTGGCTACGCCACGTTTATTTTATCTAGTAGCTCTGTTGCGTTATTGATAGCAGCTCTACTGCGTTATTTCTAGCAGCTTGGCTGTAATACTGGTGTGCTGGCTGGGTGCGTCGATTTATTCTCCACAGGGTGTGTTAAATGGTACGGGAGGTGAGATGGATGGATTGGGTTGGGTTGCATATCTGTGATGCATTTGCTGATATGGGCTTTGGCCCACTTTGTTATCATCAGATAAGGCTAGGGGCGGATGGCATCAGATCGCATAGGGCTCAGGCCCAAACCATATTGTATGCATTGAATACTGTTGGACTGGTAGGGGATTATACACTGAGTTTCGAAAACTCACCCTTCTGTTGACTGTGCAGGTAATCCCCAGCCTTAGACGATTTGGAGCTGCGAGGGACTCGGAGGTTGCCACATGTCCGCTAATTATTGAATTCTACCCTTTTTTTACTTAAAGATTTTATATTTGGGTTTTTATTATTGTAATAAGGCCATTTGGGAAATTTTTAACTTTATTTGGGTTTTGATTGCATAAAGTAATTCACAACAGTAGAAACATCGACCTTTTCAAAATAATAACATTTTCATAAAAAGGAACCCGCTAATATAACCCTTAAGGTTTTTCAAACAGTAAAGCTTCCATGGTTTTTAACATGGTTTTGTTAAACTATATACGTTTTGATAACACAGTTCACTAAGTTCTCGAACATTAAAATTTACTCAATATCTAAACTTAAAGGCTGATTTAACACCATCGAGTTTTAAGTTTTAATATCACTCAATAGAGCATGCCAGATTCGGCCATAACGTCTAGGCTGGGTTTGGGGTGTTACAATTTTTAACTAAATTGAATGAATGGTTGATTAAAAAAGTTAATTTTGAATATATTTAGATCAAGAAAAAAGGAATCTGAGATTAGATCGGGGGAAAGGCAAGATTATCGAGTAATTGACTCATTTCGCCATTTTCATACCCAAGGTAAGTTCGTATGTGACGATTTCATTTTAAATGTATATAAAATGCTTTGATATTGCCTAAACTGTGATTATGAGATTTTCATTAATGTATGAATTGTAAATACAACTCTAAAGAATTATTCGAAGATGGAATCGATAAGCTAGAAATCCTGGTCGAACCTTAGGAATAGATTTGCATACTTGTGACATGTTATAAGATGATATACTGATTTGGCTTAGGGCCATGCATATCGAATGAGTTGGCTTCGGGCCATGATATTAGCACTTTGGGTGCGAGTTATACCGATTTGGCTTCGGGCCATGCATATCGGATGTTTTGGCTTCGGGCCATGAAAATAGTTCTTCGGATAAGTTACCTTGATTTGGCTATGATCCATGGTATAGGTAATTACCGTACGAGACTCATGAGTATCTAATTTTTATTCTAAATGGTCCAACGGCTAAACGAATGATATGGTTGAGAAAGAGGTTAGTACAAGGCGATACAGGTATGTACAAAACCTATTCGAGTATTGAATAGAGAAAGTTCAATGAGAGGGTATTTGATCATGTTTTGAGGCATAATAAAGGTTTGTAGTTAATGAGTATATGGTAATGTTATGTATAATTTGTTGATCTGTAATTATTTGATGAATTAAGTTATTCATATACGAGCTTACTAAGCTATGAAGCTTACTTTGTGTTATTTTTCTATGTTTTATAGTGAATCAAGGCTAGCTCATATCCAGGAGTCATCGGGAACATCATCGCACTATCAGACATCTATTTGGTACTTTTGAGTTGTGTATATATAGTATATGGCATGTATAGGCTAGTTGTGGTATTTTGATTGTGTTTATAGCCATGAGAGTTGGCTTGTAAATGATGTTAATATTGATGTGTATTCAGCTAATAGAAATGGCTTGTAAATGTATATGTTTTAGTTATATATATAGCCATGAGTGATGGCTTATTTTGGCATGTTTGGTATGAATATGGTTATAGTTTCATAGTTGCAAATGGTTAATGCTTTGATGAAGTGTGATTTTAGAAGTTGAGTTGATAAGTATTTGATTAGGTAAATGACATTGAATTGAGTATTGAAACTAGTTGAAATGGATATTGTATGAATTGTGCATTTGGTTGATGTTTTGGCTACCGAATTGTGTAACAGCTCGGTTTAGACCCTAGTCAGAATAGTGGTTTTAGGACCACAAATCTGAGTTAGAGAAATATTTTTATATTATTTTTCATTCCTATTATATGTGAATTAGTATGTGTGAAAATTTCGTATGAAAATTTTATCGTTTGTGTGCTCAATTTGATAAAAGGGACTTAATCACGTAAAATGTAAAAGTTGCTAGCTATATGTTAAGTGTGCCTATTTGTTATGTCTTTGTAAATGAGAGGTCCTTATGTGGTTAATATGCCATTTACATGGTTAATGGACATTAATGGCCTTTATATATGTGATTTTATAATGTTTTAATTAAGGTTAAAAATGGTATTTGATAATATATGTTAATATTAATTAAACAAACATGAGAATTAAGCCATTATGTTCATCTATTGCTAAAAATCAAAGAAAAATAAAAGAAAAATAATCATTTAGGGTTCAGCTAAGTTAAAGCTCAATTGAGGTATGATTTTTGATTGATTTTTGATAATTTTTACATTTTTGTGATCGCTGCTTAGTGTTCTATCAAGCCCATGTTTGAATTTCTGATTTTGTTGATAATTTTAAATTATGCCATTGATGCTTTTGTGAGCTTTGTGGAATTAGTTGATAGAAAATGAAAGATATGTATTGGGTTAGTATGTTTTGTCTTTGAATTTTTTATGAATTTGAGTAATTTGGGCTAAATTGTAAAAATGAGATTTTGAAAGAATAAAATGTGAAATAAATGAAACATATGGGCTTATATGAATACTATGAAAATTTGACTAAGCATGGGTATATGAAAATTTTGTGTATTTTGTGATTTTATGAATTAAGGACTGAAATGTAAAAATATGTAAATGTGAGGGCTAATTTGTAAAAGGCCCTAAATATGTATATATGGATTGATTTGAATGAGTATGTGATTGAATAAGTCAAATTTGAATTTATATAAATAAACGAAAGTAGATCGGGGAAAGTCAAAAGTCATTAAATAGTCGACTCCATCCGTTCGAATCCGTACGAGATAAGTCGATATACAAATGAATGTTTGAATCAATTTATTTATGCTTATATGATATTAAAATGAAATGAATGGCTTTGGATGATGAATATGTGAAATTGTAAAAGATTCGACAGTGTTTCGACGTTTGAAAAGCCCCGTACGAAACATAGGAATAGTTAGGATACATATGTCATGACATAGGATCTGATATGTGATTTCGTATAAGACCACGCCTAGGAAGTTGGCATCGACTTATGATTTACTTGTAAACCATGTCTGGGACATTGGCATCGTATTTGATTTCATGTAAGACCCTGTCTAGGACAGTGGCATCGATATTTGATTACATGTAAGACCACGTCTAGGACGTTGGCATTATACGAGATTTCTGATTTATCCACGTATCCTTATGATTCTGAAAGGTTCAACGGGCATTCCAAGAAATGAATGATTATATGAAATGTGTATACGATTCAGGTATGTTTGGAATTGTATATCATATTTGATGTTGAAAGATAAGTATATGTATCTTTGTGATCAAGTGATTATATGTGACAAAAGTATGAGAAAATATGCTATTTGTGCAAATGAATGGGGAATACGTGAAATGTATTTGAGCTATGTGTTTGTAATAGTATTTCTCTAAGAAGTATATGCGTATTATGATGCTTATATGTTTATATTATTATGTTTATTTGTATATGGCTTACTAAGCTTTTGAAAGCTTACTTTGTGTGTGTTTGCATGGTTTTATAGATATCGAAGTTACAAGGAGCTCGAGGATCATCGAGGTTCATCACCACACTATCGAACTCTTTTTGGTACCTTTTGAATATATATTGAAGTATAGCATGTATGGGCTAGAAGTATGTGAATATGTTTTGCGAAGTGTATATTTAGCCATGTGATATGGCTTAATTATTGTTGAACTTATGGTTTGATTTTGGTATGTAATTGTGATGTAAATTATGCCTATATGATGTGTTCATGAATGGCCAAGTGAATTAGTCAATTTGGTAAGTTTTGGTGTGTGCTTATTTAAGGATTTGGTATGAGAATGAATGAAGTAATTTGAGGTTATGAAACATAGGTTTTGGTATGACTTTGACTTATGATTTGACATCATTTTGTTATGGTTATAAGCATGAATTTGGTGGTTTATGATATAGCACGAATGGTGCATGTTTTGGTGTATGAATTGGCTAGAATTTGCTATAAAATGTGTTTGGTTTTATGCTTGTCGGGATGACCCAAATTGGGTGGCAAATTGGCTTTGCAAATAGCTTATTTTTGTCCACACAGGCAGAGACATGAGCATGTGTCTTAGCCGTGTGTGACACACGGTTATATTACACGGTCGTGTGTCCCTGAGGTACCCTACAATTTTAAGTCAGCATACCCTATAGTTTTGACACAGTCTAGAGACACGGGCGTTTCTGGTGGCCGTTTAGGGCACACAGCCTTGGCACATGGGCTTGTGTGGCCGTTTTGAAGGGTACACGGGCTAGATACACAGGCATGTGGTTAGCCATGTAACCCAAGTCAGTTTTGACCACGGCCAAGGCACACGGATGTGTCTCAAGCAGTGTGGATAAGTCAGTATGTATGCCGTGTTTTGCCATGGCCTAAACACACGGGCGTGTCTAATGCCCTGTAAGGCACACGGCCTGCTCACACGGGCGTGTGACCTTTATAACTTTGAAAATTGTTTATGTTTCAAAAAATTTTGTATGAGCTTGGTTTAGTCCCGTCCCCTTTCTAAAGCATGTTTAAGGTCTCGTAGACCCAGATAAGGGACAATTGTGAATGATTATTATATGTTTTGATTATGTTATGCTTATGTATATATGAATGTTTTGATATGTCCAGTAACGCCTTTAACCCTATTCTGGCAACGGATACGAGTTAGGGGTGTTACATTTTATTGGTATCAGAGCTATGGTTTAGTCTGTTCTAGGACTACCATAGCGTATGTGAGTCTAGCTATACATGCCATATTTATGAACTGCGATAGTGTGATGAATCCTGACATTGAAAATGTGCTTTTATATAGTAAATGGATCCCAAATGAGCCGTAGCTGATGATGTTGAAAATAATGCACCTGCTCCCGCTCAAGGGATAGCTCCATCCGACTCTAGACCGGCTACGAGTAGCCATGAGGGAGAGGCTAAACAAGCCTTTTATCAATTGATGAACAATTTTTTCACCCAATATATTCGAACTAATCCAGCTGTACCACAACCGTTATCCCCGCCTAATCTTTTGCAAGTCCCTGTTATGCCATAAGCTAGTTCGATTCCGTTGAATAAGCCTCCGGCGGATACAATTAGAAAATATAGGGCCGAAGAGTTTCGTGCTACTACTAATCTATGAATTCCCTAATGTGTTTCTTGAAGAACTTCCAGGATTACCTCTGATCCGAGAAGTTGAATTTGGCATTGAGTTAGTACTGGGAACTACTCCAATTTTGATAGCTCCATATAGAATGGCTCCTACCGAATTAAAAAAATTAAAGTCTCAGTTGCAAGAGTTGACTAATAGGGGATTCGCAAGACTGAGTTTCTCACCTTGGGTGCTTCTATTCTATTTTTGAAAAAGAAAGACGACATGATGAGAATGTGTATTGATTATTGTCAGTTGAACAAAGTGACTATTAAGAACAAATATCCTCTGCCCAGAATTGATGATTTGTTTGATCAGTTGAAAGGAGCAACCGTATTTTTGAAGATAGATCTCAAATCGAGTTATTATCAGTTAAGAGTAAAAGATTTCGATATTCTAAAAATTGCTTTCTGAATGAGGTACAGACACTATGAATTCTTAGCTATGCCTTTCGGATTAACAAATGCACCTGCTATCATTATGGATTTGATGAACAAAATTTTTAGACTGTACTTAGATTTATTTGTTGTTGTATTCATTGATGACATTTTGATTTATTCGTGTGATGAATCTGAGCATGCGGAACATCTGAAAATAGTGGTACAGACTTTGCGTGATATGCAGTTGTATGCGAAGTTTAGCAAATGTGAATTCTAGTTGCGCGAAGTTGTTTTCTGAGACATATGTGTCAGCATCAGGTATCCGAGTTAACCCGAGCAAGATTTCAGCTATTCTGGATTGGAAACCTTTGAGAAACATTTCTGAAGTCCACAGTTTTTTGGGACTTCCCGGTTATTATAGACGCTTTGTAAAAGGCTTTTCGATGATCACGACTCCGTTGACAAAACTTACAACTGTTCGGTTTGGACCCTAGTGAGAAAAGTGGTTTCGAGACCACAAATTTGAGTCAAAAAAATATTTTAATATTATTTTTTGTGCTTATAATATATGAATTGACATGTGTGAAAGTTTCATATGAAAATTTGATCATTTGTGTGCTTAATTTGTAAAAAGGACCTAATTGCGTAAAATGTAAAAGTGGCCTTCTAATTGTTAAAGTGCCTATTTGATATATCTCTTTAAATGTGAGGTCCTTATGTTGTAAAAGGACCATTAAATTAATGTTTGGACATAGTTGGACATTAGATAATGGAATTCTAATGAAATTAGCAAGGCTAAAATGGTACAATAAATATAAATGTTATATTAATAAAACAAAAACATAAATTTGGTGTTATATTCACCACCATTGTCGAAAATCAAAGAAATAAGAAAGAAAAAGATTGAGTTAAGGTTCGGCACTTGTGATTGTGGATTAAAGTACGTATTTTGTTACGTTTTTGTAATCGTTGCTTAGTAATCTATCAAGCCCATGCTTTAATTTTTTATTTTGTTGATGATTTTGAGTTGAGCCATTGATGAAACTATGAGTTTTATGAGGTTTGATGTTAGTAAATGAAAGATATGTTTTGGATTAGCATATTTTGTCTTTGAATTTTTGATGAAATTGAGTAATTTGGGCTAAATTGTTAAAATGATATTTTGAGGGACTAAAATGTGAAATAAATAAAATATATGGACTTATATGAATACTATGAAAATTTGGCTAAGAAAGGTATATGCATATGTCATGACATAGGATTCAATATGTGTATTCGTGTAAGACCACGTCTGGGACGTTGGCATTAACTTATGATTTATGTGTAAGACCACGTTTGGGATATTGGCATCATGCTTGATTTTGTGTAAGACCCTGTCTAGGACAGTGGCATCGATGTTTGATTACATGTAAGACCACATCTGGGATGTTGGCATTGTATTTGCTTTCTGAGATGTGTATCCAGTTCAGGTACGTTTGAATTGTATACTATGTTTGAAAATGAAAGGTAAGTATATATGCAAATGATTATATATAATCTAAGCATGTGAATATATGCTATATGTGCAAATGATTTGAGAATATGTGATATGTACATGAACAAGAGGTTTGTTTTGGTTATTGGCTAAAGTATATGTAATTTGATAATGTTTACATGTTTTGAATGATAAGTTTATTTGTATATGACTTACTAAGCTCTTGAAAGCTTACTCTGTGTGTTTTTCAACTATTTTATAGATGTCAAAGCTATTGGGAGCTCAGGGATCGTCGAGGATCGTCACCACACTATCGAACTATATTTTGGTACCTTTTGGAAATGTATATATTGAAATATGGCATGTACAGGCTAGAAGTATGTGATTATGTTCTATGATGTATATATCTTGCCATGTGATATGGCTAGTTTGAGGTTGAACTTATGGTTTGATTTTAGTATATGTTCTATGATGCAAATTATACTTATGTGATGTAACAGCCTGATTTAGACCCTATTCAGAACGGTGGTTTTGGGACCACGAATTTGAGTCAGAAAAATATTTAAAAATTATTTTCTGTGTTTATTATGTGTGAATTAATATCCGTGAAATTTTCGTGTTTTAATTTTATTGTTTGAGTGCCCGATTTAATAAAAGGTTTTAATCGTATAAAATAAAAATTTAATGGTTTAATGTGTAAGGACCAAAATGTGATTGTCTTTATAATTTGAAGTGTTTAAGTTGCAATTTGTCCATGATAACATGTAATGGACGGTAATAACCTTATATTATATAGTTTTATTATTAAATTATAAAGGTTAATTAAGTAAAATGCATAATAAGTTATCATCAAATAAAACATAAAATTTAAAAGCCATTAGTTTATTTTTCTTCTTTTGACCGAAACTTGAAAAAGAAAGAAAAGAAACAAAGCTTAGGTATTCGGCCATTGTTGAAGCTCAATCAAGATCAAGAACCAAAGAAACCGAATTTGGATCGGGGAAAAACTAAAGTTGTCGATTAGCCATTCTGTTCCAATTTTCATCGTTCGAGGTAAGTTTATAAGCAAATAGAAGTTGTTTATTTTAAATAAATACGAAATTTATATGCTGAAATGAATTATGTGTAGTATATATGTTGTTACCCGAATATGTATAAGCTTGGGAGCTATGTTTACAAATTCATTTCGACTGAGTTACAACATCTAAAAACCCCGTATGAACCTTAGGAATAACTAGGAGACATATGTCATGACATAGGATTCTGATATGTGATGTGCGAGTAAGACCATGGCATCGATATATATGTGCGAGTAAGACCACGTTTTATAAGTTGGCATCGATATGTGACTCCGATATATGTGTGCGAGTAAAACCCTATCTGGGACAGTGGCATCGATATGTGATTACATGTAAAACCACATTTGGGACATTGGCATTGTATGGTATATGTGATTATCCGAGTGTCCTATCCAATTCCGAATGGTTCATCGGGCAACGATAATTTGTGATCGAATGTGTAAAACTAGCTAAAATGATCAGGAATGAGTTAGCTTATTACCTATTTGAAATAAGGTAAGTAAGTTACTTGATATTTGCTGCAAATCATTTATGATGTAAATGAAAAATGTATATGAATATGGAAAGTGTATTTGGCCTTTTGATTATATAATGTGAATATTTATGAAATGATTCATGAATATATGTATATGAGATTATGTATATTCGGCCAATGTGAAATTGTATATGGAAGTATATGTTATATATGAAATTGAGATCTTGAAAATAAATGTGAATATGATAGCATAAATTAGTTTGGTTAAGTTGGGTTGATATTAACATTGAGTTATTTATTTGCTTATGACTTACTAAGCTATGATAGCTTACTGTGTATGTTTATGTTTGCTTCTATTTTATAGATTTTAAAGTCAGATACGAGTTCGGGGATTGTCAGCAAAGTCTATCACACTATCGACTATTTTTTGGTACATTATAAGTTTAAACTTGATATTATGGCATGTATAAGCTAGGTTTTATTTAATTAAGTTTGAAGTTGTGTATATATTAAGCCATGCAAAAATGGCTAATATGATAAGTGATTATATGAAACTTTAGTCATGTTTATATGTGTTATATGCATTGAAAATGGTTGGTGATTTTGGATGTGTATGTTTGGTTGATTCGGCTAAGGTACATGTATAGATAAAAATATATTAGACATTTTGGTTGTTGAGTTTGGTTAAGGTGTCGCAAATAGCTTATGATTAGTTCATCTTTGGTAAGTTTTAAGCTTGTTATGTTGTGTGTTTGTGAATGGATTTATAAATAAGCTGGCAATGATGTAAAATAAAAATTATATATCTGACTATGTATTGGTTATTTTGGATTGGTTTGCCAAGGCAATGTATGTGCATATGTTATGCTTGAATGGTAGGTGGAAGCAAATAATGAATATGTGATATGATAACTTTGGTGGATATGTTTTGTTTAAGGTTTGGTGATCGTGATTTTCTATGATAAGTTTTATAAATTTATAATTAAACATTCTTGAGACTAACTATTATCACGATGTAGGCAAGTGTACTTATCGAACAGTGGTATATTTTAGTAAGACTGGATTGTCGAACCCAAAGGACTCAAAGTACTAGTAATGATTGTCTTTTATTATTTAGCCTAAGAAATAAGGGGTTTGCTTTAACTAACTAATTAATTAAACTAAGAAGTTGCAGAAAATAGAATTGGGAAATTACTTTTGGGAAAAACGATTGATTTAGGACAATACCTAAGGAAAAATCCACCTAGACTTTTACTTGTTATTCTGGCTCTGAACCGGATGATTTATTCATTTAACTTGTTCCATAGAAATCCCTAAGTTATGTTATTATCCCTATTCAAGACTAATAACGTCTAATCCTTAGGTTGAATAACCGAGACTTTTCTCTAATTAACACCCTAGGGTTGCATTAACTCGATCTATGGACTCCCTTATTAGGTTTCACCCTAATCCGGCAAAATCTTGTCACCCTATCTCTAGGCGTGCAATCAACTCCGTTTAATTATGACAAAGTCACTCTTAGCCAGGGACTATTCATCCTCCAACTAAGAGCATTAACTTGAAGTGATATCCTGGAATACCAAAACAAGAATTAAAAACACATAATTAAGAACAAGTCAAATATTTATCATACGATTCAAAAATTAATAAAAAGATTTGTCTTAGGTTTCATCCCCCTTAAGTATTTAGGGGTTTTAGTTCATAACTAAATAAGAAAACATCTCAGAATAATAAAAAATACAGAACATAAAGAAAACCCAAAACTCCTGAAAAGGGAAATTGAGGAGAGATCTTCAGTCTTGATGGTGAATCCAGCTTCTGACATGGATCAATCGGCTTCCTTGGAGTAATTCCTTACTCCCTATTCTCCGTCCCCTTTTTAGTCTTCCTCTAGGGTGTTTAAATAGGCTTTAGAATGCCTAAAAGCCCTCAAACTTACCCTTTCCCAAATGGAACATAGCTAGGGTTCGACAAGGACACGCCCGTGTGGCATAGCCGTGTGCGAGTACTTCAGGCCGTGGTCGAGGCTGAGATATTAACACGCTCGTGCTAAGGTTGATTTAGGCCGTGGTCGAGCCTGTTAGATTGGTACGGGTATGTGTGATGCCCGTATGAGGAAGTCCAAGCCGTGTTGTTTTCCCCTGTCAGTCTATTTTCTCCGTTTTTGGCCCATTTCTCATACTTTTCGTCCTCCTATGCTCACCTAAGTATAAAACATGAAATTAAAGGATTAGGAGCATCAAATTCACCAAATCTAAGGAGAAATCATTCATAAACGTGTTAAGCGAGGGATAAAAATATGTATAAATTACGGTTTATCATTCGGTAATGAAAGATTAAAATGTTAGGTTAAATATTTGAGTTGGAAATATACCATATTATGAATTACAATTTGGTATGTTATAGATAGGTACTTTGATATGATTTGTTTCGGTACTAGTGTATATAATTAATTAAATGATATTTGTATGTGGTTAAATGAATATGTTTGTTTATGTGCATTATATATGCATGCCTATTATATTGTGAGGTTGTTTAAATTTAGATAATTATGCTTAATATGTGATTTGGTATAATTAAGATTTAATTAATGGAATAGGTTAAAATATGTTTGGTAATTACAAAATAAAAAGGTTACATTTAGAGTAAAAATGTGTATATTTGAATGACATTAAAGGAATGTGCGGCCGTATTGTTATGTTACTAATGTCGCATATATGTGTTTGGATAATAAGTTGTATACATATTGGTTGATTGGTTTCATGATATATACGTTCAGAAATTGTAAAATAATATGTTTGATGCTTAACTAATGAGATTATGTACTTATAAATTGTTTACATATGAAAAGTGAGATGATATGCTTGAATTTGGTTTAATGGCAAAAATGCTATTAATGTATTGTAGTCAAGGAATCGAATGATGAAAGTTTTAAATATGTACAAATGACTTTGATGTTTAAATGTTGATAATGTTATAAACGTACCCTTATTCAATAAAGGATGAAAAGTGATAAACAACAGTACTGATTTGTGACTTGTCTGGTAATACCTCGTAATCCCATTCCTGCGACGGATACGAGTTAGGGGTGTTACATTTTATTGGTATCAAAGCTATGATTTAGTCAATTCTAGGACTAATGTAGTGCGTTTGAGTCTAGCTATACATGCCATATTTTATATAGTGATAGTGTGATGACTTCTGACATTTGAAAATGTGTTTTCGTATAGTAAATGGATCCCAATAAAGCCGTAGTTGATGATGTCGAGAGTATAGCGCCTACTCTCGCGCAAGGGACAGCGCCAGTTTATTCTTGACTGACTTCAAGTAACAATGAGGGAGAGGCTAAACAAGCGTTTTACCAAATGATGAATGACTGGTTTACTTAGTACCTCCGAACTAATCCGACTACACAACAACCTCCACCCCCGACTAATCCTTCTTCGGTACCTACTATGCCTCAAGTGAGTGATTCTTTGAGATTACTTAAGCCTCCTGTTGATAAAATGAGAAAACACGGGGCTGAAGAATTCAAAGCTACTGATGATGATGATGCTGAGTGAGCCGAATTCTAGCTTGATAATACTATCCGCGTGTTTGATGAGCTATCTTGTACCCCAGATGAGTGTTTAAAATGTGCTATATCATTGCTACGAGACACTGCATATCACTAGTGGTATACACTGGTATCGGTGGTTTTGAAAGAATGGGTGACCTAGGTGTAACGCCCCAAAAATCTAAGTATTTATTTTTGTATGTTGTGTTGCATAAATACTTGTTTGCTTCAATGGTTGAGTGTCCTGACGAGTGTTGGAGAAGTCCTGAGTTCAAGCCTTGGCTTGTACTAAAATTTGTTTTTACTTGAATTAACCATGTCTCTAGTCAGTAGGCTTCTTAAATAAATATGGGCATTTTATGTCATAAAAAGCCTACTGATCTAGGGGATAAAGGAGTGTGGAGTGTTCTAGGGGAGCTGAGGTTCGAGGCTTGGTGGCGCAAAAGGGGTACTTTATTTTGCTACTGATGCTGAGGAGGTGTTGTAGTTGGACTGAAATTGGGGTGTTTGAGGAGTGGGGAGTGGTGGCCGAATTCTGGGAACTTGTTGGAGGGAATTTTGGCTAGTTGGGATGTGGTTGGGTGGGATAAAGTCGAGTGATCTTAGGAGTGATATGGGGAGAGATTTTAGGAGTTTTAAAGGGAGTGGAAGAGAGTGTGCCGAATTAGGACTCTCACTCCTTGCAAATTTCAGTTTTGAGCAATCACTGTAGTTTTGGTCATTCTTTTTGGTTCTTTTCTCCCTTGATGCTGAATTCTGTCTCTTGTGTTGCTTTGTTTTTCTTTTATTAGGTTCTTTTGGTATTACTCTTCTTGGGGCCGATTGTGGCATAGAAGTTTCAGGGTTTGACAAGTTTCTTCTCTCGGTTCCTTTTCTTAACCGAATTCTTCCACCTTCTCCCTCTCTCATTTGATTTGTTTGACCGAATACCTTCTGATTCCTTCTCTGCTCTGTTTCCTTCTCTCAATTGTTGCTCTCCCTTTTTTGTACATTGGTCAAATATCCCTTGCCTCCTCTCCCTCTCTACTCTTTTGGTTTTCTCATTACTAGCCGATTGTCCTCTTTTTTTGAAGCCAAATCTCTCTGCACTCGATTAAGGTAACTTGGTTTTTCTTTTTGGTTGTCGAATCCTTGGCTTATAGCCCGACTTTGCTGTTGCCGCTATCTCTGTTGGGATTCATGATTATTCTTTTTCCTCTTTCTCTCTATCGTAATAAGCTTTCTCCCTAACACCATCTTTTATCTGTCATTTCTGACAGGGGCGTAACTGTTTCATCTCGTGTCTCAATTTTAGAGTGTACCTTTGTAGGCCAATTACTTCTATCAACCATTCTTGGTTCTACGTGGTGGTAAGTCGTTGTTCACTTGGTTCTAGTTATTTACGTTCATGGTAATAGTTAACAAGATTGGGATGCAATGTAGATTTTGCCAAGGTTTTTGAAGGCAACTTTGATCAGTGGTTTAAGTGGGATAAACCATTATCATTCAAGGTAGATAACAATTACCATTTTGGAGATTAAGTGCTATTAAGAGGGTGTTAACTTTAATGATTAAAGGACTGACATTGGGTCATGATTGAATCTAGGTTTGGTGTCCGTGGAAATTTGCGCACTTTTTGCAAACAGGTGTGTAATCATATGCAACAACTGTTAATCGGCAAAACCTGAAAAATATTACTTTTGACACTATACGAGCATGCGCTCGCTCATGTGGTAATCCGAATGCATAAAACATAAGCGTTTGATAGTAGAGGCCACCATGAGCTATTTCATGGGCTTAGGTCGTTTTGGGCCATGTTGGGCCGAAATGGGTCGTGTGGGCCCCACACGGGTACACCACATAGACGTGTGGAGATTATTGTGCCAGACAGTGTAGTTCACACATCCAAGGTCATTTTTGGGGTTTATGGGCTACACGGGCGTGTGGGCCTACATGGGCCGTGTTATGGGCTTTGGCCCATTTTCACTATTTGATTGTTAAGGTTGCACGGGTTGCCCAAGACGACTGCGGACCTACTATTGGGTCGGTAAGTACACTTAGACCCATACTGATGAAATGAACGTTATACCCCTATGAGGTAAAATGACTGATATACCTTTATGTTATGTATGACTGTATTTCAAGCATGACATTTTTGCATACACGTATGTTATTATGACATGACATGTTGCATGGGGGTGGGTTGATATATTTGGAGGAAGTGTAGTATCTTTGGCGGCTCTCATCGCAAATATCATTTAGTGTCAGAATCTTAGGTGTTATATTTTGGAGTGTAGGGATGGGTGGGTCGATTTTATCCCCACATGGAGTGTAGGGTTGGATGGAGTGGAGTGTAGAGGATGGATGGGTAGGACTTCTGATTGCATTTTTGTTACTATTATTGTAATGGGCTAAGGCCCACACTAATACCATTATTATAATGGGCTATGGCCGTAATTGGTACTGGACTGACACTGAAACGGGCTTAGGCTCAAACTGTATTGGCCTACGATTTAACTGATTTTTGTAAAGGGATTACACACTAAGTTTTTCATAAACTCACCCTTCTGCTTTCCTGTGCAGGTAATCCTTAGGCGGGTCAGTGCTGCGAGGGACTCGATGGGGGCACATAACTGCTTTTGCTATTGTTTTCAACCTTTAATCTTTAAGCTATTTAATTTGGGTATTTGTTATGTAATAAGGCCTCTTTAAATTTTACTTTAATTTGGGGTTTACTCATTTTGACTTATATCTGCTAGTAGTAGGACGCGGATTTTCAAAAAAAGATAAATGTTTTCAACACACCACGCTATTAGAACATATTCCAAAAGCTTCCATAACAAACATTGTCTTTAAAGTGTAATAACAACCTAAAATGATTAAACTTTTGCTAACCTACTTGAGTTTTTAACAACGAACAAGATACTTAAAAGCTTTATAAAAGATCATTACGAGGGTTTTAATATAGTACGAACTTTTCAAACAAAATGATGCTTTTCAAAACACACTTCAATGTGACATCGCAGATTCGGCCATAACGTCTAGGCTGTGTTTGGGGTGTTACACTGGGAGTTCTTTCAGACTGAGTTTCGTAAGAAATACATCAGCCAGAGATTTATTGATCAGAAGCGCAAAGAATTTTTGGAGTTGAAACAGGGTCGTATGACTGTGACAGAATATGAACGAAAATTGGTGAGACACAGTCGATATACCCGAGAGTGTGTTTCGACCGAAGCTATAATGTGTAAAAGATTCGAAGATGGGTTGAACGAAGACATTAAACTGCTAGTTGGCATACTTGAAATAAAAGAGTTCGTAGTACTGGTTGAGCGAGCATGCAAAGCCGAAAAGCTTGGGAAAGAGAAAAGAAAAGCTGACTTTGAAGCTAGAGATTCACGTAAGAGATCATTGAGTAAGTCTTTTCAGTTGGCATCAAAGAGATTCCGAGATGATTCTAGCCGTTCAAAGGCTACTGCGGGTTATATAAACGTGATTGGGATAGTCTACCTGCGAATTCGAAAGCTACCTCAATACCTAGTGTTAGTAATGTTAAATTAAATCAACCAGAGTGCAAACATTGTTGTAAACGACATACCAACAGTTGTAAATTGTACGATCAGGCATATTTTAAATGTGGATCGATGGATCACTTCATCCATGAATGTCCTGAGTTGGTCGAGCAAGATACAATGAAAATACGAGATCGGGTAAAACTGCAACTCGAGGTAGACCACCCAGAAATACGAGTAATGTGAGTAACAGTCAAAGAGGAACTAAAGACATAGTAGTTCGATCCGAGGCTCGCGCACCTGCTAGAGCTTATGCCATATGCGCACGTGAGGAGGCTTCATCCCCAGATGTTATTACTGGTACATTCACTCTCTATGATACTAGTGTAATTGCATTGATTGATCTTGGTTCGACTTATTCTTATGTGTGTGAGACTTTAGTATCCAGTAAGACTTTGCCTGTTGAGTCTACTGAGTTTGTGATTAGAGTATCAAACCCCTTGGGCCGATGTGTTTTGGTTGACAAAGTATGTAAGAATTGTCCCTTGATGATTCGAGATTTGTGTTTTCCTGCTGATTTGATGTTGTTGCCATTTGATGAGTTCAGTATAATTTTGGGTATGGACTGGTTGACTTTGCATGATGCTGTCGTAAATTGCAAAAGAAGACTATTGATTAACTGTGCCAGAATGATGAAATTATTTGGATTAAATCTAATGACCTGAATGGTTTACCGGCAGTGATATCTTCGATGTTAGCTCAAAATTATGTGAGAAAGGGTTGTGAATCTTACTTTGCGTATGTGCTTGATAGTAAAGTGACCGAAAAAAGATCGAACCGATACCAATTGTGTGCGAGTATCAGCATGTGTTTCCTGAAGAATTGTCGGGTTTGCCACCTATCCGAGAAGTAGAGTTTGGTATTGAGTTAGTACCGGGAATGACTCTGATTTCGATAGCTTCGTACAGAATGGCACCTACTGAATTAAATGAATTGAAAGCTCAGTTGCAAGAGTTGACAGATAAGGGTTTTACACGACCAAGTTTATCTCCTTGAGGTGCACCAATTTTATTTGTGAAAAAGAAAGATAGAACTATGGGAATGTGTATCGACTATAGACAGCTCAATAAGGTAACTATAAAGAATAAATATCCGTTGCCACAGATTGATGACCTGTTCAACTGAAAGGGGCTACAGTGTTTTCAAAGATAGATTTGAGATCAGGATACTATCAGTTGCGAGTTAAAGACTCTGATGTACCAAAGACTACTTTTCGAACAAGGTACGGACACTATGAGTTTTTGGTTATGCCTTTCGGACTAACTAATGCACCTGCTGTTTTCATGGATTTGATGAACCGAATCTTCAGATAGTATCTAGATCAATTTGTGGTTGTGTTCATAAATGACATTTTGATCTATTCTTGTGATGAAACTAAGCATGTTGAACATCTAAGACTTGTGTTATAGACTTTGCGAGATAAAAAATTGTATGTAAAGTTCAGTAAATGCGAGTTCTGGTTACGTGAAGTTAGCTTTCTGGGACATGTTATATCAGCATCAGGTATTCGGGTTGATCAAAGTAAAATTTTAGCTATACTTGATTGGAAACATCCGAGAAATGTTTCTGAAGTTCAAAGTTTTTTGGGACTTACTGATTACTATAGACAGTTTGTGAAAGGTTTCTCTATGATTGCAACACCGATAACGAAGCTATTATAGAAAGATGTTAAGTTTGAATGGTCAGAAAAGTGCCAGAAAAGTTTTGATCAGTTGAAAGCTCTTTTGACCGAAGCTCCAGTACTAATTCAGCCAGAATCAGGTAAAGAATTTGTTATCTATAGTGGTGCATCTTTAAATGGTTTGGGCTATGTGTTGATACAGGAAGGCAAAGTTATAGCTTATGCCTCGAGACAGTTAAAGCCGCACGAAAAGAACTATCCTACACACGACCTAGAATTAGCAGTTATTGTGTTTGCATTGAACATATGGCGTCACTATCTGTGTAACACCCATGTAGCATGCAAAAGTTTGACTATCAAATCGACCAAAGTATAAGGGCCTTATTCACAAGTGAGCTATGTATATATACATAAATTCATTTAAAATCACTAAGGTGGTACATCACATATACGCATATATTAGCATCAATTATACACAACAGCCGAACCATGATTTCTTTATCACATATCTAATTACCCACTTATGTATCCAAAACTAAAACTATGATATTACATTATCATGCCATAAGCATATTCGTTAAACAAAATTTACATAAAAGAAAACATCACATCCGATTACATATAAAACCGAGTCTATTTATATATATATATTTAATGTATCAAGCCATTTTCATATGGCTTCAAACACATCTCCAAAAATATACACTTCAAAACATATATTTAAACCTATACATGCCGTAATGTCCATCTATGCAACTAAGAAAAGATACCAAAATGTTATGCATGCAGCGTGATGACTTTGACGATGATCCAAACACACAAAATGGGTCGGGAAATCTAATAGAGAGCAACAAAACACAAAAACATCTAATGAGTGTTCAACTTGATGAAGTCATAAGAAATTTTACACATAGCATTGATATGAGAAAATAAAATAAAGCAAAGATATACAAGATTCACCAATTTCGGTTATGCCAGATTAAGTTTCAGTCACGTAATTTACTACCAAACCGCAGGACAAGAATGGCTATCAATCATCCGCCAAGCAACCAAATGACTTTAAAGCTTCGATCAATATATATATAACAATGTCAACTCCTATGCGTACATGCATATTCAATTTAAGCATAAATTGATATCTCAATTAATAGTACAAACGCCATATCTACCATATACTATTTAGATCATTAATCACATTCGCACACCTAGTGCATAAAGAGTTTTCGCACACATAGTGCCAAGATATACCGCACACTCAGTGCCTTAAAACTCAATCACAAATTAGCATTCAGTTCAGCACACATAGTGCCCTTCAACTTTGCACACATAGTGCTAGCATCGAATCCTTATAATACAACAATTTTAATTAACTCAATTTGCATATTCAGCCACAAGTATAAATGCATGTATGTAAATACGAATATATATAATCAGTCTTATAAAACTTATGGACTTACCTAATAGTTCAAAATGATTCCCAATCGCCTATTAAATTTCTTTGTTTTTGCCTTTGCTCGACTCCCCTCCTTTGGGTTCGTGATCTTCTAATAGCTAAGGAAGAAAGCCGAATTGCCCTAAGAAAAATCTCCTCTATGTTTCATCTTTGTTTCGGTTTTGAGAAAGGAAAGAGAAGAAGATGAACACCATTTCTTTCTTTTCTTTAATTCATCTATTTACCATTATTAAATCATTTGTAATATTAAATTATTTTAAAATTAAAATTAGTGGGGTATCATCATTTCTTGGCCGGCCACTATGTTAAATATGGGTAAATTGACATGCAAAACCCCTCCTTTCCATGCATGTACTAAAAGACCATTATAGATTAACCTATCATATTTTTACCATGTCTCATATAAGTCCTATCTTTATAAATTCACTTAGAAATGATCAAATTAATGCATGAAACTTTCATATACGCATCTACTCACATTGTAAACACCAAAATAATTAATTTTAATTACTTAATACTCGGTTTCGTGGTCCCGACCACTTCCGACTAGGGTCAATCTAGAAGCCGTTACAATTCTCCTCCCCTTAAGGAATTTTCGTCCTCGAAAATCTTACCCGAAAAAAAGGTTTGGGTATCTTTCTTTCATAGAATTCTCGGTTTCCCAAGTAGCTTCTTCAATCCCATGTTTGAGCCATAGTACCTTTACTAACGGGACCTTTTTGTTTCGCAACTCTTTCACTTCATGAGCTAGGATACGGATCGGTTCTTCTTCATAACTCAAATCGATTTAATTTCAATCTTTCTTTGGACTAATTATGTGCGATGGATCGGATCTATAACATCAAGCATCGAAACATGAAAAATGTTGTGAATCTTTTCAAGCTCGGGGTAAAATTAATCAGTATCGCGGTGGTCCAATGCGTTCGGATATCTCATACGGTCCGATAAACCTCGGACTCAATTTGCCTTTACGGCCAAATCTGAGTACCTTCTTCCAAGGCGAGACTTTAAGAAATACCTTGTCTCCGATTCGATATTCAATGTCTTTTCTTTTCAAATTTGCGTACGACTTCTGTCGATCTGAAGCTACCTTTAAACTTTCACTGATTATCAATACTTTCTGCTCAGCGTCTTTGATCAAATCAACTCCGAAAATTTTACTTTCGCTAAGTTCGGTCCAAAACAATGGAGTACGGCATTTTCGACCATATAAGGCCTCGTATGGTGCCATTTTAATGCTTGATTGAAAGCTATTGTTGTAAGCAAATTCAATTAAAGGTAAATATTGTTCCCACGAACCACCGAATTCAAGGATGCAACATCTCAACATATCCTCGAGTATTTGAATAATCCGTTCCGATTGGCCATTAGTCTGGGGATGAAAAGCGGTGCTAAAATGCAATTTAGTACCCAAAGCCTCTTGTAGCTTTTTCTAGAATCGCGATGTGAATCTCGGATCTCTATCTGACACAATAGAAATAGGTACTCCATGCAACTTCACAATCTGAGAAATATACAACTCGGCTAGTTTATCAAGTGAATAATCCATGCGCACGGAAATAAAATGAGCCGAATTTGTCAATCTATCTACAATAACCCAGATCGTATCTTTCTTGCTTGACGACAACGGCAACCCAGATACAAAATCCATCGTTAATCGATCCCATTTCCATTCGGGTATCATGATTGGCTAAAGTAATCCTGAAGGTACTTGATGTTCCGCTTTCACTTGTTGACATACCAAACACTTCGAAACAAAATTGGAAATGTCTCGTTTCATACCAGACCACCAAAACTGACATTTTAGGTCGTTGTACATTTTCGTGCTACCAGGGTGGATTGACATTCGGCTATTATGAGTTTCATTTAAAATCACCGAAATAAGTTCTGAATTTCTTGGAACACACAATCGGTTTCTGAACCTTAATCAGTCGTCGTTGTCAATTTGAAATTCTGATTCCATACCCGTGGCACATTCAGCTCGTTTAGCAATCAATTCACCATCGACTTTTTGAGCTTCACTAATTTGATGAATCCACAGTGGTCTAGCCTTTAATTCTGCTACTAACGCACTATCAGATAGAGCGGACAAGTGTACATTCATTGCTCGTAAAGCAAACAGTGATTTGCGACTTAACGCATCAGCAACTACGTTAGCCTTTCCCGGGTGATAGTCAATGACCAGCTCATAATCTTTCAACAACTCGAGCCAACGTCTCTGTCGCAAATTTAGTTCTCTCTGAGTCATTAAATATTTGAGGCTTTTATGATCCGAGTATACATGACACCTCTCTCCAAACAAATAATGTCGCCATATTTTCAAAGCAAAAACAATTGCAGCTAACTCGAGATCATGAGTCGGATAGTTTTTCTCATGCGGCTTCAACTGTCTTGATGCATATGCTACTACTCGACCTTCTTGCATCAACACACAACCCAGCCCAAGTAAAGACGCATCACTATAGATGACAAACTCTTTACCAGATTCGGGTTGTACTAGCACTGGAGCTTCAGTTAAATAAGTTTTCAGTTGATCGAAACTTCTCTGACATTTTTCTGACCAAACAAACTTAACATCTTTCTGTAGTAGTCGTGTCATTGGTGTGGCTATCGTTGAAAAACCCTTTACAAAACGTCTGTAATAACCGGCAAGTCCCAAAAAGCTCCGAACTTCAGTAATATTTCTCGGAGGCTTCCAATTAAGTATGGCTGTAATTTTACTTGGATCAACTCGAATACCCGATGCAGACACCACATGACCCAAAAAACTAACTTCTCTCAACCAGAACTCACATTTACTGAACTTAGCATACAATTGCTTATCCCGCAAAATCCGTAACACTAGTCTCAGGTGCTCAGCATGTTCGGTTTCATTTCTCGAATAGACCAAAATGTCATCGATAAGCACAACTACAAACCGATCTAGATATGGTCTGAAAATCTGATTCATCAAATCCATAAATACCGCAGGGGCATTAGTAAGCCCAAACGGCATCACCAAGAACTCATAGTGACCATATCTTGTTCTGAAAGCAGTTTTGGGTATATCTGAGTCTCTAACTCGCAACTGATAATAACCCGATCTCAAATCTATCTTTGAAAATACAGAGGCCCCTTTCAGTTGATCGAACAAATCATCAATACGCGGTAACGGATATTTATTCTTTATTGTCACTTTATTCAATTGACGATAGTCGATGTATAATCGCATGGTTCCATCCTTCTTCTTCACAAACAATACTGGTGCACCCCAAGGCGAGGAACTTGGTCGAGCGAAACCTCTATCCATCAACTCTTGCAACTGAGTTTTCAATTCTTTCAATTCCTTTGGTGCCATACGATACGGAGTTGTAGAAATCGGTGTAGTCCCAGGTACAAGTTCGATGCCAAACTCTACCTCCTGAACAGGTGGTAACCCCGGTAATTCTTCGGGAAAAACATCTGGATAATCACAAACCACTGGCACTGATTCAAGCTTCTTTTCTAATTCTTTGTCATCAAATACGTACGCTAGATATATTTCACACCCCTTTCTCACATGTTTTTGAGTCAACATCGAGGATATAATTGCTGGTAACCCGATCCTATCAGTAGACTCAACTCGGATTATCTCACCGTTTGCGCATCTCAAATCAATAGTCTTTCTTTTGCAATTCACTACTGCATCATGTACAGTCAACCAATCCATACCAAGTATAACATCAAATTCATCAAACGGTAAAAGCATCAAATCAGCTGGAAAGCAGGAGCCTTTGACTACTAAGGGACATTTCTTACACACCTTGTCCACAAGTACATAACGACCCAAGGGATTTGACACTCGGATTACGAACTCAGTAGACTCGATAGGTAGAGTCTTGCTGGATACTAAAGTCTCACATATATATGAATGAGTAGAACCAGGGTCAATCAAAGCAATGACATCAGTATTAAAGAGAGTAAAAGTACCAGTGATAACATCAGGAGAAGATGCTTCCTCTTGTGCACGGATGGCATAAGCTCTGGCAGGAGCACGAGTCTCAGATCGATCAGCCGTATCAGAAATCCCTCTCTGACCACCATTCCTACCTCCGGTATTCCTCGATGGCCTACCTTTAGCTGTTGCGCCGGTCGATCTCGTACCTTGTACCTTATTCTTCTCATCAGGTTCCGTACAATCTCGAATAAAATGATCCCGCGATCCGCATCTATAACAGGCTCGGTTAATAGACTTACCCCAACATTCACCTACATGTCGTCTTCCACATTGTGTGCATTCAGGTTTTTCTTGTTGGCTGTTACCAACACTAGCAACCGAAGTAACTCGAGAATCCGTTGACGGTCGTTCCCTAATAGAAATTCCTGTAGCCACCTTTGCTTTGTTAGTATCGTCCCTGAAATTTTTTTGGGGTCGAGAAAGTAGTTTTACCCGCCGTTCTTTTATGAAAGTCTCTGGCTTCTGATTTAGCTTTCTTTTTCTCCTTCCCGAGCTCTTCAGCCTTGCATGCCCGTTCAACCAGTGTTACAAATTCCTTTATTTCTAAAATACCCACCAGTAACTTTAAATCTTCATTCAATCCTTCTTCAAATCTTTTACACATAGTGACTTCATCAGCTACGCACTCCCGAGCATATCGACTGAGTCTTACAAACTCGCGTTCGTATTCAGATACTGTTAAACGACCTTGTTTGAGCTCCAAAAATTCTTTACGCTTTTGGTCAATGAATCGTTGACTAATATACTTCTTCCGAAATTCCTCCTGAAAGAAATCCCAAGTAACATGTTCCTTCGGAACAATAGAAATTAGAGTTCTCCACCAATAGTAGGCCGAGTTCCGCATTAAGGATATAGCACACTTTAGGCAATCTTCAGGTGTGCACGAAAGCTCTTCAAAAACGCGAATGGTGTTATCAAGCCAAAACTCGGCCCTTTCAGCATCATCAGTAGCTGTAGCTCGAAATTCCTCAGCCCCGCGCTTTCTCACCAAATCTACAGGAGGTTTACTCAGCCTCAAAGGATCAATAGTCGTTGGTATGATAGGAACCTGAGGCGGATTATTTAAGTTTGGAAACGGTTGAGCAGCTGGGTTAGTCCGGGCATATTGTGCGACCCATTCATTCATCATAGAAAAGAAGGCTTGTTTTGCCCCATCATCTTGATTATTTGCAGATGATTGAGGTTCAGCAGGCGGTGTTCCTTGCGCAGGAGCAGCCGCTACACTTTCAACATCATCCGCCAAGGCTCTCTCTAGATTGGGTTCCATTTACTAATCAAAACAATAATTTCAATCGTCAAAAGCCATCACACTATCATATACTAACATTAGGGCATGTATAGCTAGACTTCAGATGCAACGGTAGTCCTAGACCCGACTAAACCGTAGCTCTGATACCAATAAAATTGTAACACCCATGTAGCATGCAAAAGTTTGACTATCGAATCGACCAAAGTATAAGGGCCTTATTCACAAGTGAGCTATATATATATACATAAATTCATTTAAAATCACTAAGGTGGTACATCACATATACGCATATATTAACATCAATTATACACAACAGCCGAACCATGATTTCTTTATCACATATCTAATTACCCACTTACTATGATATTACATTATCATGCCATAAGCATATTCGTTAAACAAAATTTACATAAAAGAAAACATCACATCCGATTACATATAAAACCGAGTCTATTTATATATATATATTTAATGTATCAAGCCATTTTCGTATGGCTTCAAACACATCTCCAAAAATATACACTTCAAAACATATATTTAAACCTATACATGCCGTAATGTCCATCTATGCAACTAAGAAAAGATACCAAAATGTTGCGCACGGGCATGATGACTTTGACGATGATCCAAACACGCGAAATGGGTCAGGGAAATCAAATAGAGAGCAACAAAACACAAAAACATCTAATGAGTGTTCAACCCAGTAAGTCATAAGAAATTTTACACATAGCATTAATATGAGAAAATAAAATAAAGCAAAGATATACAAGATTCACCAATTTCGGTCATGCCAGATTAAGTTTCAGTCACGTAATTTACTACCAAACCGCAGGTCAAGAATGGCTATCAATCATCCGCCAAGCAACCAAATGACTTTAAAGCTTCGATCAATATATATATAACAATGTCAACTCCTATGCGTACATGCATATTCAGTTTAAGCATAAATTGATATCTCAATTAATAGTACAAACGCCATATCTACCATATACTATTTAGATCATTAATCACATTCGCACACCTAGTGCACAAAGAGTTTTCACACACATAGTGCCAAGATATACCGCACACTCAGTGCCTTAAAACTCAATCACGAATTAGCATTGATTCAAAGACACATAGTGCCCTTCAACTTCGCACACATAGTGCTAGCATCGAATCCTTATAATACAACAATTTTAATTAACTCAATTTGCATATTCAGCCACAAGTATAAACGCATGTATGTAAATACGAATATATATAATCAGTCTCATAAAACTTATGGACTTACCTAATAGTTCGAAATGATTCCCAATCGCCTATTAAATTTCTTTGTTTTTGCCTTTGCTCGACTCCCCTCCTTTGGGTTCGTGATCTTCTAATAGCTAAGGAAGAAAGCCGAATTGCCCTAAGAAAAATCTCCTCTATGTTTCATCTTTGTTTCGGTTTTGAGAAAGGAAAGAGAAGAAGATGAACACCATTTCTTTCTTTTCTTTAATTCATCTATTTACCATTATTAAATCATTTGTAATATTAAATTATTTTAAAATTAAAATTAGTGGGGTACCATCATTTCTTGGCCGGCCACTATGTTAAATATGGGTAAATTGACATGCAAAACCCCTTCTTTCCATGCATGTACTAAAAGACCATTATAGATTAACCTATCATATTTTTACCATATCTCATATAAGTCCTATCTTTATAAATTCACTTAGAAATGATCAAATTAATGCATGAAACTTTCATATACGCATCTACTCACATTGTAAACACTAAAATAATTAATTTTAATTACTTAATACTCGATTTCGTGGTCCCGAAACCACTTCCCGACTAGGGTCAATCTAGGGTCGTTACAATCTGTTCAGTGAGAAATGTCATGTTTATTCTGATCACAAGAGCCTGAAATATTTGATGACTCAGAAAGATCTGAATTTGAGACAACGTCGATGGTTAAAGTTGTTAAAAGACTATGAGCTTGTGATTGACTACCATCCGGGAAAGGCTAATGTTGTTGTTGATGCTCTAAGCCGAAAATCACTGTTTGCTTTACATGCAATGAATTCGCATATGGCTATGTCTGATGATGGTTCAATTATAGCGGAGTTAAAAGTAAGACCATTATTTATTCAACAAATTTGTGATGCTCAAAAAGTTGATAATGATTTGTTAGCTAAACAGGTCCAATGTGATTCGAATGCTGATTTAGAGTTTTGAGTTGATGCTGAAGATTATTTGAGGTTTAGAAACCGATTATGTGTTTTGAGAAGTCCAAAGTTAATTCAGATGATTTTGAATGAAACTTACAGTAGTCGGTTATCTATTCACCCGGGTAGTACGAAAATGTATAATGATCTGAAACAACTTTACTGGTGGCATGGTATGAAATGGGACATTTCTGACTTTGTTTCAAAATGTTTATTCTATCGGAAAGTAAAAGCTAAACATCAGGTACCTTCTGGATTACTTCAGCCGATCATGACACTTGAGTGGAAACAGGACAGAGTCACGATAGATTTTGTATCCGGTTTACTGTTGACATTGAGCAAGAAAGATGCAATCTGGGTTATTGTGGATAGATTGACTAAATCAGCTCATTTTGTTCCGGTTCGCACAGATTACTCGCTTGATAAGCTAACTGAATTGTATGTTTCTCAGATTGTTAGATTACACGGAGAACCTATTTCTATTGTTTCGAATAGAGATCCGAGGTTTACATCGCAGTTTTGGAAGAAACTGCAAGATGCTCCTGGTACGAAATTACATTTCAGCACTGCTTTCCATCTGCAAATAGATGGTCAGTCCGAACGAATCATTCAGATACTTGAGGATATGTTGAGATGTTGCATTTTCGAGTTTGAAGGTACGTGGGAACGATACTTACCTCTGATTGAATTTGTGTACAATAATAGCTTTAAATCGAGTATCAAAATGGCACCTTACGAGGCTTTTTACGGTCGTAAATGTTGTACACCATTGTATTGGATCGAGCTCAGTGAAAATAAGATACACCGGGTCAATTTGATCAGAGCGACTGAACAAAAAGTGAAAGTGATTCGCGAAAGTCTGAAAACAGCGTCAGATCATCAGAAATCATACGTAGACTTGAAACAGAAAGATATAGGGTTTCAGATCAGGGATAAAGTATTTTTGAAAGTCTCACCGTGGAAGAAAATACTCAGATTCGGTCATAAAGGCAAATTGAGTCTGAGATTTATTGGGCCGTATGAGATTATAGAGTGTATTTGGCCGGTTGCGTACAGGCTGTTGTTGCCACCTGAGTTAGAAAAGATCCATAATGTATTTCATGTCTCGATGCTTCATAGATATAGATATGATCCCTCTCATGTGATTAATCTGTCAGAGATCAAGATTTAGTCTGATATGACATATGAGGAAGAACCAATTCGTATTCTGGCTCGCGAAGTTAAAGAGTTGTGAAATACAAAAATTTCGTTCGTGAAAGTACTGTGGCATAAACATGGAGTTGAAGAGGCAACGTAGGAACCATAAGATGCAATGAAAGAACGTTATCCAAACCTATTCACCGGTAAGATTTTCGGGGACGAAAATCCTTAAGGGGGAGAGTTGTAACAGCCCGATTTATACCCTATTCGCATTTTGGGACCATGAATCTGATTCAGAAAAATATTTAAAAATTATTTTCTATGTTTATTATGTGTGAATTAATATCCATGAAATTTTCGTGTTTTAATTTTATTGTTTGAGTGCTCAATTTAATAAAAGGGTTTAATCGCGTAAAATGAAAATTTAATGGTTTAATGTGTAAGGACTGAAATGTGATTATCTTTATAATTTGAAGTGGTTAAGTTGTAATTTGTCCAAGATAGCATGTAATGGACGGTAGTAACCTTATATTATATAGTTTTTTATTAAATTATAAAGGTTAATTAAGTAAAATGCATAATAAGTTATCATAAAATAAAACATAAAATTTAAAAGCCATTAGTTTATTTTTCTTCTTTTGACTGAAACTTGAAAAAGAAAGAAAAGAAGCAAAGCTTAGGTATTCAGCCATTGTTGAAGCTCAATCAAGATCAAGAACCAAAGAAATCAAATTTGGATTGGGGGAAAATTAAAGTTGTCGATTAGTCGTTCCGTTTCGATTTTCATCGTCGGAGGTAAGTTTATAAGCAAATAGATGTTGTTTATTTTAAATAAATATGAACTTTTTATGCTGAAATGAATTACGTGTAGTATAAATGTTGTTAGCTAAATATGTATAAGCTTGGGAGCTATGTTTACAAATTCGTTTCGACCGAGTTACAACATCTAAAAGCCCCGTATGAACCTTAGGAAGAGCTAGGATACATATGTCATGACATAGGATTCTGATATGTGATGTGCGAGTAAGACCACGACATCGATATGTAACACCCCTAACCCGTATCTGTTGCCGGATTAGGGTTATAAGGTATTATCGATCTTATGGCAATTGATATAGATTCACATTATATTTCAATTCAAGATTTATGAACATATCAATGTTTATAACAAAATCAACTATCAAAGCTTAAATATTCAATCATTCATAAAATAGCATAAATAAAATATAATCTAAGATATATCAAACAATTTATACATATACAGAACATACAATAAATCAACTACTCCATTATTCAATATTAAGCTTTTTTAATTTTTTTATTATTTATTCATATATGCGGCATTAGCATATTAATCTATATGAAACTCATATATTTTACATATTAATACTAAATAAAAACAAGCATTCGGTTATAAGTAAACTCACTTCATTTCCTAGTCTATTCGGGTAATATAAATCATTGTACACATTCGCAAACTTATACGTAATTAACAAGTTCATATAGCCATATACATATGTATATAACATCCATAATTATGAACATCTTTATACACATGTAAGGCATATAAAAGTTCAACTAATATGATAAGGCCAAATGTCATGTAAGCATATCTTAACTTAATCCATAAGTGAACACCAAAATTTGTATCATGCATATGTCTTAATCTTTCCTAACGATTTCATGATTTACCTTAACTCAATATCATCCATAATAAACCATACAGCCGAATATATAACATCATCACAAATATCATATGTTTTGATTACACTCTCTATATAGACTCAGTACAAAACCAAACATATATATATAACCTAATCAATATATTCATGCCACATCAGGATTTCAACAACTAACCACAGAATGCAATCACATTACATAAGTTAAAATCAACCATGACACAATACATAATAATCAAAAACAACTTAGATCATAATCCAACAAAATCGAAACTAAACGCAGAAATTAAGCCATTTTCGCATGGCCTTATACATAACCAAAGTTCATTATTTCAAAATGAAATCCAGCCTATACATGCCATAGTTCCAAAATGCAACTTATAAGATATCGAAAGCGGTCGATAGTGTGATAGACTTTGCTGATGATCTCTAAGCTTGTAACTTGAATCCAAAATCTATGAAATAGAAACAAATATACACACAATAAGCTATTATAGCTTATAAGTCATAAGCAAATAAATAGTTCAACGCTGTTATCAACTTAATTAAACTGAACCACATTATATTATCATTATACATTTAAGTCCAAGCACATATAAGTTTATATTATACATATATACATATATATTCATTATAAATATCACCTTGACCGAATGTCTATAAAGCCAAATTAACATATTAGCATTTAATTTCCAAAGCCCAATAGTAATTACAAATCTAATTCACATACACACAATTACATAAGCTCACGTGTCACCATATAATTTCATATACATATATTGATTATGTGACCAAATACATAAATTCCCATGCATATAATTAAGACTCATTCCAACAATATTCACAAGGTTGAATACAAATACCTAGTTCACATATAATCCTCATTTGTAGTACACACCATTTGTAATGAGTATCAAATTAAGCACTTACCTTATTTTAAGTAAACATTAAGTTAATTCATACTTGGTCATTTAGATCGTTTTACACAATTGAACACAGCTTATCTTTGCCTAATGAACCATTTGAAATTGGATAGGACAGTCGGATAATCACATATATATCGTACAGTGCCAACGTCCCAGACGTGGTCTTACATGTAAACACAAATCGATACCACTGTCCCAGACAGGGTCTTACTTGCACACATATATCGGAGTCATATGTCGATGCCATGGTCTTACTCGCACACATAAATCATAATCCTATGTCATGACATATGTAACCTAACTATTACTAAGGTTCATACGGGGCTTTCGGACGTCGTAACTCAGTCGAAACGAATTCAGAAATATAGCAGCCAAACTTATTCACATTTGGCCATAGTATACTTAGCATTTAACTTAAATTTAGTACACCGATTTGCTTATTAACTTACCTCGGACGATACAGAATGGAACAGGGCAGCTAGTCGACAACTTTCGTTTTCCCCTGATCCAAATCTGATTTCTTTGGTTCTTGATCTAAACATATTCAAATTAAACTCATTCAAATATATTTTCATTCAATTTAGTCCAAAAACACATAAATGAGAAAATTACCATTTTACCCTTGAAATTTACACTTTTTACAATTTAGCCCCTATTGCACAAAACACAAAATATGCAAAATTTCAATATACCAATGTTGGGCTGAATTTTTCCCATACTCATACAAGTCCATATATTTCATTTATTTCATATTTTAATCCTTCAAATTATTATTTTTGCAATTTAGTCCTAATTACTCAAAATCATCAAAAACTCCAATACAAAACATGTTAATCTAAAACATATCTTTCATATTTCATCATCAAACAAAAAAAATCACAAGCTCTCAACAATGGCATAACTCAAAATATTCACCAAAATCAAAAATTCAGGCATGGGTTTTATAGTACTCGAAGCAACGATCTCAAAAACGTAAAAATTATCAAAAACTGAGTTAAACACATACCTTGATTGAGCTTGTAAGTAGCTGAACCCTAAGTTCTTTTTCTTTTCTTCTTATTTTTTTATTTTAGCAATGTATAGAAAGTATGAACACTAAGGTTTTTTTTATGATATATTTTATATTATATTAGTTGATAATATTAATTTACTAAATTAACCTTAATGAATTTATATCAAAACCTTATAATATAAGCCTAATGCCATCCCTTTAATAAGTCAATGGGATAATTGCAACATAAAGGCTTCCATTTAAAAATCCAATAGCATTTCGGCCCTTTATACATTAAACTACCAAATTTTTAATTTACGCGATTAAGTCCTTTTATTTAATCGGACACTCAAATGACAAAATTAAATCACGAAAATTTCAGAGATATAAATTCACACAAAATAAACATAGAAAATAATTTTAAAATATTTTTCTGACTCAAATTCATGGTCCCGAAACCATCGTTCCGATTAGGGTCTAAATCTGGCTGTTACAGATATATGTGTGCGAGTAAGACCACGTTTTATACTTTGGCATCGATATGTGACTTCGATATATGTGTGCAATTAAGACCCTGTCTGGGATAGTGGCATCGATATGTGATTACATTTAAGACCAAGTCTGGGACGTTGGCATTGTACGATATATGTGATTATCCGAGTGTCCTATCCAATTCTGAATGGTTCATCGGGCAACGATAAGTTGTGATCGAATGTGTAAAATGAGCTAAAATGATCAAGTATGAGTTAGCTTATTACCTATTTGAAATAAGGTAAGTAAGTTACTTGATATTTGTTGCAAATCATGTATGATGTAAATGAAAAATGTATATGAATATGGAAAGTGTATTCTGCCTTTTGATTATATAATGTGAATATTTATGAAATGAGTCATGAATATATGCATATGAGATTATGTATATTCGGCTGTTGTGAAATTGTATATGGAAGTATATGTTATATATGAAATTGAGATGTTGAAAATAAATGTGAATATGATAGCATAAATTAGTTTGGTTAAGTTGGGTTGATATTAACATTGAGTTATTTATTTGCTTATGACTTACTAAGCTATGATAGCTTACTGTGTGTGTTTATGTTTGCTTCTATTTTATAGATTTTAAAGTCAAATACGAGTTCGGGGATCATCGGCAAAGTCTATCACACTATCAACTATTTTTGGGTACATTATAAGTTTAAACTTGATATTATGGCATGTATAAGCTAGGTTTTATTTAATTAAGTTTGAAGTTGTGTATATATTAAGACATGCAAAAATGGCTAATATGATAAGTGATTATATGAAACTTTAGTCATGTTTATAAGTGTTATATGCATTGAAAATGGTTCGTGATTTTGGATGTGTATGTTTGGTTGTTTTGGCTAAGGTACATGTATAGGTAAAAATATATGAGAAATTTTGGTTGTTGAGTTTGGTTAAGGTGTCACAAATAGCTTATGATTAGCTCATCTTTGGTAAGTTTTAAGCATGTTATGTAATGTTTTTTGGAAGTGGATTTATAAATCAGCTAGTAATGATGTAAAATAACAATTATATATTCGACTATGTATTGGTTATTTTGGATCAGTTTGTCAAGGCAATATATGTGCATATGTTATGCTCGAATGGTTGCTGGAAGCAAATAATGAATATGTGATATGATAACTTTGGTGGATATGTTTTGTTTGAGGTTCGGTAATGAAAGATTAAAATGTTAGGTTAAATATTTGAGTTGGAAATATACCATATTATGAATTATAATTTGGTATGTTATAGATAGGTACTTTGATATGATTTGTTTCGGTACTAGTGTCTATAATTAATTAAATGATATTTGCATGTGGTTAAATGAATATGTTTGTTTACGTGTATTATATATGCATGTCTATTATATCGTGAGGTTGAGACAATTATGCTTAATATGTGATTTGGTATAATTAAGATTTAATTAATGGAATAGGTTAAAATATGTAACACTCCTAACCCGTATCCATCGCCGGAATAAGGTTATGAGGTATTACTTGACTGAATAAAACTTCTATAAGGTCAAAGATACTTACCAGACATAAATTATCAACAATGTAAACATGTCTCATTGATTTTCCATAGGAGCTCTTAAATTTCCAAAATGACTCACTATCAAAACATAACCGAATATCTAATAACAATTTAAATACTATCAAGTTATAACTAAAACATTTCACCACATTAGTTCAATTATAAGGCTTCTCTAAACAAAATGAGCAAGCCATCTTCGCATGGCTATAATGTATACAAGTCAAAATATCATTCTACCTATAGTCTATCCTATACATGCCTTAAACCATGATGATATACAATCTTCTCAACTCACATAATGACTCGATAGTGTGATGATATCTCGGCCCTTCCAACTCGAGCTAAAGTATAAACCTATAAGAAATGGAAAAGAGAACACGGATTAAGCTTCAATGCTTAGTAAGTTTTAAGCAATGCAAACAATTAATTTACTTATAGATCGATTATTCAAATTTTCAAGAAATCATTCCTAGATAATTTCCATTTTGGCCAAGTATCCATGAACATAATGCATATGTAGCAGATTCACCTCACTTGAATCTGAACTGAATTAAAACCAAATATTGAAATAAAAAAAATAAGATCATAAGAACTCGAAAAGCATCTCATTAACAAGTTTTAACCATGTTTGCAACAAAATCACAAATTCACTAGAAGCTGTCTTCCTGAGCAATAGTCACTAAATTATTTATAACTGGAGCTAAGAAACTCCAAATCAAGTGCCGTTAATTTTCCCTGAAAATAGAGTCATATATCTTCTATCCATCAAATTTTAAGAATTTTTGGTTTGACCAATCAATACCATATTTTTCTTGAAGTTTTCCCTTGTTTCACTATTTGACTATTCTGACAATCTTCACTACAAATCAAATTTCTCATTATACAGAATTCAAAATATGTTGTCGTTTATTTCATTTGAAACTAGACTCAATAAGGAGTCTAAGAATATAAATTTTATCTTATAACCATTTTTGTACCATTTATAATGATTTTCTGAAAACAGAACAAGGGACCTCGAAGTCATTTTGACTCTGTTCCATGCCACTTCAAATATCTCATTATTGGCAATTCTTTTGCTTACATGGTTTCTTTTATAAGAAACTAGACTCATTAAGATTTCATGACATAATTTATTCAGCCTCTAACTCAACTCCCACAATTTATGGTGATTTTCCGAAATCACGTTACTGCTGCTGTCCCAAGCAGATTTATTACACATTCTTTGCATTCATATTATTTAACATGTATATCACCAAATCAATCTCATGTAACCTTTCACCATAACCGAATACACACATACACATATGAGATTTTCACATATACTTCTCATTTCGCATTCATGATTCAATTCCGATCAATCTAACATATAAAAGTATATAATACATACCTGACCAACTTAATGCATTGAACATATTCAATGGTAGTTTACTACGAACATTCGAAATCATAATCTTACTCGAATCATCGGCATTAAGTCTGCTAGGTTTAAAACCCAAATCCAATCACCACCACAAAGCATGCGGGACTTTAAGCCCGAATGTAATACTAGCACAAAGCCTGCGGGACTTTAGCCCGGATATAACACCAGCACGAATGCCTTCGGGCTTAGCCCGGATATAACACCAGCACGAATGCCTTCGGGACTTAGCCCGGACACCAAAGACGAATGCCTTCGGGACTTAGCGGATATAACACCATTATAAAGTCGTCTCATAAACAATTCATATAATATAGCATGTATACCTGTTCACTTTGCTCTATTTAATCATTCAATATTTTGCACACTAAGTGTCATTCTCAATATCTCGCACATTAAGTGCCATTCTCAATATTTCGTACACTGAGTACCATATTTGATTGCCCATCACACTAAGTGCCACATTTTGTCGATATGTCGTCAGACATTAAAATATTCACGTATATACAATTTATACGATATCAAAGCATTAGAAACATAAATTTAACAATGCTTATTGCATATGAACTTACCTGGCTAAATTGTAGAGATACCAAAGTTCAGGGGTATTTTGGTAATTTTCTCATTTTCCTCGATTTTCCACCCGATCTTGATCTAAATTAACAATTTCATTCAATATATTAATTTAGACAGTAAAACACCTCATTTCATACAATTTGGTCATTTTTGTCATTTTTACAAAATTACCCCTAAAGTTTTACTTTTATTCATTTTAGTCCCTGAGCTCAAAACATGCAAATTAACCATTTTAACCATAATTAAGCTTAGCCAAATGTTCATGGTATCAAAACAGTCCATAATTCACTTTATGGCAAAATTATAGTTTTGCCCCTAATATTTCAACTTCTTTACAATTTAGTCCCTATATCATAAAAATGCAAATTCATGAAATTGAGTAAAATTCTACTATAGAATAATATCATTAGTGTCTCTAGCAGCCCACACATTTCATTTATTTGACATTTTAACCACAAAGTTTTCACATTTATCAATTTAGCCCTTAATTGTCAATTTCACAAAAATTCACTTAACAAAAAGTGTTTAACTATCAACAAGGACTCATATTCTTCCATTAAACTTCAAAACCCTATTATACTCATCAATAGAAAATATCAAACTATTCAATGGTTTTGCAAAATAGCCCACTCATTAGATAGATTACGCAACAACGATCCCGAAAATATAAAAATAATTAAAAATGGGACTAGAAATGCCTACCATGCATTAGCCGAAAGTTGGAAGCTTCTTCCATGGCTTCTCAAGCTTCATATTCGGCTGGTAAAAAGAGAATGAAAAAGATGACACCTTGGTTCTTTTATTTTATTCATTTTATTATTATTTTTAACCAATTTACAATATTAACCTTTATACACTTTATTTATTACACCAAATGCCAAGCCATCATATCCCACTATCTCTTTAATAGGCTAATTACCAAACAAGGACTTTCACTTTTAAGTTCTATATCTATTTAATACCTTTAGCTTATAGAACAGAAACTTTTGAACTTTACCAATTTTATTCCTTTTGCTTAATTAACTATCGAAACGATAAAATTTTTCAACGAAACTTTAATACCATCTTATTGCCACTACATAAATATTTATAAAAATATTTACGACTCGGTTTATAGAAACAAGGTCCCGATACCTCATTTTCTAAACCCACTTGACCTTAGGGTCATACCACTTGAACTTTATAAATCGCTTATAAAACAAAAATCACAATATCAAAAATATTTTTTTTTAAAATCACAATTATAAAACAAAAATCACAATATCAAAAATATTTTTTTAAAAAAATCACAATTAGCTCGTAAATATTAAATATAATATTTACAAACCTACTCGTCGGATTTGGTGGCCCCGAAACCACTGTTCCGATTAACCCTAAAAATGGGCTGTTACAAAATATATTCGGTAATTACAAAATAAAAAGGTTACATTTAGAGTAAAATGTGTATATTTGAATGACATTAAAGGTATTTACGGCCATATTGTTATGTTACTAATGTCACATATAAGTGTTTGGACAATAAGTTATATACATATTGGTTGATTGGTTTCATAATATACATGTATAGAAATTGTAAAATAATATGTTTGATGCTTAACTAATGAGATTATGTACTTATAAATTATTTACATATGAAAAGTGAGATGATATGCTTGAATTTGATTTAATGGCAAAAAGGCTATTAATGTATTGTATTCAGGGAATCGAATGATAAAAGTGTTACATATGTGCACATGACTTTGATGTTTAAATGTTTGATAATGTTATAAACGTATCGTTATTCTATAAAGCATGAAAAGTGATAAACAACAGTACTGATTTGTGACTTGTCCAGTAATACCTTGTAACCCCATTCTTGCGACAGATACGGGTTAGAGGTGTTACATGTGATGTGTTTATGGATGGCCAAAAGAGTTGGTCAATTTGTTAAGTTTTGGAATTTGCCTAGTATGAAATTTTGTAAGGTTTTGGCATGAGTTTTGATCATATGATTAGAGATTATGAAACCATATTTTTTGGTATGTTTTTGATTTATGGAATGACATGAATTAGTAGGTGATATGTGTAATATCCCGAATTAGGGCCTAATCGGAATAGTGGTTTCGTGACCACAAATTCGAGATAGAAATAATTATTTTATAATTATTTTGAGGTTTATGATATGATTACATGATTGTGTGAAAATTTCGTGAAGAAATTCTATGCCTAAAGTGTTTAAATTGAAAGTAGGGACTAAATCGAATAAGTTGCAAAATTTGCATTCTAGAAGTTTTTAGTATGAAATTGCATTGAAATATTAATTATGAGGTCTTAAATAGCAATTTGACTAATTTTAAGTTCATGGACAAAATTAGGACATGGAAGGAATTTTTGGAAAGTTTAGTAGTAAGGGCATTTTGGTCATTTGGTTATTAAAATGAATTAAAAACAAAATTAAAAGTCAATTTTTGTCCATCTTCTTCATTAGGCCGAAATTTCAAGGGTTCTTCATAGCTAGGGTTTGTTTCAAGCTTCCAAGCTCTATAGTAAGTGATTCCAAGCCCCGTTTTTAATGTTCTTTACGTTTTTGAGATCCCGATAACTCGATTAAGCTTATGTTAGCAATAATTTAACCTAGGGTTTATATTTGGAAAAATACCCATAGGTGAAATTTGTGTACTTTGATGTTTTATGATAGAATATGAAGTTTTAAATTATGTTAGACAACTTGTACTACTCGATTTTAAAAGGGCTTAATCGGTAAAAATACCTAATAGTCACAAGTACATGTTAGAGTGAGAATTTGATGTTGCCATAGAAGAGAAAAGTGATCAGCATGTTGTAAAACATAAGAATAAGGAATAAAGTTTAATCCCGAGCCTAGGGGTAAAAATGTAAATATGTAAAAGTTTAGGGGTAAAATTGTAATTTTTGCCAAAATTTGAATTAAGGATTAATTTGATAATGTGAGTATTAAATAAGCTAAATGTGTTATTTTAGATCAAGAAAGACGTGGAATCGACCTCAATCGAGGAAAAGAAAAGATTGTGGACTAAATTGCAAAATCTTTGTATTTTGGTACCAAGGTAAGTTTATGTGTAAATAATGTAGCATAATTGTTATTTTTAAGTTATTGATGTTAATTATATGATATGCTGATTTTTAATCGTGAAATATTATGCTTTGTGGTTAATGTTGAGTAATATGCAAATTATGTTTACTACTTGATAAATATGAATTGCTACCGAGTATCGGTTCCGATATTCCGTGGAAGACGAAAAATGTCAGATCGAGGGAAAAAGCCCGTTTGAACCTTAGGAATAGATTAGGATACAAGTGACATGTCACTAGGATGGTTGAGCATCCGAACTCGTTGAGTTGAGTCCGAGTTCACTTATGGATGCGAATGTCTGAACTCGTTGAGTTGAGTCCGAGTTCGTGAGATGTAACTAGGCATCCGAGCTCGTTGAGTTGAGTCCGAGTTCACTTATGGATGCGAACGCCCGAGCTCGTTGAGTTGAGTCCGAGTTCGCTTATGGGCGGGTTACATGATTACTTGATTGCATATATGGAACTTATGTGCAAGTTATCCATGTATCCGAATTATATTCCGATGTGTTCAACGGGTAAAGTTATACTCAAATGGAGGAATATTCGAGATGTAAAGAGACGTATTGGTAAGTGATGTGAAATGGATATTTTGGACAGGTATGTATTTAACCCTCGGGTTGAGTATTGATACAATCACGATAAGGTAATAAGATGATGAAAAATGATTAGAAATGTGATATGTGTTTTAGTGATGCATGCTAATGTTGATTGGTATGACCGTTTGTTATGTTACTTATTATTTGCATATGAACTTACTAAGCATTTATGCTTACTCCTCCTTCTTACTCATTGTAGTTTTGGACAAGCCACTCAGAGTCGGGATAGGTCAAGGCTTAGTCACACTATCAGGAAGACTTTTGGTAAATGGCTTGTAAATTTAAGTATGGCATGTATAGCAATATACCTATTTTGTGTAAATGATCTTATGATATGGTGATGGAATGGTTGAGAAAATGTTTGATAATGATAAATTATGAAAATGGTTAGTTTAGATTATGTTTGATGTTAAGGAAAATAATTAAGATACTTAGTGCATAAAAACTCATAAAAGGGATGAAATTTGCCATAAACAGAATACTGCAGCAACACTGACATGAGTTTGAAAATTTACTAAAAATCATAGAAATTTAATTTGGTTATGGAATACATATAAAATTGAAGCTTATTATGTCTAGTTTCACATGAAAAAAATGAAACAGGTAAAGAAATTATATGTTAAAAGATATTTTAATTTTAGTGAAACAGGGTCATAGCAGTTTCTGAATCCCCTGTTCCAATTTTATAAATTCACCATAAATTGTAAAGATATAATTAGGTGGTTTATTTTATATTCTCAGAATCCTTACTTAGTCTAGTTTTAGTATAAATAAACCTCATAGTCATATGAATTTTTTACGGAGAGAAATGTGGTTCGTAGTAAACAGAGGTCAAACCAATCAAGTCCTGGAACAGGGGTAAATTTAACTAATAAACTGTACTAATTGGCTCAACCAAAAATTCTAGAAAAAAATTAGTAGATATCTATGTGAGTCTAAATTCAAGGAAAATTTACAGATCTTGATTTTGAGTTTCTTAACTCGAGATATGATTTTTCTTGTGACTGTGATGCAAGTAGCTTAAAAGCTGTGAATGTAGAAACAAATAATCCAAAGTTCTAAAAATGTTAAATTAAGCTTAGTAACACCTCATACTCGACTCCGGCGACGGTCTCGGGCGTGGGGGCGTTACATTTAGTGGTATCAGAGTAGGTTTAGTCAGTTCTCGGACTACGTGTTATATGTACAGATTTTGCTATACATGCCATATGTATAAATTGTGATAGTGTGACGACTTCGACCTTTTAAATGATTTTTTTATAATAAATGGATCCCGATCCGGTGTGGCGAGATGAAGTAGAGAGTAATGCGCGCCGACTCATTTGAAGGAGCAGTGCGACTGAAAATCCACCTTCACTGTTGGTCGGGGAGGAGGAGAAAGGGGTCGGGAAGCCTTTCTCCAAATGATGAGTGCATGGTATATCGAGAGTTCGTTCAGATGAACCCAAATGTACAACCTCCCCCACCTCCCCCAATTCCTCAACCTGTACCCCCGATGCCTCAAGGTACGGATCGATGAAATTTCACAGAACTCCAGTTGATAGAATTCGCAAGCAAGGGTCAAGAATTTAAAGCAAATATTGATGATGATGTCGAGAAAGCGAGTTCGGCTTGAAAATTCTATCCAGGGTATTTGACGAATTATCTTGTACACGAAGAATGTTTGAAATGTGCTATATCTTTGTTGAGGGATTGACTTATAATTAGTGGAAGACTTTGATTTGGTGGTACAGAAAGAGAAAATAACTTGGGAATTCTTTCAAGAAGAGTTTGGAAGAAATATATTAGTGAAAGATTTATTGATCGTAAGCGTAAAAGAATTTCTTGAGTGAAGCAAGGTAATATGATGATTCTGAGAATATGAAAGAGAGTTTGTTCGATTAAGTAAGTATGCGGAGAGTATGTTCCTACAGAGGCCAAGATGTGGCGACGATTTGAAGACGGGCTCAACGAAGACATCAAGTTATTTGTTGGAATTCTTGAATTAAAAGAAATGGTATTATTGGTTGATCGAGCTTGTAAGGCCGAAGAATTACTTAAAGAAAAGAAAAAGGTAGAGGTTGAGACTAGAAATTGGAAGAAAAGACCGATGAGCAGTTCATTTTCATAGCAACCTGGAAAGTCAAGGAATATGAATCCTCATTCCGAAGCTTCAGCTGGGCAATCATATGGGAATTATAAGAAGCAAAATGTGGGTCCTAAATCCTAGACTACTTCTGCAGCCAGTGTAGGGAACTCGAGATTTGTTAAACCTGAATGCCAGCGGTGTGGTAGAAATCATTTTGGTCCGTGTAGAGCAAATGAATGTTTTCGATGTGGTTCTCCGGATCATTTTATTAGAGAGCGCCTGAGAGAGAGCTGAAAAAGAAAAATTTCATAATACAAAAACAAGTGGGGCGGATTCGAGAGGAAGATATCCAAGAAAAGCTGGGAGCGAAGCAAGCAGTAAGAATGTAGCCAGGGATGCACCAGTTAGACCTGAAGGAAGAGCTCCGGCTAGAACTTATGCTATTAAAGCGCGTGAAGATGCTTCTTCACCTGATGTGATTACCGGTACATTTTCTCTCTATAATGTTAATGTTATTGCTTTGATTGATCCCGGTTCTACTCATTCATATGTGTGCATGAAATTGATGTCTAGTATGAATATACCTGTTGAGAACACAGAATTTATGATTAGAGTGTCGAATCCGTTAGGCAAATGTGTGACTGTTGATAAAGTATGCAAGAAATGTCCTTTAATGATTTGGGATCATTACTTTCCGGTCGACTTGATGTTGTTGCCGTTTGATGAGTTTGATGTTATTTTGGGTATGGATTGGTTGACATTGCATGATGCTAAAATAAATTGCAAAAAAAAAGGTTATAGAATTAAAGTGTGAAAATGGTGAAACTCTGCGGGTTGAATCAGATAAATCAGAGGCATTACCTAGTGTGATTTCTTCAATGTCGGCTCAAAGATATCTGAGAAAGGGTTATGAAGCTTATTTGGCGTATGTAATTAATACAAAAGAAGTTGAAAAGAAAGTTGAATCGATGTTTGGTTGTGTGTGAATTTGTGGACGTATTTCGGAAGAATTGCGGGTTTACCTCGATCGAGGAAGTAGAATTTGGTATTGATTTGATACGGGAACAACTCCGATTTCGATTGCTCAGTATAGAATGGCACAAAGCAGAGTTGAAGGAATTAAAGTCGCATTTGCAAGAGTTGGTGATAAAGGTTTTGTGAGACCGAAGTTTTTCACCTTGGGGTGCTCGTGTTATTTGTGAAAAAGAATGATGGTTCTATGAGGTTGTGTGTTGATTATCGCCATTAAACAAGGTGACAATCAAAAACAAATATCCGTTGCCAAGAATTGATGATTTGTTTGATCGGCTAAAAGGAGCGACATGGTTTTCAAAGATTGACTTGAGATCAGGTATTACCAATCTGCGGGTAAAAGAGTCGGATGTGCCTAAAATTGCCTTTAGAACAAGGTATGGTCATTATGAATTTTTAGTTATGCCATTCAAGGTTGACAAATGCTCTATTTGTGTTTATGGATTTAATGAATCGCATATTCGGACCATACTTGGACAAATTTGTTGTGGTGTTTATAGATGATATTTTAATTTATTCAAAAGATGATACAGAGCATCTTTGAGCATTTGAGGATAGTTTTGCAAACTTTGAGAGATAAGCAATTTGTATGCTAAGTTTAGTAAAAGTGAATTTTGGCTACAGGAAGTTGGATTTTTGGGTCATATTGTTTCAGGTGATGGTATACGGGTTGATCCTAGTAAAATTTCAGCCATTGTTGATTGGAAACCATGAAAAAAATGTAATCAAGTTAGAAGTTTCTTGGGGCTAGCTAGGTATTATTATCGGGCGGTTTGTAAATGGATTTTCTATAATTGCTACTCCTATAACTAGATTACTCCGAAAGGATGTTAAATTTGAATGGACGGAAGAATGTCAACAGAGTTTTGAAGAATTGAAAAAGTTATTAACAGAGGCACCAGTGTTAGTACAGCCCGAATCAGGTAAAGAATTTGTGGTGTATAGTGATGCTTCTCTAAATGGTTTGGGGTGTGTGCTCATGCAAGAAGGAAAAGTGGTGGCATATGTAACACCCCACGCCCGAAACCGTCACCGGAGTCAAGCTTGAGGTGTTACTAAACTTATCTTACCTTTTAAACAACTCTAAACCACTTATTTTAATTTTGGAATAAACTATTTTTCTGCGTCATAGCTGCTTAAAAATTCATTTCTCGAGTTTCAAAACTCGAAATTAAGATCCATAAATTTTTCCTGAAACTAGACTCATATATCTATCTACTAAATTTTTCTAGAATTTTTGACTTAGCCAATTAGTACAGTTTATTAGTTAAAGTTACCCTGTTTTGTAACTGATCGTGACTTGACCTCTACTTACTACGAACCAGTTTTTCTCCTATACAAAATTAATATAACTATACTTTTGTTTCTATTAAAACTTTCTAACCATATAAATTACACCACCTAATTATTTTTTACAATTTATGGTGAATTTCCAAAGTTGAAAACAGGATCTAGAATTTTCTCCGACTGTTTCACTAAAACTCGAGATATCTCATAAAATATAATACCTTTACCTATTTTGCTTATTCCATAAGAAAATAGACATAATAAGCTTTAATTTCATATATTATTCACCATCAAACCATGTCTCTACGATTTTTAGTGATTTTTCAAAATCACATTATTTTCGATACTTGAATCTGTTTTTAAGTTACTTTCACATTTTTCTTAGTTTCCATGTGATAGTTACTACTTATTCATACATACAATTAAACATGTATATCATCAGCCATTCTATTAGCTAATCACTAGCAAGTATTTACACATCATTCATTGATCATATCATATCAAAAGAAACCAAGTTCCTATACATGCCATACACAAAACTAAACGTCTAACTATACCAATGTGATTCCTTCGATAGTGTGATCGGGTCTCCGACGTTTCCTTCGATCCCCGAGTGGCTTGATAAAAACTATAAGAAAAAGAAAATAAAGAGAGTAAGCACTAGGCTTAGTAAGCTTACAAGCAAATAAATTACAACATTCAACATAATGAATAATTATACATAATGTCACCTAGCCTCATAAACTTTCTTTACTTCTCATTTTCTACCTTCTTCTTTACTTACTTACCTTCTTTCTTACTGACCTTTCACTATTCATAAATATAATCTACCTTCCCTTTTGCTGATAATTCATCTTGTAATTTAACGTGTACAATGACCCATTGAACCACTCGGAATACTAAGGATACCGGGTCGTTCTGTCTATCAATATCTCGCCAATGCCATGTCTTCGACATGGACTTACATGAATTATTCCTGTCTCCAATGCCATATATATATAATACGGGCTTACATGGCTCATTCCTATCTCCAAAGCCATATATCTGATATGGACTTACATGGCTCATTTCTGTCTTGTCCTGTCCTATCAACCCCAATATCCTAACATTCCTAAGGTTCAAACGGGGCTTCCTAATACTTTTTCTCTGTCACTTCGCCTTTAATTCGACTTTAAATATTCTCATAAAATAAGTATATAAATGCTGGAAATTGATAATAATAATGTAAAATAAAATAATATTGCATTTATTTACTGTAAACTTACCTCGTATGCAAAAATAGCTACTTTTACCATTTCGTTCACAACTTGGTATTTTCTCCATTTTAGCCCGAATTTCAGTTTTCCTTGCTCTATCATTTAAAATATAGTCTAATTAGGACTCACATTATTCAAATTGACTCAAAATCATATTTTGGCAAAATTACAATTTTGCCCCTAAACTTTTGCATATTTACACTTTTGCCCCAAAGCTCGTAAATTAAACTTCAGCCTATTTTCTTATGTTTCATGACATGATGGTCATTTTTCCCTTCTATGGCAGCATCAAATTCATACTCTAACAAGCACTTATGACTATTAGGTATTTTTACCAATTAAGTCCTTTTACTCGTTTTTGCTTAAAACCGAGTAGTACAAGGTGTCTAACATAATTTAAAACCTCATATTCTATCATAAAACATCAAAATAAACACATTTCACCTATGGGTATTTTTCCAAATATGAACCCTAGGTTGAATTATTACTAGCATAAGCTTAATCGAGCTCACAAGGATTCCAAAACGTAAAGAACATTAAAAGCGGGGCTTGGAATCACTTACTATTGAGCTTGGAAAGCTTGAAAACCCTAGCCATGGCTTCCCCATGCTAATTTCGGCCTCCATGAAGAAGATGAGCAAAATTGGCTTTTAATTTTGTATTTTAATTCATTTTACCCCTAAATGACCAAAATGCCCTTACTACTAAACTTTCAAAAATTCCTTCCATGTCCTAATTTTGTCCATGAACTTAAAATTGGTCAAATTGCTATTTAAGACCTCCTAATTAATATTCTAATTCAATGTTATGCAAAATACTTCTAGAACACAAGTTTTGCAATTTATTCAATTTAGTCCCTAATTTCAAATTAAGTACTTTATGCATAGAATTTCTTCACGAACTTTTCACACAATCATGCAAACATATCATAGACCTCAAAATAATAATAAAATAAATTTTTCTACCTCGAATTTGTGGTTTCGCAACCACTATTCCGTTTAGGCCCTATTTCGGGATGTTACAGCATATGCTTCGAGGCAGTTAAAACCGCATGAGAGGAATTATCCTACTCACGATTTGGAATTGGCTGCGATGGTGTTTGCTTTGAAAATTTGGCGACATTATTTGTATGGTGAAAAGTGCCGGGTATATACCGACCATAAAAGTCTTAAGTACTTGATGTCACAAAAAGACTTGAATTTAAGACAGCGAAGATGGTTGGAGTTATTGAAAGATTACGAGCTTGTTATTGATTATCATCAGGAAAAGCGAATGTGGTTCGATGCTTTGAGCGAGAAAGTTACTGTTTGCTTTGAGAGCTATGAACACTCGGTTAAAGGTATCAGATGATGGTTCGATTCTAGCAGAGTTAAGAGCAAGACCGATGTTTTTACAAGAGATTTGTGAAGCTTAGAAAAATGATCAAGATTTGCAAGCCAAGAGAAAACAGTGTGAAGTTGATACAGAGTCAGATTTCAGAATTGGTTCTAATGGATGTTTAATGTTTAAAGATCGGATTTGTGTACCAAAGAATGAGGAATTGATTCAAAAGATCCTACAGGAAGCACATAGTGGTTATTTCTCGATTCATCCGAGTAGTACGAAAATGTATAATGACTTGAAGAAAATGTATTGGTGGAATGGACTGAAAAGAGATATATCAGAGTTTGTGTCCAAATGCTTAATTTGTCAACAGGTGAAAGCTGAACACCAAGTGCCTTTGGGATTACTTTAGCCTATCATAGTTCCTGAATGGAAATGGGATCGAATTACCATGGATTTTATATCAGGGTTGCCGTTAACTCCGGGAAGAAAAATGCCATCCGGGTAATAGTTTGTGATCGACTAAATCGGCTCATTTTATTCCAGATGACGCATGATTATTCTCTTAATAAGTTGGCTGAATTGTATATCCGTGAGATTGTTAGACTTCATGGAATACCTTTGTCAATCATTTAGGATAGAGATCCGAGATTTACTTCACTGATTTTGGCAAAATTTGCAAGAAGCATTAGGTACAAAGTTAAATTTCAAGATCGCCTTTCATCCACAAGCCGATGGACAATCGTAAAGAGTAATTCAGATTCTTGAAGACATGCTCGGATGTTGTGTATTGGAATTTCAAGGAAGTTGGGAAAGATATTTGCCGTTGGTAGAATTTGCTTACAACAATAGTTATCGACGAGCTTGAAAATGGCACCTTATGAAGCATTGTATGGTCATAAGTGTCGAACGCCTTTGTATTGGGTGAGCTCAAGGAAAATCAGATTTATGGAGTTGATCTAATAAAAGAAATGAAGAAAAAGTGAAAGTAATTCGAGATTGTTTGAAAGTCGCTTGAGATACAGTAAATCTTATGCAGATCTAAAACGAAAAGACATTGAATTTCAAGTTGGCGATAAAGTATTTTTAAAGGTGTCTCTGTGGAAGAAAGTCCTTAGATTTGGACGGAAGGGCAAATTAAGTCCGCGTTTTATTGAGCCGTATGAAGTAATTGAAAAAGTTGGACCGGTAACATATCGGCTAGCAATACCACCTGAATTAGAGAAGATTCATGATGTGTTCCATGTATCTATGTTACGTCGGTATCGTTCGGATCCTTCACATGTAGTTTCACCGACAGAAATTGAACTACAACCAAATATGACCTACGAAGAAGAACCGATTAAGATTTTAGCTCGAGAGGTCAAACAACTAAGGAATAAAAATGTTGCACTTGTGAAGGTGTTGTGGCAAAGGCATGGAATAAAAGAAGCTACATGGGAATCTGAAGAAACTATGAGAAATCAATACCCACATCTGTTTACCGGTAAGATTTTTTAGGACGAAAATCCTTAAAAGGGGGGAGAGTTGTAATATCCCGAATTAGGGCCTAATCGAAATAGTGGTTTTGTGACTACAAATTCGAGATAGAAATAATTATTTTATAATTATTTTGAGGTTTATGATATGATTACATGATTGTGTGAAAATTTCGTGAAGAAATCTATGCCTAAAGTGTTTAAATTGAAAGTAGGGACTAAATCGAATAAGTTGCAAAATTTGCATTCTAGAAGTTTTTAGTATGAAATTGCATTGAAATATTAATTATGAGGTCTTAAATAGCAATTTGACTAATTTTAAGTTCATGGACAAAATTAGGACATGGAAGGAATTTTTGGAAAGTTTAGTAGTAAGGGCATTTTGGTCATTTAGTTATTAAAATGAATTAAAAACAAAATTAAAAGCCAATTTTTGTACATCTTCTTCATTAGGCCGAAATTTCAAGGGTTCTCCATAGCTAGGGTTTGTTTCAAGCTTCCAAGCTCCATAGTAAGTGATTCAGGCCCATTTTTAATGTTCTTTACGTTTTTGAGATCCCGATAACTCGATTAAGCTTATGTTAGCAATAATTTAACCTAGGGTTTATATTTGGAAAAATACCCATAGGTGAAATTTGTGTATTTTGATGTTTTATGATAGAATATGAAGTTTTAAATTATGTTAGACAACTTGTACTACTCGATTTTAAGCAAAAACGAGTAAAAGGGCTTAATCGGTAAAAATACCTAATAGTCACAAGTACATGTTAGAGTGAGAATTTGATGTTGCCATAGAAGAGAAAAGTGATCAGAATGTTGTAAAACATAAGAATAAGGAATAAAGTTTAATCCCGAGCCTAGGGGTAAAAATGTAAATATGTAAAAGTTTAGGGGTAAAATTGTAATTTTTGCCAAAATTTGAGTTAAGGATTAATTTGATAATGTGAGTATTAAATAAGCTAAATGTGTTATTTTAGATCAAGAAAGACGTGGAATCGACCTCAATCGAGGAAAAGAAAAGATTGTGGACTAAATTGCAAAATCTTTGTATTTTGGTACCAAGGTAAGTTTATGTGTAAATAATGTAGCATAATTGTTATTTTTAAGTTATTGATGTTAATTATATGATAAGCTGATTTTTAATCGTGAAATATTATGCTTTGTGGTTAATGTTGAGTAATATGCAAATTATGTTTACTACTTGATAAATATGAATTGCTACCGAGTATCGGTTCCGATATTCCGTGGAAGATGGCAAATGTCAGATCGAGGGAAAAAGCCCGTTTGAACCTTAGGAATAGATTAGGATACAAGTGACATGTCACTAGGATGGTTGAGCATCCGAACTCATTGAGTTGAGTCCGAGTTCACTTATGGATGCGAATGTCCGAACTCGTTGAGTTGAGTCCGAGTTCGTGAGATGTAACTAGGCATTCGAGCTCGTTGAGTTGAGTCCGAGTTCACTTATGGATACGAACGCCCGAGCTCGTTGAGTTGAGTCCGAGTTCGCTTATGGGCGGGTTACATGATTACTTGATTGCATATATGGCACTTATGTACAAGTTATCCATGTATCCGAATTATATTCCGATGTGTTCAACGGGTAAAGTTATACTCAAATGGAGGAATATTCGAGATGTAAAGAGACGTATTGGTAAGTGATGTGAAATGGATATTTTGGACAGGTATGTATTTAACCCTCGGGTTGAGTATTGATACAATCACGATAAGGTAATAAGATGATGAAAAAATGATTAGAAATGTGATATGTGTTTTAGTGATGCATGCTAATGTTGATTGGTATGACCGTTTGTTATGTTACTTATTATTTGCATATGAACTTACTAAGCATTTATGCTTACTCCCTCCTTCTTACTCATTTTAGTTTTGGACAAGCCGGCTGAGAGTCGGGATAGGTCAAGGCTCACCACACTATCAGGAAGACTTTTGGTAAATGGCTTGTAAATTTAAGTATGGCATGTATAGCAATATACCTATTTTGTGTAAATGATCTTATGATATGGTGATGGAATGGTTGAGAAAATGTTTGATAATGATAAATTATGAAAATGGTTAGTTTAGATTATGTTTGATGTTAAGGAAAATTATTAAGATAGTGCATAAAAATTCATAAAAGGGATGAAATTTGCCATAAACAGAATACTGCAGCAACGCTGACACGAGTTTGAAAATTTAATAAAAATCATAGAAATTGAATTTGGTGATGGAATACATATCAAATTTAAGCTTATTATGTCTAGTTTCAAATGAAACAAATGAAACAGGTAAACGAATTATATGTTAAAAGATATTTGAATTTTAGTGAAACAGGGTCATAGCAGTTTCTGAATCCCCTGTTACAACTTTAGAAATTCACTATAAATTGTAAAGATATAATTAGGTGGTGTATTTTATATCCTTAGAATCCTTATTGAGTATAGTTTTATTGGAAATAAACTTCATAGTCATATGAATTTTTTACAGAGATAAATGTGGTTCGTAGTAAACAGAGGTCAAACCAGTCAAGTCCTGAAACAGGGGTAAATTTAACTAATAAAATGTACTAATTGGCTCAACCAAAAATTCTAGAAAAAAATTAGTAGATAGGTATATAAGTATAGATTCAAGGAAAATTTACGGATCTTGATTTTGAGTTTCGTAACTCGAGATATGATTTTTCTTGTGACTGTGATGCAAGTAGCTTAAAAGCTGTGAATGTAGAAACAAATAATCCAAAGTTCTAAAAATGTTAAATTAAGCTTAGTAACACCTCATACTCGACTCCGGCGATGGTCTCGGGCGTGGGGGCGTTACAATATGAACATGAAATTGGTTGATAATGTTATGGCATGAATGGTGTATGTTTTGGTATTGAAATTGGTTAAAATTATAGTGCAAATGTGTTTGGTTTTATGCTTGTAGGTTTGACCCAAATTGGGTGGCAAATTGGCTTTTCAAATGGCCTATTTTTGTCCAGACAGGCAGAGACACGGGCGTGTGTCTCAGCCGTGTGCAACACACGATCATGTTACACGGTCGTGTGTCCCCTAGGGTACCTTACGATTTTAAGTCAGGCTTGAGCACGGCCAAGGCACACGGGCGTGTGGCTAGCCGTGTGACCCAAGTTAGTTTCGACTACGGTTAAGGCATATGGGCGTGTCTTATGGCCGTGTGAGCAAGTCAGTATGTATGCCCTATTTTGACAGGGCCTAAACATATAGGCATGTCTAATGCTGTGTAAAGCACACGGCTTGTTCACATGGGTGTGTGACCTATACAACTTTGAAATATGTTTAAGTTTTGAAAATTTTTGTATAAGCTCGATTTAGTCCCGACCCATTTCAAATACATGTTTAAGTCTCGATGACCTATATAAGGGACTCTATGGTAACGTTTGATTGTGATTGTGGATGATGAATATGAATTATGTGCAAAATGTTTCAGTTGTCCGGTAATGCCTTTAACTCTAATTTGGTGATAGATACGGGTTAGGGGTGTTACATTTTATTGCTATCAGAGCTATGGTTTAGTCAGTTCTAGAACTACCATAGCGTATGTGAGTCTAGCTATACATGCCATATTTATGAACTACGATAGTGTGATGAATCCTGAAAATGAAAATGTGTTTTTATATAGCAAACGGATCCTGAAAGAGCTATAGCTGACGATGTCGAGAGCAATGCACCTGCTCCCATGTAAGGGACAGTGCCATCCGACTCTAGACCGGCTACGAGTAGCCATGATGGAGAGGCTAGACAAGCCTTCTATCAAATGATGAATGATTGGTTTACCCAATACATTAGAACTAATCCGGCTGTTCAACAACCTCCACCTCCGATAAATCCTCTGCAAGTCTCTGTCATGCCACAAGCTAATTTGAATCAGTTGATTAAGCCTCCGGTTGATAAGATTAGAAAATATGGAGCTGAAGAATTTCGTGCTACTACGAATGATGATGCTAAAAGAGCCAAATTTTGGTTAGGGAATATGATAAGAGTGTTCGATAAATTGTCTTTGAATCCGAATGAATGCATAAAATGTGTCGTTTCACTTTTAAGAGATACAACGTACCATTGGTGTAAGACATTGATATCTTTGGTTCCGAGAGAGCGAGCCACCTGGGATTTCTTTCAAGCTGAATTCCAAAAGAAATATATCAGTCAGAGATTTATTGATCAGAAACGTAAAGAGTTTCTTGAGCTTAAACAAGGCCTTATGTCTGTTACAGAATACGAGCGAGAATTTGTAAGACAGAGTCAATATGCTCGATAATGTGTATCTACTGAAGCAATAATGTGCAAAATATTTGAGGATGGCTTGAATAAGGATATCCGTTTGTTAGTCGGGATTCTTGAAATCAAAGAATTTGTTGTGCTTGTCGAACGAGCATGTTAAGCTGAAGAGCTCGGGAAAGAGAAAAGAAAAGCCGATTTAGAAACTAGAAAGGTATGAAAAAGATCATCAAACAAGTCATTTCAATCTGCATCAAAGAAATCTCGAGATGATAATAGCCGTTCAAAGGCTAATGTGGGACATTCAAGTAAAGATCGTGCTAAATCGCATTTGAGCTTCAAAGCTCCAGCTACTTCCGTTGCTAGTGTTGGAAATGCTAGATCCGATCGACTCTAGTGTAAACATTATGGTAAAAGACATCCTGGTAATTGTAGACTGTATGATTGAGCCTGTTTCAAATGTGGATCATTAGACCATTTTATCCGCGATTGCCCCGAATCTGTCGAGCAAGAGATTATGCAAAATTTGAGGCCAAGTGGCAATACATCTCGTGGTAGACATCCAAAAAATATGAAAAATATGAGTGGCAGTCAGAGGGGAACAAAAGACATTACTGTTACGTCCAAGGCTCGTGCACTTGCCAGAGCCTATGCCATTTGAGCTCATGAGGAAGCTTCGTCTTCAGATGTGATTACGGGTATTTTCACACTTTATGATACTTCTATGATTGCTTTGATAGATCCTAGATCAATGCATTGTTATATATGCATTAACTTAGTAAACAGTAAGACTTTGCCTGTAGAGTCTACTGAATTCGTAATTAAAGTTTTGAACCCCTTAGGCAGATCTGTTTTGGTTGATAAAGTTTTCAATAACTGTCTGTTAAAGTTTTGATACATTTGTTTTCTGGTTGATCTGATGTTATTGCTCTTTGAGGAGTTTGATATAATTTTGGGTATGGATTGGCTAATTTTGCACGATGCTATTGTGAATTGCAAACGAAAAACTATTGATTTGAGATGCAAGAATAATGAAATAATTCAAATTGAATCTAGTGATTTGAATAGATTGTCTGCTATGATATCTTCGATGAAAGCCCTAAATATTGTTGTAAAAGGTCGTGAAGCTTACTTTGCTTATGTGATCGATTCGAAAGTGTCAGAAAAGAAAGTTGAATCAGTACTTGTTGTCTGTGAATTTTTTGATGTGTTTCCTGAAGAACTTCCGGGATTACCTCCGATACAAGAAGTTGAATTCGGCATTGAGTTAGTACCAGGAACTAATCTGATTTCAATAGCTCTGTATAGAATGGCTCCGACTTAACTAAAAGAATTAAAGACTCAGTTGCAAGAGTTGACCGATAGAGGGTTTGCTAGACTGAGTTTCTCACCTTGGGGTGCTCTTGTTCTATTTGTGAAAAAGAAAAATGGTACGATGAGAATGTGCAGAGATTATCGTTAGTTGAACAAAGTGACTATCAAGAATAAGTATCCTCTACCCGAATTGATGATTTGTTTGATCAGTTGAAAGGAGCTACTGTGTTTTCGAAGATAGATTTGAGATCGGGTCATTATTAGTTGAGAGTAAAAGACTCAGACATTCCAAAAACTACTTTCTGAACGAGGTACAGACACTATGAATTCTAAGTTATGCCTTTTGGATTAACGAATGCACCTGCTATCTTTATGGATTTGATGAACAGAATTTTTAGACCATATTTAGATTGATTTGTTGTCATATTCATTGATGACATATTAATTTATTAGCATGATAAATTTGAACATGCTGAGCATTTGAGAACAGTGTTACGGGCTTTAAGAGAAAAGTAGTTGTATGTGAAATTTAGCAAATGTGAATTCTGGTTATGAGAGGTCAATTTTTTGGGCTATATAGTGTCAGCATCAGGTATCCGAGTTGATCCGAGCAAGATTTAGATTGGAAGCCTTCGAGAAATGTTTCTGAAGTCTGTAGTTTTCTGGGACTTACCGGTTATTATAGACAGTTCGTAAAAGGCTTTTCGATGATTGCAACTCCATTAACGAAACTACTTCAGAAAGATGTGAAGTTTGAATGGTCTGAAAAGTGTCAGAAAAGCTTTGATCAATTGAAAGCTATTAACTGAAGCACCAGTATTAGTGCAACCCGAATCGGGTAAAGAATTTATGCTTTATAGTGATGCTTTGCTGAATGGTTTGGGATGTGTTTTGATGCAACAAGGCAAAGTTATTGCTTATGCTTCGAGACAGTTAAAGCTTCACGAAAAGAATTATCTGACGCACGATCTGGAATTAGTTGCGATTGTGTTTGCTTTGAAAATTTGGTGCCACTATCTGTTTGGTGAGAAATGTCACGTATATTCTGATCATAAGAGATTGAAATATCTGATGACTTAGAAAGATTTGAACCTGTGACAGAGAAGATGGCTAGAACTGCTAAAAGATTACGAGCTTGTTATTGATTATCATCGGGGAAAAGCAAATGTTGCTGCTAACACTTTGAGTCGAAAATCATTGTCTGCATTGTGTGCTATGAATGCTCAATTGTGTATGTTTGTTGATGGTTTGATTTTATCCGAATTGAAAGCAAGACCTTTGTTCTTACAGAAGATTATTGATGCTCAGAAGGTTGATAATGAGATTTTAGTAAAACGAACTGAGTGTGAATTGAATTCTGATTCTGAATATCGAATTGATAATGATGATTGTCTAAGATTGTGAGATACAATTTGTGTTCCGAGAAATCCAGAGTTAATTTAAGTAATTTTGAATGAAGCTCATAACAGTCGTTTATCTATTCATCTGGGTAGTACAAAATGTAAAATGATCTGAAACAGCTTTATTGGTGGCATGGTATGAAGCGTGATATCTCTAAATTTGTTGCAAAATGCTTAATCTGTCAGCAAGTTAAAGGCTAACATCAAGTGCCTTCTTATTTGTTGCAGCCGATTATGATTCTCGAATAGAAATGGGATAAAGTAACGATGGATTTTGTTTCGGGTTTACCCGTATCTCTGAGAAAGAAAGATACGATCTGGGTTGTGGTTGATCGATTGATGAACTCAGCTCATTTTATTCTGATACGATCTGATTACTTGCTTGATAAATTATCTGAGTTGTACATTTTCGATGTTGTGAGATTGCACGGAGTGATGTTGCCTATTGTGTCCGATAGAGATCCGAGATTCACTTTACGGTTTTGGAAGAAACTACAAGAAGCATTAGGTACAAAATTACATTCCAGTATTGCTTTTCACCCACAAATGGATGGTCAACCTGAGCGGATTATTTAGATTCTCCAGCATATGTTGAGATGTTGCATTCTTGAGTTTGAAGGTACATGGGAACAATATTTACCTTTGATTGAATTCGCTTATAATAATAGTTTTCAATCGAGCATTAAAATGGCACCATACGAAGCCTTATATGGTCGCAAATGTCGTACACATTTGTATTGGATCGAGCTCAGTGAAAATAAGATACACATAGTCGATTTGATAAAAGAGACTGAACAAAAAGTGAAAATAATCTGAGATAGTATAAAAGTAGCTTTCGATCGTCAGAAATCATACGCAGATTTGAAACGAAAAGATATTGAATTTGAGATTGGTGACAAAGTATTTCTGAAAGTGTCCCCATGGAAGAAAGTACTCTGATTCGGTAGAAAAGGCAAGTTGAGTCCAAGGTTCATCGGGCCATATAAGATTATTAAGCGTGTCAGACCGGTTGCTTACAGATTGTTGTTGCCACCAGAACTAGAAAAGATTCATAATGTGTTTCATGTATCTGCTTTGACGATACAGATCTAATCCTTCGTATGTGATTTCTCCGTCTAAGATTGAGATTTAGTCTGATATGACTTACGAAGAAGAACCGATCCATATATTAGCTCGCAAGGTTAAGAAACTGCGAAATAAGAAAATTTCGTTCGTAAAAGTGATGTGGCATCGACACGATATTGAAGAGTCTACGTGGGAGCCCGAAGAGGCTATGAGACAGCAATATCCGAATCTGTTCAACGGTAAGATTTTCGGGGACAAAAATCCCTAAGGGGGGAGAATTGTAATAGTCTGGTTTGGACCCTAGTCGAAAAAGTAGTTTTGGGACCACAAATCCGAGTTAAAAAATATTTTAATATTATTTTCTGTGCTTATAATATGTGAATTGACAAGTGTGAAAGTTTCGTAAGAAAATTCGATAATTTGTGTGCTTAATTTGTAAAAAGGACCTAATCTCGTAAATTGTAAAAGTGGCCTTCTAATTGTTAAAGTGCCTATTTGATATGTCTCTTTAAATGTGAGGTCCTTATGCTGTAAATGGACCATTGAATTAATGTTTGGACATAGTTGGAAATTAGATAGTGGAATTCTAATGAAATTAGTAAGGCTAAAATGGTAAAATAAATATAAATGTTATATTAATAAAACAAAAACATAAATTTGGTGTTATATTCACCACCATTGCTGAAAATCAAAGAAATAAGAAAGAAAAAGATTGAGTTAGGGTTCGGCACTTGTGATTGTGGATTAAGGTATGTATTCTGTTTGATTTTTGATAATTTTTATATTTTTGTAATCATTGCTTAGTATTCTATCAAGACCATGCTTTAATTTCTAATTTTGTTGATGATTTCGAGTTGAGCCATTGATGAAACTATGAGCTTTATGAGGTTTGATGTTAGTAAATGAAAGATATGTTTTGGGTTAGCATATTTTGTCTTTGAATTTTTGATGAAATTGAGTAATTTGGGCTAAATTGTGAAAATGATATTTTGAGGGACTAAAATGTGAAATAAATGAAATATATGAACTTATATGAATACTATGAAAATTCGGCTAAGCATGGGTATATGCAAATTATGTGTATTGTGTGATTTCGTGAAATAGGGACTAAATTGACAGAATGTGAAAATGTGAGGGCTAATTTGTAAAATGCCCTAAATGTGTGTTTGTGGGTTGTTTTGAATGATTTGGTGAATAAAAGAATTAAATTTGAATTTATATAGATCAAGAGTTAAAGAAAATGAAATTAGATCGAGGAAAGTCGAAAGTCATCGAGTAGCTGATTCCGTCTATCCGAATCTGTACGAGATAAGTCGATATACAAATAAATGTATTTGAATTGATTTGTTCATGTATATATATCATTGTATTATGATGAATGATATTATGAGAGTTGAATATAAGATATCCGAGAAAGTATCGACAAAGTTCCGACGTCCAAAAAGCCTCGTACGAACCTTAGTAATAGTTAGGATACATATGTCATGACATAGGATCCGATATGTGTACTCGTGTAAGACCACGTCTGGGACGTTGGCATCGTGCTTGATTTCGTGTAAGACCCTGTCTGGGACAGTGGCATTGATGTTTCATTACATGTAAGACCACGTCTGGGACGTTGGCATTGTATTTGCTTTCCGAGCTATCCGCGTATCCTTATGATTCCGAACGGTTCCATGGGCATTCCGAGAAACGAATGATTATATGAGATGTGTATCTGATTTAGGTAAGTTTGAATTGTATACTATATTTGAGAATGAAAGGTAAGTTTATATGCAAATGATGATATATAATCTAAGCATGTGAATATATGCTATATGTGCAAATGATTTGAGAATATGTGATATGTACATGAACAAGAGATTTTTTTTGGTTATTGGCTAAAGTATATGTAATTTGATAATGTTTACATGTCTTGAATGATAAGTTTATTTGTATATGACTTACTAAGCTTTTGAAAGCTTACTCTGTGTGTTTTTCAACTGTTTTATAGATATCGAAGCTACTGGGAGCTCAGGGATCGTTGAGGATCGTCACCACACTATCGAACTATATTTTGGTACCTTTTGGAAATGTATATATTGAAATATGGTGTGTATAGGCTAGAAGTATGTGATTATGTTTTGTGATGTATATATCTTGCCATGTGATATAGCTAGTTTGAGGTTGAACTTATGGTTAGATTTTAGTATATGTTATGTGATGCAAATTATGCTTAGGTGATGTGTTTATGGACGGCCAAAAGAGTTGGTCAATTTGGTAAGTTTTGGAATTTGCCTAGTATGAAATTTTGTAAGGTTTTGGCATGAGATTTGATCATATGATTAGAGATTATGAAACCATATGTTTTGGTATGTTTTTGATTTATGGAATGACATGAATTGGTAGGTGATATGAACATGAAATTGGTTGATAATGTTATGGCATGAATGGTGTATGTTTTGGTATTGAAATTTGCTGAAATTATAGTGCAAATGTGCTTGGTTTGATGCTTGTAGGTTTGACCGAAATTGGGTGGCAAATTGGCTTTTCTAATGGCCTATTTTTGTCCACACAAACAGAGACAGGGGCGTGTGTCTTAGCCGTGTCTGACACACGGTCATGTTGCACGGCCGTGTGTCCCCTAGGGTATCCTACGATTTAAGTCAGGCTTAAGCACGGCCAAGGCACACGGGCGTGTGGCTAGCTGTATGACCCAAGTCAGTTTCGACCACGGTCAAGGCACACGGGCGTGTGGCTAGCCGTGTGACCCAAGTCAATTTTGACCACGGTCAAGGCACTCGGGCGTGTCTTGTGGCCGTGTGAGCAAGTCAGTATGTATGCCCTATTTTGACACGGCCTAGACACACGAGTGTGTCTATTGCCGTGTAAGGCACACGGCCTGTTCACACGGGCTTGTGACCTATACAACTTTGAAATATGTTTAAGTTTCAAAAATTTTTGTATAAGCTCGGTTTAGTCCTAACCCTTTTCAAATGCATGTTTAAGGTTTTGATGACCTATATAAGGGACTCTATGATAATGTTTGATTATGATTGTGGATGATGTGTATGAATTATCTGCAAAATGTTTTGGTTGTTTGGTAATGCCTTTAACCCTAATCTGGCGACGGATACGGGTTAGGGGTGTTACAAAACTACTTCAGGAAGATGTGAAATTTGATTGGTCTGAAAAGTGTCAGAAAAGTTTTGATCAGTTGAAAGCCCTATTGACTGAAGCTCCAGTGTTAGTACAACTAGAATCGGGTAAAGAATTTGTTATCTACAGTGATGCTTTGTTGAATGGCCTGGGTTGTGTTTTGATGCAAGAAAGCAAAGTCGTAGCTTATGCCTCGAGATAGTTGAAGCCGCATGAAAAGAACTATCCGACACAGGATCTGAAATTGGTGGCTATTGTGTTTGATTTGAAAAGTTGGCACCACTATCTGTTTGGTGAGAAATGTCACATTTATTCTGATCATAAAAGTTTAAAATATCTGATGACTCAGAAAGATTTCAATTTGCATAAGAGAAGATGGCTAGAATTGCTAAAAGACTATGAGCTTGTTATTGATTATCATCTGGGAAAAGCAAATATTGTTGCTGATGCTTTGAGTCAGAAATCATTGTTTGCATTACGTGCCATGAATGCTCATTTTTCTTTGTCTGATGATGGTTTGATTTTTGTGGAGTTAAAAGCGATACCTTTGTTCTTACAGCAGATTATTGATATTCAGAAGGTTGATAATGAGATTTTAACAAAACTATAACGCCCTAAATCTCGAAAACCCTATTTAAATTATTTTTGTGTGTTTGTGACATGGATGTATGTCTGACTTAGTGATTTAATGCTCTGGGAGTGTCTGAGAAGTTATGGGTTCAAGTCCTGGCTTGAGCAAAATTTTGGTTTTATTTGAATAAACTCTTGTCTACAGCTAGAAGACTTTTAAATTAATGTGAGTAGGACATGACAAAGTGAGCATGTAACACCCCAAACTCGGCCTGGACGTTATGGCCGAATATGACGTGTCACACGCAGTTTAAAAATCCATGTTTCGTTTTATTACCTAAAAACTGACCGTTGATGGCTAACCAGAGTGAATGAAGGCTAAGTACCAGGTAGGTATCCGAAACAGAGGAGGTGAGCCATGAAGGCTGCTTAAGTACCAAGCTCTTGTTTGGATCCAATCCTAGACATGCCCACAACCATTGCCACACTTTGGTAAACTGGTTGAAATTTCCTTAAAGTGGTTATCTTTATTATACCCATTATGTGCGTCGTTGTGTTACTTTGAAAACGGTATCACTTTGAAAACGCGTCCTAAGTCTAGCCCATTTTGATTATTATCAGAAAATATAGAGTTAGTTTAAAGATAATCCCAAATAAATAGTTAAAATGGCCTTATTACAACCTAAATATAAATAATATTAAAAGTGAAGATAAACTAAAAGAAAAACCGTTTATTCGTTGAAAAGTCCAAACGTGATCATCATGGCCACCCCAAATCCCCTCCGGCTCCAAGTCCTTATATCAAGGCTCACCTACAAAGATTAGAAAGAAAGGGGGGTGAGTTTGGAAAAACTCAGTGTGCAACAAGCCCCCTTCAGAGCCCAAGTCAATATCAGCCTACTAGGCCTAAGCCCAAATTCAGTTACCACATATACTGGCCGAAGCCTTTATTTGTTCATATCATGGGTCAAGCCTTTATTTGTTCATATATTGGGCGAAGCCTTTTCATTATTCATATCACATGGGGCAAGCCTTTTCTCAGAAAAGCAGATGGCCCATAGGCCCATTTCAACATCACATGTAACATTCATGCAAGAATGCAAACCCATTTGGGGAGACTACTCAACCCACCATCCGCTACTCTCCACCCGTACCAACTAAGCTCTCCATGTGGGGAATAACTCAACCCACCCAACCAAACTCTCCACTGGCAGCATAGCTGCTTTATCATATAACTGGAGGCCTAGCCTCTTTAAATAACTGGGGCAAAAGCCCTTTTCGATGGCGGGAAAAAAGCCCTTTTCACTTCCTCCATCCATATAAAACCCAACCCAATGCATTTATGAATACATCATGTGCATATCATACTTATTATGTGCATATCATACATATCATGTGCATATCATACATGTCATGTGCATATCGTACATATCATGTGCATATCATATCAATCATGTATATCAAAATCTCATATATCAAATTCATAACTAAACCCTAGGGGTATAATGGTCATTTTTACCTAGGGGCAAAATAGTCATTTTCATATGATAAAGGTAATTTCATAATTTTACCAAGTATTAGGGTTTTCCATGTTCATTAACAGTTACTATCAATACATAGGTTTTATACCGCGATTCTGGCCCATTTTTAGCGAAACCGAGTTATTGGGCCAAAACCCCTAATAGGCCCTGTCGATTTAGTCATCTAGGCCAATTTATCCTATATTCCATAATATTATTATCAGTCTCAACGTGCAATTTAAAATGTTTTCATTTCCTACCGAATTTACCCAAATGGGCTCGAAAGCCCATTGGGCCCGATTTTAACCCCTTGAGGCCCAACTTACTGTAAATGCCAAACATCATGCTCTTACCTTTTCCAACGTTCACGATCATCGTTATAGAGGATCTAATTAACCGATGAGCATTTGCTTGCTCACAAGTCCTTAAAATGCCAGAATTTTGGCATTTCGGCTTTTCGGCATTTATTGAGTTAAGCTACAAAAGAAGGTTCGTAACACACCTATTTGGCGATATTCGTCGACGAGATCTCCTACACGATTTCTCCTATAATCAACCGTTAATAAATCAGCTTCCATTAATTGACCCAAAACATGAACCAACTTATATTAGTACTTACACATTCGGCCACCATCCAAAATGGACTTAAAAACCTTACCTTGCTGATATTGATTGACTAGATCTAGCCACTCCGGAGATCCAAACTGGCTCAAGTCGACACTACGCCTTGCTGCTCCTCCACTATAGAAATCATAAAAAATTAAAAGAAGAACTACATAAAGCCTAACCCATATTCGGCCACCTCCCTAAACTGGAGAGGTTTCGGCTTTTGGCCATAAGTTACTCTAGAATTCGAGCACTTACCCCAGTCTTTCTCCTCTTGAATCCGTTATGCCTAAAAGATGAAGGAATTGAATGCCAACAATTGAAAAGGAAAGAAAAGGTTTCTGGTAACAAAGAATCGGCACCCCCTATCTTCACTGATTTCTGGCTTTTGCAGTATTTCGGCAGAAATAGAGATAAGGGAAAGAAACAATGGTGAATGGAGGGAAATAGTGGGCTGGTTTGGAAGAAGGAGAAGGAAGAAAAGATGGTAGATTCGGCTGCAAAAGAAAAAGGGAGAAAAAGACTAATTCTCCAGGGAAAAAACGGCACAAAAATACCTAAGTGCCGAAAATCCCTAACTAAACCTCTTTGCCGAAATTTCCCCCTCCAATCTCCCTTATTCGGCCAACTCTATCCCCATATCAAATCCCTAAAATCTCTCCCCTTATCCCTCATTAATCCATGCATTTGACTGATTCAAACTCTCCTCTAGCAGAATCCACTTGGACTCCAACACTTACCCTTCCTGCACATAAAAATAAATGCATCTATTTGCCATCACAGGGAATCGATCCCAAGTCCTCCCTTAAGCTCCACACGCCACCTTTTTAGGAGCTTAGTGGCGTCACCCTTGCCACTTTACTAAAGCTCTTTTTGTGATACATTTCTCCCACAACTTTACATAAGGCCATCTAGCCAGAACCCCTAACTCTTAAGTCCAAAATTCAGAAATTCAACCGGGTTTTGGCCAACACATGGGCCTTCCATAAGCCCATTTACCTACTCAAAATATGAATTTCACAACCAAATACCAAATTTTAAAAACTTTAACAAAATATTGAGAACAGCGAATAAATCCAAAAATAAAGGGAGGGGAGTTTGAATCAGTCATGGAGAGATTGTAGGAGGGAGTTAAGGAGAGAATCAGGGGATTTTAAAGTTGTGGGGAGTTCGTGCCAAATGGGGACTCTAGGCACTCAAGAATTTGGCCTAGGGGTCATACTCCTCATTTTGGCCAGTTTGGTACTCTCATTTTCCCTTTTTGCATTTTGGAGTCCTTTTGCACTTTTGCTGAATAGCCGATTTCTGCTAGGGGTCTTGGGGGTACTTCTCGTTTTGACCATTCTGGCACTTGCCTATTCCTCTTTAGCTCTTCACAATAGTGTTTATTGATCAACTATCTTCTCTTCTTTTGCTTCTCAACTTTCGGGTCTTTTTGTTCATGATTCATTGATCGATTGTTTCCTCCTCTTTCCTTGGACTTCCTTTGCTTTTCTACTGTGTTGGCCGAACCTAAGGTCCTTTGTTCTTCAAAGCCAAACATCTTGTTCCCACTTTCCTTCTTTCTTCTCTTGGCCGAATGGTTCTTGGCCGAATGTCCCTTTACCATTCAGGCAACTTCTAGGCTTGGGTCTTAGCTAAGTATTGGTGAGTCTTCTTCTCAGGGTATGTCAACTTCTTCTTCTGTGGGCCAAATGTACCCTTCTTACTCATTCTTTTCTTCACCTTAGTGATTGATTTTGTAATGCTGGGACTTTCTCGTTGTTGCTAGGGGCTCGTTTTCAATAAGCAAGGTGTCAGATCGATTACTCTTTCCCCTACAAGTGATCCTTCCATTTGCGGTGAGTACTTTAAGTTCTACATACTTATGTTGGATTACAGATTCTTATAGATTAGTTAACTATTTCGTGTGAAGGTTATAGCTTTGGAGAGAATACATTGGTTGGATCAAAAAGAAGGTCCTGCGTTTGGTTGATTGGTAAGTAGCGATGAGTAGGGTAAAGTATTCTCAATACCTTAGTATTGGATTAAAAAGGGTTTGAGACTAATGAGAGGTTACGGTTGACCATAGGTTCTTGATCTTGGAGGAATTTCGGCTACAACTCCATATCAGGTGTGTGAACACTATCATTAGATGTGTGATAGCAAAAGCCGAAAAGTGGGTTGTTGGCACCACACGGGCGTATGGCCGCCTGTGTGGCAGGCCTAGTAGCAAAACGAGGTCGTGATGTCGACAAAATGGCCATGAGCGATTTCATGAGCCAAAACGGTATTGGGCCATTCTGGGCAGTATGGACCCAATAGGCTTGTAACACCCCTAACTCATATTTGTTGCCGGACTAGGGTTATGAGGCATTACCGATTAAAAGCACAAACCCAAACATTAATAAAATTTCACCCAAGTCAAACTCATTTATAAATAAAATGTAGGTAACTTATATTTCAGAACATATACTGTTTTGCACATTGTAAACACAAGTCATATCAGATTTCAGCTTAATACTTACTGCGTATAATGCAAATATATATATAACATTAATCATTAACAACATGGTTAAACATATTATTAGGTCAATTATGAAATTATGCAAAATCACCAAATATCACATGCATATTCTTATAGTTTAATAAGTCATAATACACATAAATAAAAATTTACTTACATACACAACTAGGGTCAAGGTAAATTTTGAATTTGTATGCTTTGTATTTAAATATAAATTTTAAACATCCATACGGCACTAACCATATATTACCATATATTTCTTTTAAAAATATTAATCATAAAAGACTGTACATATTTATTCTAGGTCATTAAATCATGCCCATTTGACCTTAGTAAATTTAATAATTTTATGAAAACACACCACCCTAAAGTACACTAATTACCTATGCCAATCAATATGTCTGAGATTGCATACTCAACAACCAATTAACTGTTAACATTCGATCAACTTAAGCTTTGGTTTACTATTTGACATTTAAAACTCAACTTTAATAGCATATCCATGATAACCAAGTTTAAGCAGGCAACCATGATCTAATAAGTTTGATTGTGAATACTTATCAACTGAAGGGGATTGTTTCTATCATTGCAAAATGCAACCCACATCTAATCATACTCAAAACTTAAATCTTACTTATCATGTACAAAACAAATTAAGTCACATTATCATATGCATAAATATTTATAATGCATTATCATAAAATTTCCAAACCAACTCATATTACAATCTATACTTCTCAATAATAAGGCATTAACTACAAATAGACATACAATCAAAGCACGAATCTTACCTGCCATGTAATAACCATATTAAAAAAATTTAAGTTATGTTCGGTCTTAGCCAAGTCTATGTTGCCGAATCACATATATTACATTGACCAAATACACCCACCACAATCACATATATTTTACTCTATGTATACCTTAGCCAAATCAACCATATATTCAACTAAAATCATTAATCATTATTAAAACATAAAACACCTATCATGAACATCATTCATTCATAGCACTTAACAATTTTACTAAAACGAATTCAAGCCACAACCAAGCATAACCGAATTTAAACATGGGAATTAAGCCATTTTCTCATGGCCTTTATACATGCACTTTCCAAAATAACTAACTCCAAAGATAGCCTATACATGCCATAATTCGAGTTTAGCTTAAAAGGTACCAAAATAGTAGATAGTGTGATGATCTTTCTGATGATCCCTGAGCTCGTAACTTGATCCAAAATCTATAAAACAAAAACACACCTTAACACAGAGTAAGCTTTTTATAGCTTAGTAAGTCATAAGCAAATATACAGCCCAATGATAATATCAACTTAACTAAACCAAGCCAAATTATATTTTCATAACACATTTAGATCCAAACATATAAAGTTCATATTATATATATGTATATTCATTTATAAATGCCAGCTTGGTCAAGTGCTATTATAATCCAAATAATTAATTATCATTCAACCTTCAAGCCAAAATGTCAAAATATATATACTGAATATACATACACTTATATACTTGAGCTCAAAATCATAATATAACATCATGTATATATACATATCTATATGGCCGAATATACATGGTATTGTATACACCTATTCAAAAATTGATTCCATAATATTCATATCATTCATCCATAAGACCAAACACATATATCATGATCACATAAATCCTTTATTTGCATCACACATGATTTACAGCAAATAACCAAATTACTTACTTACCTTATTTTAGTTAGGTAGCCAACTATTCCATACCTGGTCGTTTCCACTCATTTTACACTTTCAATCACAACTTATCGATGCCCGATGAACTATTCAGAATTGGATAGGACACTCGGATAATCACACATATCGTACAATGCCAACGTCCCAGACGTGGTCTTACATGTAATCACATATTGATGCCACTATCCCAGACAGGGTCTTACCCGCACATATATATCAGAATCAAATATCGATGCCATGGTCTTACTCGTACACATACATCGGAATCCTATGTCATGACATACATATCCTAACTATTCCTAAGGTTCATACGGGGCTTTCAGACGTCATAACTCGATCAAAACGAATTTGGAACATAATAATCAAGCTTATTCACATTTGGCTATAGCATATATAAAATCATATACGTCTATTTTCTTATAAACTTACCTCGAACTATGTAAAATGGAACGGGACAGCTAGTCGACAACTTTCGTTTTCCCCCAATCCAAATCTGATTTCTTTGGTTCTCGATCTATACATATTCAAATTAAACTTATTCAAACATATTTTCATTCAATTTAGTCCAAAAGCACATAAATGGGCAAATTACCATTTTACCCCTAACATTTACACTTTTTACAATTTAGTCCTATTGCACAAAACACAAAACATACAAAATTTCCCTATCCCCATGTTTGGCTGAATATTCGTAGTATTCATACGAGTCTATGTGTTTCATTTATTTTACATTTTAGTCCTTTAAATTATTATTTTTGCAATTTAGTCCTAATTACTCAAAATCATCAAAAATTCCAATACAAAACATGTTAACCCAAAACATATCTTTCATGTTTTATCATCAAACAACAAAAATCACAAGCTCTCATCAATAGCATAACTCAAAATATTCATCAAAATCAAAAATTTAAGCGTGGGTCTTGTAGATTACTTAGCAACGATCTCAAAAACGTAAATATTATCAAAAACTGAGCTAAACAGATACCTTGATTGAGCTTGAAAGTAACTGAACCCTAGTTTCTTTTTCTTTTATTTAGTTTCGGTAAGAACACAAATATAAACACTTATATTAGCTTTATTTTATGTTTTATGATATATATATTATAACTTATTATAACTTAAAGTTTAATTTACATATAAAACCTTAATGAAATAATATAAAAACTATATAATATATGCCTTATACCGTCCAAATAATATGTCAATGGGCTATTTAAAACTTAAAGGCTTCCATTAATAAAGCCAATAGCAATTCAGTCCCTTACACAATAAACTACCAAATTTTTAATTTACACGATTAAGTCCTTTTATTTAATCGGGCACTTAAACGACAAAATTAAATCACAAAAATTTCACAGATATAAATTCACACAAAATAAACACAAAAACAATTTTTAAATGTTTTTCTGACTCGGATTTGTGGTCCCAAAACCACCGTTCCGATTAGGGTCTAAATCGGGTTGTTACAAGGCTTGTGGGCCCCACGCAGAGAAATTGCTCAAATTTTGGTAAATTGTCGGCCAAGTTGAGTGGACAACACGGCTGAGGCCATTTTTGGGCGATGTGGGCCATCGAGAGTATATGGGCCCCCAATATGGGCTATAGGCCCATTAGCACTGATTGATTGATAAGGTTGCACGAGTCACACAAGACGACTGTGGACCTATAGTTGGGTCAGTAAGTACATTTAAACCCCATACTGATGATATGACCTTTATACCCCTGTGAGGTAAATTGACTGAAATACCCCTATATTATGTATGACTGTTTTTTAGCATGACATTTTTGCATACACGTATGATATTATGTTGCATTACATGGGGTGGGATATATGATTTTGGAGGAAGTGTACTGAAAGGCTATAAGCCTATTCTCGCGACTCACTTTGCAAATCTTTCGTTCTAGTCTAGGAAAGTATGACTTGGTGTATAGGGTTGGATGGGTCGATTTAATCCCCACATAGTGTGTAGGGCTGGTACAAAGATGGTGTGTAGCGAATGGATTGGGTTGGATTCTTTGCTTGCATATTATACTGAAATGGGCTAAGGCTCATACTGCCTCTGTTACTGAAACGGGCTAAGGCCCAGACTGCCACTGTTACTAAAAAAGGGGCTAAGGCCCTTAACTGGAACTAAAGGGCCTAGGCACAGATTGTATATACACTGGTTGTTTGCTGTTATGGGATTTCACACACAGAGTTTTCGTAAACTCACCCATCTGTTAACTGTGCAGGAAATCCTCAGGCTTAGACGGACCGAGGCGACGGAGGACTCAGAGGTTGCCACTCGACGTAATTTCTTTTAATATTATACTTAAGATTTTATCTTGGGTTTTTATTATATAATAAGGCCTTTTCAATTCTTATTTTAATTTGGGGATTTTATTTACTTTATTTTACTTGTTAGTAATAGGACTCAGATTTTCAAGTAAATATAAACAACAAAGCTTCCGCTACACATTTTGAAAGCTTCCGCAACAAACACCATTTTAAAGTTTAATAACAAACTAATATAATTACTATTTTGCTAAATCAACTTGAATTTTTGCAATAAACCAAACACTCTAAACTTTTGTTAAGAACCTAATGAAGTTTTTATGTAGAACAGATTTTCACAGAATTCGTGTTTTGGAAAAACACTCAAATGTGACATCACAGATTCGGCCATAACGTCTAGGCCGGGTCTGGGGTGTTACATTTAGTGGTATCAGAGCTAGGTTGCAAAACTCGGCTGTGGGTTTGGGTTTTTCCAAAATGTAGAAATTTCAATAACGTTGATTTAAAATGGTTTAAAGAGATTATTTGGGTTTATGTTTTACTAAAGGAGTGGTACACTGAGTCTCCGCACTGATCTTGTAAGTCTTCTGATTATTGTTTTTGAAAGAATAATATTGAAATGTTATTACTAAAACTACATTAGGTAGTTAAACTGTGATGAAACTCTTTAGTTAGAGTAAACTACGAACCGTAGTAAGACTGCGAATTGCAAAAATAAACTCTGAGATGATATTGTTCATAAGACATCTGTAATAAACACTGGAACAATAAACTGATTGGCATGAAACTTTTAATACAGAGACAAAACCATGATTGGATAAATGAACACTAGGGGTACTCGTGGTAGAGGCCGCGGCAGGAGCCGTGGAGGTGCTCGGGCTAGGTCTTTGTCTTCTGGACACCAGCCTAATGAGGAAGTTAGAGAGGCACCAGCTTCACCTATGGCTGGGATAGGGTCTCAAAATTGAGCAGTTGGGGACAACGCAGTATCCCAAGCAATGTTGAGGATTCTGGAAAGGGTCGTTGGGCCTGGTACTGGTAATGTAGGCCAAAGGTCGGTTACGGAATGACTCAGGTCTAATGGGGAAGAGATATTTAGGAGTATATTGGGGTTGCCCCTAATATGGCTGAATATTGGATGGAGGCATGTAACACCCCAAACTTGGCCCAGATGTTATGGCCAGATCTAGCGTGTCACATTGAAGTGTTTTATCAAAAACCTTGTTTTCATTGAAAACACTTCTTTAAATAAAAACTATTCCTTCTTGTATGATAATAATTACTTTGTAAAATATCTTTTCAGTTGCGGAAGCTTTATTTAAAACAGATGATCTACTAAAACTTGTCATTTAAAAATTAAGTTGCGGAAACGTAATATTTGAAAACAGTTATGGTTTAGGAAAACCATGTTCTACTTCTAATAAATATAAAGCATAAAAATAATAATAAACCTAATTTGAAATAATAACTAGAGGAAAGGCCTTATTACAATCTGGACTGAAATAACTTATAATACTAGAAATTATATGCTAAAGAAAACAAGTCCAAGTCATCTTGCTAGCTGGCCGCCTTGGAGTCCCTCCAACCGTCGAACCACCTACTGAGGATCACCTGAGAAAAATAAAAGAGGGGGTGAGTTTTCGAAAACTCAGTGTGTACAACCCTCGGCAAATAGAAAAACATGCAGTAGCAAGGCTTTTCGGGCCTAAGCCCAATTCAATATCAGAACAGATGTAAAGCAATCAAATATGCACGGATCCCACCCATCCAACTGCTACACACTATCTTCATCCCCCGATACACACCATGTGGGGATATAAATATCGACCTACCTATCTGATGCACTCCAATGGTACCCCGGTTGTGGTACTACCTAACGTTGCAACAAAGCTGCTAATCATATATTGGGCTTAAAAAGCCGTCGGTGGATCCACAGTCGTCAAGCAACCATGCGATCCTCATATACTTCCTCTGTTCCATAATTCCCAACCCATATGCAACCTAAACAGAATACCATATGAATGCAGCAGGTAAACATGTAACATCCATAAACCTCACATTCAACACATATCCCTTAGGGGCTTTTCAGTAATTTCTCTTTATTATGGGTTATTACTTACCTTGGCCTGTTAACAAGTCCTTATTGGCTAAAGCGAACAGATACTATGCACCAAGAAGAAATCCAGAGAAGAGGAGGTGGGTCAATAAGACCGCTTAAGTACCAAGCTCTCCCTAGATCCAATCCTAGACATGCATATACCCATTGCCACACCTTAACCTTATGGCTTGTCCACGGTCACAATTAATTAATTATTTAAGTTTTATGTCTATTTAAACAGTTATCAGATACTAGGCCCAAAACCCCTTACAAAGCCCAAACGAGTCTACATACATGTATATGGCCCACTAGGCCCAATCTCATTCATATAGCCCATTAGGTCCAAATCACATTCGTATGGCCCGTCAGGCCCAATCACATTCATAGACATGCAATCTTATGATTTTTCATCACTTAGTAACAAATTGCCAATTTTGCCTATTATGGGCCCTACAACCCATTGGGCCTATTTAGCCCATTCTAGCCCAGTTGGCCAATACACGGGCCAAGTCCACAGAATTGTACATGGGGCCTCTAATAACCTATCAGTTTCCCTTTACGAGTGTTCGTGCACTCATAAGTCTATTGTAGCCAAACTTCTGGCTTTTCGGCATTTCAGCTTTTCGGGATTTGCCGATCTACTGTGTGTGCGGTGTATGTACACACCTAATACTAAAACGTGCTGCAATATCCTCAACCACGAACCTAAAAATGATGTCACTCAACGATTAATCACACACTTATCAAAAATGATCACCAAAAGCCGAAAATCTCACCTTTGCCTTACCTTAAACGATAAGCCTTAACAGCCCTTCCTTGATCACTAATCACGAGTATTTCTTAAATCTAAAAGCCAAAGACACTTAAGAAGCAATTCAACACAGATTTGAAATCTGAGATTCGATACTAATCCAACAAGAATCAACCGAAGTATAAGGAGTAGCAGCGACACAGAGGGTCTTCAACCAAAGAGGTATTTGGCTTTTGAGATTTGTATGGTGAAAGGGGTTATTCGGCACAAATAAGAAGAAGAGAAGAAGGAATCGGTTAAAACCAAAGGTGAATCAAAAGAGAATTTGAGAAGAAAAAGAATGGAAAATTGGCAAGCAAGGAACAATGAGAGAAAAATGTTTTGGCAACACAAAAAAAAAAAAAAAGAAAAATTCGGCTAAAGGAAGAGAAGTAATTTTGGCAATACCCTAGAATCCCCAAAATCGGCACCTATATATACTATAGTTGAATTTACCTATCCCTAAATCCCCTAATCGGCTCTACTTCTCTACAACCCTCATCTCCTAACTTTTCTCCCTGATAACTCCTTAATCCCTTCCTTAAATTTCTCCTCTGATCACTCTCTTCAGAGTTCACATCCAACGCCACTACTGGCCATTTATTGAGCAAAAATAAATCCTTCTTTTGAGCAAAGAGGGATTCGAACCCCAAACCCCACATGTGATGCTACTTGCCACTCCAACACAAGGCTCCTTGTGTCCAATTCCTCATTCATTTATTTAAAATCCAAACTACTTACCATCAAGGTTCTTTTAATTATTAAAATATAATTTCCTTCACCCCAAAGTTTGAACTCAAAACTTAACAGGCCTATTATCACATAAATAACACTCGACTAGGAATATTAAGCACACCTTTTATAAAAACCAAAAAAAAGAAAGTTTAAGATTTTTGGGGTGTTACAAGGCCACAGAAAGGATCATGGATGACCTTGACTGTACCCTGACCAAAAGCTAAAAGGTGCAGTATCTTTACTGAGGGACAAGGCCTATCAGTGGTGGCTTACCGTCAAAGAGGGAACTCAAGCTGATCGATTAACCTAGGAGTTTTTCAAGAGTACCTTCCAGGCTAAATATGTGGGTGCCAGCTATGTAGATGCCCGTAGGAGTGAATTTCTGAACTTAACTCAGGGTGATAGGACAGTGGCTGAATATGAGGCCGAATTTTTACGACTGAGCCGCTACGCACGTGGGATGGTGGCAACAGAATATGAGCAGTGTGTTCAGTTTGAGGATGGCCTCAGAGATGGTCCAAGGGTTCTGATAGCTCCTCAGAGGGAGCGAGATTTTGCAGCACTGGTTGACAAGGCAAAAATCACCGAGGATGTGACGCGCTCTGAGTACCAGAACAGAGAGAAAGGCAGAGGTAAGAGGGATGTTAAGCCCTCAAATTCTTTTCAGAGGTTTAAGAAAAGGCCTAGACCTGATGGGCTAGTCAGAGTTAGGACCCCTGTTGCTGCTACTTCTGGACCGCAATTTTGTGCTGATTGTGGAAAGCACCATCAGGGCGAATGTTGGAAAAAGATGGGTGCATGTCTGAAATGCAGATCGTTGGAGCATCGTATCAAGGATTATCCACGGAGGCCCGAGCAGGTACAAGCTACTGGTTTTGGTAATGTTCAACAGGTGGTCAGCAGCCACCGAGAGGCTGGGGTTAGGCTAGGGGTGGAAATGGTTTGGGTCGTGGTCGTGGAGCACTAGACAGAGGTGCTGGTCATACTGAGGCCAGGCAGCCGGCTCTAGTTTGCACTGCACGTCTCCGAGAGGATGGAGACGCTCTAGATGTCATTAAAGATACGTTCTTTATCTATAATGTACCTTATATTGTACTAATTGATGTTGGGTCTACACATTCATACGTAGCATGCTCTCTGTCTAAGATATTGGGTATTATGGCTGAAAACACTATGAGTGAGGTTATTGTTCTATGTCCGCTGGGGCAGTCTGTTCGGATAAATAAAATGTTTAGAGATGTTCCCTTGGAGATACAAGGAGTTTTTTTTTTTCTAGCCGATCTTATGGAGTTGCCTTTCAGAGAATTTAACATAATACTGGGCATAGATTGGTTTAGTTAAACATTGGCTAAGCTTGGATTGTGCCGCTAAACGTGTTGTATTAAGAACTGAGGCAGATGAAAAGGTAGTGGTAATTGGGGAACGACGGAACTATTTGAGTAATGTAATTTCTGCACTAAGGGCCACGCAGTTGGTTTGTAAGGGTTGTAAAGCGTACTTGGCCTATGTTAGTGATATCAAGACTGTTAAGGATTTTTCAGACATCTTTCTTGAGGAGTTACTGAGGTTACCTCCAGAACATGAAGTGGAGTTAGGGATTGAGCTCCTTCTGGGTACAGCTCCGGTATCCATCGCCCCTTACAGAATGGCACCGAATGAACTGGTAGAGCTTAAGGCCCAGATTCAAGAGTTATTGGACCGTGGGTTTATCCGACCCAGTGTGTCTCCGTGGGGAGCTCTAATCTTATTTGTGAAAAAGAAGAACAGATCCATGCGTATGTGCATCGACTACAGACAATTGAATAAGCTAACCATTAAGAACAAATACCATCTATCGAGGATTGATGATCTGTTCGACCAACTGCATAGAGCATCGGTTTTTTCTAAAATAGATCTTTGGTTGGGGTATCACCAATTGAGAGTTAAAGAGGCTGATGTTTACAAGATAGAGTTTAGGACTCGTTATGGACATTATGAGTTCCTGGTAATGCCTTTTAGACTGACAAATGCACCGATAGCCATTATAGATCTGATGAATAGAGTGTTCCAACCCTATCCGAATCGGTTCATTGTAGTATTTATCGATGACATACTGGTGTATTCTAGAACTGAAGATGAACATGTTGAACATCTACGAGTGGTTCGGCAAATCTTGAGGGAGAAACAATTGTACGCCAAGATTAGCAAGTGTGAATTTTGGTTACGTGAGGTAACATTTCTTGGTCATGTGGTATCTGCTGAGGGAATTAGGGTCGATCCTTGAAAAATTGAGGCTGTTGTAGATTGGAAGCAGCCTAAGACTGTGTCAGAAATTCACAATTTTTTGGGTCTAGCAGGGTATTATCGAAGATTTGTAGAGGGGTTTTCACTGATTGCCACGCTGATAAACCGTAATTTATACATATTTATAACCCATGCTTAACGCATTTTATAAATGATTTCTCCTTAGATTTTTTGAATTCGATGCTCCTAATGCCTTAATTTCATGTTTTATTCTTAGGTAAGCATAGGAGAACGAAAGGAATGAGAAACGGTCTAAAAACAGAGAAAATAGGCCAAAGCACGAAATCAACACGGCCTGGACATCTTCACACGGGCAAATCATACGGCCGTGTCAATTTGGCAGAATTGAAGCACAACTTACACGGGTATAACACACGCCCGTGTACCTTGAACACGGCCTGAATTTATCGCACACGGGCGTGTCACACAGGCGTGTCCCTGCCGAGCCCAAGTTGAGTCCAATTCAGAAAAGGCCACTTTTGAGGGTTCTAAGACATTCCAAAGCCTATAAATACACCCTAAAAGAGGAAGAAAGGGGGAGACAGAGAATAGGGAGTAAGGAATTACTCCAAGGGAGGCGATTGATCCATCTCAGAAGCTAGATCTACTATCAAGACTGAAGATCTCTCCTCAATTTCCCCTCTAGGAGTTTTGGGTTTTCTTTATGTTTTGTAATTATTATTATTCTGAGATGTTTTCTTGTTTAGTTATGAACTAAACCCCTAAATACCTAAGGGGGATGAAACCTATGACAAAACCTTGTTATTATTTCTAAATCGTATGATAAATATTTGACTTGTTCTTAATTATGTGTTCTTAATTCTTGTTTTGGTATTTCAGGATATCACTTCAAGTTACTACTCTTAGTTGGAGGAGGAATAGACCCTGACTAGGAGTAACTTTGTCATAATTAAGCGGAGTTGATTGCGCACCTAGATATAGGGTGACAAGATTTTGTCAAATTAGGGTGAAATCTAATAAGGGGATCCATAGATCGAGTTAATGCAACCTTAGGGTGTTAATTAGAGATAACTCTCAGTTATTCAACCTAGGGATTAGACATTGTTAGTCTCGAGAGGGATAATAATATACAGTAGGGATTTCTACGGAACAAGTTAAATGAATAAATCGTCCGGTTCGGAGCCAGAATAACAAGTGAAAGTCTAGGTGGATTTTTCTTTCGGTATTGTCTCAATCAATCGCTTTCCCCAACAGTAATTTCCCAACTTCTATTTTCTGCAAGTTCTTAGTTTAATTAATTAGTTAGTTAAAACAAATCTCTTTTCTTTGGCTAGATAATAAGAAGACAATCATTACTAGTACTCCTAGTCCTTTGGGTTCGACAATCCGGTCTTGCTAAAGCTATATTACCATTTGATAGGTACACTTGCCTACGTCGTGATAATAGTTAGTTTCAAGAACGATTCATTATAAATTTATAAAACTTATCACGGGAAAATCACGATCAAGTTTTTGGTGCCGTTGCCGGGGACTAAGATATTAGGAACACTCAATTTTTATTACTTTAGCCATTTATTTTCATGTAATTTAACTTTAGTTTTTATTTTACTAATTTTAGTTCTTTTTCTCCTAACAGGTTATTGTAGTTTATGACTAGAAGAAACCCGTCGGGAGCATTACTTTTTTGACGAGGAAATTGATCGTACATCTCGTAGAAACCGACGAGAAATCAGGCGCAGCTTAAGATACACAGAGGAAGAGCAAGAGGACGATATCTCAACTACAACCGAGGAGATGGTTGAAAATCAAGACAATCCGCTACCTCCAGCCATACCCGCCGAATTAGCAAATCAGAATCCTACTCCTCGTACTATGTATGATTACGCTAAACCTAATTTTACAGGAACTGAGTCAAGTATAGTTAGGAATACTATTGCTGCAAACAATTTTGAACTGAAACCTAACACGATTCAGATGATACATGATTTGTTCAGTTTGATGGTTCACAGGATGAGAACCCCAACACTCACTTGGCAAATTTCCTAGAACTGTGCGGTACTTTCAAATTTAATAGTGTTTCTGATGATGCCATTCGCCTTCGGTTATTCCCTTTTTCACTGAGGAATAAAGCTAAACAATGGTTGAACTCACTACCACGAGGGTCCATTACCACTTGGGAATAAATGATCGAAAGATTTTTATTAAAATATTTTCCATCGACAAAAACAGCTAAGTTATGTAATGATATATCTTCTTTTGTGTAGATGGACTTAGAAACACTTTACGATGCATGGGAGAGATACAAGGACCTTTTACGAAGGTGCCTACACCATGGATTACCTCTATGGCTGCAAGTTCAAACATTCTACAACAGTGTGAACCCTTCGATAAGACAAATGATTGATGCAGCTGCTGGTGGAACCATCAATAACAAAACACCTGAAGAGGCTTCTGAATTTATTGAAGAGATGTCACTGAATAACTATCAGTGGCAAGTCATGAGGACTAAGCTAACGAAAACAGCATGCGCTTATAACATCGATTCGGTCACTATGTTGTCAAATCAGGTAGAACTTCTGAATAAGAAAATTGATGGTTTACTTGGTTCTACGCAGGTACATCCAACGATGAGGTGTGATTCAATTGGAAGAGGTCTGCTTACAGAATACCCACCATTCAATCCTACAACCGAAGAGGAACAAGTCAACTATATGGGTAACAATAATTTTAGATCTCAAAATAACCCATATAGTAATACTTATAATGCAGGTTGGAAGAACCACCCAAATTTCTCTTGGGGCGGTCAAGGAAATCAAAGGCCACAGAATCCTCGGGGTTTTCAATGACCACCTTATCAACGGGAAAAGAAGCCGAACCTTGAGGAGATGCTATCCAAATTCATCTCGAGGTGAGAAACTCGTTTCAGAATCACCGAGACGAAAGACTCAAAAATCAACAAGCATCAATTCAAGGACTTGAAACTCAGATAGGTCAACTATCCGAATTAATTTCTGAACAACCACAAGGTAGCTTGCCAAGTAATACTGAACCAAACCCAAGGGAACAGCTCAATGCAATTGATACTCAAGAAGGATGAGTTGAGACTGAGCCAGAACCAAGGAAAGAAAATGTGTAAAGCAAAGGTGATAGTGAGGTAAATCATAATAAAACGGTGAATGTAGAATACAAACCTCGTGTGCCATACCCTAATGCGACAAGAAAAGACCGCTTAGATGAACAATTCGGTAAATTCCTTAAACTTTTAAAAAAATTACATATCAACTTACCGTTTATTGAAGCTCTATCATAGATGCCAAATGCAATGAAATTTTTAAGAGAGCTTTTAGCAAGCAAGCGGAAGTTGGACGAAGCATCGCATGTGGAGTTAAACGTAGTTTGCTTAGCTATTCTACAGAATAAGCTACCCAACAAATTGAAAGATCCAGGGAGTTTTACAATTCCTTGCTTAATTGGTAGTTTAGATGTGAATAATGCATTAGCTGATTTAGGGGCAAGTATCAATGTCATGCCTTACAAAATGTTTAAGCAACTAGGTCTTGGGAAACCTAAACTGTAATATCCTGATTTTGGGCCTAGTCGAAATAGTGGTTTCATGACCACAAAATCCAAGATAGAAATAATTATTTTATGATTATTTTCAGGTCTATGATATGATTGCATGATTGTGTGAAAATTTCGTGAAGAAATTTTATGCATAAAGTGCTTAAATTGAAATTAGGGACTAAATCGAATAATTTGTAAAACTTGCATTCTAGAAGTTTCTAGTATGAAATTGTTTTGAAATATTAATTAGGAGGTCTAAAATAGAAATTTTAGCAATTTCTAAGTCTATGGACAAAAATTGGACATGGATGGAATTTTTGGAAAGTTTAGTAGTAAGGGCATTTTGGTCATTTAGGGGTAAAATGAATTAAAATACAAAATTAAAAGCCAATTTTGCTCATCTTCAACCCCATGGCCGAATATAGCAAGGAGAAACCATGGCTAGGGTTTTTCAAGCTTTCAAGCTCGATTGTAAGTCCGTTCTAGCCCCGTTTTTCAAGTTCTTTACGTTTTTAGAATCCCGGTAACTTGATTAAGCTTATTCTAGCAATAATTTAAGCTAGGATTCATATTTGGAAAAATACCCATAGGTGAAATGTGTTTATTTTGATGTTTTATTGTAGAATATGAAGGCTGAAATTATGTTAAACAACTTTTGCTAAGCGATTTTAAGCAAAAATGAGTAAAACGGCTTAATCGGTAAAAATTGTTATAGTTCATAACTATGTGTTAGAGTGAGAATTTGATGTTGTCATAGAAGGGAAAAATGTTCATCATGTCATAAAACATAAGAAAATATGCTGAAGTTTAATTTACGAGCTTTGGGGCAAAAGTGTAAATATGCAAAAGTTTAGGGGCAAAATTGTAATTTTTCCAATATATGATTTTGGGTTAATTTGAATAATGTGAGCCCTAATTAGACTATATTTTAAATGATAGAGCAAGGAAAACTAAAATTCATGCTAAAATGGGGAAAATACCAAGTTGTGGACGAAATGGTAAAAGTAGCCATTTTCACATACGAGGTAAGTTCATATGTAAATGTTGGTAACATAGTTATTATTTTAAATATTTTTATGTTATTTAAATGATATGATAATTATTATGAAATATTATACTCGTGATAATTGTTTGATAATATGTCAAATTATGTGATATACTTGGAAAATGTGAAATATTATCGAGTATCGGTATTGGCATTCCGTAGAAGATGGTTGAGACACATGATTGGGAAAAAGGTCCCGTTGAACCTTAGGAATGTATTAGGATACAAGTGACATGTCACTGGGATATTTGGGCATCCGAGCTCGTTGAGTTGAGTCCGAGTTCACTTATGGATGCGAATGTCCGAACTCGTTGAGTTGAATCCGAGTTCGAGAGATGTAACTAGGCATCCGAGCTCGTTGAGTTGAGTCCGAGTTCACTTATGGATGCGAACACCCGAGCTCGTTGAGTTGAGTCGAAGTTCACTTATGGGCGGGTTACATGGTAGTTTGGCTACATATGTGGAACTTATGTGCAAACTTTTCGTGTATCCGAATTATATTCTGATGTGTTCAACGGGTAAAATTCTACTCAAATGGAGGAATACTCGAGATGAAAGGGACGTATTGGTAAGTGTTGTGAAATGGATACTTTGAACAGGTATGTACTTAACCCTCAGGTTGAAAACTCGATATAACAACAATATGGTAAGATGATAAATGAAAATGTGATATGAATGTCTCGGTGATGATCATGCAAATGATGTTTATGTTTGCTTATATACTTGTGTTACTTGCTATTTGCATGTGAACTTACTAAGCATTTGTGCTTACTCCCTCCTTTTCATTCCTGGTAGTGTTGACAAGCCAGCTCGGAAATCGGAAACGGTCGGAGGCACGCTCACACTATCCGTATACCATCTTGGCATAATGGCTTGTATATTTTGAGTATGGCATGTATAGCATTATAATCATTTTGTATATATGGTCTTATGATATGGTTATTGAGTGGTATGGAAATGCTTGGTAATGATTAGCCATTGGAATGGCTAATCATGATCATATTTGGTGTTATGTATGCTAAATTGCTAGCTAATCCATGGGAACCATGAAACGGGTAAAATTTACCATAAAATAGATTCAGACAGCAGTAGTGACGTGAATTTGAAAAATCACTAAAAATAGTAGAAATGGAATTAAATAATAAATAAGTTATGGAAGTGAAGCTTGATGAGTCTATTTTCATATGGATGGAACAAAACAGGTATATGAGTTATATTTTATGAGATGTTTAAATTTTTGTGAAACAGGGCCAGAGCAATTTCTGGATCCCCTATTCTGACTTTGGAAATTCACCATAAATTTTTCAAAGAGAATTAGAAGTCATGATTTATATGTATAGATTCCTTATTGAGTCTAGTTTTATTATAAATAAACGGAATAGTCATTGAAACTCTGTACAGGGAGATATCTGATTTGTAATACATAGAGGGTAGAGCAATCAAACCCTAAAACAGGGGAGACTTTAACTAATAAACTGTACTAATTGGCTTTACCAAAAATTCTATAAAAAAATTAGTAAATATATATATGAGAATAGTTTCAGGGAAATTTTACGAAATTGGATTTCAAGTTTTGGAACTCGAGATATGAATTTTTAAACGACTGTGACGCAGATTGCTAGCTTGACTGAAAATTTTAAAAATAAATTGTTTGAGCTGTTTAAAGTAATGAATTAAGTCTGTTAACACCTTGTGTTCGACTACGACGACGGTCTCGGGTACGGGGCGTTAGATTTGGTGGTATCAGAGTAGGTTTAGTCGATTCTCGGACTAACTTAGCATGCGTAAAAATTTACCTATACATGCCACTGATCTGTGATAGTGTAATGTCTTCCGATGCATATGAGTACCATATTATTTAGATAGGGTACTCTCCAACTGAGCTGCGCCGACCATGTTCAATGTTATGTGAAGGTATTTAAGTAAAATTATGATTATGATAAGTCTCGGTTCAGAAAAGTATGAATAAAAGTTTATGATACATATGTGATAAATATCCATATTTGCTTAATGCTCATATGATGTAGTGTATATGGCTTACTTGATAAGATGAACAGAATAAATAGAAAGTAGCAGAGGTATGAATAAAAGTCATAATATTATAATATGAATGAAAATGTCCTTGTCTTGATTTGGATGTTGAATGTTGATGAATGCTAATGATATATAATTTTTATGAGATAAAGGATTATAATGAAATGAACTTATCTATGTTAAATTGTTGGACTGAATTATATGATTGTAATGACATGTACATGATGCACGAAATGAAAGTTGTGATTTTGATGCAAATATCTATGTTTGTTTGGCCCTATATGATGTCATGAGCATGAATTAATTTAATTAAATGAATGGATAAGTAAAGCTATCTAGAAAACATAGAATGTATGCATAAGTATATTGTCTAAATGGGACAGTAGAAAAATTTGTGTAAGCCAACATGAATGTTGCATTGCCTGAATGAATGACATGATTTTGATGATGTTGCTATGATGATGGAAGTTGTGTCATATGTGTATGTATAAGAAAGTCGAGTCAGAGGTCCTACAACCCCTCCCCCTTACCGAAGTGGTACTTATAATGGAATTTCATGAGATTTGTATTGAATAAGTTTCCGGTTGAGAACCCAAAGAGTTCGGTGATAGAATAATTATAAGTATGATCAGAGATTGAAAATGAGCTGATAAGTAAAGTTAGAGCCAGTAAAATATCGGATTGACGTAAAGATTATTGGAGTTATGCACTGTCCCAATTAGAGAAGGAATTCTCTTTGGTAAATCGAATTACTCAGGTGCAAGGTCGAGAAAAGTGTAAATCGAAATTTATTCAGAACTGGCCTTCTTTAGTGAATGGTTTAATATGAAATTTGTGACAGCAGAACTAGTTGGGGAAATGATATTTGAAATGTGAACTATCTGAGTGTGACAGTTATGACTGGACAGATTTGGCAGTCTCTTTTGAGATGTTTTTTGTGTTTACCCGTTCTTAGAAATATTTCTATGGCTATTGATCTTCTGAAGAAATTCTTGTTATATGGGAATGTCTTCTAATTCTGGTGTTGGATGAAAGCATTGGTAGTCTGACTGGTTTATAATTTATATTGCTCTATTTCATCGGGTATTCTATTTCATTTCGTCTGATAAGAATTGATGAGAGAATACATATGATATTATAATTTTGTTTCTTCTATTTGATGCTTCATCTGATATATATGTATGGGAAGATATATTGATCTTGTTATATTTGATTTTAGTGGGATTAAATGATGTTTTCTTTTGGACTTTCTTTCTTTGAAGAATTATCGGGGTATTCTATATTTTCTCTATGAGTTTGGTTTTCAATTCTCCAGCATAGTATCGTATCTTGGGTTTCTTTATCCTGGACCTTTTTATTCTGGTTTTCTTTATTCCGGGTTTCTCTATCTTGGATTTCTTTATTCGGTTTTCTTGTTATCTTTGTTCCATAATTTGTCAGTTACAACTCATGTTCGAAGTGCGTTCTTCAGCTCATGATAATCATGTCAAATATGACTATACTTCTAATTTGATCTTGGTAATGTTGTGATTTTAGTATTGGGATTTTTTTCTAATTTCTGTGTAAGGATTTGACATCAGTAAAGGCATAGGTGATAAAAGCGCGAGTTTCAGTCAGTATGGTGAATTATTTATTTGAAAGATTTCATGTGACAATTATGTCAGGATTATTTTTCTCAAGTCTGATAATAGAATTTCATTTTTGTACTGATAAAAAAGTAAATAGTCTGAACGAGAAGTGTATATTTATTAGAAAGAGTTGGATATTAGTTAAAGTCACTACGAATGATAAGGTTTTCATCTTATGAAAGCTGAAAAGTTTATTACATGTTGTGAGTTCGGATAGATGAGAATATTGGTAACCAAGTGTCCGAACTAGACTAGTCTACATTAAGAAAAGACTTCCTGACTTTCAGCAATGTACTGTTGTATGAATTGTGATGTGTTTCAAGACAGTGAGGTAATGTGATAGTTTAGAGCATTCGATGTTACATAAAATCTGAGTTGTTAAAGAGGTTAAAGCTGAGCATTGGGATCTATCAAAATTATCCTTGTCAATGTTGATATTGGGATGGAAATGAGAAGGATTATTCTTGAGGCCATATCAGAATTATTTCTATGGCAGAAAGAGGAAAATGTGATGTATTCTATTCTTAAATGTTTGGAGAAATCTATAAATCATATCGGTATTGAATGAATTCCTACTCATCAGATTCATGGAATTTTAGGTCTCTTTGATTGTTGGATTTCTTGGAATTCCGGTCTCCATTAATCAAGTTAAGATCCTGGTTTTATGTCATGATATCATGGGAAACTGAGAAGGGTTGAAAATTTAAGAACAGTTGAGAGTTGAGACTGTAAGCTTTTAGACCATATGAGAAATTAAAGAGATGTATTGGAGGTATAGCCTAAGTGAAAGTTCTTCAGCACCGAATATGAGATTAAAAGTGAAGACCACTTTTCCGGTAAGATTTTCGGGGACGAAAATCCCTAAAAGGGGGGGAGAGTTGTAATATCCTGATTTTGGGTCTAGTCGAAATAGTGGTTTCGTGACCACAAAATCCAAGATAGAAATAATTATTTTATGATTATTTTGAGGTCTATGATATTATTGCATGATTGTGTGAAAATTTCGTGAAGAAATTTTATGCATAAAGTGCTTAAATTGAAATTAGGGACTAAATCGAATAATTTGCAAAACTTGCATTCTAGAAGTTTATAGTATGAAATTGTTTTGAAATATTAATTAGGAGTCTAAAATAGAAATTTTACCAATTTCTAAGTCTATGGACAAAAATTGGACATGGATGGAATTTTTGGAAAGTTTAGTAGTAAGGGCATTTTGGTCATTTAGGGGTAAAATGAATTAAAATACAAAATTAAAAGCCAATTTTGCTCATCTTCAACCCCATGGCCGAATATAGCAAGGAGAAACCATGGCTAGGGTTTTTCAAGCTTCCAAGCTCGATTGTAAGTCCGTTCTAGCCCCGTTTTTCAAGTTCTTTACGTTTTTAGAATCCCGATAACTTGATTAAGCTTATTCTAGCAATAATTTAAGCTAGGGTTCATATTTTGAAAAATACCCATAGGTGAAATGTGTTTATTTTGATGTTTTATTGTAGAATATGAAGGCTGAAATTATGTTAAACAACTTTTGCTAAGCGATTTTAAGCAAAAATGAGTAAAACGGCTTAATCGGTAAAAATTGTTATTGTTCATAACTATGTGTTAGAGTGAGAATTTGATGTTTTCATAGAAGGGAAAAATGTTCATCGTGTCATAAAACATAAGAAAATATGCTGAAGTTTACTTACGAGCTTTGGGACAAAAGTGTAAATATGCAAAAGTTTAGGGGCAAAATTGTAATTTTTCCAATATATGATTTTGGGTTAATTTGAATAATGTGAGCCCTAATTAGACTATATTTTAAATGATAGAGCAAGGAAAACTAAAATTCGGGCTAAAATGGGGAAAATATCAAGTTGTAGACGAAATGGTAAAAGTAGCCATTTTCACATACGAGGTAAGTTCATATGTAAATGTTGGTAACATAGTTATTATTTTAAATGTTTTTATGTTATTTAAATGATATGATAATTATTATGAAATATTATACTCGTGATAATTGTTTGATAATATGTCAAATTATGTGATATACTTGGAAAATGTGAAATACTATCGAGCATCGGTATCGGCATTCCGTAGAAGATGGTTGAGACAAATGATTGGGAAAAAGGTCCCGTTGAACCTTAGGAATGTATTAGGATACAAGTGACATGTCACTGGGATATTTGGGCATCCGAGCTCGTTGAGTTGAGTCCGAGTTCACTTATGGATGCGAATGTCCGAACTCGTTGAGTTGAGTCCGAGTTCACTTATGGATGCGAACGCCCAAGCTCGTTGAGTTGAGTCCGAGTTCACTTATGGGCGGGTTACATGGTAGTTTGGCTACATATGTGGCACTTATGTGCAAACTTTTCATGTATCCGAATTATATTCTGATGTGTTCAACGGGTAAAATTCTACTCAAATGGAGGAATACTCGAGATGAAAGGGACGTATTGGTAAGTGTTGTGAAATGGATACTTTGAACAGGTATGTACTTAACCCTCGGGTTGAAAACTCGATATAACAACAATATGGTAAGATGATAAATGAAAATGTGATATGAATGTCTCAGTGATGATCATGCAAATGATGTTTATGTTTGCTTATATACTTGTGTTACTTGCTATTTGCATGTGAACTTACTAAGCATTTGTGCTTACTCCCTCCTTTTCATTCCTGGTAGTGTTGACAAGCCAGCTCGGAAATCGGAAACGGTCGGAGGCACGCTCACACTATCCGTATACCATCTTGGCATAATGGCTTGTATATTTTGAGTATGGCATGTATAGCATTATAATCATTTTGTATATATGGTCTTATGATATGGTTATTGAGTGGTATGGAAATGCTTGGTAATGATTAGCCATTGGAATGGCTAATCATGATCATATTTGGTGTTATGTATGCTAAATTGCTAGCTAATCCATGGGAACCATGAAATGGGTAAAATTTACCATAAAATAGATTTAGACAGCAGTAGTGACGTGAATTTGAAAAATCACTAAAAATAGTAGAAATGGAATTAAATAATGAATAAGCTATGGAAGTGAAGCTTGATGAGTCTATTTTCATATGGATGGAACAAAACAGGTATATGAGTTATATTTTATGAGATGTTTAAATTTTTGTGAAACAGGGCCAGAGCAATTTCTGGATCCCCTGTTCTGACTTTGGAAATTCACCATAAATTTTTCAAAGATAATTAGAAGTCATGATTTATGTGTACAGATTCCTTATTGAGTCTAGTTTTATTTTAAATAAACGACATAGTCATTGAAACTCTGTACAGGCAGATATCTGATTCGTAATACATAGAGGTCAGAGTAGTTGAACCCTGAAATAGGGGAGACTTTAACTAATAAACTGTACTAATTTGCTTTCCAAAAAATTCTATAAAAAAATTAATAAATAGATATATGAGTCTAGTTTCATGAAAAATTTACGGAATTGGATTTTGAGATTTGGAACTCGAGATATGAATTTTTAAGCGACTGTGATGCACATTGCTAGCTTGACTGAAAATTTTAAAAATAAATTCTTTGAGCTGTTTAAAGTAATGAATTAAGTCTATTAACACCTTGTGTTCGACTCCGGTGCCGGTCTCGGGTACGGGGCGTTACATAAACAAACTACGATGAGCATTCAATTGGCAGATAAAACTATAAGATTTCCTAGAGGTATCATTGAAGATGTATTAGTAAAAATAGATAAGTTCATATTTCCCGTAGACTTCGTTGTTTTAGACATAGAGGAGGAGACCAACACCCCTTTTGATTTTAGGTAGGACCTTTTTAGCAACTGCTAAAACAATTATCAATGTTGGCACAAGTGAACTTACACTTCACGTGGGAGACGAAACGATCACCCTTCAAGCTCGTAATTCTAGCATCACATCGAACATGGAAGGTAATGTTCCACACCACCCTACTAAAACTGATAATATGACACAATCCACTGTGCAGAAATTAAGTTTGAAAGAAGTACACGAGACATATTTATAACCCATACTTAACGCATTTTATGAATGATTTCTCCTTAGATTTGGTGAATTCGATGCTTCTAATGCCTTAATTTCATGTTTTATTCTCAGGTAAGCATAGGAGAATGAAAGGAACGAGAAACGGGCCAAAAATGGAGAAAATGGGCCAAAGCACGAAATCAACATGGCCTGGACCTCTTCACACAGGCAAATCACATGATCGTGTCAATTTGGCAGAATTGAAGCACGACTTACACGGTATAACACACGCCCGTGTACCTCAAACACGACTTGAAGTTATCACACACGGGCGTGTCCCTGTCGAGCCCAAGTTGAGTCCAATTCGAAAAAGGCCACTTTTGAGGGTTCTAAGGCATTCCAAAACCTATAAATACACCTTAAAAGAGGAAGAAACGGGGAGACAAAGAATAAGGAGTAAGGAATTACTCCAAGGAAGCCGAATGATCCATCTCAGAAGCCGGATCTACTATCAAGACTGAAGATCTCTCCTCAATTTCCCCTCTAGGAGTTTTGGGTTTTCTTTATGTTTTGTAATTATTATTATTCTGAGATGTTTTCTTGTTTAGTTATGAATTAAACCCCTAAATACCTAAAGGGGATGAAACCTATGACAAAACCTTGTTATTATTTCTGAATCATATGATAAATATTTGACCCATTTATGAAGAACGAAGGCTACAAATAGAGGAGCTAGACGAATGGCGAGCACATAGATCGAGAACGCCCGATAAATCGAAAATCTACCAAAATAAGCTCGATACCCCTCCAAATCAACTTAAGTTTGGAGATCAAGTCTTACTAGATGCTGCAAACCCTCACATTGTCACTCCCAACCCGAATGAAGAAACCCCTCTTACAGTGCTTAATATTTTCCCATTCAGTACAGTGGAGGTAAGTCATTCCAAGTTCGGCAGTTTTAAGGTAAACAATTCCTGGCTAAATCTTTATTTCGATAAGAATAATAGCAGGAATGAGGAGTACGAACTCCTTAAACCACCCTGACCATTAAACAGAGAGGTAAGTCGAGCTTAAACTATAAATAAGCGCTTCTCGGGAGGCAACCCGAGCACTAATTGCACTAAATTCTTTAAATTTTAGTGTTTAACACTTGCCATGACTAACAGAGCTCTTGAAAACAGGTTTACCACAGGGAAACGGCCAAGCACACGGGCGTGTGTAAGATCATGTGGAAACAGAGTAAGATTTTCCCAAAACACGGGCGACGATAAATCGCCACGGTCGTGGGACAGGGCCATGGGCAAACCTGCCAAAACAACACGGGCGTGCGACACGCCTGTGCCTTAGGACCATGGTCGAAACGAGAAGCTAGCATGGGCGTGCGACATGCCCGTGCCTAACACCTGTGGGTGAACCTGCCAAATTAACACGGGCGTAGGGATCACATACACGGGCGTGGGAGAAGCGAACAAGGCAAAACACGGTCGTGTGACACGACCGTGTACATCAGCATGCCCGAGATACACGGGCGTGTGTCAAATTTCAGACGCACCAAAATAGGAAAAACTAGAAACACACGGCCTGAAATTGGGACACACGGGCGTGTTCCCTGGCCGTGTGCCCCAAAATCTATAAATACCCCGTACTATTTATTGTCTTCCCCACTCACAAAACCCTAACCCTAGCCGCTGCAAGTCCACACGGCCTCCACACCACACCCGTGCGCCGCCTCCAACTTCGTTTTTGACGCATTTTCTCCTCTTCCTAGCGTTTGTTTACTTCTTCCTTACCAATTTTATTGACTTTTAGGCCTAGTTATCATGATAATATGCAAGTTTTTGACTTTATTTCTATATTTTGCATCATTTAAATATCGTAATCTAGAATACCCATCATTTGGTTTGAGTTATTGCATGCATTCTTTACTCTATTCATTTAGTTAGAAATAAAATTTTCATGATAAAGAATAGTTGAAATTTTTCATGCATTTTATATTCATGTGAGTTGTTAGGAAAGTTTCATTCTTTTGTTATTTACATACCATTACTTTTCCCATCCTCATGTCCTCACATTAATAATGTCACGAAATTATGCTGTCAAAAGGAATTGGGTTGGTTGTGCTTGGTTCATATTTTGGTTGAAACTGTTTGCTCATAATTATGGCTTTTCAAATTCATATACCTATTGTTATTCTTCTACATTTGTATAGGTTCACAATGTTGTCCTTACGAGGCAAGAAAATCGTCGTCCCTGCTTCGAAGAAAAGGAAGGGAGCATCATCTTCCGCGGGCCCTACCGTGTAAATTTGTCACCTATTCCTCCAGTTTCCCAACGGACCACAAGAGAAACTATATCAAATACTACGGGCCCAACCCTTAGCAGCGGGCCGCTACATAGACTGGGCTACTATCGAACAAGTCTAGTTGGCTAACGCAATCCGAGCTCTTCTTACCATCGACCCTTGGGAGCAATTCTTTGTGATCATCGAGCCGATGTACCTCGAGCTCACAATGGAACTGTGCTCAACATTCTATCTTCAAACTGTCATGACCAACTACGATGATCCCGGCACAGTCTAGTTTCGCTTAGGCGGATTAGTCTGCCAACTAAGCATTCCCGAGTTCGGTATTACGTGGGGTCTTTATGCTGAGGAGTTTTGAAAGGAGAATGACTTACACGCTCTTGATCGTCACATCCATCGTTCTCCCTCACGGTGTTGGCATGCCCTTGTCCCACGTTTGGCTACCTACGACCCTAGTCGCACAAAGGCATCATCCCTCCATCCGTCCCTAAGGTACCTTCATTCTCTCTTATCTCACACTTTGACAGGACGGAGGGAGAGCACCAGCGTCGTCACTATCCACGATGTTTATTATTTATGGTGTATGTCCAACGGGCACGTCATCGACCTCGCCTACTTCATCACCCTTGCCATACGCCACCAGACGGAGCGACATCAGAGAGGGGTCATCTCCATTGGCCCCTAGGTGACTCGACTGGCGCGACACTTCGGACTCCTCAATACCGTGGCCCAAGCATCATCCTTGACCCTTATTGGCCAAATGTCTCCACAAGGCATCTCGAGTAGATGAGCATGAGGATGATCGAGAGGCGCCGAGGAACCTATCCTCCCCAATATTGTCTCACTCAATCTACCGAGGAGGAGGTTCCTGAGGACATTACTGATGATGTCCCTACCCAACACGAGGACCCACCTTCCCACCCACCACCACCACCTTCTCGGCCAGTTTATGCGGCGACTTCATACGCTGACATCTCTGAGTGCCTTAACAGATTCGAGCAACAGTGTTTCCAAATATTCGACAACATTGATGCCATTCTACAACAGATTTGTCAGCACCTCCACATCTCATCGCCAGTCCCACCTCACGAACCATCTAGCGATGACGATGTTTAGAAATGTTTTTTTTATTTATTATTTTATATTTTTCCTTTTATTTTCATTTAAGAAAACTTTTTATTTTTCTTTCATTTTACTTTTATTAGGATTTATAATATTTATCTAACAATCTTTACTCTCGGCTAATCTTTTACGAGTAAATTATTTTTCCTAATATCCCCTAAACAGTTCTTGTTTTTATCACAGTTATCACAGTGCTCCAAAGCTCACAATCATTTAGGAACTTCAAAATCTAATGTAAAAGGTCCACCACGGTTACCATGCCCTACTCAATAAGGAGATATAATATTCTTTTGGCACAGCACCTGTGGTATCCAACCTCTACTACCACCGGAGTATCTTTCTCTACCTCCATAACTCCAAACTAGGACATTCATTCACCACTCAGGAAGTTTCAATTCTCTCCCTCTCTTATGATTTTATATTTTTCCATATATCTATCCTTGTACATTGAGGGCAATGTACATCTTAAGTGTACGGGGGTAATTATTTCATTATCTGAAAATCCCTGATTATTGCTTTATTCTCTTGTGAATCTCTCATATCATGTTTAAGATAAATTTTGATTGACTGATAATTTTGATTGATATATCTTGAATTAAAACATAGGCATTCATGCATTAATTGTTTAACTTTAAGACATTAGAAAATCAAGCAAGATAAGTTGATTTTTAAGATTTTAAAATTTTAGGTTGTTTCCCTAAATTTAGGTATTATCTTGAATTGAATCCCACATATCTAAACATCAAAAAGCCATAAATTTTTGTGAGATTTTTGAGTCTTTTGAGCATCTATTAATTCTTTCATGCTCATTTCTATTATTGCTTTGAGTGTGCCAATATTGAACTATTATTCTAGAACTTGCCTGATTATGCATGTGAAGACCACACTTTTTGATTTGATATTTCAAGATGATAGAGGCACTTAGGATTAACCCACTTATGCCATGAAAAGCCTACCTCCACGATTAACCCTTAGTAAACCCCTTTGAGCCTAACTAGTCATTCCTTGTACCACCCTCGATATTGGCTTCGTTTGGATGGGCGATTGACTGCGGTGTGGTACGTTTAGCTTACTTTTTGTCTCACGCTACAGTATTGCTACAGTATCTGATCTCACCGCCATCGTTGTTTTTACACTAACCGCAGCTAAACGCACCGCCCATCCAAACTCACCCATTAACCATTAACCCATTATTGTTGAAATTCCCTAAAATTAATTTGATCCCCAATTTTTGTCAAGAATTGATTTGAATAAATTGCTTAACTATTTCTTGTTCTTAATAGTAATCGATGATATTTGACTTGTTCTTAAAAAAATAAAAAAACCCATATATACAATTAGTAGTTATCTTTTCCTTGTAAGTCTCATTCTATAGTCAAAAAAGAAAGCTTTGTTGTACGCAAGTGATGATTTAATATTTTTTTCTAGTTAAGTAATTTTTCAAGTCAAATCTCGATTCTAACCCTTTCTTTTATTTTGTGACCACATCCCCTAACCAAACCTCATTACAACCCTTTAAAGACCTTTGGATTGATGTATCATCTCGATTTATAGTGGTGGAGATTCGATTTTTATGCAAGCCTATGGTAATAACTTTTCATATTGACTGATGAGTGCTAATTTCATTGTCCTTAAACACTTCAAGTGATTTGAGTGAATCTTTAGTGAGGATGTTAAACTCTGTAAGGTTCTGAATCAATGATAACTACTTAGAGGAGGGGAGATACCTAAGTTTTTCATGATTAAAATACTCAATTTAGAGTGTTTGAAGCTCTAATGTTCTTTTAGTTGAATTCACAATGTATGATTACTTATGAGATGGTTTGAGATAATATTGATAGCAATTATAAGTTGAGAAAAAGGAAATTTTAATTGTGACTCGAGGATTTTGCTTGAGGACAAGCAAACGCTTAAGTGTGGGGGTATTTGATAAACCGTAATTTATACGTATTTATAACCCATGCTTAACGCATTTTGTGAATGATTTCTCCTTAGATTTGGTGAATTCGATGCTTCTAATGCCTTAATTTCATGTTTTATTCTCAGGTAAGCATAGGAGAATGAAAGGAACGAGAAATGGGCCAAAAACAGAGAAAATGGGCCAAAGCACGAAATCAACATGGCCTGGACCTCTTCACACGGGCAGACCACACGATCGTGTCAATTATGGCAAAATTGAAGCACGACTTACACGGGTATAACACACACCCGTGTACCTCGAACGCTACTTGTAGTTATCGCACACGGGCGTGTCCCTGCCGAGCCCAAGTTGAGTCCAATTTGGAAAATGCCACTTTTGAGGGTTCTAAGGCATTCCAAAACCTATAAATACACCTTAAAAGAGGAAGAAACGGGGAGACGAAGAATAAGGAGTAAGGAATTACTCCAAGGAAGCCGAATGATCCATCTCAGAAGCCTAATCTACTATCAAGACTGAAGATCTTTCCTCAATTTCCCCTTTAGAAGTTTTAGGTTTTCTTTATGTTTTGTAATTATTATTATTCTGATATGTTTTCTTGTTTAGTTATGAACTAAACCCCTAAATACCTAAGGGGGATGAAACCTATGACAAAACCTTGTTATTATTTCTGAATCATATGATAAATATTTAACTTGTTCTTAATTATGTGTTCTTAATTCTTGTTTTGGTATTTCAGGATATCACTTCAAGTTACTACTCTTAGTTGGAGGAGGAATAGACTTTGACTAGGAGTAACTTTGTCATAATTAAGCGGAGTTGATTGCGCACCTAGAGATAGGGTAACAAGATTTTGCTGGATTAGGGTGAAATCTAATAAGGGAATCCATAGATCGAGTTAATGCAACCTTAGGGTGTTAACTAGGGATAACTCTCGGTTATTCAACCTTGGGATTAGACGTTGTTAGTCTCGAGAGGGATAATATTATACAGTATAGATTTCTACGGAACAAGTTAAATGAATAAATAAATGCAGTTGAGCGAATAATAACGATAAAAGTCTAAGTGGATTTTCCTTAGGTATTGTCTCAATCAATCGCTTTCCCCAACAGTAATTTCCTAACTTCTATTTTCTGCAAGTTCTTAGTTTAATTAATTAGTTAGTTAAAACAAATCTTTTTTCTTCGGCTAGATAATAAGAAGACAGTCATTACTAGTACTCCTAGTCCTTTGGGTTTGACAATCCGGTCTTGCTAAAGCTATACTATTGTTCGATAGGTACACTTGCCTACGTTGTGATAATAGTTAGTTTCAAGAACGACTCATTATAAATTTATAAAACTTATCACGGGAAAATCACTATCACATGCCCTTAACTAAGCTGCTACGTAAGGGCGTGCCATTTAACTAGACTGATGAGCAACAAGAGAGCTTCGAGAAGCTTAAGAATTTTCTAACTGAGGTCCCTGTCTTGATCCATCCGGAGTCTGGAAAGGAATTTACTATCTACAGCGATGCATCACACGTTGGTTTGGGTTGTGTGTTGATGCAAAAGGGTAAGGTGGTAGCTTATACGTCTCGTCAGCTTAAGACGCATGAGGTGAATTATCTGACGTATGACTTGGAGTTGGCCGCGGTGGTGTTTGACTGAAAATTTAAAGGCATTACTTGTACGGTCAGAAGTGTATCATCTACACGGATCACAAAAGCCTCAAGCTCAGAAGGAGTTAGATGTTAGGCAGCGTAGATGGATTGAGCTAGTTAAGGACTATGACTGCTCGATTGAATACCACCCTGGTAAGGCTAATTGGTGGGCGATGCGCTGAGTCACAGGGCTATGACTGATCTAAGAGAAATGTTTGCTCATCTTAGCTTATTTGATAATGGTAGTTTGTTAGCTGAGCTCCAAGTTAAACCAATGTGGATTGAGCAGATTAAGAGTAAATAGTTGGAAGATGAGTCATGGGGTCTTCGGTTCTGTCAGATCGAGAATGATAATAATGTGGACTTTGGATTGAACAATGAAGGGGTACTTTGTTTCTGAGGCAGAATTTGTGTACCTAAGGATACAGATTTGAGGTAGACTTTACTGCGAGAGGTGCATAGTAGCCCCTATGATGCACCCAGGTGGAAATAAGATGTACAGAGATCTCCATGAGATTTATTGGGGGCCGGGTCTTAAGCAAGAGATTACCGACTTTGTGGGGAAATGTCTAACTTGCCAACAGGTTAAAGCTGAACATCAGTTGCCTTCTAGGTTACTTCAGCCAGTTAAGATCACACTATGGAAATGGGAAAGAGTAACGATGGATTTTGTGAATGGGCTACCTCTAACGCCTTGTAAGAAAGATTCAGTGTGGGTTATCGTGGATCGATTGACCAAAAATTCTCATTTCATACCAGTTCGCACAAATTACTCATTGCAGAAACTGGCTAAGCTATATGTATCTGAGATAGTGAGACGCATGGGGTACCAGTTTCCATAATATCAGACAGAGATCCTTGCTTCACGTCTCAGTTCTAGAAGGTACACGATTGGACTTCAGTGCTGCGTTCCATACTCAGACAGATGGTCAATCAGAGAGGGTGATTCAAATACTGGAGGACATGTTAAGGAGTTGTGTAATTGACTTCTGAGGGAGTTGGGAGGATTTCTTATCGTAAGCAGAGTTTACTTACAACAATATCTATTAGTCTAGCATACAGATGGGACCGTACGAAGCATTCTATGGTTGTAGGTGTCGCACTCCGTCATGTTGGACCGAGTTGGGGAGCGGCGTATTCTGGGTCCTGAGCTAGTATCTGATATTGAAGAAAAGGTTAGATTAATTCAGGATTGACTGAAGGCAACATTAGACAGACAGAAGTCTTATGCGGATTTGAAGCGTAAGGAAATTGATTATTCTACGGGAGATTTTGTCTTTCTGAAGGTCTTGCCATGAAAGAAGGTACTCAGATTTGGGCGTAAGGGTAAGTTGAGCCCAAGGTTTATTGGGCCTTACCGTATTTTGAGATGAGTAGGACTAGTTGCCTACCAGTTAGAGCTACCTCTGGAATTAGAGCGGATTCACGATGTGTTTCATGTCTCGATGCTGAGACGCTACTACTCTAATCCTATGCATGTAGTACCGGTTGAGGAGATTGAAGTTACACCAGACCTGACTTTCGAGCAGGAACCAATCCAAATTTTGGATTGAGAGGTGAAAGTCTTGAGAAGAAAGTCAATCCCATTAGTAAAATTTCTTTGGCGGAATCACAGTTCTGAGGAGCCTACATGGGAACCCGAGGAGGCGATACGACAACAATACCCTCACCTATTCTGATTAGGTAAATTTTGAGGCTGAAATTTTCTTTAAAAAGGGTAGAATATTAACGCCCCAAATCTTGAAAACTCTATTTACATTATTTTTGTGTGTTTGTGACATGGATGTATGTCTGACTTAGTGATTTAATCCTCTAGGAGTGCTTGAGAAGTTATGGGATCAAGTCCTAGCTTGAGCAAAATTTTGGTTTTATTTGAATAAACCCTTTTCTGTAACTAGAAGGCTTTTAAATTAAAGTGAGTAGGACATGACAAAGTGAGCATGCTAGCCTAGTGGTAAGTAGCGTGTGGAGTGTGAAAGGAGCCTGAGGTTCGAATCCCTGCTTGTGTAAAGGAAGATTATTTTTACTGCTTGCTTTGGGGAGGTAGTAGTGTTTGACCGAAACACTGATAAGGGGAGGGGAGTTTGAATCGATCATAAAGAGATTGTAGGAGGGAGTTAAGGAGAGAATCAGGGGATTTTGAAGTTGCACTGAGTTGGCGCCGAATGGGGACTCTAGGCACTCAAGAATTCGGCCTAGGGGTTATACTTCTCATTTTGGTCAATTTGGAACTCTCATTTGTACTTTTTCTGAATAGAAAATTTTTGCTAGGGGTCTTGGGGGTACTTCTTGTTTTGACCATTCTGGCACTTACCTATTTAGTTTTGGCTCTTTACAATAGTGTTTATTGATCAACTATCTTCTCTTCCTCTCCTTCTCAACTTTTGGGTCTTTTTGTTCATGATTCCTTGACTGATTGTTTCCTCCTCTTTCCTTGGACTTTCTTTGCTTTTTTACTGTGTTGGTCGAACTTAAGATCCTTTATTCGCCGAACATCTTATTCCCGCTTTTTTTCTTTCTTCTCTTGGTCGAATTGTTCTTGGCTGAATATCCCTTTACCATTCCGGCGACTTCTAGGCTTGGGTCTTGGCTAGGTATTGGTGAGTCTTCTTCTCAGGGTATGTCGAATTCTTCTTTTGTGGGCTGAATTTACACTTCTTACTCATTTTTTTCTTGACCTTAGTGATTGATTTTGTAACGCTAGGACTTTGCCGTTGTTGCTAGGGGCTCGTTTTCAATAAGCAAGGAGTAGGATCGATTACTCTTTCCCCTGCAAGTGATCCTTCCATTCACAGTGAGTACTTTAAGTTCTACATACTTATGTTGGATTGCAGATTCTTATAGATTGGTTAACTGTTTCGTGTGAAGGTTATAGCTTTAGAGAAAATACATTGGTTGGATCAAAAGGGGGGTCCTGCGTTTGGTTGATTGGTAAGTAGCAATGAGTAAGGTAAAGTATCCTCAATACCTTGGAATTGTATTAACAAGGGTTTGAGACTAATGAGAGGTTGTGGTTGACCATAGGTTCTTGATCTCGGAGGCGTTTCGGCTACAACTCCATATCAAGTGTGTGAACACTATCATTAGATGTGTGATAGCAAAAGCCAAAAATCCAAAAAGTGGGCTGTCGACACCACACGGGCGTATGGCTGCCCGTGTTGTAGGCCTAGTAGAAAAACGAGGCTGTGATGTCGACAAAATGGCCATGACCGATTTCATAGGCCGAAACGGTATTGGGCCATTCTAGGCCGTGTGGGCCAAATGGGCTTGTGGGCCCCACGCGGAGAAATTACTCAGAATATGGTAAATTGTAGGCCAAGTTGTGTGGACTACACAGCTGAGGCCGTTTTTAGGCTATGTGGGCCATACGAGAGTGTGGGCCCATATGGCCCCACAATATGGGCTATAGGCCCATTAGTATGATTGATTGATAAGGTTGCACGGATCGCACAAGACGATTGTGGACCTACTATTGGATTGGTAAGTACACTTAGACCCCATACTGATGATATGACCATTATACCCCTGTGAGGTAAATTGACTGAAATACCTTTGTATTATGTATGACTGTTTTTGAGCATGACATTTCTGCATACACGTATGATATTATGTTGCATTACATGGGGTGGGATATATGATTTTGGAGGAAGTGTACTGAAAGGCTATAAGCCTATTACTAGCAACTCTATTGTAAATACTATTTTAGTATCGGAATCGGATCGACTTGGTATGTAGGGTTGGGTGGGTCGATTTAATCCCCACATGGTGTGTGGGGCTAGTACAGAGATGGTGTGTAACAGATGGATTGGGTAGGATTCTTTGCTTGGATACTATACTGAAATGGGCTAAGGCTCATACTGCCTCTCACATTCTTTGAAGCGGGCTAAGGCCCCATCGCTATCTTTAGCATCGAAAAAGGGGCTAAGGCCCCTAACTGGAGCTAAAGGGCTTAGGCCCAGATTGTATATACACGGGTTGTTTGCTGTTATGTGATTTCACACACTGAGTTTTTGTAAACTCACCCATCTGTTAACTGTGCAGGAAATCCTCAGGCTTAGACGGATCGAGGCGACAGAGGACTCAGAGGTGGCCACTCGACGTAATTTCTTTTAATATTATACTTAAGATTTTATTTTGGGTTTTTATTATGTAATAAGGCCTTTTTAATTATTATTTTAATTTGGGGATTTTATTTACTTTATTTTACCTATTAGAAATAGAACTCGGATTTTCAAGTAAATTCAAACAAATGATTTTCTAAACACATCACGCTTATGCAACAAATTTTCAAACTTCCATAACAAATACCATTTTAAAGTTTAATAACAAACTAATATAATTACTATTTTGCTAAATCAACTTGAATTTTTGCAATGAACCAAAAAATCTAAACTTTTGTTAAGAACCTAATGAAGTTTTTATGTAGAACGAATTTTCACAGAATTCGTGTTTTGGAAAAACACTCCAATGTGACATCACAGATTCAGCCATAATGTCTAGGTCGGGTTTGGGGTGTTACAAAAATGAGCTCAATGTGATTTGAATTCTGATTCTGAATTTCGGGTTGATAATGATGATTGCTTGAGATTTTGAAGTCGGGTTTGTGTTCTGAGAAATTCATAGTTAATTCAGATGATTTTGAACAAAGCTCATAATAGTCGGTTATCTGTGCATCCGGGTAGTACAAAAATGTATAATGATTTGAAAAAGCATTACTGGTGGTTTGGAATGAAAAGAGATATCTCTGACTTTGTTTCAAAATGTTTAATCTGTCAACAAGTTAAAGCTGAACATCAGGTGCCATCTACTTTGTTACAGCCGATTATAATTCAGGAATGGAAATGGGATAGAGTGGCGATGGATTTTGTTTCAGGTTTAACCCTATCTCAGAGAAAGAAAGATGCGATCTTGGTTGTAGTTGATCCATTGACAAATCAGCTCATTTTATTCTGGTATGATCTGATTACTTGCTTGATAAATTAGCTAAGTTGTACATTTTTTATATTGTGAGATTGCACGGGGTGCCATTGTCTAATGTGTCAGATAGAGATCCGAGATTCACATCACGGTTTTGGAAGAAGCTACAAGAGGCATTAGGTACGAAATTGCATTTTAGTACTGCTTTTCACCTGCAGACGGATGGTCAATCCAAGTGGATTATTCAGATACTCGAAGATATGTTAAGATGTTGCATTCTTGAGTTTGAAGGTACGTGGGAATAGTATTTGCCATTGATTGAATTCGTGTACAATAATAATTTTCAATCGAGCATCAAAATGGCACCGTATGAAGCCTTATATGGTAGAAAGTGTCGTACACCTTTGTATTGGACTGAGCTCAGTGAGAATATGATTCACGAGGTTGATTTGATAAAAGAGACTGAACATAAAGTAAAAGTGATATGAGATAGTTTGGAAATAGCTTTCGATCGTCAGAAATCTTACGTAGATTTGAAACAAAAAGATATTGAATTTGAGATTGGTGACAAAGTGTTTTTGAAAGTATCTCCGTGGAAGAAAGTACTCTGATTTGGCAGAAAAGGAAAATTGAGTCCGAGGTTTATCAGGCCGTATGAGATTATCAAACGTATCAGGCCGGTTGCTTATAGATTATTATTGCCACCAGAGTTAGAAAAGATTCATAATGTGTTTCACGTATCGATGCTTCGATGATACAGATCCGATCCTTTGCATGAAATTCCTCCGTCTAAGATTGAGATTCAGTCTGATATGACTTATGAAGAAGAACTGATCTGTATCTTAGCTCATGAGGTTAAAGAACTGCAAAATAAGAAAATTTCGTTAGTTAAAGTAATATGGCATTGACATGGTATTGAAGAGCCTATGTGGGAGCCCGAAGATGCTATGAGACAGCAATATCCGAATCTGTTCAATGGTAAGATTTTCGGGGATGAAAATCCCTAAGGGGGGAGAGTTGTAACAGCCCAGTTTAGACCCTAGTCATAATAGTTGTTTTGAGATCACAAATCTGAGTCAAAAAATAGTTTTTATATTATTTTCCGTTCCTATTATATGTGAATTAGTATGTGTGAAAATTTCATATGAAAATTTTATCGTTTGTGTGCTCGATTTGATAAAAGGGACTTAATCGCGTAAAATGTAAAAGTTGCTAGCTATATGTTAAGTGTGCCTATTTGTTATGTCTTTGTAAATGAGAGGTCCTTATGTGTTTAATATGTCATTTACATGGTTAATGGATATTAATGGCCTTAATATATGTGATTTTATAATGTTTTAATTAAGGTTAAAAATGGTATTTGATAATTTATGTTAATATTAATTAAACAAACATGAGAATTAAGCCATTATGTTCATCTATTGCCAAAAATCAAATAAAAATAAAAGAAAAAGAATCATTTAGGGTTTGGCTAAGTTAAAGCTCAATTGAGGTATGATTTTTATCGATTTTTGATAATATCTACGTTTTTGTGATCGTTGCTTAGTGTTCTATCAAGCCCATGTTTGAATTTCTAATTTTTTTGATTATTTTGAATTATTCCATTGATGCTTTTGTGAGCTTTGTGGATTAGTTGATAGAAAATGAAAGATATGTGTTGGGTTAGTATGTTTTGTCTTTGAATTTTTGATGAATTTGAGTAATTTGGGCTAAATTGTGAAAATGAGATTTTGAAGGACTAAAATGTGAAATAAATGAAACATACAAGCTTATATGAATACTATGAAAATTCGGCTAAGGATGGGTATATGAAAATTTTATGTATTTTGTGATTTTATGAATTAAGGACTAAAATGTAAAAATGTGTAAATGTGAGGGCTGATTTGTAAAATGCCCTAATTATGTATATATGGATTGATTTGAATGAGTATGTGATTGAATAAGACAAATTTGAATATATATAGATCAAGAACCAAAGAAAATGGAATTAGATCGGGGAAAGTTGAAAGTCGTTGAGTAGTCGACTCCATCCGTTCGAATCCGTACGAGATAAGTCGATATACAAATAAATGTGTTTGAATCAATTTATTTATGCTTATATGCTATTAAAATGAAATGAATGGCTTTGGATGATGAATATGTGAAATTGTAAAAGCATCGACAGTGTTTCGACGTCCGAAAAGCCCCGAACGAACCATAGGAATAGTTAGGATACATATGTCATGACATAGGATCCGATATGTGATTTTGTGTAAGACCATGTCTGGGACGTTGGCATCGACTTATGATTTACGTGTAAGACCATGTTTGGGACATTGGCAATCAATATTTGATTACATGTAAAACCACGTCTGGGACGTTGGCATTGTACGAGCTTTCTAAGCTATCCGCGTATCCTTATGATTCTGAACGGGGAATTGTAGATCATATTTGATGTTGAAAGATAAGTATATGTATCTTTGTGATCAAGTGATTATATGTGACAAAAGTATGAGAAAATATGCTATATGTGCAAATGAATGGGGAATATTTGAAATTTATTTGAGCTATATGGTTTGTGATAGCATTTGGCTAAGGAGTGTATGTATATTATGATGCTTATATGTTTATATTATTAAGTTTATTTGTATATGGCTTACTAATCTTTTGAAAGCTTGCTTTGTGTGTGTTTGCATGGTTTTATAGATATCAAAGTTACAGGGAGCTCAGGGATCATCGAGGATCATCACCACACTATCGAACTCTTTTTGGTACCTTTTGAATATATATATTGAAGTATGGCATGTATGGGCTAGAAGTATGTGAATATGTTTTGGGAAGTGTATATTTAGCCATGTTATATGGCTTAATTATAGTTGAACTTATGGTTTGATTTGGTATATAATATGTGATGCAAATTATGCCTATGTGATGTGTTCATGAATGGCCAAGTGAATTAGTCAATTTGGTAAGTTTTGGTGTGTGCTTATTTGAGGATTTGGTATGAGAATGAATGAAGTAATTTGAGGTTATGAAACATAGGTTTTGGTATGACTTTTACTTATGATTTGGCTTGATTTTGGTATGGTTATAAGCATGAATTTGGTGGTTTATGATGTAACACCCCAAACCTGGCCTAGACGTTATGCCGAATCTAATAATGTCACATTGAAGTGTTTTCCGTAAAGTGTGATCTCGTTTGAAAAGCCCATTCATTATTTAGCCTCTTTGTGTGATCTAAAAGATGATTTTAAAACTTGTGTCATTATCCAAAAAGTATTTACTTTAAAACGTTATTAATTTTAAAATCTCGTTTATAGCGGAAGTTTTTTTAAAACAGTTGCGTACTTGCGTTTACTTTGTAAAAACGTTGTTTCTTTTTATTACTCGAGTTCCTTATACTAGCAGTTATAACAAAAGCAAACTAAAACCCCAAATTAAAAATAAAATTCAAAGAAGCCTTATTACATCAAAAATACCCAAAATAGAATTACTTATAATTTAAAAATTAAATACGGAAGTACGTGCGGTTGTGTAGCCACCTTTGAGTCCCGCGCAGCACTGATCCGCCTAAGACTGGGGATTACCTGTACAGTTAAAATAGGAGGGTGAGTCTACGAAAACTTAGTGTGTAATCCCTTAATAAACAGACAGTCAAACATACAGTGAGCAAATACAGTCTGGGCCTAAGCCCATATCAGTATCAATCACAATATTAGGTTAGGCTTTAGCCCATTTCAATATAGAAACAGTCATGTGTTTGGGCCTTGGCCCATTGCGATAATGAGATACAATGTAGTATGAAGAATGTCGGTGTAATAATGAATGATAATCAATACGAATGAGATTTAGTGCAATAACAGTTAAAATAGTATACAAGTTCTACCCATCCAGCCTTTACACTCCATCTCCGTCCAACCCTACACTCCAAGTGGGGATATAATCAACCCACCCATCCCTACACTTCAGAATTAGCACTGGTTGCGGCACTAAACAGTAATATGTAGCTGAGCTGCCAGTGATTTAGGCTCAATGCCTTTCAGTACACTTCCTCCGATCAGTATAAACCCATCCCCATGCAATGCATCATACAGTCATGTCATGTATCCAATATAGTTTAACTAGCATGCTAAAATACGATCACACATGTACAAATACATATATACATCACATAGGGGCAATACAGTAATCTTACCATATAAGGGCAAAATAGTCATTTTACTAAATATAGTGGTCGAGGTAACCTTAACCGACCCAATATTAGGTCCACAGTCGTCTCAGGCAACCCGTGCAACCTTAATAGTCAAACAGTGGAAATGGGCCTAAGGCCCATAATGCAGGCCCATGTGGGCCCACACGCCCGTGTGGCCCACAAAACCCAAATATGGCCTTGGCCATATGGACTACAAAGCCTGACCCAATACTTTCCATATGTTCGTGTGGTTTTCTCGTGTAGGGCCCACACGTCTTTGGGGCCTACACGGCCCATTTCGACCCAACGTGGCCCAAAACGGCCTAAGCCCATGAAATCGCTCATGGCCAGCCTTAACATTCTTACGCCCACGTTTAGGCATTCGGGCTACCACACGAGCGAGCGCACGCTCGTGTAGTGTCGAACGGTCACCTATTTCGGCTTTTGCCGATTTACGATTATGACAGTGTGGTTACACACCTAATTGCGAAAGTGTGCAAATAGACCACAAGCGCTCCAACCCTAGATCCAAACACAATACAACATTAGTCCCTTTAACAACAAGATTAAACAATATTTTCCTATAACACTTATTAAAACGGTTTCTTATCACCTATCTTAGTTGATCGACTGAGAATCACTCCCTTAATCCATTGCAAAGACTGGTTCAACACCTTTTAGAAGTATCCTACAATCCAACCAAGACTTAACAACCTCAACCATATATTGATCATACCAAGATATTGTACTAACCACATAACACTTATCGAAAGTGACAAGAGTTGTAACGCCCCAAAAATCTCAAGCCCCAAAAATGCCGAAATCATGAATTTTTCTTTTTGTGCTTAGCAATCCCGGTTAAGTGTTAATTATGCGTTGGTAGGTCTTGGTCAAGGTTTGAGTTCGAATCTAGGGGTAGAAGAAATTAAAATTTAATAATTAAAAGGGCCTTGTTGGCAAGTAGTTGGGCTTTTAAATAAAGATAAGGGAAAATGGCATCAAGAAGCCTTGTGGTGGAGTGGCTAAGTGACACTACTTAGAGTGTAGGGAGGTGGCGTTAGTGGCTAGCAAGGAGATCCTAGGTTCGAATCCTAGCTTAGTATTTTTAGGAGTTTAATTTTGGCCTTCTAAAAGGTTGGAAGTGGTTTGAAGATGGACTCTAAGGGGAGTGTTCAGGAGAGAAACTTAAGGAAAGAATCAAGGGTTTATTAGGGAGAAAAACGAGGAGATGAGAAGGGGGACGTGATAGAGCCAAATGGGGAACTGAAGGCCAGGTAATTCGACTATAAGGGCTATAAATAAGTGTCGAATGCAGGGTTCTCAGGCTAGTGCCGAATTTCCTTCACCCTGTTACCAGAAACCCTTTTCTCTAAAAGTCGAAAACCCTTTTGTTTTCTTCCTTTTCTTTCTGTCGATTTCTCCAAAAGTCGAAAACCCTTATTCTCTTTTTATTTTTCTTGTGCCGATTTCTTTGTTTCACTTTTGGGTTTAGCCGATTCTTCTTCCCCTCTCTCTTGGTGTCAAATAAGAAATTGTGCCATTCAGATCTTTGGAGCCGAATACTCTTTAACCAAATCTAGTGTGAGTGTTACTCTTCCAATTGGTTTCCTTTGCTAAGTATCGAATATTGCCCCTTACTCTTTCTAATCGACTGTGGTAAGGAATTAGTATCGGATCTCAGATCTTAGCTCTCTGCCGAAACTGCTCTTTAGGTGTTCACGATCTTGGTAAGTATTCCTCTCCCATTGGCTAAGGTGGCCGATTGTTCATAGTTAAGGTAAGGGGACTTGTGTTGGATACGAGTCACCTATTATTCTGTTTTAATAGTTAAGATTGGTGCAGATCTGGGAGTTGATCGTGGTTAGGGATTTAAGAAGCTGTTGTTATACTTATCGCACAAGGTTTGGGGCTAAGGAGATCGCATCACGCTTGCCTACTAGGTGTGTACATACACTGCACACACATTATGAATCAGCAAAAGCCAAAATGTTGAAATGCCAAAAAGCCAAAAATGTGGCTACAGTAGTCTTGCGAGTGCGCGAATACTCGTAAGGGGGAGACCGATAGGTTACCTGAGGCCCACGGGCGATTCGATAGAATTGGGTTGTGAATAGGCCAAGCGGGCCGGAATGGGCTAAATGGGCCCGAAGGACTGTTGGGCCCATAATAGGCAAAATTTGATAAGTGATGCTATGTGATAGGAAATTTGTATGTGAGCATGAACATAATATAAGTCAGACCGGATGGACCATATAAATGAGATTGGGCCGAATGGGCCAACGAACGTGAATTGGGCCTGATGGGCCATATGAATGTGAATTAGGCCTGATGGGCCATATGTATGAGATTGGGCCAAGAGGGCCATATGCATGTATGTAGGGGTTTTGGGCCTAGTATATGATAACCACATAAAACTTAATTAATATATTGCGACCGTGGACAAGTCATAGAGTTAAGGTGTGGCAATGGGTATATGCATGTCTAGGATTGGATCTAGGGAGAGCTTGGTACTTAAGCAGTCTTAATGACTCAACTCCTCTTCTCTGGAATCCTACCTAGTGCATAGTGTTCGTTCATCTTAGCTCACGGGATTAGTTAACGGGCCAAGGTAAGTAAAAACCCATAATAAAAGAAAATTAGCGAAATGCCCCTAAGGGCAAAAATGACTAAAATACCCCTAAGTGTTGTGTGTAAAATTTATGATTGCTATATGCATTCATATGTATTCATGTGATATCCTGTTTAGGTTGCATATAGGTTGGGAATTATGGATCAGAGGGAGTATATGAGGGTCACATGGTTGCTTGACAATCGTGGATCCACCGACGGCTTTTAAGCCCAATATGTGATTGGCAGCTTACTGCAACTTGGGTAGTTCTACAACCGGGCTACCATTGATGTGTATCGGTTGGGTGGGTCGATATTTATATCCCCACAGGTTCTGAAAAGGGGGACAGAGCAGAAGTGTACCGGTTGGATTATTGAGGTGGGTTGCACTGCATTGCATTGCATGTTTGATGTATGATGACTTTTGAATGCTTGTTTTCATCGAGGGTTGTACACACTGAGTTTGCGAAAACTCACCCCCTCTTTTATTTTATTTACAGGTGATGCTCAGTAGAAGGTTCAATGTTTGGAGGGACTATGGGTGGCCAGCTAGTAAGATAATTTGGACTTGTTTTTCTTTTTAAAGCTTATCAGTTTCTATGTTATTAAGTACTTTTCAAATCAGTTGTAATAGGGCTTCCACTTTATTATTATTTGGATTATTATTTTTTTATGTGATGTAATTATAAAAAGTTGAACACGGTTTCTTAAACTATAGTATGACTTTTCTACATTTCTGGTACTACATTTTAAAATGACATGTTTTCGTAAAATCATATATTTTAAACAAGTGATTGAAAGGAGTTTTTTTTAAGAATAGTTAAGGTTTCTTTTATTTTAAGAAGGGTTTTCAATGAAAATACGGTTTTTGCTAAAACACTTCAATGTGATGCGCCAGATTCGGCCATAACGTCCAGGCCGGGTTTGGGGTGTTACAGGAGTATTCAACCTACCCCCAAAAGCCCATACTTAAACTAAGGCACAAGATGTATCAATCGTACCCCTAGCAGTAATCGGCAGAGAAAAGGAGTCATTAGATGAAGAACAATTATAACAAAGAGAGGGAGGAAGGGAAAAAGAACCGTACAGATTGATTAAAAAATACTTTCCTAAATATGAAGAATTCGGCCAAAGTCACCAGATGAGAAGAGAGGAAATCTGTTAGCATAACAGAATTGAAAAAAGGGAGAAGATGCACTCGGTCAAGAGGAAACTGATTAGGGAAGAGGGAAGAAGGAGAAGAGAATTGGCCAATAAAAGCCAAAAGAATTTGAGAGAGAAGAAGGAAGTATTCGGCCATGAAGAGCAAAGACCCCAAAATGTAAACCCGAAAAGCCAAAAACGAAGGATATCGATATACTTACTAGAACAATTCGGTTTCTCCAGAAAAGAAAATAACAAAAGTTGTCAGTTATCGCAAAATGAAGAACTAAATGCCACAACCCCCAAAACTGAATGCACTGAGCATCTGCATTTCCCATTCGGCACCAACTCTTCTCCAACCATAAATCCCCAAGATTTTCTCCTAAAATATCTCCTCAAATCTCTCCTCAAATCCCTCAACTGATCACTCTTCCCTCAACTACTCAGTTTGAATTCCACTCCACCACCTCAGTGTTCCGGTCAAACCACAACACCTCCACAACATGAACAGCAAAATAAAACACCCCCTGCCTTCACCAGGATTAAAACCTCAGCCCCCATGGAACATTCCATACGCCCCTATCCCCTAGATCAGTAGGCCTTTTATGTCATGTTTCACCCATTTTTATTTAAAAGCCTATTGATTAGAGACAGGGTTTATTCCTTAAAAAACAAAAATTTTGCACATGCTCAGGCTTGAACCCAAGACTTCTTAGACACTCCCTAAACACTTAAGCACTAAAGCAGATAGATATTTGTCACTTTCTTGCACAACTATACCTTTATGTGCAACCTCCTAACTATTCCCACGCTCAAGACTTAACACTTCTAGGCCCAAATTCAGGGCGTTACATATGATATAGCACGAACGGTGTATGTTTTGGTGTATGAATTGGCTAGAATTTGGTATAAAATGTGTTTGGTTTTATGCTTGTAGGGATGACCAAAATTGTAACAGCCTGATTTAGACCCTAATTGGAACGGTGGTTTTGGGATCACGAATCTTAGTCAGAAAAATATTTAAAAATTATTTTCTGTGTTTATCATGTGTTAATTAATATCTGTGAAATTTTCGTGATTTAATTTTGTAGTTTCAATGTCCGATTTAATAAAAGGGCTTAATCGCATAAAATAAAAATTTGATGGTTAAGTGTGAAAGGGCCAAATTATTGTTGTCATTTTAAACTGAGGTATTTAAGTTGCAATATTACCATAGTTAAATGTGATAGGCAGTTGTGACATTATAACATAATGGTTTTATATTTTAGTTTAAAGGTTAATTTAGTAAAATATATAACAATATGTACATAATAAAACATAAAGTTAAAAGCCATTTGTTCATCTTCCTTACTATGACTGAGTAAGAAAAATAAAGAGAGAAAAAAAAGCTTTAAGGGTTCGGCCAAACACTAGCTTGATTAAGGTATGTAACTAGCTCGGTTTTTGATAATTTTTATGTTTTTGAGATCGTTGCAGTGTAATGTACAAAGCCCATGCTTGAATTTCTGACTTTGATGAATATTTTGAGTTATGCCATTGATGAATAATTGAGCTTTGTGATGTTAGTTGATGAATTATGAAAGATATGCTTTGGGTTAATATGTTTTGTTTTGGAATTTTTTATGAAATTGAGTAATTAGGGCTAAATTAAAAAGATAATAAATTGAGGGACTAAAATGTGAAATAAATGAAATGTATAGACTTGTATGAGCATGGGTAGTATTCGGCCTAAGTATGGTATGTGCAAATTTTGCATGTTTTGTGTTCTGAGCAATTTGGACTAAATTGTAAAAAGTGTAAAATGTCAGGGGTAAAATAGTAATTTTCCCATTTATGTGTCTTTGGAGTAAATTGAGTGAAAATATTTTTGAATGAGTTTAATTTGAATATGTTTAGATCAAGAACCAAAGAAATCGGATTTGGATCGGGGAAAAACTAAAGTTGTCGATTAGCCGTCCCGTTTTGATTACTGTTGTCCAAGGTAAGTTTATAAACAAAGAGATGTTGTTTATTTTATATAAATACGAGATTATTATGCTGAAATGAATTATGTGAATTATATATGTTGTTAGCCGAATGTGTTTATGCTAGGAAGCTATATTTACAAATTTTGTTTCGACCGAGTTATGACGTTCGAAAGCCCCGTATGAACCTTAGGAATAGCTAGGATACATATGTCATGACATAGGATTCTGATATGTGATGTGCGAGTAATACCATGGCATCGATATATGTGTGCGAGTAAGACCACGTTTAATACGTTGGCATCGATATGTGATTCCATTATATGTGTGCGAGTAAGACCGTGTCTGGGACAGTGGCATCGATATGTGATTACATGTAAGACCATGTCTGGGACTTTGGCATAGTACGATATGTGTAATTTTTCGAGTATCCTATTCAATTTCAAATGGTTCAATGGGCAATATCAAGCTAAGATCGAATGTGAAATCGAGCTAAAATGTCAGGTATGCGTTAAGTTAAATGACTTGAAAGATAAGGTAAGTATATACTTAAGATAAACATACAAAATTTGAATTATGAAAGTAAGAATTATATATGCTTATGAACATATGTGTATTCGGCCAAGTTAATATAATTAGATATTGTTCATGTGATGGTATATGAGTTTCAAACATGAAAAATGTGTAATTAATTAAAGATTATTCAATTTGGTTTAATTGATTTAATACTAATGTTCATTTGATTATTATTGCTTATGACTTACTAAGCTATGATAGCTTACTGTGTGTGTTTATGTTTGTCTCTATTTTATAGATTTTGGAGTCTAGTTACGAGCTCGGGGATCATCAGCAAAGTCTATCACACTATCGACTGTTTCGATATTTTTATAAAGTTGAACTTAAACCTATGGCATGTATAGGCTAGCTTATGTTTATATATATATATATATATATATATATATATATTTGATTTGGGTTATGTAATTATGAGCCATGCGAAAATGGCTTATTATTTTGTTAAGTTTGGATTTTATGTTTTAATCAAATTATGGTTATGTTTGGTTGTGGTTTTGGTGGTCAGGTTATGGTTTATACATAGATAAATATATGTGAATTTCGTTGATATTTTTGGTTAAGGTTTTGCTATGTGAGTTGGTATTTGGCTATATGGTTTGACTTGATTAATAGATTAATTGATGATTTAGCAATTTGAAATGAGATAATTATATTTTTGTAAATATGTTCCTTTGGTCTATATGTTTGTGATGTTTAGTTAAATAATTCGACAATAAAAATGGTAAGTATAAGGTATAATCGGTTTAATAGTTAGTTCATTTTGGAAGTATAAAATGTGGTATAATTTGGATGGTGAATGATGGTAAATTTTGGCTTAGTATTGAGATAAAATAATGGATATATATTTGAATCAATATTGGCTTATTATGTTCAGGAGCTAAATGGCAAGTAATGAATATGTTATATAATTGTTTTGATTGATTATATGTGGTATTGTTTATGTATATTCGTTTATGTTTAGATCTGATGTGGGAATTATGTTTCATGGTATACATGTGATGTTTTAATATGTAATTTTAAGCATAGTAATAAGCATATGAAATAAGTGTACTTTTGGGTTGTTCTTTTGACCAAAATGGCTGATTTAATTATGTTCAGTTCGATTTTTAAGTTTGACTATACTGTGGATATACTCGATTTGTGGTTTGATTTTTTGGCCATTATAAATGTTTATACGTGAGCCATGATTAATATATATATGTTAATTTTGATGAAATTATGCCAAAGTATATGTGTTTGGTATCACTAGTACGATGTGAAATTGTGGTTGGATATTTTGTTGAGTGATATGTTTAATATATAAGTGGAACATATTAAGTAAATGGCTATTCGGTTATGTAATGAAGTAGATATGAATAATATTTGTATGTTTTTTATCATTGATTGTAAATATGATTTTAGGTGTAAAGAATAGCTTGTGAAATGACCATGATTTGATTTGGCAAATAGGTGAATTAATTTGTGATGAATGTTAGATAATTGATGTGATAAATATTTAATATTAAAGTTGGATTATTTTGGTTATATAGATATATATATATATATATACTTTGCCGAATATGTGATTATTGAATTATTTTTGAATATGACTTTTGTTATTTTGTTAGAGAAGTGATAATAGCATGTTAAAATTTAGTTTTGGTATTGTAAAAATGTTGGATGAATAATTATTATGTATTGAACCTATATATATATATGATTGGTATGTTGGTGTAAAAGTTATAGTAATATGTTTGATTATTTGGTTTGGTTCTTGGAGATATTTTATGCGTATAAAGTGATAGAGCATAATGGAAGTTGATATTATATAAGGCATATGCATTTAGCATGTTATATATATATACTCGGCTAAAGTTTTAGTAAATGACCATATGAATAGTAACTTAGGTTTTTAATAAGTAAGTTGGTTTAGATAAAATTTATAATAAAGTTGCATGTATGTTTGGTCTTAAGTAATGAGTAATGAGATGTTTTAATCCATATGCTTATATCCGGCCATTTGATAACTATTATGGTTGAATGTTATTTAATTTATGTGTAACCTATAATATTTGGTTTGATTGAGTATATGTTCAAATGTAGTGTATTAAATGATCAATTTCTTTGTGTATCCATGATTGTCTGGATGTTGTGTTTCGTTTGATAGTACCTCGTAACCTTTTTTCAGCGACGAATACGGGTAGGGGTGTTACATTTGATTGGTATCAGAGCTACGGTTTTGTCGGTTCTAGGACTAATGTAGCATGTGTGAGTCTAGCTATACATGCCATAATTTTAAACTACGATAGTGTGATGATTCCTAATAGTTAAAAATGTGTTTTCTTATAGAAATGGATCCCGATCGAGCCATAACGAATGACATAGAAGATAACGCGCCCACTCTTGCTCAGGGGGCAGCGCCAACTAATTCTAAGCCGATTTCGAGTAGTATAGAGGGAGAGGCTAAGCAAGCCTTCTTCCAGTTAATGAATGAGTGGTTCACAGAGTTCGTTCGAACGAACCCGGCTGCTCAATAACCTTTACCCCCTGAGTTCCTATAATTTCCCAAGTTATACAAAAAGAAAAGAAAAGAAAAACTAATTTTGAAGCCGGAGATTCCCGTGAGAGATCATCGGGTAAAACATTTCAGTCTGCATCAAAGAAATTTTGAAATAATTACAGCTGTTCAAAAGCTAATGTGGGACACTTGAGTAGAGATCGTGCTAGATCACATTCAAGCTTCAGAGCTCTAACTACTTCGATCGCTAGTGTTGAAAATGTCAGATCTAATCGACCTGAGTGCAAACATTGTGGTAAAAGACATTCGGGTATTTGTAGATTGAATAATCAAGCTTGTTTCAAATGTGGATCCTTAGATCACTTTATCCGAGATTGTCCCGAGTCGATTGAGCAAGAGATTGTGCAAAATTTGAGATCGGGTAACACTTTAGCTGAGGGTAGGTCTCTTAAAAATGCGGGGAATATAAGTAGCAGTTAGAGAGGAACTAAAAACACAGCAATTCGATCTGAGGCTCGCGCACCTGCCAGAGCTATTGCCATTTGTGCACTCGAGGAGGCTTCATTCCCCGATGTTATTACTGGTACATTCATTCTTTATGATACTAGTGTAATCGCATTGATTAATTCTGGTTCGATTCATTCTTATGTATATGAGACCTTAGTATTCAATAAGATTTTGTCTATAGAGTCTATTAAGTTTGTAATTAGAATATTGAACTCTTTGGCTGGTATATTCTCGTTGATAAAATGTGAAGAATTATCCGTTGATGATTTGAGATTCATGTCTTCCAGTTGATTAGATGTTGTTATAATTCGACGAGTTCGAGATAATTCTAAGTATGGATTGGTTGACTTTGCACAATGCTGTTGTAAACTACAAATGAAAGACTATTGATTTGAGATGCCAAAATGATGAGATTAATCAGATTAAGTCTAATGATCTGAGTGGTTTACCGGCAGTGATATCTTTGATGTTAGCTTAGAAATATGTGAGAAAGAGTTGTAAATCTTACTTTGCATATGTGCTCGACAGTAAAGTGACCGAAAGAAAGATTGATTCAGTACTAGTGTGTGTGAGTATTCGAATGTGTTTCCTAAAGAATTGTCGAGTTTATCACCTATCCAAGAAGTAGAGTTTGGTATTGAGTTAGTGCTGAGGATGACTCTAATATTGATAGCTCCGTAAAGAGTGGCACCTACTGAATTAAAAGAATTGAAAGTTCAGTTGCATGAGTTGATAGATCGTGCAATCAAGTTTCTCTCCTTGAGGTGCACCAGTTTGACGAAACTATGAGAATGTGTATTGACTATAGACAACACAATAAGGTGACTATAAAGAATAAATATCCGTTACCACGGATTGACGATCTGTTCGATCAACTGAAAGGGACTACAGTGTTTTCAAAGATAGATTTGAGATCAGGTTATTATCAGTTGCGAGTTAAAAACTCCAATGTGCCAAAGACTGCTTTACAAATGAGGTACAGACACTATGAGTTTTTGGTTATGCCTTTCAGACTTACTAATGCACCTGCTATTTTTATGGATTTGATGAACCGGATCTTTAGACAGTATCTGAATTGATTTGTGGTTGTGTTCATAGATGACATATTAATCTATTTTCGTGATGAATCTAAACATGCCAAATATTTGAGACTTATGTTACAGACTTTGCGAGATAAACAGTTGTATGCGAAGTTCAGTAAATGCAAGTTCTGGTTACGTGAAGTTAGTTTTCTGGAACATGTTATATCAACATCGGGTATTCAGGTTGATTCGAGTAAAATTTTAGCTATAATTGATTGGAAACCTCCGAGAAATATTTCTGAAGACTGAAGTTTTCTAAGACTTGCTGGTTATTATAGATGGTTCATGAAAGGTTTCTCTATGATTGCAACCCCGATGACAAAACTATTACATAAAGATGTTAAGTTCAAGAGGTTAGAAAAGTGTCAGAAAAGTTTTGATCAGTTGAAAACCCTTTTGATTGAAACTCTAGTACTAGTTCAGCCAGAATCAGATAAAGAATTTGTTATCCATAGTGATTCATCATTAAATGGTTTAGTCTGTGTATTAATGCAGGAAGGCAAAGTTGTAGCTTATGCATCGAGACAGTTAGAGCTGCATGAAAAGAACTATCCGACACACGATCTGGAATTGGTAGCTATTATGTTTGCAATGAAAATATGGCATCACTATCTATTAGATGAAAAATGTCATGTTTACTGAAATATTAGATGACTTAGAAAGATCTGAATTTAGGACAACGTCGATGGTTAGAGCTATTGAAAGATTACGAGCTAGTGATAGACTATCATCTAGGAAAACTTAATGTTGTTGCAGATGTTCTAAGCCAAAAATCATTGTTTTCTTTACGTGCAATGAATGCGTATATGACTATGTCTGATGACGGTGTGATTATAGCCAAATTAAGAGTAAGACTGTTATATATTCAACATATTTATGAGGCTCAGAAAGTTGATAATAAATTATTAGCAAAGCGGGGCCAATGTGATTCAAATATTGATTCAGAGTTTTGAGTTGATACTAAATATTGTATGAGGTTTAGAAATCGAATATGTATTTCGAGAAATCCAGAGTTGATTCGGATGATTTTCGAATGAAGCTCATAATAGTCGAATATCTGTTCAGCCGGGTAGTACGAAAATGTATAATGATCTAAAACAGCTTTACTGGTGGCATGGTATAAAATGAGATATTTCTGACTTTATTTCAAAATGTTTAGTCTATCAGCAAGTAAAAGCCAAACATCAGGTACCTTCTGGATTGCTTCAACCGATCATGATACCTGAGTGGAAATGGGATAGAGTCATGATGGATTTTGTATCCGGTTAGTCGTTGTCAACAAGTAAGAAAGATGTAATGAAACAATATTATCCGAATTCATTCATCGGTAAGATTTTCGGGGACGAAAATCCCTAAGGGGGGAGAGTTGTAACAGTCCGATTTAGACCCTAATCGGAACGGTGGTTTCAGGACCATGAATCTAAGTCAGAAAAATATTTAAAAATTATTTTCTGTGTTTATCATGTGTGACTTAGTATCTATGAAATTTTCGTGATTTAATTTTGTCATTTGAGTGTCCGATTTAATAAAAGGGCTTAATTGCGTAAAATGAAAATTTGATGGTTAAATGTGAAAGGGCCAAATTGTTGTTGTCTTTTTAAATTGAGGTATTTAAGTTGCAATATTACCATAGTTAAATGTGATGGATGGTTGTGACATTATAACATAATGGTTTTATATTTTAGTTAAAAGTTTAATTTAGTAAAATATATAATAATATGTACATAATAAAACATAAAGTTAAAAGCCATTTGTTCATCTTCCTTATTATGACCGAATAAAAAAAATAAAGAAAGAAAAACTAAGCTTTAAGGGTTCGACCAAACACTAGCTTGATTAAGGTACGTAACTAGCTCAATTTTTGACAATTTTTATGTTTTTGAGATCGTTGCACTGTAATGTACAAAGCCCATGCTTGAATTTCTAATTTTGATGAATATTTTGAGTTATGCCATTGATGAATAATTAGGCTTTGTGATTGATCGAGTGATTCGTAACAAGTAATAAATATTTATAATGAAGATCAAACCTAGACTAACTATTATCACGACGAAAAGGCAAGCGCACCTATCGAACAATAGTATAGTAATGACAAGACCGGGATATCGTACCCAAGCGAACCAAAAGTACTAGTAATAACTATCTTTTTATTATCTAGCCTAGGAATAAAAAGGGTTTGTTTATTAAACTAATTATCTAAACTAATTAACTAATTTAATTAAAGCGAAGAGAAGATTTGGAAAAGACTTGAAGAAAAGCAATTGATAAAGACGACACCCAAGGAGGAATCCACCTAGATTTCACTTGTTATCTGACTCTGAACTAGACGATTTATTCACTTGACTTGATCTGTGAGACTCCTTAACTTACATTATTATCTCTTTCGAGACTAATAATGCCTGACCCTTAGTTGAATTAATTAAAATCTCTTTCTAATTAAAACCGCTAGGGAAGCAGTAAATCGATCTATGGATTCCCATATTAGGTTTCACCCTAATCTAGCAAAATCTCGTAACCCTACCTGTAGGTGTTCGATCAACTCCGCTTAATTATGGCAAATTTACTCTTAGGCAGGGTCTACTCCTCCTCTGCATAAGCACATTAGATCATGAGTCAATACCCGAAATATTAACTCAAGCATTAGAAACACATAATTAAGAGCAAATCAAGTATTTATCATATAGTTCAGATAATAATAACAAGATCCATCATAGGTTTCATCCCCCTTAGGTATCTAAGGGGTTTAGTTCATAATGAAATAAGAGCACACCTCAAAAGTATAAAAATAGCAAAACATAAAGAAAACTCTAAAACCTCTGAAGGAATTCTGAGAGAGATCTTCAGTCTTGGAGTAAATACTTGATTTGTTCTTAATTATGTGTTTCTAATGCTTGAGTTAATATTCCGGGTATTGACTCATGATTTAATGTGCTTATGCAGAGGAGGAATAGACCCTGCCTAAGAGTAGATTTGGCATAATTAAGCGGAGTTGATCGAACGCCTAGAGATATGTTACGAGATTTTTCCGGATTACGGTGAAACCTAATATGGGAATCCATAGATTGATTTACTGCTTCCCTAGGGGTTTTAATTAGAAAGAGATTTCAATTAATTCAACTGAGGGTTAGGCGTTATTAGTCTCGAAAGAGATAATAATGTAGGTTAGGGAGTCTCACGGATCAAGTCAAGTGAATAAATCGTCTAGTTCAAAGTCAGATAACAAGTGAAATCTAGGTGGATTCCTCCTTGGGTGTCGTCTTTATCAATTGCTTCTCTTCAAGTCTTTTTCCAAATTTTCTCTTTGCTTTAATTAAATTAGTTAATTAGTTTAGATAATTAGTTTATTAAACAAACTGTAACACCCCTTACCTATATCTAAGGCCGTAACAAAGTACGAGGCATTACCAGACTTAACAATACACATAGATGAAAACCGGGCCATAAAATTTCATTTAATTCAAAACTTTTTGAACATATGCATAACAAACAAAGTTAACTATATCATTACATCAAAGCATAGGACATAGCACGATTAATTAAACTTATAAACCATAATGGATAAGGACAACATCTCATAATCATATACGATAACTCAATGCAGACTGATATATATGGTCAAAATCATAATAAAAATACATATCACAAACCAACTTCCTATGCATGTCATTCACTTGATATTTCTAATATTTGAATTAAATTTCCCAAAAATGATAGTTTGATAGTGTGATTTTGCCTCCGACGATCTCTAACCCCGAGTCGACCTACCAATACTAAAGAAATGGAGAGGATGGGTAAGCTTTACACTTAGTAAGTTCATATGAAAATAATAAGCAATTACTACCATGCTTTTCAAGATAAAACACTATAATTGTACAATTACACATATTCAGGTTAAGCTGTGTTATCGAGTTACAGTTACTAAATCATTCATATCTGAAACTAAAAAAACTCCAAATTTAGTTTCGTTAATTTTACTTAAAACTAGATTCATATATATTTCTCCCATAAAATTTCCAAAATTTTTGGTTTAGCCAATTAGTATAGTTTATTAGTTAAAGTCTCCCCTGTTTCAGAGTACGACTACTCTGACCTCTGTGCACTACGAACCAAATTTCTCCATGTACAGAATTCCAACGACCATGCTGTTTGTTTCCCTTAAAAATAGACTCAATAAGGAATCCATTCATGTAAAATATGGCTCTTAATAATTTTTGTACAATTTATGGTGAATTTCAAAAGTCAGAACAGGGGATCTCGAATTCATTCAGACCCTGTTTCACAAGAATTCAAATATCACACAATATAGAATTCTTTTGCTTCCCCTGTTTCATTGTGAAAATAGACTCATTAAGCTTTATTTTCATATATCATTTGCATTTTTATTCAACTTCCACAATTTTGAGTGAATTTTCAAAGTCACGTCACTACTGCTGTCCAAAACAATTTTATTGCTAATTCACTCTTTCACACTTTCTTTGTATTAACCTCATTTTAACATACATATCACAAATCATTTTCACCATATTTCATACATCACAAGTATAGACCCATGATTACAAGGTCACCATAAGATCATCCTCATGTATAACTTACTTGTTTATAACCTTACCACATCCCGGTCACTTAATGAACACATCATTCACATAAGCAAATTCCTGCACTTATTCATCACAAAACTCACAAAGCAGTACATAGTAAGTCTCCCGTTGAACACTTCGGATCAATCCTCGATACTTGGTGGTTTCAGCACATAGCTCCACCCATCATATAGTTTGGCTCTCTTGTACACATGGTGAACACTTAGTACCACCCATGTGACCTAGCCAGTTTATTGCGTAGCTCTCTTATCTACATGGTGTCCTTCACCTAGAACCACGCATGCGACCTAGCTACATATATCCCGTAGCTCTCTTGTCTACATGGTGTACGCATAGTATCACCCATGCGACCTAGCTACATCATAATGTCTCGTAGCTCTCTTGTACACATGATGTGCACTCAGCACCATACATGTGACCTAGCTACATACCATCTATATCATCCAATCCTTCCGAAGGTTCAACCGGGATTTCTCTCTTTTCCAACAATTTCACCAATCAAGTAATTATCAACAAAAATATTTCCAATATTATTATAAAATCTCACAATACAAGTAAAATTGATGTATTACTTACATATAAACTTACTTCTCAAGGCAATAACATTTAATTTACACATTGCATTATTAAAAATCATATGAACTTACAATTGCTCATAATATCCATAATCATAGAAATCACATTTATGCATGATAATTCAATGCACTTCATGTACCATAGACATATTTTTAAATCAATTCATAAACTTAGCACCATAACATTTAATTTAACATAATTCAATTAATTCACTAAATTTAACTTTCAAATATAAATTACAACATTATTGCAGTATTATTATCATACCAACTTACCTCGATCTAGAAACGACAATTTACTATTTTAGTCCATAACCTTGTATTTTCCCGATTTAAGCCCGAATCTCAATTTCCTTCATCTATAATATCACATTTAGCCTAATAATTAGTCACATTATTCATACAGCTCCAAAAATCATTTTTTTACAAATTTTCATTTTGACCCCTAAACTTTTACATATTTTCACTTTTGCCCCAGGTTCAGAAATTAAACTTCATCCTATTTTCTTATGTTTTATGACATGCTGATCATTTTTCCCTTCTATGGCAACATCAAATTCTCACTCTAACATGTACTTATGACTATTAGGTATTTTTACCGATTAAGCCCTTTTACTCGTTTTCACTTAAAACCGAGTAGCACAAGTTGTTTAACATAATTTAAAACCTCATATTCTATAATAAAACACCAAAATACACAAATTTCACCTATGGGTATTTTTCCAAATACGAACCCTAGGTTGAATTATTGCTAGCATAAGCTTAATCAAGTTACAGGGATTTCAAAAACGTAAAGAACTTGAAAAACGGGGTTTGAACGGACTTACTATTGAGATTGGAAAGCTTGAAAACCCTATCCATGGATTCCTCCATGCTAATTTCGGCCTCCATGAAAAAGATGAGTCAATTTTGGCTTTATTTTCCCTTTTTATTTCTTTTAATTACCAAATGACTAAAATGCCCTTACTACTAAAGTTCCCAAAAATTATATCCATGTCCAATTTTTGTCCATAGACTTAGAAATTGGTAAAATTTCTATTTAAGACCTCCTCATTAATATTCCAAAGCAATTTCATACTAAAAACCTCTAGAATGCAAGTTTTGCAAATTATTCGATTTAGTCCCTAATTTCAATTTAAGCACTTTATGCATAAAATTTCTTCACAAAATTTTCACACAATCATGCAATCATGTCATAGACCTCAAAATAATCATAAAATAATTATTTCTATCTTAGATTTGTGGTCACAAAACCACTATTCCGATTAGGCCCTTATTCGGGATTTTACACAAACCCTTTTATTCCTAGGTTAAATAATAAAAAGATAGTTATTACTAGTAATTTTGGTTCCCATGGGTACGATATCCTGATCTTGCCATTACTATACTATTGTTCGATAGGTGCGCTTGCCTTTTCGTCGTGATAATAGTTAGTCTAGGTTTGATCTTTATTATAAATATTTATTACTTGTTACGAATCACGCGATCAAGTTTTTGGCGCCCTTGCCGGGGAACTGAAATATTAGGAACACTTAATTTTTATTACTTTAGCCATTTATTTTTCTTGCAATTTAACTCTATTTCTATTTTTATTTTACTAACTTTCTTCTTCTTTCTCCTGGAAGGTTCTTGTAATGTATGACTAGAAGAAACCGTCAGACCACCGTTTTTTTGTGAGGAAATTGATCGTGTACATTTCGAGAACCGACGAGAAATCAAAGCAATTTTTAAGATACACAGAGGAAGAGCAAGAGGACGATATCTCAACTACTACTAAAGAGATGACTGAAAATCAAGACAATTCGCTACCGCCAGCCATACCCGCTGAATTAGCAAATCAAAATCTTGCTCCTCGTACTAAGTATGATTATGCTAAACCTAATTTTACAGGAACTGAGTTAAGTATAGGAAGACCTACTGTTGCTGCTAACAATTTTAAACTGAAACCTAACACGATTCAGATGATATAGCAATTTATTCAGTTTAATGGTTTGCAGGATGAGAACCCCAAAACGCACTTTGCAAATTTCTTAGAACTGTGCGACACTTTCAAAATTAATGGCGTTTCTGATGATGCCATTCACTTTTAGTTATTCCCTTTTTCACTGAGGAATAAAGCTAAATAGTGGTTGAACTCACTACCACGAGGATCCATTACCACTTGGGAGCAAATGACCAAAAAATTTCTATTAAAATATTTTCCACCAGTAAAAACAGCTAAGTTGCATAATGATATTTCTTCTTTTGTGCAAATGGACTTAGAGACATGTTACGATGCATGGGAGAGATACAAGGATCTATTGAGAAGGTGCCCTCACTATGGGTTACCTTTATGGCTGTAAGTTCAAACGTTCTACAATGGTGTGAATTCCTCGACAAGACAAATGATTGACGCAGCTGCTGGCGGAACCATCAACAATAAGACACTGGAAGATGCCTATGAATTTATAGAATAACTATCAGTGGCAAGTTATGAGGACAAAGCCAACGAAAACAGCCGGCATTTATAACATCGATTTGGTCACCATGCTCTCTAATCAGGTAGAACTCCTAAATAAGAAAATTGATGGTTTACTTGGTTCTACGCAGGTACATCCAGTAATGAGGTGTGACTTAAGTGGAGGAGGCGTGCATACAAAATACCCACCATTCAATCCTACAACCGAAGAGGAATAAGTCAACTATATGGGTAACAGTAATTTCAGATCTCAGAATAACCCCTATAGTAACACTTATAATACAGGTTGGAAGAACCACCCAAATTTCTCTTGGGGTGGTCAACAGAATCAAAGGCCACAGAATCCTCAAAATTTTCAACAGCCACCGTATCAACAAGAGAAGAAACCAAAACTTGAAGAGATGCTATCTAAATTCATCTTGGTGTTAGAAACTCGCTTCCAGAATACTAAGACAGCACTCAAAAATCAACAAGCATCAATTCAAGGACTCGAAACTCAGATAGGCCAACTATCCAGATTAATTTTTAAATGACCACAAGGTAGTTTGCCAAGTAATACTGAACCAAACCCAAGGGAATAGCTCAATGCAATTGATACTCAAGAAGGATGCGATGAGACTGAGCTAGAACCAAGGTAAGAAAATGTGGAAAGCAAAGGTGATGGTGAGGTAAGTCATAATAAAATGGTAAGTACGAATTATAAATCTCGTGTGCCATATCCTAAAGCGATGATGAAAGACAGAACAAAAGAACAATTCGGTAAGTTCGTCAAACTCTTAAAGAAATTACATATTAACTTACCTTTTACTAAAGTTCTTTTGCAGATGCCCAACTCAGCAAAATTCTTAAAGGAAATTCTGACCAATAAAAGAATATTAGACACTACGTCACATGTGGAACTCAATACAGTCTGCTCAGCTATTCTAAAGAATAAGCTACCTAACAAGTTGAAAGATCCAGGGAGTTTTACAATTCTTTTCTTAATTGGTAGTTTATCTGTGAATAATGCTTTAGCTGATTTAGGGGCAAGTATAAATGTTATGTCGTATAAAATGTTTAAACGACTAGGTCTCGATAAACCCAAACAGACTAGGATGAGCATACAATAGGCTGGCAAAATAGTTAGATTTCCTAAGGGTATTATTGAAGATGTTCTCATTAAAATTGATAAGTTTATTTACCCAGTAGACTTTGTCGTCCTAGATATGGATGAGGATAACGAGGTACCTTTAATTTTAGGACGACCCTTTTTGGCAGCTGCCAGAACAATTATTAATGTCGGCACAGGAGAGCTAACACTTCATGCAGGTGACGACGCAGTAACACTTCAAGCACGCGACTCAGTCAAAACCTCTAAGACTCAGGATAATGCTATAAAACCTATCGATGATAAAACTAATATTCAATCATCCTTCCAAGAACCTCCTCGAACCAACACAATAGAGACAGTGTGCTATTATAATGAAGAAAACAAAGACGTCCATGAAGAAAGAAGGCTACGGATGGAGGAGCTAGACGAATGGCGAGAACACAAATCGAGAACACATGATAAACCGAAACTTTGCCAAAATAAGCCCGACACCTCTCCTAATCAACTTAAGGTAGGCGATAAAGTCTTACTAGATGCCACAGATCCCCACATTGTCACTACCACACCAAATGAGGAAATCCCTCTTATGGTACTCAGTACTTTCCCATTCGGTATGGTTGCAGTGAGTCATCCCAAGTTTGGCACTTTTAAGGTAAACAACACCCGATTAAAACCTTATTTTAAGATTGACAGCAGACACGAGGAGTATGAACTCCTCAAACCACCATGATAAATCAACGGAGAGGTAAGTCGAGCTTAGACTATAAATAAGCGCTTCTCGGGAGGCAACTCGAGTACTAACAGATTTTGATTTCTTACTTCTAACACTTTAAATAATTAAATTTTTGAAATTACACAATCTTTCAGAACACACGGCCACCTACATTGGTGTACCTATAGCCGTGGCAAAACAAGGGAAGCGACACGATCGTGCGATACGGCCATGTGGAAATAGGGCAAAGATTTTCCCAAAACACAGGATGCAATAAATCCCCACGACCGTGCGACATGGCCGTGGGTGAGGTTGATAGATGAACACAGGCGTGGAAATGGAAAAACACAGGTGTGCCAGGGGCAAAGCTCGATTCTGTTTCTCTAACATGGGTGTGCGACACGCCCGTGCCATTAAACCATGGACAACAATACATAGGCGTGGTACCATATACACGGGCATGGGAGAAGCGAACGAAGCTAAGCACGGCCGTGCGATATGGCCGTGCACCACACACGCCCAAGACACACGGGCGTGGGATAGTAGCCGGGCACAACCCAAATTGAAAAACTTTGAAAAACACAAGCTCACTCTCAGAGTACACGGGCATGTCCCTAGGCCGTGTGACCCTCCCCTATATAAGCAAACCATTGTTCATCTTCTTCCTCTTTTCAAAACCCTAGCCGAAATCTCCCCTCCCCTACTCCCTAATCTCTATTTCAGCCACCATTCCCCAGATTCTTACTTTCCCAACCCTCAAACCACCCTAAAATCCATTCCCCTTGCATTTATCCCCACTTTCTCCTCTCTTTCCCGTCCAGTTTTCCTCCACACAGCTGTATTTCTGTGCCCCACGCCCGTGCTTGCTACCAACATGCCCGTGCGCCACCCTACAGTAGCTCTCGGTTCACTTTCTCAACCTTGATTTTCCAATTTGTGTTGCTATATTAGTATTCTACATGCTTTGCATAGATATTGTTACTATTACAAATATGTTTTAAACAAGTTAGGAATTTGCTTTAGAATCTTCTATACTTGACTTGTTTTAACTACTAAATAGCATATACTAATTTTAGGCCTGTGGCTTAACTATGGATGTCTCTTGGATTCCATCAATGCTTATGTATCTTCAGGTACATTATGTCATCATCAAGAGGCAAGAAGGCCGCGGTCCCTTCCTCAAAGAGACGTAGGGGATCGAGTTCTTCTTTGGTACGTGCTATAGCCGAAGTTTGGCACCTATTCCTCGAGTTTTTGTAAGCTTCGCAGGATGAGCTATTTCAGATACTACGCGCGCGACCCCTCACTACAGGTCGCTACATTGACTGGGCCGCCATAGAGCAAGTCCAGCTAGCTGATGCCATCCGCGCCCTCCTGTTTACAGACCCATGGGAACAGTTCTTCACTACTACCGAGCCCATTTATTTAGAGCAAACTTTAGAATTATGCTCTACTTTTCAATTACAGGTGGTGATGACGAACAATGACAACCCAGGCACCATCCACGTCCAATTAGGCAGTCTAGTTCGTGCGATGAGTGTCCCGAAATTTGGAGTTGCTCTGGGACTTTACACCGATGAATTTATGGAGGAGGAGGACATGAATGCACTACCATACAATATCCATATTTTTTCATCCTTATGCTAGAAGGCTTTGGCACCACTCTCTTCCACCTACGACCCCAGCTGCTCGAAGGCCTCAGCTCTTGCCCCTTCCCTACGCTACCTCTATGCCATATTGGCACACACCTTGACCGGAAGGAGAGAGAGCACCGGTGTGGTCAATACACACGATGCCTACTATTTATGGTGCATGACGAATGCACATGTGACTGACTTGGCATACTTCATCGACTTCACCATTCGCCATTAGACCGAGCGACATCTGAAGGGAGTGATCTCTATCGGCCTCTACATGACACGCCTCACCAGACACTTCGGCCTCCTTAACACAGTGGCTTAGTCATCAGCGCTTACACTGATAGTTCAGATGTCCCCATAGGGCATCACGACTATGTTACTCATGCGGACGATCGAGCGCCATCGCGGGACTGATCCGCCTCAGTACCGCCTTTCTCATGCCATTGACGAGGAGGATCTTGAGGACATTCCTGATGATGTCCCCCCACAGCACGAGGAGCCTTCGACCACGTCACCTAGGGAACGATCAGTTCTTGCGGCTGCTTCTTTGGCACACATTTTCGACTGACTCACTCACTTCGACCAGTATTGCACTACACAGTTCAAAATGATCCATCAGCGAGATCGGCGACGCGATACACAGATGGATGACATACAGGCCATGATGCAGCAGCTGTGCCAGTACTTTCACATCACCACTCCAGCACCACCACCTGAGGCCCCCACTGATGAGGATCATTGAATCCTCCTATCTTTTTATCTTTGTTTTTATCTTTTTTTATTTTTATTCTTAATTTTTAATTTCATTTCAATTTTATTATTTTCTTATAAAAGACATATCTATATTAGTAAATTTTACTTTCTTAATTTTTTCTGGTATTTCTAACAAGTAATCCTACTACACTCTCTTCCACACCAACTCGTAATAAGCTCTTCATGATTCTACAGATTTCCAAGCAAGCTGCTAGGAATATTTTACGGAATGAGGAAACAAATAGGGAACAATACAAAATGAATGCCATGTTCAACGACCCAATTTCTTCATCTAGCTAAGAACAATGGTACCTACTACTTTCCCCAAACACTACAGCCTCGGAATCAAGCTCCGCACCCATATAACAGGGAGTTTCACCTCTTTCCCTCTTATGATTTTCTTTATTTTGAATAGTCTATCTTTGTACATTGAGGGCAATGTACATCTTAAGTGTGGGGGGGTGAACATAAACATGTAACCTAACTTTTTGCATTATTCTCAAATCCCTGAATGTGGTCTTGTGTTTAAGTGATTTTCTCATAATATTGATAGAATGAATTCTGATTAATCTATAATTACCGTTGATATGTCATGAATTAGACCAAGGGAATTATTCATGATTATTTGATTGTAGGACCTTAAAGAATCAAGCATGATAAGTTGATATTTTGAGAACTAAAATTTTTAGATTATTTTCCTGAATTGAGGTATTATCTTGAAATCTTAAGTATACAGGAATGACATCAAAAACCCAAATTTTTGGTGAGATTTTTGAGCCTTTTTGAGCATATAGCTTTCTTTCTTACTCACTTCTTTTGTGGTTTGAGTGTGTCAACATTGAACTATTATTCTAGAACTTGCTTCGATTATACATGTCGAGATCACACGTATGATTTGATATACTGAGATGATAAAGGCACTTAGGATTTAACCCACTTACTCTATAAAGAGCCTTCCCACATAATTAAATCCTTAGTGAACCCCCTTTGAGCCTACTAACCCTTTTTCTTTATTGATTAACCCTCATCATTAACCCATTAACCCATTCGTATTGAAATTCCCTTACTTAATTTGACCCTTTTTATCAAGATTGATTTTAATATTGTTACCTCACTATGATCACCAATTTTTGTTCTTAAAAAAAAAATAACCTCAGTTTTATTATTGTAATTCTTAGCAAGCTAAATTTGTCATGAAAAAGAGAGCTCATGTAATATAGTTCTAGATATTTGTTGTCATTCAGTAATTAAGTTTTTGATAGTGGGGTGATATATTGAAATCATCTTGATTCTAACCTTTGTTTCTTCAGCTTGTATCCATACCGTTAACTTAAACCCTGTTACAACCATGCAAAGAACTTTTGATTTGTGTATCATATCATTTACAAGTGGTGGAGATTTGATTTTTCATGCAAGCCTATAGTGATAACACCTCATGTTAGACAATCGAGTGCTTAATTTTGAACCTTAAACACTTTGAGTGATTTGAATGAATCCTTAGTGAAGATGTCATCTCTTGTATATTTAGAACTAAAGTTAATTACTTAAAGGAAGGAGATTACCTATAATTTTATTATCAAAATATTTGATTTAGAATGTTTGAGGTTTTTAATGCCCCTATGATTGAATTCTCACGTATGATTCTCCGTGGAATAATTTGTAACATTATTGGTGATGATTATGTGATTGAAAAAAATGAATTCTAGCAGTAAATAAGAGTTTTGCTTGAGGACAAGCAAATGCTTAAGTGTGGGGGTATTTGATAAACGCCAAATTATACATATTGTTACCCCAAATACTTAGCATATTTATGGATATTTACTATTATATTTGTGGATTTTGGTGATCTTAATCCGGTTATTTCATGTTTTGTACTCAAGAGAGCACCAAAAGTCAAAAGGAGCCAAAAATGAGCTTAAAAGAGACAAAAATGACCACATTAAGAAGATCACACCACCTAAGCCTTGCCACACGGGCTGATCACACGCCCGTGTCTGTCGAGGGTGTCGTCCAAGGATTTCACAATTCACACGGCCTGGCTATTGACCAACACGGTCGAGTGAAATTTAGCAGAACAAACACGGCCTGGCAAACACGTCACACGGCAGTGGCACACGGGCGTGCCCATTTTTCAAAGAGTTGTAATTTACATGGAAAAAGGATACTTAAGGAAGACGAAAGCCAATCCAAAGCCTGTATAAACACCCTAAGTATGACCTACTAAGGGGGCTTGTAGAACTTTTCTGGAATAGAGAACCACATGCCAGGAATTACTTGAAGGAACCCAAACGATCCATCCCAAAAAGTCAGAGCTACTCCAAGACTGAAGATCTCTTTCAGAATCCCTTCAGGAGTTTTAGAGTTTTCTTCATGTTTTATTTTTTTATACTTTTGAGATGTACTCTTATTTCATTATGAACTAAACCCCTTAGATACCTAAGAGGGATGAAACCTATGATGGATCTTGTTATTATTATCTGAACTATACGATAAATACCTGATTTGTTCTTAATTATGTGTTTCTAATTCTTGAGTTAATATTCTGGGTATTGACTCATTATTTAATGTGCATATGCAGAGGAGGAATAGACCCTTCCTAAGAGTAGATTTGGCATAATTAAGAAGAGTTGATCGAACGCCTAGAGATAGGGTTACCAGATTTTGCCGGATTAGGGTGAAACCTAATATGGGAGTCCATAGATCTATTTACTGCTTCCCTAGGGGTTTTAATTAGAAAGAGATTTCAATTAATTCAACTGAGGGTTAGGTGTTATTAGTCTCGAGAGAGATAATAATGTAGGTTAGGGAGTCTCGCGGGTCAAGTCAAGTGAATAAATCGTCTGGTTCAGAGTCAGATAACAAGTGAAATCTAGGTGGATTCCTCCTTGGGTGTTGTCTTTATCAATTGCTTCTCTTCAAGTCTTTTTCCAAATTTTCTCTTCACTTTAATTAAATTAGTTAATTAGTTTAGATAATTATTTTAATAAACAAACCCTTTTATTCCTAGGTTAAATAATAAAAAGATAGTTATTACTAGTACTTTTGGTTCCCTTGGGTACGATATCCCGGTCTTGCCATTACTATACTATTGTTCGATAGGTGCGCTTGCCTTTTCGTCATGATAATAGTTATTCTAGGTTTGATCTTTATTATAAATATTTATTACTTGTTATGAATCACGCAATCATTGGGCATTGAGAATAGTGTTGTAAACTCTGCAAGAGAAACAATTGTATGCCAAATTCAGTAAATGTGAATTTTGGCCATGGGAAGTTAGTTTTCTTGGGCATATGTATCTGCTAAAGGTGTCAGAGTAGACCCGAATAAAATTTCAGCCATTGTTAATTGGAAGCCACCAAAGAATGTGTCTCAAGTCTGAAGTTTTCTGAGACTAGTTGGTTATTATCAGAGATTTGTAAAAAGTTTTTCAATGGTAGCTTCTACGATGACTTATTTGCTATAGAAAGAAGTAAAGTTTGAGTGGATTGACAAATGCCAGCAGAGCTTTGACAGATTAAAGGCTTTATTGACAGAAGCACCTATGTTAGTTCAGCCTGAATCGGGTAAGGAATTTATAGTTTATTGACAGATTAAATGTCACATATTCACTGATCATAAAAATCTGAAATATTTGATGTCACAAAAAGATTTGAATTTGAGACAGCACAGATGGCTTGAGTTATTGAAATATTATGATCTTGTTATTGATCACCATCCAGGGAAAATGAACGTAGTGGTGGATGCTTTGAGTAGAAAGTCCCCGTATACTTTTTGAGTAATGAACACCCGATTATTGTTGTCCGATGATGGTTCAATCATAGCTGAGTTAAAAGCTAGACCAATGTTTTTGCAACAGATTTCTGAAGCTTAGAAAAATAATAATAAGTTGCAAGCAAAATGAATACAAAGTGAACCAACTCCTGACTTAGAATTTCAGATCGGGACTGATGGTTGTTTGTTACTCAGAGGCAGAGTATGTGCACTAAAAAGTTTAGAATTGGTACAGAAGATTTTGAATGAAGCTCACAATGGTAACATGTCTATTCATCCTGGTAGTAATAAAATGTAACGCCCTAAATTTCTGGGCCTAGAAGTATTGGGCCTTGTGCGTGGGAGCTGCTAGGAGACTGCACATAAAAGTTTATGTGTGGAAGAAATATCACAATTGATTGTCTGCTACAGTGGTTAAGTGATTAGGAGTGTTTGGGAGTGTTGGAGAAGTCCTGGGTTCAAACCTGGGCTTTAGCAAAAAATTATGTTTTTCTCTTAAAGGAGCCTTGATGTTAGTAGGTAGGCTTTAAGAATATTTTTGATGAATTTATAACACAGAAATAGCCTGTGGTGGAGTGGCAAGGTGGCGTGTTGTGTAACTGTGAGGTCTAAGGCTCAAGTCTTGGGATGCGCAATAGAGTATTTATTTTGCTATTTGAGCTGTGTAGGAGGTGGAGTTGGACTGGAACTCTATGGTTAAAGTGGTCATAAAAACTAAGGAATTTTCTAATGGTTGAAAGTAATCCCACATCGGGAAGCAAACATGAGAATTGGCGAGAAGTTGGCTTTAAATAAAGCGAACAAGATGAGTTGGTGATCATTGGTTTTAGGAGGGATTATTTCATACCTGCTTAACCAAGGTTGGTGATCGCCCACAACCATGGACGATAGACTATAGAGGCCACCACGAGCGTTCCCATGCGCTGGGGCTGTTCTGGGCCTCGATGGGTCAAATGGACCTGATGGGCCCGTGGACCTACTTTTGTAAATCTAACTATTAGGTGGGAAGTAGTTGGGCTTGTCATGTCATATGCATGGCATAGGCCGTTAAGGGCTTCGTTAGGCCAAAATGGGCTGTGTGGGCCCAATAGGCTCGTGGGCCCGCATAGAATAAATATACGGTAGTTGATAAATATTGGACTGGGCTATGTAGGTCACGTAGCCATAACTAAAGTTGGGCTAAATGGGCCACACGAGCGTGTGGGCCCACTTGGGCTGAGTATGGGCCTTAGGCTGATATACACCCTTATGACGTTTAGGTTACTTAAGTCGCTCGAGGTGACAATAGACCTTTGGTTGGGTCGTTAAGACCACAATTTGTAAAATTACCAAAATACCCCCGATTTATAAAATTACTGAAATACGCTTGTAATGTAAAATTATTGAAATACCCTTATAGGGTAAAATGATCGTTTTGCCCTAATGAGTAAAATGAATGTTTTGCCCTTGTGTGTAAATAACTGACTTAGATTATGAATTTGACTGATTTGACTGTGATTGTACGACTGTGATTTAATTGTCTTGACGGTAGTTGTACGACTGATATGCTTTTAATATATGTTTAAAAGACTGTTACTGAGTATGGCCATTTTATATACACGTGTGATGATTGAGCATGACATACACGACATATTGCATGGGGTTGGGACTTTGATATGGAGGAAGTACTGTTCTAATAGGATCGCATGGGCCGTACGAGACTACTGTGGATCGATGGACGGCTTAGTGCTGCTTAATCTGTTTATGGCTTTGTGCCAGCCTAAATATGGCTCTGTGCTATCTTGATTATGGCTTTGTGCCAATCGTATTTACCTGTGGCTAAGTGCCTATCATATTTATTGATGACTTTGTGTCGATCATATTTACCTATGGTTGTGTGCTGATTATATTACCGTCGCTGATGGCTATGTGCCAGACTTATTCAGTTACCGATGGCTTTGTGCCAATTGTAATACCGCTACTGAAGACTTAAAGCTGTATATATTCTAGCAACTTTGCTGTGATTTCGGTTAGTGCTGCAACCGGTGCTAACATTGTAAGTGTAGGGATGGCGTGGTTGACTTATTCCCCACAGGTAGTGCAGGGTTGGACGGAGGCAAGTGCAGGGTTGGATGGGATAGCATGCATCCATGCATTCACACATTCTGTTTTATTACTGAGATGGGCTTGGCCCAATTGATTCTGTTTTGGGCTGTGACCCGAATGATATTGTAGTGGGCTTTGACCCATGTATGCTCTGAAGACTGGACTATACTGTTACTGTTAAAGGGCTCTGGCCCAAACTGTTTCTGTTGTTGTATACTGACTGTTACTCTAGTAAGGGGATTACACACTGAGTTTTTGTAAACTCACCCCGTTTATTAACTGTGCAGGTAATCCCAACGTTAGGTGTTTCAGTGTCGCAGAGGGACTCAGAGACGGCCACACAACTGCACATGTTTTACTATTTCATTTATTTAGTTAAGCACTTTGGTTTTTGATTTGGGTTGTAATAAGGCCTCTTTATTTTCTTAACTTTTTATTTGGGAAATTTATTTTTATGTTTAGTATCTTTTAGAAGTAGGACACGGTTTCCAAAATAATAACTGGTTTTAAACACTACGTTTTCGCAACATTTTCGAAATGGTTTAGCGACTTAAATTTTAAACATCACGTTTTCATAAAACGGTTACTTTTAAAATTTACTTTTGCAACCAAAAAGGGAATTTTAGGAATAAAATTAATAATTTTTCAATGTACCACGTTTTAAAAATAAACTAACGTAACTGGGATTTCTACTCAAGATTTTTTGAAATAAGAAAGGTTTTTAATGAAAACATGATTTTTGAAAAACACTTCAATGTGACACGCCAGATTCGAGCCTAACTTACAAAAATTTGGGTTTGGGGTGTTACATTTAGTAATATCGAGAGCAGTTGCCAAACTCTACGGTGTGGATTGGGTTTTAAAATTGAATTTCTGAAAGAATTGTTTCAATGGATTCAAAATGTCTTTCTGAATGTTTTTCTAAAAGTGTGGGTTATCGAGTCTCTGGCGCCGAATCTGTAAGTTTCTTTAGATATTAGACTATACTTAAAATTAGATTTTTGTATTTATTCTGTGCATGCTCTAGAAGAACAGATTCGTAAGCGAGCAACAGTACCGTAATGGATTCTGAAGGCAAGCAAGGTTATGAGGAGCTGCTTGTTTCCCCGAAACATGAGATTGTCCAGGAGATGGAGGTCAAGGTAGGTCTACCAACTTCAAGTAGCGATAACCAGGAGCTTGGTACAGAGGTACTGACCCGGTTAGTAAGGGAAGTGCTGGAAGAAGTGTTTGAGGCAAGAGTTAAGGCGAATGGTGAGACAATTTAGGCTAGGTGCTTGGATTGTAACAAGAAAAGAGATCGCGGTCCGTTGAAGTAGGAGCATCATTCTGTGAAACGTGTTAAGACGGGTCTGAACTTTCCAACTTGCGAGTACTGTAAAAGGCATCATCCGGGGGAATGCCGAAGGAAGACAGGAGCATGTCTCAGATGCGGATCTAAGGAGCATCGAGTTTGGGATTGCATAGTTCCTTTTAAGTTAGGTGTGTTTTGTTTGGATGTGATGTTTGAATATAGAAATTGTATGCATGTGTGGTAAATATCTGCTTGCTTCTGTGGTTAGATGTTTGGTTAGGTGTGAGAGGTTTTGAGATTAAGTTAAAAGTGTATTTGTGTTATTTGGATGAGAGTGCGCAGCGGTAGTGTAGTGGTGTAGTTGTTACACAACTACCCTGTTAGTTGGAAATTTCGAGGACGAAATTTCTTTAAGGAGGGGTGAATTGTAATGCCCTGAATTTCTGGGCCTAGAAGTATTGGGCCTTCTGTGTGGGAGCCGCTAGGAGACTGCACATAAAAGTTTATGTGTGGAAGAAATATCACAATTGATTGTCTGTTGCAGTGGTTAAGTGATTAGGAGTGTTTGGGAGTGTTGGAGAAGTCCTGGGTTCAAACCTAGGCTTTAGCAAAAATTTATGTTTTCCTCTTAAAGGAGCCTTGATGTTAGTGGGTAGGCTTTAAGAATATTTTTGATGAATTTATAACACAGAAATAACCTGTGGTGGAGTGGCAAGGTAGCGTGTTGTGTAACTTTGAGGTTTAAGGTTCAAGTCTTGGGATACATAATGGAGTATTTATTTTGTTGTTTGAGCTATGTAGGAGGTGGAGTTGGACCGGAACTCTATGGTTGAAGTGGTCATAAAAAAATAAGGAATTTTCCTAATGGTTGAAAGTAATCCCACATCGGGATGCTAACATGAGAATTGGCGAGAAGCTGGCTTTAAATAGAGCGAACAAGATGAGTTGGTAATCACTGGTTTTATGAGGGATTATTTCATACCTGCTTAACCAAGGTTGGTGATCGTGGACTTCGACACGTTCTCATAAACATGTGTGTATTCACGGCCTTCTTTGTTGGAAGTCGGCAAAAGCCAAAAAGCTGAAACTTCGGCATTTAAGGCCTCACGAGCGTGCGATCACTCGTGGGGTAAACCAGGCCCACAACCATGGGTGATAGACTGTAGAGGCCGCCACGAGCGTTCTCGTGTGCTAGGGCTGTTCTGGGCCTCGATGGGTTGAATGGGCCCGATGGGCCCTTGGGCCCGCTTGTGTAAATCTAGCTGTTAGGTGGGAAGTAGTTGGTCTTGTCATGTCGTGTGCATGGCATAGGCCGTTAAAGGCTTTATTGGGCCGAAATGGGCTATATGGGCCCAATAGGCTCGTTGGCCCGTACAAAATAAATCCACGGTAGTTGATAAATATTAGACTGGGCTACGTAGGTCACATAGCCGTAACTAAAGTTGGGCTAAATGGGCCATACGAGCGTGTGGGTCCACTTGGGCCGAGTATGGGCCTTAGGCCCATTAACACCCTTATGACTGCTTAAGTTACTTAAGTCGCTCGAGGCGATAATGGACCTTCGGTTGGGTCGTTAAGACCTTGATTTGTAAAATTACTGAAATACCCTCAATTTATAAAATTACCAAAATACCCTCGATTTATAACATTACCGAAATACCCTTGTAGTATAAAATTACTAAAATACCGTGTAAGGTAAAATGACTGTTTTGCCCTAATGAGTAAAATGACTATTTTGCCCTTGTGGGTAAATGACTGAGTTGGACTATGAATTTGACTGATTTGACTGTGATTGTACGACTATGATTTAATTGTCTTGACGGTGGTTGTACGACTGATATGCTTTTAATATATGTTTAAAAGACCATTACTGAGTATGGCCATTTTGCATACACGTGTGATGATTGAGCATGACATACACGACATATTGCATGGGGTTGGGACTTTGATATGGAGGAAGTACTGTTCTAATAGGATCGCAAGGGTCGTACGAGACAACTGTGGATCCAGTATTGATCTGTTAAGGTCGCACGGGTCGCACGAGACGACTGTGGATCGATGGATGGCTTAGTGCCGCTTAATCTATTTATGGCTCTGTGCCAGCCTAAATATGGCTCTGTGCTAACTTGATTATGGCTTTGTACCAATCGTATTTACCTGTGGCTATGTGCCTATCATATTTATTGATGACTCTATGTCAATCATATTTACCCATGGTTGTGTGCCGATTATATTACCGTCGCTGATGGCTGTGTGCCAAATTTATTACAGTTACCGATGGTTTTATGCCAATTATAATACCACTACTGAAGGCTTAAAGCCGTATATATTCTAGCAGCTTTGCTACAATTTCAGTTAGTGCTGCAACCGATGCTAATATTGTAAGTGTAGGGATGGCGTGGGTGAGTTATTCCCCACAGGTAGTGCAGGGTTGGACGGAGGCAAGTACAGGGTTGGGTGGGATAGCATGCATCCATGCATTCACACATTCTATTTTATTACTGAAATGGGCTTGGCTCAATTGATTCTGTTTTGGGCTATGACCCGAATGATATTGTAATGGGCTTTGACCCACATATGCTCTCTGAATGGATCGCATCTTATTCTTGTTAAAGGGCTCGCCCGGACTATTTCTCTTTTCAGATATCGATTGTTTGTTACTCTAGTAAGGGGGTTACATACTGAGTTTTCATAAGCTCACCCCGTTTATTAACTCTGCAGGTAATCCCCAGCATTAAGTGGATCGGTGTCGCAGATGGACTCGTAGACAACCACACAACTGCACATGTTTTACTATTTCTTTTTTTAGTTAAGCATTTTGGTTTTTGATTTGGGTTGTAATAAGGCCTCTTAATTTTCTTAACTTTTTATTTGGGAAATTTATTTAGTATGTTTAGTATCTGTTAGAAGTAGGACATGGTTTTCCAAAATAATAACTGTTTTAAAACACTACATTTCCGCAACATTTTCGAAATGGTTTAGCGACTTAAATTTTAAACATCGTATTTTCGTAAAACGGCTACTTTTAAAATTGGCTTCCACAACCAAAAAAGGGAATTTTGGGAATAAAATTAATAATTTTTCAATGTACCACGTTTTAAAAATAAACTAACGTAACCGGGATTTCTACTCAAGATTTTTTTAAATAAGAAGGGTTTTTAATGAAAATATGGTTTTCGAAAAATACTTCAATGTGACACGCTAGATTCAGGCCTAACTTCTGGGCAGGGTTTGGGGTGTTACATAAAATGTATAATGGTCTGAAAAAGATGTACTGTCAGCCAGGAATGAAACAACATATTTCTAAGTTTATATCTAAGTGTTTGATATTTCTACAAGTAAAAGTTAAACATCGTTGCCATCTGGACTATTACAGCCAATTACGATACCGGAATGGAAATGGGAAAGAATTACTATGGACTTTGTAACGGGATTACCCTTGTCACCAAAGAAAAAGGATGCCATTTGGGTAATTGTTGACTAGTTGACAAAGTCTGTACACTTTATTCCAGTACGTATGGATTATTCCGTGGATAGATTGGCTGAATTTATGTTTCTGAGATTGTCAGATAGCATGGAGTGCCTGTCTCCATTATTTCAAATAGAGATCCTCAGTTTACTTCTAGATTCTAGACAAATTGCAAGAAGCTCTGGGTACTTAGTTACACTTTAGTACTATATTTCATCCCCAGACAGATGGTCAATCTGAACGGGTAATACAAATCTTGGAAGATATGCTTCGGTGTTGTGTACTTCAATTTGAAGGTAACTAGGAAAGGTATTTACCTTTGGTTGAATTTGCTTATAATAACAGTTATCAATCTAGTATTAAAATGGCATCATATGAAGCCTTGTATGGACGCAATTGTAGAACTCTATTGTATTGGACAGAACTTAGTGAGAAAAAGTTACACGGAGTTGACTTGGTCCGAGAGACCGAGGAAAAAGTGAAAGTAATCCGAGACAGTTTGAAAGCAGCCTCTGATCGTCAAAAATCCTGCACTGATTTGAAACGAAAAGAAATAGAATTTCAAGTCGACAAAAAAGTATTCTTGAAAGTATCGCCTTAGAAGAAAGTTCTCCGGTTTGGTCGTAAAGGAAAACTGAGTCCACAGTTCATTGGACCATATGAAATTACAGAAAGAATCGGACTGGTTGCATATCGGTTAGCTTTGCCACTAGAACTTGATCAGATTCATAATGTTTTTCATGTGTCTATGCTACGATGGTACCGATCTGATCCCTTACATGTTATTTCTCCAATAGAGGTAGAGATTCAACCTGATATGACATATAGTGAAGAACCGATCAAAATCTTAGCTTGGGAAACAAAAGAATTAACAAATAAAAAGGTAGCTTTAGTGAAAGTTCTTTGGGAACGACACAGTATAAATGAGGCTACCTGGGAGCCGAAGGATACTATGAGGAAGCAATACCTGAATCTTTTCACTGGTAAGATTTTCGAGGACGAAAATCCTTAAGGGGAGAATTGTAACAACCCATTTTCAGTGAAATCGAAACAGTGGTTTCGGGACCACAAATTTGATTTGAAAATAAGGTTTATTTTTATTTAATTATATGGTCCATATTATAATAGGCATGTCGTCTGAAAGTGTTGATACGAAAATTTTATCGATTAAGTGTTTAATTACGAGAATGACTAAATTGCGTAAAATGCAAAAGTTGAATTCTAGTAGCTATAAGGGTTAAATAGCTTTGGAATTCAAATCTAGAGGTCCTTATATGGTAATTAGACCATTAAGAAAAGTATGTAGATTTTTCTTAGTGACTCATCCATGGAAATATAGAAAAGGGGCAAGGACTAAAGTGGGAATAGCAAAATACTTAATTAATTAAAAGATGAAAAGAAAATATATCATCTTATTTTCATCATCTTCAACCTAAAAACACATGGAAACCCTAGGTGATAGAAAAGAAACTTTCAAGGCCTAATTCCTTGTTCCTTTTTTAGTAATTTTGATATTTTTGAAATCAGGATAGCTTAATCTCTCTATTTGAGGGACTAATTTGAAAAGTTATCAAGGTATGAAAAATGGGTCATGGATGTATATGCTAAAAATTAGAAATTTATGGTAGAAAATAAAAGATTATCGATAAATAAACAACTTTTACAAAGTGATTTTTGATGAAAATAAGATTTAGGGACTAAAATGTAAAGTTGTAAAATTTGATGAAAAAATTTAAATTTTTTTAGTACATGTGCTGTAAAATTTGTAACGGGGCTTTGGTTAGGCTTGGAATAGGGAGTAATTTGCACAAGTTTCATTTTCTGGGCCTAAGGACGAAATCAAAATTTATAGAAAAGTTAGGGACAAAATGGTAATTTTGCCTAGGACGTAGATTAAGTCCATTTAAATATGAAATGTGTGAAATTGATGGTTAAATTCATTTATAAAGATCCAGACAACACTAATTCGAGGTTAGATTAAGGAAAAGAAAAGGTTTCAGATTAGTAGATTTCTAACGCAAACAAGTGTCGAGGTAAGTTCATGTAACTTAATCTGGTATGTAAATATGTTTAATTGAATGATGTGTTGTATGGAATGTGACTTATATTGATGTACATTACTTGAATGCGATAATGAGAAATTTAATACATGCTTGATATGGTGAAAAAGGGTTAAGTCCCGATCGATTATTGAATTCCAATGAATATATGGGCTTTCCCGAAATGAATAAGGTCCTGCATTTGTTGCGGACGGGATTTGGCTCGGACGAGTAATCCTATTGACCTTCTTATAGAAAGGATTTAGCCCAGGTGGGTAATTCGGATAGAATACCTCTCGAGTATACGTTACAATTAGGGTTTAGCTGGACTGGTAATCTTAATTGAACTCTTTTGAGCTTACATTATATAAAGCATTTAGCCTGGACTGGTAATCCTATTATACGATATGTGACTCGAGAGTGTGTTCCTAGGTTAAGTGCCCTAAGAGGTACCCTTGAATAAGAATTGACGGATTATTGAATTGTACACCTCAAGTGTATTACGTGAGTCTCCATCGAAATTTCAATGATTCAACGGGCATAGAACCCTTAACATGGCATGAGAATTATGAGATGAAATGATAATGTCTTCAAAGAGTGTTGCATGATGAGCTCATCTATTCTTACTTGATGTATATGTAAACTTTGTGACTAACATGTTTGATTGGATGCATGTGTTTAGGCAATTTAGCCAAATGGATGGAAAACTTGTTATTTTATGCTTAGATTTAATAAACGGGATTGGTAAGTTTAGTTTTCGTTATTGGAACTTACTAAGAATGTAATGCTCACTCCGTTTTCATTTCCCCTATTTTATAGTGCTCAGAAGCTCGTGAAGGTTGGAGATCACTAGAGCATCGTCACACTATCAACTAGCCCTTTTGGTGTAATTAGTAAAAATCATTTTGGTATAATGGCATGTATAGGACAACTTGACCATTAGTAGCTTGATAATGATGTTTTGTAACCTAGCCATTGGAATGGTTAGCAATGGTTCATTTCGGTATTACTAAGTAGGTTATCATGATATATATATGTGTTAAGTTGAATATATATTATCAAAGGTTGTTATAGCCTAAGTCAATCCAAGGTAAGTTTATAACCAAATGTGCATGTACTGATATGCCTTCTCGAATGATGAAGTTTGTTTAATTTGAATACTTGGAATGGCTGGTATTGGTTGAATGTTTCAAGTGCATGTCTTGGGTGAAATTTTGGATGAGAAATGAAGCTAGAAATGGCTTCATTTTGTCCACATGGGCATGTGTCTAGACCGTGTGTGACACACGGCCTGGTAACATGGGCATGTGGTTAGGCCATGTGTCCCCTGCACCTTAATTTTGAGGAATAGAATGTGACAGCCCGGTTTAGACCCTAGTTGGAATAGTAGTTTTGAAACCACAAATATGAGTCAAAAAAAATTTAATATTATTTTCTGTGCATATAATATGTGAATTGATTTGTGTGAAAGTTTCGTGTGGAAATTTTATCGTTTGTGTACCTAATTTGCAAAAAAGGACTTAATCGCAGAAAATGTAAAAGATGTGTTCTATTTGTTAAAGTACTGAATTGCTTTGTCTTTATATATATGAGGTCCTTATAATGCAAATAGACCATGGTTATGATTAAATGACATAGATGGACATGAGATAGTGGAATTATAATGAAAATAAAAAGGTTAATAATGTAAATGGCTTATTAATGTTAATTAAATTAAAACAAAACATGAAACAAAGCCATTATCATCTTATATTGTCGAAAATACAAGGAAAAATAAAAGAAAAAGAGATAGTTAGAGTTCGGCTAGTCCAAGCATCAATTAAGGTATGAGTTTTGTTCGATTTTTGATGATTTTTACGTTTTTGTGATCGTTGCTTAGTGTTCTATCAAGCCCATGTCTTAATTTCTGATTTTGATGATGATTTTGAGTTATGCCATTGTTTATTTTGAGTTATGCCATTGTCTTTGAATTTTTGATGAATTTGAATAAATTGGACTAAATTGTGGAAATGAGATTTTGAAGGATAAAATGTGAAATAAATAAAATATGTGGGCTTATATGAACACTATGAAAATTTAGCTAAGCTTGTAAAAAAGGAAATTTTGTGTATTTGTGATTTTATGAATTAGGGACTAAAGTGATAAAGTGTGAAAATGTGAGGGCTAATTTGTAAATTGCCAAATATGTGTATATGGATTGAATTGAATAATTTGTTGAATAAAAGGGTTAATTTTGAATACATATAGATCAAGAAAAGAGGAATTCGGATTTAGATCGAGGGAAGTCAAACGTCATTGAGTAAATGGTCTGATTCGTCAATTTCAAGTACGAGGTAAGTTCGTACGTGATAAATGATGTTATAGTTATGTTTTCATGCTTCGATAATGCATAAATTGTATAGATATTTGATTATGATTTGAGCATGATGATAATCGACTATGTTCGGTACTAAGGGTGCGATTCGAAATAGCTTAGGCTAAAAAAAGGGCACTAAGTGTGCGAGCTGGAATAGCTTTAGCTATAAAAGGCACTAAGTGTGCGATATTGAGATGGCTTAGATTTATTAACATGGCACTAAGTGTGCGAGATTGTTACGGCTTCGGCAAATTACTGATGCACTAAGTGTGCGAAATCTTAAAGCATGGAAAGACTTCTGAATGAACTAATGTATTTGAATAAGAGGTGAGAATGAAATGAAATTATATGAAAAAGTTTAGGTATGTTCGGTACCTATGTGGTAGATGATACTATGTGTATGAAGCTTGATGAATTCGTATTATCATGTTATATGAGATAGAATAGAATTGGTGGATGAATTATGAACTTCTAAGTGTTTATTAGTTGATGTTTCGTATATTATAAACTGTTGTTTATTTGTAGTACGAACTTACTAAGCTTCAAAGCTTACTGTGTGAAATGTTCTCTATTTTACAATGTTATAAAGCTAGCTCAGATCCGAGGATCATCAGCGACTCATTCTACTATTTTGGGAGTTGTATATATGTTATATGGCATGTATAGGCTAAGAGTATTTGGATATGTTTTGTAATGTATATATCATGCCATGTGATATGGCTAGCTTTTGTTGAAACTTATGGTTGGTAATGATATATGGTATATGATGCAATTGTGTCATTGTGATGTGCTTTTGGTTGGCCAAAGGAAATGGTTAATTTGGTAAGGTTTTGGTATGAGATTTGATTGTATGTTTGAGATTATGAAATCATATGTTTGGTATGTTTTTGGCTTATGGAAGGACATGAATTGGTATGAGTTATAAGTATGAATTTGCTGTTAATGATATGACATAAATGATATATGTTTCGGTATTGAAATTGGCTAAAATTATAGTGTAAATATGATTGGTTTGATGCTTTTCGGTTTGACCTAAATGGGGTGGCAAATTGGCTTTTCAAATGGCCTATTTTTGTCCACACAGGTAGAGACATGGGTGTGTGTCTCAGCTGTCCGTGACACACGGACATGTTACACGGCCGTGTGTCCCTTAGGGTACCCTACAATCGTATGTCAAGCTTGAGCATGGCCAAAGCACATGGGCGTGTGGCTAGCCGTGTGATCCAAGTCAGTTTCGACCACTGATAAGGCACACAGGCATGTCTTGTGGCCATGTGAACAAGTTAGTATGTATGCCCTGTTTTGACACGGCCTAGACACACAGGCGTGTCTAATGCCGTGTGAGGCACATGGCCTGTTCACACGGGCGTGTGACCTATACAGCTTTGAGAAATGTTTAAGTTTCAAAAAAAGTTTGTATGAGCTCAGTTTAGTCCCGAACCCTTTCTAATGCATGTTTTATGTCTCGAAGACCTATATAAGGGACTCTATGATAATGTTTGACCTTAGATGCTATGATGTTTGTGAAATGAATGCTAATTGTTTTGAATGTCTGATAATGCCTTTAACCCTAATCTGGCGACGAATACAGGTTAGGAGTGTTACAATTTATTGGTATCAGAGCTATGGTTTAGTCAATTCTAGGACTACCATAGCGTATGCGAGTCTAGCTATACATGCCATATATATATGAGTTTCGATAGTGTGATAATTCATGTCAGATAAAATGTGTTTTTCATATAGCAAATGGATCCCGAACGAGCAATAGTTGATGATGTTGAGAGCAATGCGCCACTCCCGCTCAAGGGACAGTGCCGGCCGATTCTAGGCCGATATCTAGTAGTTAGGGAGGAGAGGCTAAGCAAGCCTTCTTCCAAATGATGACTGAGTGGTTCATGGAATTCATACGAACGAATTCGGCTGCTCAACAACCTCTACCCCCACCTATTCCTCATCAAGTCCTGATTGTGCCACAAGTAATAGATCCGATTCGACTGAGTAAGAACTTGTTGATAAGATTTGTAAACATGGGGCTAAGAAGTTTCGGCTATGGTTGATGATGATGCCGAGAGGGCTGAGTTCTGGCTTAAGAACACTATCTAAGTATTCGATAAGTTGTCATGTACTCCAGAAGAATGTATTAAATGCGTAGTATCTTTGCTTAGAGATAATGCATATCACTGGTGGAAAACGTTGACATTGGTGTTTCCTAGGGAACGAGTTACCTGGGAATTCTTTCAGACCGAGTTTCAGAAGAAGTATATAAGTCAATGATTTCTCGACCAGAAAATAAAGAGTTTCTGGGGTTGAAACAAGGTCGGATGACTGTAACAGAATACGAAAGAGAATTTGTACGTTTGAGCAAGTATGCTTGAGAATACGTGTCTACTGATGAGATTATGTGTAAAAGATTTGTTGATGGATTGAACGAAGACATAAAACTGTTAGTCGGGATACTTGAACTGAAAGAATTTGTAGTATTGGTTGAGAGGGCCTGTAAAGTCGAAGATCTTAGTAAAGAAAAGAGAAAACCTGATTCAGAGGCTAGAGATTTTAGGAAGCGATCGATGAATAAAACTTATCATTTCTCGTCAAAAAAATCTAGAAATTTTAATGATCGATCGACAGCTTCAGCGGGACATCAGAATAGAGATCGTGGAAAGTAATATACTAATCCTAAAGCTCAAACTATCTCAGTATTGAGTGTTGGTAATGCAAAGGATAAAAAGCCTAAGTGTAATCAATGTGGAAGACAACACTTTGGAGATTACTGGGGAAAAACTATTAACCGAGCTTGTTATAGTTGTGGTTCTTGAGGTCATTTTATAAAAGATTGCCCAGAGTTAGCTGAGAAAGATAATGCTCAGAACATGAGGCCGAGTAACATTACAGCTAGAGGTAGACCACTGAGAAACACGAGAAATACGAGTGGTGGTAGAGGTGTGACACGAGACACTGGAGCCAGATCTGATGCTAGAGCACCTGCATGAACCTATGCTATACGAGGACGAGAAGAAGCGTCATCACCAGATGTTATTACCGGTACTTTTACTCTTTATGATACTAAAGTTATTGCATTGATAGATCCAAGGTCTACTGATTCGTATATATGTGTGAATTTAGTATCCAGTAAGACTTTGTTTGTAGAGTCTACTGAATTTGTAATTAGAGTATCAAACCCCTTAGGCAAGTGTGTTTTAGTTAATAAAGTGTGCAAGAATTGTCCATTGATGATTAGGGGTAATTGTTTTTCGGCTGATTTGATGTTGTTACCATTTGACGAGTTTGACATAATCCTGGGTATGGATTGGTTAACGCTGCATGATGCTGTTGTGAACTGCAAATGGAAAATGATTGATTTGAGATGTCAGAGTAATAAGATTATTCAAATTGAATCAGATGTTTTGAATGGATTGCTAGCTGTGATTTCAATGATGTTAGTTCAGAAATATGTGAGAAAAGGTTGCGTATGTGCTGGACACGAAAGTGATTAAAAAGAAGATTGAATCAGTGCCAGTTGTTTGTGAATATCCAGATGTGTTTCCTGATGAGTTACCGGGATTATCTCTAATTCGAGAAGTTGAATTTGGTATTGAGTTAGTACCAGGAACTACTCTGATTTCGATAGCTCCGTATAGAATGGCTCCGACTGAGTTAAAAGAATTAAAGTCTCAGTTGCAAGAGTTGACAGATAGAGGTTTTGCACGACCGAGTTATTCTCCCTTGGGTGCACCAGTTTTGTTTGTGAAAAAGAAAGATGGAACTATGAGAATGTGCATTGATTATCGACAGCTCAATAGAGTGAAGATCAAGAACAAATATCCACTTCCTTGAATTGACGATTTGTTTGATCAATTGAAAGGAGCTACTGTATTTTCGAAGATAGATTTGAGATCAGGTTATTATCGATTCTGAGTAAAAGATTGGACATTCCAAAAGCATTTTTGAACAAGGCGGACATTATGAGTTTTTGGTTATGCCTTTCAGATTAACAAATGCACCTACTGTGTTTATGGATTTGATGAACAGAATTTTTAGACCGTATTTAGATCAATTTGTTGCCATATTCATTGATGACATTTTGATTTATTCACATGATGAAATTAAACATGCCAAACATTTGAGAATAGTGTTACAGACTTTGCGTGAAAAGCAGTTATTTGCGAAGTTCAGTAAATGTGAGTTCTGATTACGCGAAGTTGGTTTTCTAGGCCATATTGTATCAGCATCGGGTATAAGAGTTGATTTGAACAAGATTTCAGCTATTCTGGATTGGAAACCTCTGAGAAATGTTTCTAAAGTTTAAAGTTTTTTGGGACTTGCTGGTTACTATAGACGGTTCGTAAAAGGCTTTTCTATATTGCAACTCCGTTGACAAAACTGCTTCAGAAAGATGTGAAGTTTGAATGGTCCCAAAAGTGTTAGAAAAGCTTTGATCAGTTAAAAGCCCTATTGACTGAAGCTCCAATATTAGTAAAACCCGAATCGAGTAAAGAATTTGTGATCTATAGTGATGCTTCGTTGAACGGTCTGAGATGTGTTTTGATGCAGGAGGGCAAAGTTATTGCTTATTCTTCGAGATAGTTAAAGCCACATGAAAAGAATTATCTGACACATGACCTTGAGTTAGCTGCAATTATATTTGCTTTAAAGATTTGGCGCCATTACCTGTTTGGTGAGAAATGTCACATTTATTCAGATCATAAGAGTTTTGTTCAGAAATGTCACATCTTATATTACCAAAAATACAAGGAAAAAGAAAAGAAAAAGAGATAGTTAGGGTTCGGGTAGTCCAAGCATCAATTAAGGTATGAGTTTTGTTCAGTTTTTGATGATTTTTACATTTTTGTGATCGTTGCTTAGTGTTCTATCAAGCCCATGTCTCAATTTCTGATTTTGATGATGATTTTGAGTTATGCCAACATTGATTTTGTGAGCCTTGAAATGTTAATTGATGGAAAATGAAAGATATGTATTGGGTTGACATGTTTTGTCTTTGAATTTTTGATGAATTTGAATAAATTGGACTAAATTGTGGAAATGAGATTTTAAGGGACTAAAATATGAAATAAATGAAACATGTGGGCTTATATGAACACTATGAAAATTCGGCTAAGCTTATGAAAAAGGAAATTTAGTGTATTTGTGATTTTATTAATTAGGGACTAAAGTGATAAAATGTGAAAATATGAGCGCTAATTTGTAAATTGCCCCAAATATGTGTATATGGATTGAATTGAATGATTTTTTGAATAAAAGGGTTAATTTTGAATACATATAGATCAATAAAAGAGGAATTCGGATTTAGACTGAGGGAAGTCGAAGGTCATTGAGTAAATGGTCCGAATCGTCAATTTCGAGTACGAGGTAAGTTCGTGCGTGATAAATGATGTTATAGTTATGTTTTAATGCATTGATAATGCATAAATTGTATAGATGTTTGATTATGGTTTGAGCAGGATGATAATCGACTATGTTCGGCACTAAGTGTGGGATCCAAAATAGCTTAGGCTAAAAAAAGGCACTAAGTGTGCGAGTTGGAATAGCTTCAGCTATAAAAGGCACTAAGTGTACGATATTAAGATGGCTTAGATTTATTGAAATGGCACTAAGTGTAAGAGATTGTTACGGCTTCGGCAAATTACTGATGCTATTTTGTGACTCATTCACACTATCGGACATCTATTTTGGTACTATTTTGGGAGTTGTATATATGGTATATGGCATGTATAGGCTAAGAGTATTTGGATATGTTTTGTAATGTATATATCATGCCATGTGAAATGGCTAGCTTTTGTTTAAACTTATGGTTGGTAATGATATATGGTATATGATGCAATTGTGCCATTGTGATGTGCTTTTGGTTGGCCAAAGGAAATGGTTAATTTGGTAAGGTTTTGGTATGAGATTTGATTGTATGTTTGAGATTATGAAATCATATGTTTGGTATGTTTTTGGCTTATGAAAGGACATGAATTGGTATGAGTTATAAGCATGAATTTGTTGTTAATGGTATGACATAAATGATATATGTTTCGGTATTGAAATTGGCTAAAATTATAGTGTAAATATGCTTGGTTTGATACTTTTCAGTTTGGCCCAAATGGGGTGGCAAATTGGCTTTTCAAATGGCCTATTTTTTTCCACATGGGCAGAGACACGGGCGTGTCTCAGCCCGTCTGTGTTGACACACTGATCATGTTCACACATTTGTCGTCCCCAGGGTACCCTACAATTGTAAGTCAGGCTTGAGCACGGTCAAGGCATACGGGCGTGTGGCTAGCAGTGTGACCCAAGTCAGTTTTGACCACGGCCAAGGCACACGGGCATGTCCTGTGACCATGTGAACAAGTCAGTATGTATGCCCTGTTTTGACACGGCCAAGACACATGGGCGTGTCTAATGCCGTATGAGGCACATGGCCTGTTCACACAGGCGTGTGACCTATACATCTTTGAAAAATGTTTAAGTTTTGAAGAATTTTTGTATGAGCTCGGTTTAGTTCCGGACCCTTTCTAATGCATGTTTTAAGTCTCAAAGACATATTTAAGGGACTCTATGATAATGTTTGACCTTAGATGCTATGATGTCTGTGAAATGAATGCTAAATGTTTTGAGTGTTCGGTAATGCCTTTAACCCTAATCCGACAACGGATACAAGTTAGGGGTGTTAGATAGAATGCTCAGCATTGGGCACAAGGGTAGAGACACTGGCATGTGTCTTAGTTGTGTGTGCCATACGGCCTAGAACACGGGCGTGTGTCTTGGGCGTGTGAAACCTGTACCTAATTTCGAATTGAATTAATTAACCACAGGCCTAGCACACTGGCATGTGTAATGATCGTGTGTGCAAGTCAGAGAGTTACATGGGGTTGAACACATCCTCCAGTACAGGCATGTCCCAGGGTCACATGAGCGTGTGAGCCCTACAACTTGGAAAAATTTTTGAAATGTCGTGAATTCTAATGCTCGTATTGGGCCTCGAGGGCCCAATCAAGGGACGTCATGAATGATCTTCATAAATGAATAGTCATTTACATAAGTTTTTTGTAAATGTTTCTGAATGTTCTGGTAATGCTCCGTAACCCTATTTCGGCGATGGGTACGGGTTAGGGGTGTTACATGATATTATTTGATTTGCATGTTCAACATGCCCAATGTGACAAGTGATTTCTTGAAATGAGTAAAATGTTTATATATGTTCAGTATGACCATATCACATGCATGGGGTGGGATGTTGTAAGGAGGAAGAATTGGTGGCTTTATCCACAACCTACATGGTAGCTTTGTCCACAACCTACATTGCATCTTCTCTACAAATATTGGTGGCTTCATCCACATTAAAGTGTTTGGATGGATGAGTTATGGGGAACTCTTTTTGGAGTGTAGCGGTGATGAGTAGGATGTTTTATAAAAACTTGCATAATTGTTTTACAAAAAGTGCACTTTCATGATCATGTGCATCAAATTTGATTATGTTATATGATCAATATGTTTTTATTTGTTATTTAACTTGATATAAGACCCACATTGGGCTTTAAAAGCTCACCCCATTAGTTCTAAACCTTTCAGGTAATACACGGGCTTAGGGCTTGGACTCGGCAAACGAAGGAGCCTCTCAAATGGATACTTTTAATAATGGGTTTATAAACTATTTTTGGATGTTATTTTGGACTCTGGGACTTTGAACTGTTTAATTGGGTTGTTTCTTTATTTTACAATTTTAAACTGTCACGCATGTATGCTTGATGAATTTACAAATATTTTATACCTTTTAAATCACTTATGATTTTACTTTATTTTAAACAATCCTATAAAATTGTGATTTTCTAAATATTTTCAAAAGACTGCTGGAAATATCTTTAACAAAATCATTTTAAAATGAAATAATTAAGAATATTACAAAACCTTTGCTTGAATGATTTATGATGAGTTTTTTTGGCATTATAATAAATTTCACAAATATTCACGTTTTAAATAAGTGTTTTCCAAAATAAAATTAATTGATACTTGAAATTTTTGAGTTTTCGTAAAAACAATTGAAATCTAGCTACTGTAACAAATAAATGTTTTTAGCGGTTTTAATGTGACATTCGAGATTCAGCCATAATGTCTAGGCCGGGTTTAAGGTGTTACATTGAGTATAGATGTTCTACAAGAGTTTGGAGTAAAAGAGCAACAAGAGTTTGTGAATGTTGAAGATAGTGTCTCCCCTTTGAGTGACACAAGAGTAAGTGTAGAGGTAGACATTGTTGATGAGCTAAACCTGGTAAAAAGTGAAAGTATGGAGGAGTCGTTACACTTTCCAATGATTGTGGTGGAGAAGCCAACTTAAGGACTTCACAATATTTTTATTCTAATGCAAGAAGTTCAGTCTAAGGTGATACTAATTTTTATGATATTAAGTTATATTTCCTAAGACTATAGTACCCCAAAATGCACTATAAAGTTGGCTTGGTTTTGGAGAGAAGTGGATCTTGATGTGGCTATCTAGGGGGTCAAAGATACAACAAACCCGCTATGCTCAATTGCCAAGGGAGGTCCTGATCTCAAGATTGAATGACAAACGTCAAGTCAATGTGTCAAGGACCTCTTGGAATTTATTCTATAGAGGCGATATAGATCGCTCGAAAGTTGATAGTTTTCTTTTTGTTATTTCTTATTTGTTTTTATTTTCTTTTTACTGCATATTTTGTTTGTGTCTTTTATTTGTTTCTTGTGTAAATCCCCTACCATAGTTGCATTACATTTGGAGCTTTAATAATGTTTGAGGAAGCTTTCAACATTTTTGCTACTCTTACATTGGATAAAGGAGTCTCTTAAACTTTATATTTGGTTGGAACATATTAGGGACAATGGGTAATAAAAGTGTGGCGTGATGTAACACCCGATTATCTTTGTTGACCCAAAATTTAAGGAAAGCTAGGCTTAAATTAAAAGGATTAATAAATTGTCAAACTCCACTGGAAAATTCATAGATTTTAGTTGTTGAATGGTGATTAGTTGGACTTCAATTCTGATTTAGTTAGATTAGAACCAACTGATTCCATAGTGGGAGACAAAATGATAATGGATGAATAGTTATGACGGTCGGTGAAGATTGGGCCAAAGGAGTATATATATGTGCGTAATGTGTGAAGATAGAATTTTCCCAATTGTTTTAACACAATTTTCTCTTTATAGCATCATCTTCTTCAATTTCTCTGAAGAAGAAAAGGTTGTCGCTGAAGGCAGCTCTACATGTCACAGTAGTCATGTGAATTGAGGTGCAGTAGTAAAGAAATTGAGGAACTGCTACCAGGACAAAGAAGGCTCTAGCGTTTGGACAAGCTAAGCTAATAAGGATAAAGGAATCCAGGTAATTTTTTGTACTCCATTTCTATGATTATGTATTATCTCTGTTGGTTGTGAATACTTGATATGCATAAGGATGATTAGGTTTACAAATTGCATATAATGCATATTTACATATGTTGTGGATTATATAGGGGAATTACTAACGGGTTAGATGGAGTTAGGATTTGGGAAATTGAGTTTCCATCTATCATCATATGGTAGGATTTGGGAAATTGGGTTTCCATCTACCATTATACGATGTTGTTTAATGCAAATCATGATGTGCAAAGCTCCAGGCCTTACGGAGGGGACACTACGGTGTTTGAGCATCAAAGTTAAAATGGTGAACTTGAAGTATACGTGGGTGAATAGGGAGATGAAATTTTGTTAAGATACTGCCATACGGGGTTGTTAAGTGCAAACTGTGATGTACGAAGTTTCAGGCCTTACAGAAGGGACACTTTGGTGTTTAAGCATCAAAGTAAAATGTGAAAAGGAATGATACCAACTGGTCCTTTGGGGCAACACCGTGACGATGGTATTTAGGTTCCATAGAGCAACACTACAACGACGATCAGCAAGCTCTATGAGGTGACACCGCGATGGCAATAAGATTCTTCGATACGAGACCTCAAAGAAGTATAAGGTGTAAGAGCTTGGCTATAGAGACCAATGGAGTTTGCCAAGACGTTAAACATAAGGTATATTGTATAATACCATAGCTCGACCTTAGCAACATAAAGAGTCCATCGAGACATTAAACACAAGGAGTCAGCCGGGACATTAAACACATGGTAATCTATCAGGACATTAAACACGGGGTAGTCCACAGGAACATTCAACACAGGAAGTCCATCATGACGAAAAACATGGGTTATACTTGAGAATTTCATAGATTAGTATACCAGGAGAAACTATAAGGTTTAAAGTAGAGTTCGCAGTGTGATTGGTGCGGTAAGTCACAAGAATGAGCTTGGTACATCTAAGGGACATAGAACATCAAGAGAATGAAAGAATTCACCAAAGACAATGACGAGTGAGACAAGGTAATGTCTCAACTCAGTTAAGGTGGATGGAGAAAGACATTCCTTAGATAAGGAGGTAAATGTAATGTGCAAAAAAATGAGTCCACTAGGGATGTTGCGATTACAATTATAAAATTGAAAGTAGATAAAGAGGTAGCCGAGTGATTGAATAGACTGACGAGGGTCTTCAAGGGAGGAAATGCCAGCTTAATGTTGAATGATTGATTAAGTCCGCCAAGAAGGGTGAAAAATGAAAGTCTAGTAAGACTATGAAACAAAGAAATGATCATGTGGATCCACCAAGGGTGGAAACCTTCGCATAATACCTGAGTAAGAGATAGTAGGTCAGGCATCACATGCCAAATGAAGCTTCTTAAAAGGATAGGCTGAAAGAGTGGGTACTATGGTGCTACTTTGTGGACACTAGTTCTTTAAGGAAGTGAGGGCATTATGTTATGGTAAATATCGCAGTTACAGCAGTGACTTGGATGACATCAAGCGCCGCCAGCCAGAAGTAATCAATACAAAAGGTGGAAAAATAAGAGATGAGGTGAGAATTGAGACCCAAAAAGAGGACTTGGTCAGCGCCAGACTAAAGTCTAAAAATCCACAAATAAATGACTCAGAGTACATAAGGCTTGGGCCTCGTCAACTAAGTTTGTGAATTCTTCTATGAAATTCAGGGAGTTTCCTTCTGAGCCAGAAATAAATCTATTTCTTAATATTTGTGCAGTCTTGTATGCAATTTATGTATAGGTCTCACTAAGTTCTTCCAAACTTATGAAGTTTACTGCTTGGTTGTAGGATAAAAAAAGACTCGAAAATCAAGAGGAGGGACCAAGCCAGACTCTGCCAGAGTGAAAATTTTGAGCATGGGAGCTATATCATGAATATAAAAGGGCACACCTTAGGGTTTAAGTTGACTATATTGCATTCGGAACTTATTTAAAATATATAAATTTGTTATTGAAAATATGTTCTGTAAGTATTATTTTCTAGTTAGGCATGAGTTGAAATACATTTTATAGTTAAATTTTTAAGCATTTAAACGTGTAATATAATCATAATTATAAATATTGCTAAGTGAATTTGGTCATCGTATCATTCGGTACCCAGGCCTAGCAATCAGGTCGGATATAGGGTGTTACACGGGGAATACATATTATTGTGTTTTTCTTGTTATGTTTACTTATTTTCTATTTTTGCTAAAATTTTCAATTTTAAAAAAAAATTCTTTGGTTTTTTATTGATATTGCATGGTGCTTGGATTATGTTTTCATTGAGATTATTGGTTGTTGACATTGGGTTGTTTGTGGTTGACATTTGAACATGTAAATTTTGATTGATGTTAGATAATTTAGCTCTCTAAAAGCATATTAGTTAGTTCAATAAGTTAAATTGCATAACAGACTAGGTGTAATTATTTTTCATGTGAATATGTATAGTTTGTGTTAAATGATATATATATTAGATGCTTGTAGATAGATAATGCTTGAATTAATTGTTATCCATTTCGGAAAAAAAATTGAGTATGAAAGAAATTATGTTTTGTGAAATGTTTAGGGATGATCCAGGGTATTGCTTGTTTAGCTTAAAGCCTAAAAGGACTTACCTTTAAGCTATACATCCCTAGTTCCCTATATTTGAGGCTATTTCTATCTTTCTTAATGAACCTAAATGTTGAAACCATGAGCCTAAACTGAGTTAAAAAAACTCAACCTTGTATGTCCGTGATCTTAAAATGCACTATGAAATGGACGTTGGGCCATAGATTTTAAGGGTTAGGTAGATATAGTTTGGTGATTTCAATTTCTTCTTAAGTGAAAAGAAAAGATATTGTTTGATATGGTGTGTATAGACTCTTGCTAAATTTACTAAAACAAAAAAAAAATTGAGCGAATAAAAGCAATGTGAGGGTTAAAAGCAAAGTGAGTGGAATAAAAGCATGGTTAGTGATAAAAGCATTGTGAGTGAAAGAGTAAAAATTTTTAGAAAGCGCCCAAACAAAAATCATATTTTTTTAGCTTAAAAAATTTTTTCATTTTGTAATGCACAAGTACTCGCTAGCTTTTTATATGCTCCAATATTGAACAATATCTTTCATTTCTTTAGAGAGATAAGGAAATTGAGAGAATGAGAAATAAGGTGGCGAGCTTAATGGCTACTTTGGGTATGAATAGGGGACAATGTCATATGCTTTATTGCTTCTAATTCTTGAAACCATTTTGAGTTATCTTTTCGTTTGAACTCCAAACTGTTCTAAGCCTCAAAATTTTACAAGCTTAGAAGACCTATGTGACCTAATGTTTCCTTTATAGGATCTTCTTGACGTGTTCTTAACTAGCTTATTGAATCTATATATTTTATGTTGATGAATAACATAATTAAGTGTTTATTCATTTGAATCTAGGCTTGTTAGTTCTTTAACTTAGTGAACTGGGTAGATTTACTTCAGGAGTACTTAAGTTAGCTAAACATCAATATTAAGTTGCGTGTGAGATAGGTTTTGTATAAATTCAATATTTGATTCCTATGCTTCTTATAGTTCAACATAGTCCAAGGGTCATCTTATGTGTGTTTTATGTGTTTGGTTGGGGACAAGGAAAGACTTAAGTATGGAAGAGTTTGATCTATCGTCTTTATATATGTCAAATTAAGCTATTTAAACACTTAAAGAGCTTATTCTCAAGTAATTTGTAATGTCTTTTGTTATATCTCCACCCTTATATATTTCATATTTAATTTTAGTTTTTAGTACATTTTAATGCTTTTTTGAATAAAATAACAAGTATATGCCATTAGGGATTTGCTTGTTTCAGGCACTTAGTTGATACGAGACTAAGAAGAAGAGCTAGAACTAGAGCCAAAGTCGTGACACCAATGTGTTTGCCATCAACTAAGGAGATGGACTTTGAGATTTTGCACGCTCATGTGGATTGTCACCAAATTTGCAACACCAACTTCTGAGTTCGTAACTTTGGACTAGTGATGCTGCAACATCGACCACAGCCCCCCAAAATGAAGAAATCGATATCGACCACAGCCCCTCAAAATGAAGAAATCGAGCTACTTGAGGACAATGTTGCAACACTAGAGGGTTGACGATGAGATATTGAAGACCAAAAAGGATCTTAAAGTAAATTGTTGCTAATGTCACAACAAGTGGGTATAATAAAATATAAAAAATTAAAATTTAGAAAAAGATACACATGTCAATTTTTTAAGGTTGTTTGTGGAATAAAGAAAGCACACTGCCAGCGTACCAAATATTCACTCACTTATTATTTCTCTATATAAATAAAGAAGTTGTTAATTAAAAACAAGAACTAAAAACAAAAACAAAAAAGTTTAAAAACATTATGATTTTTAAAATATATATATTTAAGGGAAGATTTGAACTCATGAGACATTAATTTTATTTTTTTGAAAAAAAGGAGTAAAGTTCTTTAGAATGCCTATTTTTTACAAAAATTACCGAATTAGGTCGGTTTTTAGAAAAAATTATGGGATTAAGCCAAAAACAGTTCAACGGATTTGTAGAGTAATCTACCGTAATTTGGTGTAGCAGATTAAACTAGTTTTTGCACTTTGGGAGCTTGAACAAAAGCATTTTAGTTATGTTTTTGTAACAGTCCGGTTTAGATCCTAGTCGAAATAGTGGTTTCGAGACCACAAATTCGAGTCTAAAAAATATTTTAATTTTATTTTTCGTACTTATTATATGTGAATTGATATGTGTGAAAGTCTGGTATGAAAATTTGATCATTTTTGTGCGTAATTTGATAAAATGACCTAACCGCATAAAATGTAAAAGTTGCCTACTGTTTGTTAAAAGTGCCTATTTGATTTGGCCTTCTAAAGCAAGGGTCCTTATGTTGATATTTGACCATTGGAAGTTTGAATGGACATTAATGACCACCCATTAAGTGATATATATATGGTTTAATAAAGGTTATAATTGGATATTTATTATTAATATGTGTTATAATAAAAGAAAATATGATAATGGATGATTTGATCATCCTTGTTAACCGAAAATAGAAAATGAAAAGAAAATAAAACTTAAGCTAGGGTTCGGCCATGATCCAAGCTCAATTGAAGGTTCGTTTTTGTTCCGTTTTTTATAATTTTAGCATTTTTGTAATCGTTGCTTTGTATACTATCAAGCCCATTTCTCAATTTCTGATTTTGATGATGATTTTGAAATATGCCATGGATTAATTCATGAGTTTTGTGTTGTTAAATGGTGAAATATGAAAGCTTGATGTTGGGTTAACATGTTCTGTCTTTGAAGTTTTGATGAATTTGAGTAAAATGGGCTAAATTGTGAAATTTGTAAATTGAGGGACTAAATTGTGAAATAAATGAAATGTATGGACTTATATGAATACTATGGAAATTTGGCTAAGCATATGTGCAAGGAAATTCTGTATATTTTGTGATTTTTGTGATTAGGGACTAAATTGTCAAAATGTGAAAATGTGAGGATTAATTTGTAAAATGGCCTAAATGTGTGTGTTTGTGGATTTTTTTGAATGGTTTGGTGAATAAAAGAATTAAATTTGAATTTATATAGATCGAGAACTAAAGAAAACGGAATTAGATTGGGGAAAGTCGAAAGTTATCGAGTAGTCGATTCCGTCTATCCGAATTCGTACGAGGTAAGTCAATATACAAATAAATGTATTTGAAAGGGTTTATTTATGCTTATATGCTATTGAACAATGATGAATGGCTTTATGCCTTCAATATGAGATATTCGAGAAAGTATTGACAAAGTTTCGACGTCCGAAAAGTCCCATGTGAACCTTAGGAATAATTAGGATACATATGTCATGACATAGGATCCGATATGTGTATTCGTGTAAGACCACATCTGGGACGTTGGCATCGTATTTGATTTCGTGTAAGACCCTGTCTGGGACAGTGGCATCGATGTTTGATTACATGTAAGACCAAGTCTGAGACGTTGGCATTGTATTTGTTTTCTGAGCTATCCGCGTATCGTTATGATTCCGAACAGTTCAACGGGTAATCCAAGAAAATAAATTATTATGTGAACATATATCCGATCCAGGACGTTTGAAATGAGTATGATATTTGATGTTGAAAGGTAAGTACGTGTACTTAAGTGAATAAATGTTGATATGTATTGAAAGCATAAGAAAATATGCTATATGTGCTAAAGAATTTGGAATATGTGAACTGTATATGAACATTGAGGTTTATGGTAGTAATTGGCTATGAAGTATATGTAATTTGATGATGTTTTTATGTTTAAAATGTTAAGTTTATTTGTATATGGCTTACTAAGCTATTGAAAGCTTACTTTGTGTGTTTTTCAACTATTTTATAGATATCGAAGCTACTGGGAGCTCGGGGATCTTCAAGGATCGTCACCACACTATCGAATTATATTTTTGTATCCTTTGAAAATGTATATTTTTGAAGTATAGCATGCATAGACTAGGAGTATTTGAATATGTTTTGTAATGTGTATATATCATGCCATGTGATATGGCTAGCTTGTGTTTGAACTTATGGTTGGATAATGATATATGGTATGGGATGCAAATGTGCCATTGCGATGTGTTTTTGGTTGGCAAAAGGAAATGGTCAATTAGGTAAGGTTTTGGTATGATATTTGATTGCATGTTTGGAGATTATGAAATCATATGTTTTGGTATGTTTTTGGCTTATGGAATTATATGAATTGGTATGAGTTACAAGCATGAATTTTTTGTTAATGGTATGACATGAATGATATATGTTTTGGTATTGAAATTGGCTAAAATTATAGTGCAAACATGCTTGGTTTGATGCTTGTAGGTTTGACCCAAATTGGATAGCAAATTGGCTTTTCAAATGGCCTATTTTTGTCCACACGGGCAGAGACACAGGCGTGTGTCTCAGCCTTGTGCGACACACGGTCATGTTGCACGGTCATGTGTCCCCTCGGGTAACCTACGATTGTAAGTCAGACTTGAGCATGGTCGAGGCACACGGGCGTGTGGCTAGCCATGTGATCCAAGTAAGTTTCGACCACAGCCAAGGCACACGGGTGTGTCTTGTGGCCGCGTGAGCAAGTCAATATGTATGCCCTGTTTTGACACAACCTAGACACATGGGCAGGTCTAATGCCGTGTGAGGCACACGGCCTGTTCACACGGCCATGTGACCTGTACATCTTTGAAAAATGTTTAAGTTTCAAAAATTTTTGTATGAGTTTGGTTTAGTCCCGAGGTTTAGTCCCGACCCCTTTCTAATGCATGATTTAGGTATCGATGACTGACACAAGGGACATTATAATAATGTTTGACCTTCGATGCTATGATGTTTGTGAAATGAATGCTAAATGTTCTATTTTTCAGTAACGCCTTTAAACCTAATTCGACGACGGATACGGGTTAGGGGTGTAACATTTTATTAGTATTAAAGTTATGGTTTAGTCGATTCTAGGACTACCATAGCATATGTGAGTTTAGCTATACATGCCATGTTTATGAATTGCGATAGTGTGATGAATCCTGACAATGAAGGTGTGTTTTTATATTGCATATGTATCCCGAATGAGCCGTAACTGACGATGTAGAAAGCAATGCGCCTGGTCTCGTGCAAGGGGCAGCGCCACCCGATTCTAGACCCGCTATGAGTAGCCATGACGGAGAGGCTAGACAAGCCTTCTATCAAATGATGAATGATTGGTTTAGTTAGTACATTAGGGCTAATCCGACTGTTCAACAACCCCTAACCCCAGTCAATCCTTCGCAAGCCCCTGCTATGCCACAAGTGAATCTGAATCAGTTGAGTAAGCTTCCAGTCAATAAAATTAGAAAATATGGGGCCAAAGAATTCCGTGCTACTACTAATGATGATGTTGAAAGAGCCGAGTTCTGGTTAGATAATACAATACGAGTATTCGATGAATTGTCTTTGAATCCAGATGAATGCGTAAAATGTGACATTTCATTTCTGAGAGATACGACATACCACTGGTGGAAGACTTTGATATCCGTGGTTTCGAGTGAGCAAATCACCTGGGATTTCTTTCAAGTTGAATTCTAGAAGAAATACATTAGTCAGAGATTTATCGACCGGAAACGTAAGGAATTTCTTGAGCTTAAACAAGGTCGTATGTCTATTACAGAATACGAGCGAGAATTTGTAAGACTGAGTCAGTATGCTCGAGAATGTGTATCTACTGAGGCAATAATGTGCAAAAGATTCAAGGATGGCTTGAACAAAGATATCCGTTTGTTAGTCGAGATTCTTGAGATCAAAGAATTTGTTGTGCTTGTTGAACGAGCATGTAAAGCCGAAGATCTCAGGAAAGAGAAAAGAAAAGCTAATTCAGAAGCTAGAGAAGTACGAAAGAGATCATCGAGCAAGTCATTTCAATCTGTGTCAAAGAAATTCTGAGATGATAATAGCCGTTCAAAGGCTAATATGGGACATTCGTGTAGAGATCGTGCTAGATCGCATTCGAGTTTCAAAGCTCTAGCTACATCTGTTGCCAGTGTTGGAAATATTTGATCTGACCGCCCTGAGTGCAAACATTGCGGTAAAAGACATCCCGGCAATTGTAGACTATATGATCGGGCTTATTTCAAATGTGGATCATTAGACCATTTTATCTGCGATTGCCCCGAATCTGTCGAGTAAGAGATTGTGCAAAATTCGAAGCCAAGTGGTAATGCATCTCATGGTAGACCTCCCAGAAATACGGGAAATGTGAGTGGTAGTCAAAGAGGGACAAAAAACACTATTGTTAGATCCGAGGTCCGTGCACCTGCCAGAGCCTATGCTATCCAAGCTCGTGAGGAAGCTTCGTTGCCAGATGTGATTACGGGTACATTTACTCTTTATGATACTTCTGTGATTGCTTTGATAGATCCTAGATCAACGCATTCTTATATATGTATGAATTTAGTGAATAGTAAGACTTTGCCTGTGGAGTCTACTGAATTCGTAATTAAAGTTTCGAACCCGCTAGGTAGATCTGTTTTGGTTGATAAAGTTTGCAAGAACTGTCCGTTAATGTTTCGAGATAATTTTTTTCAGCTGATCTGATGTTATTGCCCTTTGATAAATTTGATATAATTCTGGGTATAGATTGGCTAATTTTGCATGATGCTATTGTGAATTACAAACAGAAAACTGTTGATTTGAGATGCAAGAATGATGAAATAGTTCGAATTGAATCTAGTGATTTGAATGGATTGCCTGTTGTGATTTCGTAAATGAAAGCTCTGAGTATTGTGAAAAAGTGTGGTGAAGCTTACTTTGCTTATGTGATTGATTCGAAAGTAACAGAAAAGAAAGTGGGATCACTGCTTGTTGTCTGTGAATTCCCTGATGTGTTTCCTGAGGAACTTCTGGGATTACCTCTGATCTGAGAAGTTGAATTTGGCATTGAGTTAGTACCGAGAACTACCTGATTTCGATAGTTCTGTATGGAATGGCTCTGACCGAACTAAAAGAATTAAAGTCTTAGTTGCAAGAGTTGAACGATAGAGGGTTTGCTAGACCGAGTTTCTCACCTTGGGGTGCTCCTCTTCTGTTTGTGAAAAAGAAAGATGGTACGATGAGAATGTGCATTGATTATCGTCAGTTGAATAAAGTAACTATCAAGAACAAATATCCTTTGCCCAGAATTGATGCTTTGTTTGATCAGTTGAAAGGAGCAACCGTATTTTCGAAATAGATTTGAGATCAGGCTATTATTAGTTGCCAGTAAAAGATTCAGACATTCAGAAAACTACTCTCCGAACTAGGTACGGACACTATGAATTCTTAGTTATGCCTTTCGGATTAATGAATGCACCTGCTGTCTTTATGGATTTGATGAACAGAATTTTCAGACCATTTTAGATCGATTTGCTGTCGTTTTCATTGATGACATATTGATTTATTCAGGTGATGAATCCGAGCATGCCAAACATCTGAGAATAGTGCTACAGACCTTGCGAGATAAGCAATTGTATGCGAAGTTTAGCAAATGTGAATTCTAGTTGTGAGAAGGCAGTTTTCTGGGCCATATTGTATCGGCATCAAGTATCCGAGTTGATCTGAACAAAATTCCAGCTATTCTGGATTGGAAGCCTCCGAGAAATGTTTCTAAAGTCTGAAGTTTTATGGGACTCGCTGGTTACTATAGACAGTTCGTAAAAGGCTTTTCTGTGATTGCAACTCCGTTGACGAAACTGCTTCAGAAAGATGTGAAGTTTGAATGGTCCGAAAAGTGTTAGAAAAGCTTCGATCAATTGAAAGCCCTATTGACCGAAGCTTCAGTGTTAATACAACCCAAATCGGGTAAACAATTTTTGATTTACAGTGATGCTTTGTTGATCAGTCTGGGATGTGTTTTGATACAAAAAGGTAAAGTCATTGCTTATGCTTCGAGAAAGTTAAAGCCGCATGAAAAGAACTATCCGATGCACGATCTAGAATTAGCCGCGATTGTATTTGCTTTGAAAATTTGGCCCCACTATCTGTTTGGTGAGAAATGTCATGTTTATTCTGATCATAAGAGTTTGAAATATATGATGACGTAGAAAGATTTGAATCTGCGACAAAAAAGGTGGTTAGAATTGCTAAAAGACTATGAGCTTGTGATTGATTATCATCCAGGAAAGGCAAATGTTGTTGCTAATGCTTTGAGTCAGAAATCATTGTTTGCATTGCGTGCTTTGAATGCTCATTTGGTTCTGTCCGACGATGGTTCAGTTTTAGCCGAATTAAAAGCAAGACCATTATTCATTCAATAGATTATCGAAGCTCGGAAGATTGATAATGAAATTTTAGCAAAACAAGTTTAGTGTGAGTTAGATTCTAATTTAGAATTCAGAGTTGATAAAGACGATTGTTTGAGATTCTGAGATAGAATTTACGTTCCGAGAAATCCAGAGTTAATTCAGATGATTTTGAATGAAGCTCACAACAGTCGTTTATTTGTGCATCTGGGTAGTACGAAAATGTATAATGATTTGAAACAGCATTACTAGTGGTCTGGAATGAAAAGAGGTATCTTCGACTTTGTTTCTAAATGTCTAATTTGTCAGCAAGTTAAAGCTGAACATCAAGTACCATCTAGTTTGTTACAGCCGATTATGAGTCCGGAATGGAAATAGGATAGAGTGACAATGGACTTTGTTTTGGGTTTGCTCCTATCTCCAAGAAAGAAATATGCTATTTGGGTTGTGGTTGATCGATCGACGAAATCAGCTCATTTTATTCCAGTACCATCTAATTACTCGCTTGATAAGTTAGCTAACTTGTACATTTCTGATATTGTGAGATAGCACAGTGTGCCATTATTTATTATGTCAGACAGAGATCCGAGATTTACATCACGATTTTGGAAAAAATTGCAAGATGCTCTGGGTACGAAATTGCATTTTAGTATAGCTTTTCACCTGTAAACAGATGGTCAATCCGAGCATATTATTCAGATACTCGAGGATATGTTGAGATGGTGCATTCGTGAGTTTGAAAGTTCGTGGGAACAATGTTTGCCTTTGATTGAATTTGCTTACAATAATAGTTTTCAATCGAGCATTAAAATGGCACCATACGAAGCCTTATATGGTTGCAAATGTCGTACACCATTGTATTGGACTGAACTCAGAGAGAATAAGATTCACGGAATTGATTTGATAAAAGAAACTAAACATAAAGTAAAAGTGATCCGAGATAGTTTGAAAGTAGCTTCCAATCATCAGAAGTTGTATGAAGATTTGAAAAGAAAAGACATTGAATTTGAGATCGATGACAAAGTGTTTTTTAAAGTATCTCCGTGGAAGAAAGTACTTCGATTCGGTAGAAAAAGCAAATTGAGTCCGACGTTCATCAGACTGTATGAGATTATTGAACGAATCGGGCAATTTGCTTATCGTTTGTTGTTGGCGCTAGAGCTAGAAAAGATTCACAATGTATTTCACGTATCGATGCTTCGACGATACAGATTCGATCCTTCGCATGTGATTCCCCCGTCTAAGATTGAGATTCAGTCTGATATGACTTATGAAGAAGAACCGGTCCGTATATTAGCTCGTGAGGTTAAGGAATTGTAAAATAAGAAAATTTTGTTAGTAAAAGTGATGTGGCATCGACACGGTATCGAAGAGGCTACGTGGGAGCTTGAAGATGCTATGGGACAACAATTCCGAATCTATTCAGCGGTAAGATTTTCGGGAACGAAAATCCCTAAGGAGGGAGAATTGTAATAGACCGATTTAGACCCTAGTCGAAATAGTGGTTTCGAGACCAAAAATTCGAGTCTGAAAAATATTTCAATTTTATTTTTTCGTACTTATTATATGTGAATTGATATGTATGAAAGTCTCGTATGAAAATTTGATCATTTGTGTGCTTAATTTGATAAAAGGACCTAATCGCATAAAATGCAAAACTTACCTGTTGTTTGTTAAAAGTGCCTATTTGATTTGGCTTTCTAAAGCAAGGGTCCTTATGCTGTTATTTGACCAATGGAAGTTTGAATGGACATTAATGACCATCCATTAAGTGATTTATATATATGGTTTAATAAAGGTTATAATTGGAAATTTATTATTAATATGTGTTATGATAAAAGAAAATATGATAATGGATGATTTGATCATCCTTGTTAATCGAAAATAGCAAAGGAAAAGAAAATAAAACTTAAGCTAGGGTTCAGCCATGATCCAAGCTCAATTGAAGGTTCGTTTTTGTTCCGTTTTCGATCATTTCAGCGTTTTTGTAATCATTGCTTTGTATACTATCAAGCTCATTTCTCAATTTCCAATTTTGATGATGATTTTGAAATATACCATGGATGAATTCATGAGTTTTGTGTTGTTAAATGGTGAAATATGAAAGCTTGATGTTGGGTTAACATGTTTTGTCTTTGAAGTTTTGATGAATTTGAGTAAAATGGGCTAAATTGTGAAATTTGTAAATTGGAGGACTAAATTGTGAAATAAATGAAATGCATGGACTTATATGAACACTATGGAAATTCGGCTAAGCATATGTGTAAGGAAATTTTCTAAATTTTGTTATTTTTGTGATTAGGGACTAAATTGTCAAAATGTGAAAATGTGAAGATTAATTTGTAAAATGGCCTAAATGTGTGTGTTTGTGGATTGTTCTGAATGGTTTGGTGAATAAAATAATTAAATTTGAATTTACATAGATCGAGAACTAAAGAAGACAGAACTAGATAGGGGAAAGTCGAAAGTTGTCGAATAGTCGATTTCGTCTATCCGAATCCGTACGAGTTAAGTCAATATACGAATAAATGCATTTGAAATGGTTTATTTATGCTTATATGCTATTGAAAAATGATGAATGGCTTTATGCCTTCAATATGAGATATCCGAGAAAGGATTGACAAAGTTCCGACGTCCAAAAAGCCCCGTGTGAACCTTAGGAATAATTAGGATACATATGTCATGACATAGGATCCGATATATGTATTCGTGTAAGACCACATCTGGAATGTTGGCATCGTATTTGATTTCTTGTAAGACCCTGTCTGGGACAGTGGCATCGATGTTTGATTACATTAAGACCATGTCTGGGATGTTGGCATTGTATTTATTTTCTGAGTTATCCGCGTATCCTTATAATTCTGAACGGTTCAACAGGCAATCCGAGCAAATGAATTATTATGTGAACATCTATCCGATTCAGGTACGTTTGAAATGAGTATGATATTTGATGTGGAAAGGTAAGTAGGTGTACTTAAGTGAATAAAGGTTGATATGTATTGAAAGCATGAGAAAATATGCTATATGTGCTAAAGAATTTGGAATATGTGAACTGTATATGAACATTGAGGTTTGTGATAGTAATTGGCTATGAAGTATATGTAATTTGATGATGTTTTTATGTTTAAAATGTTAAGTTTATTTGTATATGGCTTACTAAGCTTTTGAAAGCTTACTTTGTGTGTTTTTCAACTATTTTATAGATATCAAAGCTACTGGGAGCTCGGGGATCGTCAAGGATTGTCACCATACTATCGAGTTATATTTTGGTATCTTTTGAAAATGTATATTTTTGAAGTATGGCATGTATAGACTAGGAGTATTTGAATATGTTTTGTAATGTGTATATATCATGCCATGTGATATGGCTAGCTTGTGTTTGAACTTATGGTTGGATAATGATATATGGTATGTGATGCAAATGTGTCATTGTGATGTGTTTTTGGTTGGCCAAAGGAAATGGTCAATTAGGTAAGGTTTTGGTATGATATTTGATTGTATGTTTGGAGATTATGAAATCATATGTTTTGGTATGTTTTTGGCTTATGGAATGATATGAACTGGTATGAGTTACAAGCATGATTTTTTTGTTAATGGTATGACATGAATGATATATGTTTTGGTATTGAAATTGGCTGAAATTATAGTGCAAACATGCTTGGTTTGGCATTTGTAGGTTTGACCCAAATTGGGTGGCAAATTGACTTTTCAAATGGCCTATTTTTGTCTACATGGGCAGAGACATGGGCGTGTGTCTCAGCCGTGTGCGACACACGGTCATGTTGCACGGCCGTGTGTCCCCTGGGGTACCCTACGATTGTAAGTTAGGCTTGAGTATGACCAAGGCAAACGGGCGTGTGGCTAGCCGTGTGACCCAAGTCAATTTCGACCACAGCCAAGGCACACGGGTATGTCTTGTGGCCGTGTGAGCAAGTCAATATGTATGCCCTGTTTTGGCACGGCCTAGACACACGGGCGTGTCTAATGCCATGTGAGGCACATGGCCTATTCACACGGGCGTGTGACTGTACATCTTTGAAAATGTTTAAGTTTCGAAAATTTTTGTATGAGTTCAGTTTAGTCCCGACCCCTTTCTAATGCAAGATTAAGGTCTCGATGACCGACACAAGGGACATTATAATAATGTTTGACCTTTAATGCTATGATGTTATGAAATGAATGCTAAATGTTCTGTCTTGTCTGGTAACACCTTTAACCCTAATCCAGCGACGGATACGGGTTAGGGGTGTTAAATTTTTAATTAAATTTCAACAAGTTTAGTTAAATGTGATAAAATGTGTTATTCGAGTCTTTTATTGACCTTAAGGTCCAAATGAGGCCTAAGGGTGAGCTAATATGTTCTGTGAGTGTGCAGGAGACCATTAGAAGGCGTATTAACTCAATACTAATCGTTAGGTTTCAACACAGAGCATTAGATGTCACAACATAGGGAACAAAACTGACAAAACCCAAGACTACCTTCACTGTCGCAACATATCACTGAAGAAACCCTAAAACTGAACATACTACCCTCGATGTCGCAACACAGAACCTGGTGTGTCGCGGCATCACCTCTACACGGGAAATTAATACGATTCAAGGGCATTTTGGTCCGTAAAATCTAACTTTAAGCTTAGGAATGTCAGCTAACCTAGGTTTAAGGACGACGGCCATCCAAAGTCTATAAATAGGCTAAGCTAACACATGTTATGGACACACCTTTTTCTATTGTATAATTTTCCATTTAGTTTTAGTCTTTAGTTTTTCATTTATCTTAGGTTTTAGACTTTATTTTCATTCTTGTTATTTACTTTTGGGAAGAAATCAAATTCTAAAGTTATTCTCAAACTCTATGAGGATTATACATTCAAAGTCAATACAATCAGGCTTCTTCTAAACTATTACTCTTGAAATTGCTCTTCATGTTCATTCTTTCATTCAAGTTTATACGGTTTACTAGATCCATGAGGAAATAATCCTCCTCTGGGGGATTAGCGAGTGGAGGTGTGAATAATTAACTTTTTTGTAGGGATTTCTTAATAGATCAGCTGTTTAAGATAGGAAAAACTTAAAATTGGTATGGCCTATCCATGAACACCTTAGCACTAAACCGGTCTAAACTGTGAGGTCGGAAGATAAGGATTTATTATTGACTCAATATTTATATGGACGTATCGGGAGATCCTATTGGGATATAGACTAGTTGACTGAGCAAGAAAACCCAAGATGACAGTTGATTAAATTTACCAAAGTGAGCTAATCACCCATGCCCAAATTTGATATTTACCTTCTTATTTGATTTCTTCCTTTTCATTTAGTTACTTTTATTTCCTTTATCATTATTCTTATTATAATCCAAAAACCTTTCTTTTAATTATTCATACTATAATTCAATTAAAGTATTAATTAGATCTGTTTATGTCTAAGTTAGAATTAATTTAGTGCTCCCCTCCCTTAGTACATCTTTTGCATGACTAATTATGTGGATACCATTTTTCCACATATTTTGTGCAGGATTTTCTACTCTAAGAGTTGGTACATTCGGAGGTGGTCACAGAGCATTTTCAATGGATTTGTAAGAAAATGCTTCTAGCTGGAAGCATTTTCCTTCTAGGTTTAGGGTTTTTTTAAGGAAAGGATTTTGATTTTTGTTGAAGTTTAGTTAGGGTTAGGGTTTTCTAAGTTTTAGTCTTTTATGGATTACATGTTTAGGGTTTTTTTATATATTCTTTATACTTTTTGTAATTTTTTGAGTTTTAAAGTTCATAATTACTTAATTCAATATTTACATCAATTGTATTTACACCAATTGTATAATCGAATTATTCAAATTGTAAAGTTTAATTCGATTCAAAATTGAAACTCAAACTACTCGATTCGATTAACTCTTAGTATGTATTTTTTTAATTTTTTCAAATGCAACTCAGGTTTGGTTGCTCGTAGCTTGAGGGAGATTGAAGGCGACCAAATCTTTTAAAAAATATATTATCCCGGGAATCCCAAGATATTTGATTGATAAGTGTAAAATTGTAGTAGTTGAAAGTGGTAGTGAGAAAACACTCCACATAGGACGTGTTTTCAATGCACTGTCAACAAAATACATTGAAAGCACTTTCGTGCCATATCAGTTGGAAATGCATCCAACTGGTCGCGCTTTCAGTGCTTTTTTCTAAGATGTTGATAACTCTTGAAAAGAGTTATATTTCATGCCTTTAGATCTAGCTAATTGCTTGTACTTGGTACATTTAGTTGCATTTTAGGACATTTCATTAGTATTTTTATCATTGCATTAGGAGTTTAGACTGTGTTTAAATGTTAGGTACCTTTTTTTTTTGGAAAGAAAAAGGATCACAAAGGATCAAACTCAATTTATTGCGTCCACCATAATAACCCCATGAATATCCGTCGGATAATTCATGTCAAAGCACCAATTACAATCGTTTTGAATAACAAAGTGACAAATAAAATCGGTCACTAAGTTACAACTCCTATAAGTCCAATTGACTTTGACCAACTCATACTTACCAAATTGTATACATAATGCTTTGATGTGGCTACCCAAAAAGGTGACATCATCCTTCCTATTATTAATTTTATTAATCAAATTAGCACAATCAGATTCCAAAATAATATGTTGCTTCTTCAACCGTTTGGCAACCATCAAACTTTCTTCAAATGCCTCCATCTCTGCCCATTCAGCACTCATCGAACAGTCTTTAGTCCCCCTCACTTTCACCCACCACAAAACCATCCTCCTCTCTTGCAATAACACCATAACCCATTCTACTATTCTAAACTGTCGCATCAAATTTAATTTTAATAACACCAGTCAGCGGCTTTGTCTACGCCTCACAAGGAGTGGTCGCCGGAATAATAGCAGAATTAATAAGATTATGCACTCTAAAGTCTTCGCTAAAGGTCATATCATGTTCCCACACCTCTCGAGCATTATCTTTCTTGTCCATAAAAATCCTATTGTTCCTACTATTCCAACAGTTCCAAAGGAGAGTAAGGAAATTGGCCGCAGCCTTCACATCCATGATTCAAAAAGCGTCTTCTAGCCAGTCGATACATATTATGTAATTGCCAATAAGTAACTGGTTGTCCAGGCCTCCATAAATTAAAATATCCCTTATCGGAGGACAGTCCTTCAGCGCATGGATAAGGGTCTCCTCATCGGCATCACATCGAGGGCATTTCCCCACAAACTCCTAACGAATGCGGGCAATTTTACTATAAGTGGGGAGGATCTTGTGACCAACTCTCCATCCAAACACCTTAATTTTTGGCAGCACCTTTCGCTTCCAAATCATGCACCAAAAGATCCTATGAAGGCCAAAGCCAACACTCTTAAGAATAAGCCATGAGTAAGCCAACTTAGCAGTGTAGTAGCCATGCGGATTATGGATCCAAGTCAATCGGCCTTCAAAGCCTACTTTAAAAATGGGTAAATCACAAAATTGGTCCCCCCACCGTTTGACAAAAAAGCTCACACACACTCTCCTTATTCTAGACTAGTTTGTTCTAAAGCCATAAGTTTTTAACCACCATTTCACCATCTGTAAACAACGCATAGTTAATGGAGTCCCCACACAAACCCTCAAAACCCCACTTATCATGTTGTACATCGATCTTTTTCCCATCACCAGCAAACCATACAAAACCATTTTCCAAAGCTTTCGTGGCTTGGGCAATGCTAAACCACGTGAAGGAGGGCTTGTCAACCCTTTTTGCACAGAATATATTTCCATCAGGAAAATACTTGGAACTAAGAACCCTATAGCAAAAGGTGTCCTTGTACTGGATAAGACGCCACACTTGCCGGCCAAGGAAACCAACGTTGAACATGTGCAGGTCCCGAAAACCTATACCATCCATACCTTTAAGGTGACATAACCGATCCCAAGTCATCATAGACCAACCCCTCTCTTTGCCATTGCTTTTCCATCACGTGCTGTTGATTTTAGATTGAATCTCCTCAATTATCCCTCTAGGCGCCATCAACACCGAAAAAGCATAAGTGAGCAAGGATTGTAAAATAGCTTTAATAAAAACTTCTTTCCCCCCGAAGGAAAGAAGACGCTTTGACCAACTATTGGGCCTGCATGAACATTTATTAACAATATCAGTAAAGGCACTTTATTTTTTTCCTTCCAAAAGGTAAAGGTAGACATAAGTAACTGTAAAGTTTGTTGACCATTTTCATGCCCAAAAGATCACAAAAAAGTTGTCTTGGAATATGGGGAGTATTCGGGCTAAAAAGAATCATAGATTTATTATTGTTAATACTTTGACTGGAAGCATTAGTAAAATCATTTAAAATTTTCATCACCGCCTCGACGTCCTTCTTTTTATTATGAATAAAAATTAGGGTGTCGTCTGCAAAAAAAGGTGATTGATGCGTGGTCCATTAGAGCTTGCCCGAATACCTTTAATTACATTATTATTCTGAGCATATGCCAACATTCTCGAAAGTGCTTCCATACAAAAAAGAAAAAGATAAGGGATAAGGGATCTCCCTATCTAAGACCTCGCTCTGGGATAAGAGGCTCAGAGAGGACCATGTTGCAATTTATCTTATATCGAACAGAGCAAACGTACATCATAATTTTTTCAATCCTAGTGTTGGCAAACCCCAGACATTTCATCATCAAATCAATAAAATTCCATTCCACACGATCATATGCCTTACTCATATCGAGTTTGATCACGAACCCTTTGTTTGGCCCGTTCTTCTGACTTTGAAGATAGTGAAGCAGCTCATGAGCAATCAAGATGTTGTCCTGAATCATTTGCCTGGGAATGAAAGCGCTTTGATTTTGGCTAATACACGTCGGGAGAGTATTCTTCAACCTATTTGTAAAAACCTTTGAGATAATTTTATAGATAACTCTACACAAACTAATAGGCCAAAAATTAGTCATATCTTTAGGTTCCACAATTTTAGGGATGGGAGTAATAATAGTATCATTTAATGTAACATCTCTTACCCGTATCCAACACCGGAATAGGATACAAGGCATTACCAGACTTATACACAAGTAATCATACAAAAACCGAGACGTAAATTTCCATCCAAATTTAAAAATTTTCACATACATTCATATCATTCCTAAAACGAGCCTATGAGGCCCAAAACATACATTGGAAGCGGTTCGGGACTAAACCGAGAACTTTAGAAAATTTAACATCACTTAAAAAAATTTCATGTTTTAAGAGCCACACACCCTAAAATTAGTTCAATTAGGCCAGTTCAATTATGACACATAAAAAAATAACCAAGTCCTTATACATGTCAGAACTCAAAATGTCAAATTCATTGGTACTCAGAATAATTAGTTGATAGTATGAGTGGATCTCCGATAGTCTCCGATCCTCGAGCCAGCTTGGTGACACTATAAAACAAGGGAAAGGAAAGGGGAGTAAGCTATATAGCTTAGTAAGTTCCCATGCAAATAATAGGCATCATAACCCAACATTTAACATACAATTAACATGACGATAATTGGCATAAATATTATTAAGATCTTATAATCATAACTTACTCAATCATAACCTTACCGAGGGTTCATCACATAACGAGTCCATTATGTATGAGTTTTACGTACATACCTGAGCCATCTCGAATTGGATTTGCATGCAATTAACCTTTGACATCCTCATTAAATTACCCGTTGAACCACTTGGAATACTAAAGGATACTCGGGAGTTCCGTACACACGGTACCATACGAATGCCATATCCTAGATATGGTCGTACATGGGATCTTGTATCGATGCCAATAGCTCAGCTATGGTCTTACACAAAGTCTCATATCGATGCCATATCCCAGATATGGTCTCACACGAAGTCTCATATCGATGCCATATCCCAGATATGGTCTTACACATAGACTTAGTAACCCTAATGTCATGACATTTGTATCCTATCTATTCCTAAGGTTCAACTGGGATTTCACTCTTTTCGTAACTTTGTCGAATACATCCATGAGTCAATCACAATTCATACAATAATAAAGCATTTAAAACATAATTAAAACAATGCATTTTTTACATAAGAACTTACCTCGGTACAAAATAGTAGAAATGGGACCTAATCATCAAACACTTTCTTTTCCCCCTAATCTAGGTCTGGACCTCATTTCTCTTGATCTATAATAGCAAATTTAACTCATTTATTATTCACATTACTCAGTTCAGTTCAAAAATCACATTAGGAAAAATTCTATTTTTGCCCCTAAACTTTAAAATTTTTACACTTTGGTCCCTAGGCTCGTAAATTGAAATAGATTCAATATCTTCGATTCCCAAGCCTAGCCGAACCTCTTTTATGCTTATAACAGCCGACATTTTTCATTTAATCACACTTTTACACACATTTTATAACCTTTTTACAAATTGGTCCTTTTGACATTTTCATCAAAAATCACCTAGCAAAAGTTGTTTATCATACACCAAACACACATTTTCTACCATTAGACATCAAAATACACACATATCTAACATGGGTCAAACCCTATACCTTAATAGTTTCTCAAATTAATGATAGAAATAGATAGATCGAGTGATAATGACTTCAAAAATGTAAAGAGCATTAAAAATAGGGCAAGAACGGACTTACAATCGAGCTTGAAAGTGGCCAAACCCTAGCTATGCTTCCCTTCTAAATTTTGGCACAAGCAAGAAGAAGGTGGACAAGATTTTGGTTTGATTTTTGCTTTTTATTTCATTTAATTACTAAATGACCAAAATGCCCTTTTCCTAAAACACTAAAATTCTCTTGCCTCATGTCTATTTTTGTCCAACTTAAAGTAAAATGGTCTAATTACCATCTAAGGACCTTCAATTTAAATTTTCATAATTTGACACCTCTAGCATGTAGAACTCAACTTTTGCACTTTTTACAATTTAGTCCTTTTTGCTAAATTGAGTGCCCAAACGTCAAAATTTTCGAACAAAATTTCCACGAAATCATTTCATAAAACTGTAGATCATAGAAATTTAATAAAAACAAGTTTTACTAAGTTGGATTTGTGGTCCCGAAACCACTGTTCCAACTAGGCCCAAAATCAGGCTGCTACATTTAAGCAAGCCACATCCTTGTTTCCTTTAAGAATCTCGTGATAGAACTAAACCACGTCCGCTCCCACCGTTTCCCAGTTTTCCTTGAAAATCCTCCTGAGAGTCCGTCAATCTCGGAGGCTTTATGTAGGTCCATTTGACGAAAAGCCTCCACAATCTCGTTGTGTAACACCTCTATCCCGTATCCGTCGCCGGACTAAGGTTAAAGGCGTTACCGGACAATTCAGAACATTTAGCACTTATTACATAATATCATAGTATCATAATTCAAACATCAATATTATGTCCTTTACATAGGTCATCGAGGCCTTAAACATGCTTTGGAAAGGAGTCAGAACTAAACCGAGCACATACAAAATTTTTTGAAAACTTAAAACAATTTTCAAAGTTATACAGGTCACACATCCGTGTGAACAGGCCGTGTGCCTTACACGGCATTAGACACGCCCGTGTGTTTAGGCCGTGTCAAAACAAGGCATACATATTGACTTGCACACACGGCCATAAGACACGCCCTGTGTCTTGGCCGTGGTCGAGCCTGACTTGGGCCACACGGCTAGCCACACGCCCGTGTGCCTTGGCCGTGCTCAAGCCTGACTTAAAATTGTAGGGTACCCCAGGGGACACGGCCGTGCAACATGACCGTGTGTCGCACACGGTTGAGACACACGTCCGTGTCTCTACCCGTGTGGACAAAATAGGCCATTTGAAAAGCCAATTTGCCACCCCAATTGGGTCTAACCTACAAGCATCAACCAATACATTTCAACATAATTTCAGCTAATTTCAATACCAAAACATACATTATTCATGCCATTACATTATCAACAAATTCCAATCTCAATTCATCAACCAAATCATACCAAATTTAAACTAAAATCATACCAAAACATATATTTCAATACATTATTCAATCTCGTGATCAAAACTTACCAATTTCTCAAATATTCACTTACCAAAACTTATCAACATTGACCATTTCTTTTGGTCATTCAAAACATATCATATGGTTCATAATGCATCATATCTCATATAACATTTCTAACCATAAATTCAAACACAAGCTAGCCATATCACATGACATGATATATACATTACCAAACCTAACCAAATCACTTTTAGCCTATACATGCCATACTTGACTATATACATTTTCAAAAGGTACCAAAATAAGATTCGATAATGTGGTGACAATCCTCGACGATCCCTGAGCTCACAATAGCATTGATGTTTATAAAATAGTTGAAACACAAACTAAGCTTTCAAAAGCTTAGTAAGCCATACACAAATAAACATCATAGAATACATACACTTTATGACCAATATACTAACATATATCACATAGTTCACATATGAATTACTTATTTCCAATTCACTTGTTCATATAACATATTTGTTCATAATTATATCATATGTTCATAAAATTTCAAATACTTACCTTTTATTCTCAAAATAATGTACAATTCAAACATACCTGAATCGAATACCCATTTTATATCATCATTCATATCTCAGAATGCCCGTTGAACCATTCGAAATCATAAGGATATGCGAATAGCTCAGAAAGCATATACAATGCCAACGTCCTAGACGTGGTCTTACATGTAATCAAACATCGATGCCACTGTCCCAGACAGGGTCTTACACGAAATCAAATACGATACCAATGTCCCAAACATGGTCTTACATGTAAATCAGAAGTCGATGCCAACGTCCCAGATGTGGTCTTACACGATAACACATATCGAAAATCCTATGTCATGACATATGTATCCTAACTATTCCTAAGGTTCGTGCAGGGCTTTTCAGATGTCGGAACTTTGTAGATACTTTCTCGGATAGCACATATTGAGCTTGAATATTCATTCATCACAATTCAATATCATATGAACAATAATAATTCAATTCAAACACGTTTATTTGTATATCAACTTACCTCGTATGGATTCGAATAGACTGAATCGACTACTCGACGACTTTCTACTTTCCCGATCTAATTTCGATTTCTTTAATTCTTGATCTAAATAAATTCAAATTTAACTTATTCACTTTTATTTAGGGCACTTTACAAACTAGTCCTCATATTTTCACATTTTGACACTTTAGTCCCTAATTCATAAAATCACAAAATACACATAATTTCTTTAGACATGTACATGACCGAATATTACACATTTCATTTATTTCACATTTTAGTCCTTCAATTTACAAATTTCACAATTTAGCCCATTTTATTCAAATTTATCAAAAATCCAAAGACAAAAGATATTAACCCAACATTAAGCTTTCATGTTTCATCATATGTCAACATAAAGCTCATGAATTCATCCATGGAACATTTCAAAATCATCATCAAAATCAAAAATTGAGACATGGGCTTTATAGTAAACTAAGCAATGATCACAAAAACGTAGAAATTATCAAAATCGGATCAAAACACAGATAATCACCAAAATAAGTAGCCGAACCCTAGCAAGCTTATTTATTTCTTTTTCTTTTGTGATTTTTGGCAATGGTGATGAATATATCACCTAATTCATGTTTTTCTTTTATTAATAATAACTTTAATAACCAATTACCAATTTTGCCCTTTTATAAACCATTATAAATTCACATATATTAGGCCATTAGTGTCCATTATACATGTAAATGGCATAATAACCACATAAGGACCTCTCATTAACAAAGACAAATCAAATAGGCACTTTTAACATATAGTAGGCAACTTTTACAAATTACGTGATTAGGTCCTTTTTACAAATTAAGCACACAGACGATTAAATTTTCATACGAAACTTTCACACATGCTAATTCATATATCATAAGTATGGAAAATAATATTAAAATATTTTTCTGACTCAGATTTGTAGTTCTGAAGCTACTATTCCGACTAGGGCCTAAACCGAACTGTTACACGTTGTCTGTAAAATCCTTTGTCAATCTACAGTTCATTTCACCAGTAATACAATTTTTAATAAGGTTAAAAGAATTCTCTTCATAGAAAGGATTAGAAGTTGTAAACAGGTTTTGGAAGTACTCTATTGCTATGTTACATATGTTGGTCGTCGTATACTTCCAGCACCCATTAGCATCTATAAGCTTTTCGATATGATTTTTCTTTTTCCTGCTCATAGCTCTAACGTGAAAAAACCGAGTGTTTTGGTCTCTTTCTTTTAACCACCTAATCCTCGACCTCTGTGCCCAGTAACATTCTTCCTTATACAAGAGTTGACCAAGCTTCCTACGTGTCTCCTTAAGTTCACTCATATTGTTGTCTTTGTAAGGGCCATCAATAATATTGTTCACCCTTGCTTTCAGCTTCTCGATTTGGATTTTCATTCTTTTATTATGATTCAACTGTCAATGACCAAGATCCTGGCCATCCTTCTCCATCTTCATTACAACATCTATATTGCTATTCTTCCACGCATGTTGTTTGACTTCTTTCGCTTTCCTATCATTTGCCCAGTAGGCCTCATATTTGAAGTTAAGGCCTTAATATCTATTGCCTTCTCTCGACTTACCACCCATGGTATCTAGAGTGATAGCGTCATGGTCCGAAGTTGATTGACGAACCACTTTAGTCTCAATGTAAGGGAAATTAGCAACATCATTAGCCAAAATCATAAATCTATCAAAACGCTCCTTCACCATAGCAGACCCTTCTCGATTATTCACCCAAGTATACCACCCTCTGATCGTCTTTATGTCAACACAAGAAAGTTACTCAATAACGTTGCAAAAGTCATCCATTAAAGCCTTTGATTTCCTATGCCCACCCTCCTTCTCAGCATTATTAGCAATAGCATTAAAATCCCCTCCGACAATCCATATTTCATTAACCGTACCCCCCACTCTCTTAAGCATATTCCACAACTCGTTTCTCTGGTTCAAATTCGCATCACCATAAAACCCTGTGAATCTAACCCGTCTTTGATCCTTCAGCTGAACCACCGAGTCAATATGGTACTTAGAATAATTCTGAATATCAACTTTGGTCCCTTCTTTCCATAACATCGCAAGACCCCCACTCTTCACAGCAACGTTAACAGCCAGACAACCATCCAGTCTACATTGATCCCTCACTCTGGCAACTTTATTAGCCTACATTTTAGTTTCACATAAAAAGATAACATCTGGGTCATTAGCAATGAGGAGTTACTTAAGGTCCCGAACAGTTCCAACATAAGAGGCTCTTGGTTCTTGGCAGGGCTGGTCGCCAGCCACCTTCTTACCAGGTGAGATATAATCCATAAGTTTTCTCCGAACAATTTTAGCTAGAAATTCCTCCATAGTCTCCCCAAATCCACTCATGATTCTTTTTCTTTTACCTCTGTTTTTCCTCCTCCATCACGCATATGCCTTGTATGGCACTTTTTAATGGTTGAAACTGATTCTGAGTCCTCCACACCACCCTTTATTTTCTCTTTTTCTTTCAAACCCATAACTTCTGTTTCATCTTTACTTCATTTTTTTCCTTCGTTTGTCTTAATGTTGGTTTCCATTTTACCCTCAATTATTTTCACACCATTCCTCAAATTCTCACGATTCTGTCTATTACCAATCAGTTGCACCCTAAGCCAATTCCCATATTGGAATCTGTTGCTTCCTTGCTCCCCATCTTCAGTTTGTTTGACACATTTTTGTGTTGTGTGTCCAACTATCCCACAAAGGTAACAAAAAATTGGGAGCCTTTCGTATTTTATAGCACATACTATCTCCTTTTCTTCACCCTCACTAAGTAAACCACCCTTCGGAGAGGTTTTGTTATGTCTATCTTTATTTTTAACCTAATGAAGTCCATCCAGCATCCCTCCCTATCTCGCCAATCGATTTTCGTGACTTCTCCGATTGCCCCTCCCACCTCTATAGTTGTTTATCTATCCATCATCTCGATGGGTATGTTGTAATTTCTCATCCAAAAAGGTTTTAGGTTAAATTCATATTTCTTAAGATCTTTTCCTTTGACAAATGGTAATAATGCAAATAAACATTGGTCAAACAACCATGGTACCATGTTAAGAATTCTCAATCTATCCTCCACCGATCCAAATTTCCCCAAGATAAAACCCTCATTGAGAGCTACAAAACTAACCTCTTCTTTTGTGAACCAGAGAGGCTTTAGAACCCTATACATGGCCTCTTTTTTTATCTTTTCATCTGACATAATTTTCCCTACTGCCCATGCCTCATATCCCTTATAGTCTAAGCGAATAACCCTTTTTGACTCTTCTTCGAAGAATGTCAATCTACCAAGCATTTCATTAATGTCTTCTGCCATATTTAGCAGAGGAAAAAATATAACAAAGAAGACCGATCCCAACTATTCAAAGCTTTCAGAGTCAAAAACTCCCAGAGGTCTGGACACCTGCCTTGCACAAATAAAACAGCAAAAAGTAGAACTAGGGAAAAATACGATCTTTCCACCACAAACAACCCTTAAAGATACAAAAGATATAAAAAAGAAGAAAAAAAAACCATAGAAAACAAACCTAAACCAATCTAACACAGGCGACAAACCAAATGGCCACTTCCCCCCAAGATCCCCCTCCACCAACACCTTAACGAAAAACCCTAGTGTTTCATCTCTCTCCCTAGAGACCCAGCAAGCAAGCAAGAAAAAATAAGCAAAAATAAAACGAACCCCAAGGAGACGAACCAAGAAAGACAAAACAAAAAACAACACCCAGAAACCCTACAGAGATTAACGTACGTCTGCAGCTAAAAAATAGTAAAAACTAGATTTAATGCACTTAACAATAAATGTGATGATCAGATGAAACCACAAGAATCCCAAGAAAACCATGCAAATTCACGTATAATAGTCAACAATTGCCTATTCATGCAAAGGAAAAAACCAATAAAAACTCGAACAATCACGTACAAACAAATCGTACAGAAAACACGAAAATCTAAAAGTTTAGTAAACCCTCGTTTCATGCAAAAATAAAAAGAAACCAACGAGGCCAAGATACACGTAAAGATCAACTAGATAAAGAAAACGAGTTTACCTGGCACAATAAAATGATAAGAGCACCGAAACCAAGAAACCACAAGTCCCCACTCTTTTACTTACCACAGGCTTTTAATTACACCTACCATAAGAAAAAGCTAAAGAGATGTCGAAATCCATAGTAATTCCTGAATAAGAAAACTTAAAATAGGTAATATCGACGGGAAACAAACAAAAACAAAACCCCTCCCTACCCAATTATCCCTATACGGATAAAAGTAGACTCACCAAAAAACCAAACAAGAAACATAATGGCCCAAATCTTGAATTCCCATTTAACACTAATAACATTCAAAGGTAGGAATGAGGGGTGTTTATATTCGTGAACCAAGATGAATAAATCAATTAAATGTTAGGTACTATTAATTGCATGTGGAAGGGTTGTGTTTGGTGGTTTGGCAGGTGTAGGATGTGAAGAAAGAAATAAATGAGTGAAAGTTTGTTGGGGCAAAAGGTTGGATAATTTGCCAACACGAATGTCATGGCAATTTCAAGAAGATAACCGAGTCAACACTAAACGCATACCAATTTTAGCCCAACTTTGCTTGTATTAGAAAAATCTATCTAAAAAAGAGGAGAAAATATTGTGGGTTGTTGGAGTTACCCTAGGAAGAAAAGCTTATAAAAAGCCAAAGGAGGAAACCCTAATGGGTGTGGAGATCTAGAGGCAACAATAGAAGGTCGCAGTTGAGTAGAGATGAAAGGAGGAAACCGAAGGTAGGCCCGCTTGCCACCACAAGACATTATGCTAATGGATTGTGGATTGACTTGGGGATAGCCATTTTCTAAGTGCTTCCATTATTTATTAATATGTTCTCTCGTGAATTGATTTGATCGAAATGATGTTCGTTGTTATTTTGAACATGAATTTTAATTGTCAACTGATAAACCGTAATTTATACATATTTTTATCCCATGCTTAACACATTTATGAATGATTTCTCCTTAGATTTGGTGAATTTAATGCTCCTAATCCTTTAATTTCATGCGTTATACTTAGGTGAGCATAGGAGAGCAAAAAGAACAAGAAACGGGCTAAAAACAGAGAAAATTGGCCGACGTGGGAAAACAACATGGCCTGAACTTCATCACGTGGGCAGCACACATGCCCGTGCCATTCTAACAGGCTCGAACACGGCCTAAAACTGTAACGCCCCCACGCCCAAAACCGTCACCGGATTCAAGCTTGCGGTGTTACTAAACTTATCTTACCTTTTAAACAACTCTAAACCACTTATTTTAATTTTCGGAATAAACTATTTTTCTGCGTCATAGCTGCTTAAAAATTCATTTATCGAGTTTCAAAACTCGAAATTAAGATCCATAAATTTTTCCTGAAACTAGACTCATATATCTATCTACTAATTTTTTTCTAGAATTTTTGACTTAGCCAATTAGTACAGTTTATTAGTTAAAGTTACCCCTGTTTCAGAATTCGACTGCACTGACCTCTACTTACTACGAACCATTTTTCTCCCTATACAAAATTAATATAACTATACGGTTTGTTTCTATTAAAACTAGATTCAATAAGGATTCTAACCATATAAATTAAACCACCTAATTATTTTTTTACAATTTATGGTGAATTTCCAAAGTTGAAACAGGGGATCTAGAATTTTCTCTGACCCTGTTTCACTAAAACTCAGATATCTCATAAAATATAATACCTTTACCTGTTTTGCTTATTCCATAAGAAAATAGACATAATAATCTTTAATTTCATATATTATTCACCATCAAACCATGTCTCTACGATTTTTAGTGATTTTTCAAAATCACATTATTTCTGATACTTGAATCTGTTTTTAAGTTACTTTCACATTTTTCTTAGTTTTCATGTGATAGTTACTACTTATTCATACATACAATTAAACATGTATATCATCAGCCATTCTATTAACTAATCACTAGCAAGTATTTACACATCATTCATTGATCATATCATATCAAAAGAAACCAAGTTCCTATACATGCCATACACAAAACTAAACGTCTAACTATACCAATGTGATTTCTTCGATAGTGTGATCGGGTCTCCGACGTTTCCTTCGATCCCCGAGTGGCTTGATAAAAACTATAAGAAAAAGAAAATAAAGAGAGTAAGCACTAGGCTTAGTAAGCTTACAAGCAAATAAATTACAACATTCAACATAATGAATAATTATACATAATGTCACCTAGCCTCATAAACTTTCTTTACTTCTCATTTTCTACCTTCTTCTTTACTTACTTACCTTCTTTCTTACCGACCTTTCACTATTCATAAATATAATCTACCTTCCCTTTTTCTGATAATTCACTGTAATTTAACGTGTACAATGACCCATTGAACCACTCGGAATACTAAGGATACCGGGTCGTTCCTGCTCTATCAATATCCGCCAATGCCATGTCTTTGACATGGACTTACATGAATTATTCTGTCTCCAATGCCATATATATATAATATGGGCTTACATGGCTCATTCCTGTCTCCAAAGCCATATAAGCGATATGGACTTACATGGCTCATTTCTCATCTGTCTGTCTCTGTCAACCCCAATATCCTAATATTCCTAAGGTTCAAACGGGGCTTCCTAATGCTTTTTTCTCTGTCACTTCGCTTTAATTCGACTTTAAATATCCTCATAAAATAAGTATATAAATTCTAGAAATTAACAATAATAATGTAAAATAAAAAAACATTGCATTTATTTATGTAAACTTACCTCGTATGCAAAAAATAGCTACTTTTACCATTTTAGTCCACAACTTGGTATTTTCTCCATTTTAGCTTGAATTTCAGTTTTCCTTGCTCTATCATTTAAAATATAGTCTAATTAGGACTCAAATTATTCAAATTTACCCAAAATCATATTTTGGAAAAATTACAATTTGCCCCTAAACTTTTGCATATTTACACTTTTGCCCCAAAGCTCGTAAATTAAACTTCAGCCTATTTTCTTATGTTTCATGACATGCTGGTCATTTTTCCTTCTATGGCAGCATCAAATTCATACTCTAACAAGCACTTATGACTATTAGGTATTTTTCTCGATTAAGTCCTTTTACTCGCTTTTGCTTAAAACCGAGTAGTACAAGTTGTCTAACATAATTTAAAACCTCATATTCTATCATAAAACACCAAAATACACAAATTTCACCTATGGGTATTTTTCCAAATATGAACCCTAACTTAAATTATTGCTAGCATAAGCTTTATCGAGCTACCGGGACTCCAAAAGCGTAAAGAACATTAAAAACGGGCTGAAATCACTTACCATGGAGCTTGAAAGCTTGAAACAAACCCTAGCTATGGAGAACCCTTGAAATTTCGTCCTAATGAAGAAGATGGACAAAAATTGGCTTTTAATTTTGTTTTTAATTCATTTTAATAACTAAATGACCAAAATGCCCTTACTACTAAACTTTCAAAAATTCCTTCCATGTCCTAATTTTGTCCATGAACTTAAAATTGGTAAAATTACTCTTTAAGGACCTCTAATTAATAATCTAATTCAATTTTATGCAAAATACTTCTAGAACACAAGTTTTGCAATTTATTCAATTTAGTCCCTAATTTCAAATTAAGTACTTTATGCATAGAATTTCTTCACGAACTTTTCACACAATCATGCAAACATATCATAGACCTCAAAATAATAATAAAATAAATTTTTATACCTCGAATTTGTGGTTTCGCAACCACTGTTCCGTTTAGGCCCTATTTCGGGATGTTACAAAAACAACCTCATCACGGGCGTGGTGATCTCTCAGACTTGACCACGTGTAATATCCTGATTTTGCGCTTAGTCGGAATAGTAGTTTCGTGACCACAAAATTTGAGATAGAAATAATTATTTTATGATTATTTTGATGATTATGATATGATTGCATGACTGTGTGAAAATTTCGTGATGAAATTCTATGCCTAAAGTGTTTAAATTGAAAGTAGGGACTAAATCGAATAAGTTGTAAAATTTGCATTCTAGAAGTTTTTAGTATGAAATTGCATTGAAATATTAATTAGGAGGTCTTAAATAGTAATTTGACCAATTTTAAGTTCATGGATTTGAAAGTTTAGTAGTAAGGGCATTTTGGTCATTTAGGGGTAAAATGAATTAAAATACAAAATTAAAAGCCAATTTTGCTCATCTTCTTCATGGAGGCTGAAATTAGCATGGGGGAAGCCATGGCTAGGGTTTTCAAGCTTTCAAGCTCAATAGTAAGTGATTCCAAGCCCCGTTTTTAATGTTATTTACGTTTTTGAAATCCTGTAGCTCGATTAAGCTTATTCTAGCAATAATTTAAGCTAGGGTTCATATTTGGAAAAATACCCATAGGTGAAATGTGTTTATTTTGATGTTTTATGGTAGAATATGAAGCTTGAAATTGTGTTAAACAACTTTTGCTAAGTGATTTTATGTAAAAACGAGTAAAACGACATAATCGGTAAAAATACCTAATGTTCATAAGTACATGTTAGAGTGAGAATTTGATGTTGCTATAGAAGGAAAAAATGATTATAATGTCATAAAACATAAGAAAATAGGCTGAAGTTTAATTTACGAGCTTTGGGGCAAAAGTGTAAATATGCAAAAGTTTAAGGGCAAAATTGTAATTTTGTCAAAATATGATTTTGGGTTAATTTGAATAATTTGAGCCCTAATTAGACTATATTTTAAATGATAGAGCAAGGAAAACTGAAATTCGGGCTAAAATGGGGAAAATACCAAGTTGTGGACGAAATGGTAAAAGTAGCCATTTTCGCATACGAGGTAAGTTCATGTGTAAATAATGTAGCATAATTATTATTTTTAATTTATTGATTTTAATTATATGATATGCTGATTTTTAATCGTGAAATATCATGCTTTGTGGTTAATGTTGAGTAATATGCAAATTATGTTTACTACTTGATAAATATGAATTGCTCACAGAAAGCACGGTTTCGATATTCCGTGGAAGACAGCAAATGTGAGATCGAGGAAAAAAACCCGTTTGAACCTTAGGAATAGATTAGGATACAAGTGACATGTCACTAGGATGGTTGAGCATCCGAACTCGTTGAGTTGAGTCCGAGTTCACTTATGGATGCGAATTTTCGAACTCGTTGAGTTGAGTCAGGAGTTCGAGAGATGTAACTAGGCATCCGAGCTCGTTGAGTTGAGTCCGAGTTCACTTATGGATGCGAACGCCCGAGCTCATTGAGTTGAGTCCGAGTTCACTTATGGGCGGGTTACATAATTGCTTGATTACATATGTGGCACTTATGTGCAAATTATCCGTGTATCCGAATTATATTCCGATGTGTTCAACGGGTAAAGTTCTACTCAAATGGAGGAATACTAGAGATGAAAGGGACATATTGGTAAGTGTTGTGAGATGGATACTTTGAACAGGTATGTACTTAACCCTCGGGTTGAAAACTCGATATACCAACAATGTGGTAAGATGATAAATGAAAATATGACATGAATGTCTTGATGATGATTATGCAAATGATATTTTATGTTTGCTTATATGGTTATGTTACTTGCTATTTGCATGTGAACTTACTAAGCATTTATGCTTACTCCCTCCTTTTCACTCCTTGTAGTTTTGACAAGTCAGCTCGGAAATCGGGAACGGTCGGAGGCTCGCTCACACTATCCGTATACCATCTTGGCATAATGGCTTGTATATTTTGAGTATGGCATGTATAGCACTATAATCATTTTGTATATATGGTCTTATGATATGGTTATTGAGTGGTATGAAAATTCTTGGTAATGATTAGCCATTGGAATGGCTAATCATGATCATATTTGGTGTTATGTATGTCAAATTGCTAGCTAATCCATGGAAACCATGAAATAGGTAAAATTTACCATAAAATAGATTTAGACAGCAGTAGTGACGTGAATTTGAAAAATCACTAAAAACAGTAGAAATAGAATTAAATAATTAATAAGTTATGGAATCAAAGCTTGATGAGTCTATTTTCATATGGAATGAACAAAATAGGCATATAAATTATATTTTATGAGATATTTAAACTTTTGTGAAACAGGGCCAGAGTGATTTCTGGATCCCCTGTTCTGATTTTAAAAATTCATAATAAATTTTACAAAAATAAATAGAAGTTGTTCTTTATATTTACAGATTCCTTATTGAGTCTAGTTTTAATAAAAACAAACCTCATAGTCATTGAAATTTTTTATAGAGAGATATATGATTTTTAATACACAGAGGTCAGAGTAGTCAAACCCTAAAACAGGGGAGATTTTAACTAATAAACTGTACTATTTTCCTCAACCAAAAATTCTAGAAAAAAAATTAGTAGATAGAAATATGAGTCTAGTTTCATAGAAAATTTACGGATCTTAATTTCGAGTTTCGTAACTCGAGATATGAATTTTTAAGCGACTGTGACGCAGATTTTCAGCTTGTCTGAAAATTTTAAAATTAAATTGTTTGAGCTGTTTAAGTAATGAATTAAGTCTGTTAACACCTCGTATTCGACTCCAGCGATGGTCTCGGGTACGGGGCGTTACACCACGTCTTGAAGTAATTGCACACGGGCGTATCCCTGTCGAACCCAAGTTTAGTTCTATTCAGAAAAGGTCAAGTTTGAGGGTTTTTAGGCATTCTAAAGCCTATTTAAACACCCTAAAGGAGGACTAAAGGAGACACAAAGAGTAGGGAGTAAGGAATTACTCGAAGAAAGCCGATTAATCTATCTCAGAAGCCGGGTTCATCATCAAGACTGAAGATCTCTCCTCAATTTTCCTTCAGGAGTTTTGGTTTTTCTTTATGTTTTGTATTCATTATTCTTCTGAGATGTTTTCCTTTTTAGTTATGAGCTAAATCCCCTAAATACCTAAGGGGAATGAAACCTAAGACGGATCTTGTTATTATTATCTAAATTGTATGATAAATATTTAACTTGTTCTTAATTATGTGTTCTTAATTCTTGTTTCGGTATTTCAAGATATTGATTCAAGTTAATGCTCTCATTCGGAGGATGAATAGTTCCTGTTTGAGAGTAACTTTGTCATAATTAAGCGGGGTTGATTGCACGCCTAGAGATAGGGTGACAAGATTTTGCCAGATTAGGGTGAAACCTAATAAGGGGATCCATAGATCGAGTTAATGCAACCCTAGGGTGTTAATTAGAAAGAGATTTCAATTATTCAATCTAAGGTTAGACGTTATTAGTCTTGAAAAGGGATAATAACATAACTCAAGGATTTCTACGGAACAAGTTGAATGAATAAATCGTCCAATTCATAGTCAAATAACAAGTGAAGTCTAGGTGGATTTTTCCTTGGGTATTGTCTTAATCAATCGAATTTTCTAAAAAGTATTTTCCCCAATTTCCTTTCTGTGATTTCTTAGTTTAGTTAATTAGTTTAGATAAACAAACCCCTTTTATTTTTAGTCTAGATAATAAAAAGACAGTTAATACTAGTACTTTTAGTTCCTTTGGGTTCGACAATCCAGTCTTGCTAAAGCTATACTACTGTTCGATAGGTACACTTGCCTTCAGAGTGATAATAGTTAGTTTCAAGAATGATTAATTATAAATTTATAAAACTTATCATGAAAAATCACGATCAAGTTTTTGGCTTCGTTGCCGGGGAACTAAGATATTAGGAACACTCGAATTTTATTACTTTAGCCATTTACTTTTATTGCAATTTAAATTTTGTTTTAATTTTCATTACTAAATTTTCTTTTGCTCTCTTCTAACAGGTTCTTATAGTTTATGACTAGAGGAAACCCGTCAGGACCATTACTTTTTGACGAAGAAATCAATCGTACAGCTCGCAGAAATCGAAGAGAAATAAGGCGAAGCCTAAGATACACAGAAGAAGAACAAGAGGACGATATCTCAACTACAACCGAGGAGATGGCTGAAAATCAAGAAAATCCGCTACCTCATGCGATTATCGCCGATCAAGTAAATCAGAATCAAGCTCCACGCACTATGTATGATTATGCTAAGCCAAATTTAATAGGAACTGAGTCAAGTATAGTTAGGCCTACTATTGCTGCAAATAATTTTGAACTGAAACCTAACACGATTCAAATGATACAACAATTTGTTCAGTTTGATGGTTTGCAAGACGAGGACCCCCAACACTCACTTGGTAAATTTTCTGGAGTTTTGCGACACATTTAAAATGAATGGCATTTTTGATGATGACATTCGTCTTCGGTTATTTCCTTTTTCGTTAAGGAATAAAGCTAAACAGTGGTTAAACTCATTACCACGAGGGTCAATCACTACTTGGGAACAAATGACCGAAAAATTTTTATTAAACTATTTTCCGCCAGCTAAAATAGCTAAATACGTAATGATATCTCTTCTTTTGTGCAGATGGATTTAGAAACCCTTTACGATGCATGGGAGAGATACAAGGACCTACTGCGAAGGTGCCCTCACCATGGGTTACCTCTATGGCTGCAAGTTCAAACATTTTACAATGGTGTGAACCCCTCGACAAGACAGATGATTGATGCAGCAGTTGATGGCACCATCAATAACAAAACACCTGAAGCGGTTTACGAATTTATCGATGAGATGTCATTGAATAACTATCAGTGGCAAGTCATGAGGACTAAGCCAACCAAAACAGCAGGCGTTTATAACGTCGATTTGGTACATCTAGTGATGATGTGTGATTCAAGTGGAGGAGGCATACATACCAAGTATCAACCCTTCAATCCTACAACCGAAGAGGAACAAGTCCACTATATGGGTAACAATAACTCTAGACCTCAAAATAACCCATACAGTAATACTTACAATGCAGGTTGGAGGAACGATCCAAATTTCTCATGGGGTGGTCAAGGGAATCAAAGGCCACAAAATCCTCTGGGTTTTCAACAACCACCTTATCAACAGGAAAAGAAACCGAACCTTGAGGAGATGCTATCCAAATTTATCGCGGTGTTAGAAACTCGTTTTTAGAATACCGAGACAGCACTTAAGAATCAACAAGCGTCGATCCAAGGGCTCAAAACTCAGATAGGCCAGCTATCCAAACTAATTTCTGAACGGCCACTAGGAAACTTACCTAGTAACACCAACCCCAATTCAAAAGAGTATGTGAAGGTAGTTACACTAAGGAGTGGGAAAGTGTTAGCCGAATTTGAGAAGAAACTACCACAAGAAGTCGTGATGAGCGAAAAAGAGGAGGAAAAACCTAAAAATAATGACAAACCAGTGCCAAAGGAATATAAACCACCAATCTCATACCCAGCAAAGTTGAAAAAAGACCGCATGGATGCACAATTCGGTAAGTTTCTTGAACTTTTTAAGCAATTACATATCAACTTACCTTTTGTTGAAGCCATCTCGCAGATGCCTACATATGCAAAATTTTTGAAGGAGCTTCTAACAAATAAAAGTAAGTTTGAGGACTTATCTACAGTGGAACTCAATGAGGAGTGTTCGGCCATACTCTAAAATAAACTGCCAACCAAACTGAAAGACCCAGGAAGTTTCACTATCCCCTGCTTAATTGGTAATCTAAATGTTGAGAAAGCACTAGCTAATTTAGGCGCTAGCATTAATTTGATGCCATATAAGATGTTTAAACAACTTGGTCTTAGGGAACCTAAACCCACTAGGATGAGTATTCAATTAGCTGATAGATTTGTTAAATACCCTAGGGGTATCATAGAGGACGTGCTTGTAAAAGTAGATAAATTTATATTCCCTGTTGATTTTGTTGTACTTGACATGGATGAGGATGTTGAAGTGCCTTTAATTTTGGGTCATCCATTTTTAGCCACTGCTAGGGCTGTTATTGATGTGGGAGATGGCAAACTTGTACTTAGAGTAGGTGACGAAGAGATTATTTTTAAGATCTATGATACCATGAGATTTTCTAAAGAGCAAGATGACTCATGTTATTTTATTGACTCCATTGATCATGCCACTCAAGATTCTTTTCAGGAAATCATACATGAAGACATGTTGGAACTGTGTCTTGCCTAAAGCGAAAAGGTAGATAATGATGATTCTAAGATAAGTAAGGTAAAAACTGAACTGGACTCCAATAACCTAGTCTCAAGAAAAGCAGAATATGAGGGTATCAAGACAAACGATGAACTTAAGCAAAAATCCTCTATTGAAGTGTAACACCCTAATCCCATAACCATCACAGAAATGGGACGAGGCGTTACCGAAAACTAGGAATCCGATCAGGGCCGTAAAATTTTGAACATTTTTTTTTTTTTGAATAAAGATCATTCATTTACTAAATTGCTAGACGCAAACAAAGTTCGAATTTAACACTTATACAAGTAAGTTCCATAAGATACCGTAATCACATGACTTCTACACGAAGGTCAAAGTATCATTCTACTTATTGTCTATCCTATACATGCCATAAGATAATCCAATCTTATGCCATTTGCGTAATGGTAGATAGTGTGACGAAATCTTGACAATCCCAGAGCCGTGGTAGTCGGAATCCACAACCTCTGAGACCAAAACATGAACGAAGCAGAGTAAGCTTTTCGTAAGCTTAGTAAGTTTTAAGCAAAACAATAATTTTGTTGAATCAATGGCGTTTTCACATATACTTAATCTAGGTAAAATCTCATTTGACCCAATATACCTAGCCAAAATTTCACATAATTTAATTCACCTTCTTTAGCCTTGAGTTTTAAGTCACAAAGTGTTTTCATTCAATATCATTGGTCATTCATTTCAACTGTTCGATGAAATTAATCTAGAGCTTCAACTCGAACCATAATATCAATAAACGCATTACTTAGCTATCACATATATATACTTTGAATAATAATGACCTAGGCGGTCGAATATTTCCAAAGCACATTCTTCATCAATCAAGTTCGATTCACATGGTAAGCACATTCTTCACCAATTTTACAACTTTCAATAATCCCATCCACTTGTTCATAATCACCTCCATATTTTCAAGTACTTGGATGATAAGTACTAAATTACCGTATTGGCACATAAAGAACCGAACATATTCCTTATCTTGTGTTGGCACATCTAGTGAACACAACCCATACTCAAATCATAAGGCCTTTGGGAGAATATACATTAATACATAAGAATATTTCATCACATACTTCATTATACAAGCATACCATTACCAATTAGATCATTCTCATATTTGGAGTTATAATATTAATCACATATGCATACCTCCTTGATACTAATAATTCACTTCAAATCAATCCACCAATGAGTAAGTAATACGTACTGAACATCTTAAATACATAATACTTATTTGATGGTAACTTCATCATGATACTCAATATCAAAGTCTTACTTGAATCCCAAAGATTTAACCTTCGGGTCTTTAAAACCGGATATAGTCTGAGCTCGAAGCCTTTGGACATTAAATCAGGATAATATTCTCGCATAAAGCCTGCGGGATCTCAACCCGGATATAGTACTGGCACAAATGCCCTTCGGGACTTATCACATTTATACACTTTCACATTCATCACATTGGCCATTCGGCCTTATCACATATATACACTTTCACATCCATCACATTGGCTATTCGGCCTTATCACATAATTAATACTACACACCTTTCACAATTGATCATTCGGCCACATTACACAAATAAAGATAGCACACATTTTCATAAAGGCCATTCAGATGAATTACACACCTTTGATGTTAGCCATTTTGGCCTCACTACACATACATATCTTGTACATCAATTTCTTCATAACAAATTTGACTAGGTATACTAGTCATTTACGGCTTATAGCTTCACTTTAATACGGATTTCGTACTTTGATTACCAATATTTAATCGATAGCTTATAAGCAACTCAAATAGTTTTATCAAGGTTTACAACATAATCACAAATTCAGCACAAGCTTTTTTTTTTTTTTTTTTTCAAAACACATTCTTCTTGCTTCCCAAAGCATTTATACAAATTTACTCTTTAAAGTTATCATTCACATATTTAAACATAACATCATATATTCCATCATTTAGAAAAGTCATTGACCTTAACATATATACATAATTCATATTCATTCCATTTAAATACTTAAAACTTACCTCGGATGTTATCGAATTATCACGAATCGACTATTCAGCTACTTTCTCTTTCCCTTATCCGAAATTTGTGCCCCTTTTTGTCCTTGAGCTTAATTAAACAAATTCAACTTATCACATCTCTATTATTTAAAACTACATTCAGCAATTTATAAAATACTATAATTATCACATCTCAATCATCCAAAAAAAAATCACATTCGGCACATTTAAAAACATTGATAAGTCTCAAAACACAAGCAACACTTATCAAAGTCATGTAATTTACGCACTTTACAAGGCACTACTACATTTATAATCTTACTTTCATACAACCATTCTTCTTTGACCGAATGCTTCCACACTCATGTCTTCATTAACAACCTCTGAAACTACAATTTATTCACATCCTTATTTATGTTACATTCGGCTATCATAATAAAAATATATAAATAGTTACACAATAACCACTTTTAGATTACTACAATTAAAATGATCACAAGGACTCAATTAGATTCCACCCAAACATGCTTCAAACACTTTTCAATCAATTGCTTTGCCCAAATACTCATTTTATAACATACACATTTCATTTGAGGCCATTCAACAACAATTCACTATCCTTTAGACCAAAATCGAATGCTCCTTTATGGATTTAGGCTACCAACAAATAGCATAAATTCCGTCCTTATGACATTTTACCTATGGCGAATGCTATACTAATATTTTTAAAGAAATATCAATTGGCATATTCACCTTACCACTTCTCAAAATTACAAACAATTCATGTCATCAATTTGGGAGTATATTCGGCATTCAAATAACACATAATAAATTTCTCTTAAAAAAAATTCTATAAATTAGCCTCCATTGCCGAATTTACTAATACATTACCCCTTTAGCCTAAAGTCATTTTAGCATATAATGCACAAACATTATACCACCACCATTAAAAACATGACATAACCGAATTAACAAAATCATGAGCAACGTGTCAAATATAATTCACACTTATCACTACACTTTGGTCAATTTATCAAAATCATTAATAACCATCATTTGATGAAATCACCATAACCAACTTAACAATATAAACAAGCCATTTAAACCCCCAATTTATCAACTTTGACAAGTTTAAAACTCACCTAATGACTAATTACAAATTAAAACTTCAAGAAATCAAATTTAACTCATCAAGAACTTGGCCGAATACACATTCTTTGACCAAAATCGAAATTCAACGTGGGGTTTATAAGGGATTGCATCTAGCTCATAAATTAAGCTCACAATTTCCTATTCATATGAAATTTAACCTCATGGAGTCTATTAAGTACTCTTAATCCCTTTTCTAACAACAAATTTCAAACATAGGATTTTCTATACAAAACCGTACATGCTTCCATAAAAAAAAATCTAAGAGAATAACTCATGGTTTAAGATAGAACTAAGATACAAACTCAATTTCACAAGTTTTCAACAAAAAAAATGACATGAACTCATACCTTAGAATCAATCTATGCTAATGGCCAAATGTGTCTTGAGCTTCTTTTTTCTTTTCTACTCACGACAATGGAGAAGAAGAAAAGACCCAACTTTGTTTTTCTCACCCTTTTAATTATTTAATTCCTCTTATAATTTATGACATATAATAACTTTATTTATTATAAAACTATTTGATATTATTTAACTAAAATATAACATACAAAATGCCAAAATGTGTCATTCATGCTCATCATTGCCGTCCACTACCAAGAAAAAGGAATGTTTGACATGCAAGTCCCTCATGCTTCAAACCATGCAATTTTTAGCCACTACCAATTAACCTATGACATTTTCAAGATTTTTCACATAAGCCCCTTTTTATTTATTTCACATCCAAATGACAAAATTAAAGCATGAAATTTTCACACATACTTATTCATAAATAATAAGCATAAAATATAAAAATTAATTATTTTGTGACTCGGTTTTGTGGTCCCGAAACCACTTTCCGACTAGGGTCAAATTAGGGGTGTCACATGAAGAACCTCCCAAATTGGAACTTAAACAATTTCCAAATCACTTGGAATATGCATGCCTTGGAAATAATTCTACCTTACCAGTGATTATTGCTTCTAACTTGCAACCCAAGGAGAAAGAAGAATTACTCCAAGTATTAAGAGAACATAAAAGGGCCATAGCTTGGAAGATTTTTGACATCAAAGGGATCAGCCCCTCTTTTTGCACCCACAAAATTTTAATGGAAAATGAATATAAGCCATGCGTACAAGCTCAAAGACGACTGAACCCCAACATGAAAGAAGTTGTTAAATCTGAGGTAATTAAACTTCTAGATGCTGGAATTATTTATCCTATTTCTGACAGTTCTTGGGTAAGTCCAGTGCAGGTTGTTCCTAAGAAAGGAGGCATGACGGTTGTGACCAATGAGAAGAATGAATTAATCCCGACAAAACGATCCACGAGTTGGAGGTTTGTATTGACTACAGGAAACTGAATGATGCCACAAGAAAAGATCACTTTCCCTTGCCATTCATTGACCAAATGTTAGAAAGATTATCCGGGCACATGTACTACTGCTTTTTAGACGGACTCTCTGGCTATTTCCAAATCCTAATAGCTCCTGAAGATCAAGAAAAGACGATATTTACATGCCTATATGGTACGTTTGCTTATTGTAGAATGCCTTTTGGATAATGTAATGCTTCTGCCACTTTTCAGCATTGTATGATGGCCATCTTTGATGAACTCGTGGAAGACATCATAGAGGTATTTATGAATGACTTCTCGGTATTCGGTAACTCTTTCTATCTTTGCCTTAAAAATTTAAAACGAGTTTTAATAAGATGTGAGGAAACGAACCTTGTGCTTAACTGGGAGAAATGCCACTTCATGGTTCAAGAAGGTATTGTATTAGGGCATAAAATTTCTAGTAAAGGGATTGAAGTTGACAAATCTAAAATTGAAACAATCTAAAAATTACCCCCTCCTAGTTCAGTCAAGGCTATTAGAAGCTTTTTAGGACATTCCGGTTTTTATAGAAGATTTATCAAGGATTTTTCTAAAATAACTAAGCTTTTGACTAAATTACTAGAAAAAGATGTACCTTTTAATTTCGGTCAAGAATGTTTAGAAGCATTTAATACCTTAAAAGATTAATTAATTAATGATCCAATCATAATTGCACCTGACTGGAATTTACCTTTTGAATTAATGTGTGATGTGAGTGATTTTCCAGTAGGTGCAGTTTTGGGACAGCGAAGAGACAAGCATTTTCAGCCTATCTATTATGCTAGCAAGACTTTGACAACTGCACAAAAAAACTATACCACCACGGAAAAAGAATTACTAGCTGTGGTTTTTGCATTTGATAAATTTCGATCATATCTCATATTATCTAAAGTTGTTGTTTACACTAACCATTCTGACCTTCACTACCTTTTAACTAAAACTGATGCAAAACCTCGACTCATTCGATGGATTCTACTATTGCAGGAATTTGACTTGGAGATTCAGGATAAGAAAGGAGCTGAAAATCTCGCAACTGATCATCTTTCCAGGCTTGAGAACTCAAATACCAAAGAACTAGATGAAGTTGAAATAAATGATTCGTTCCCTGAAGAACAATTCTTTGCTATATCTGATTCTGAGGTACCTTGGTTTGCAGACATTACGAATTTTTTAGGCGCTAACATTATCCCAAAAGGGTTGACACACCAGCAAAAGAAGCGATTCTTTAATTATGTGAAAAACTACTTTTGGAATGACCCTTTTCTTTTCCGCATATGTGCAGATCAAGTTATTAGAAGATGCGTTACAAGCTCAGAAACATCAAGGATCTTGGAACATTGCCACTCAAGACCGACTGGAGGACACTACCATGGAACTAAGACCGCACATAAAATACTTGAATCAGGTTTTTATTGGCCCTCGTTATTCAAAGACGCTAACAGGTACGTTACTTATTGTAACAAATGCCAACGGATAAGTAACATCTCCAAACATGATGAAATGCCTCAAAACTATATGCTCTCATGTGAAATATTTGACGTTTGGGGTATCGACTTCATGGGTCCATTCCCTAGTTTATTTAGGAATAAATACTTCTTAGTAGCAGTTGATTATATGTCCAAATGGGTGGAAGCCCAAGCTTTGGAACACCTATAGCAATTATCAGTGATAGGGGTACTCATTCTATAGCACCCAATTTGAGAAAACCCTTAAGAAATACGAAGTTCATCACAGAACAGCCACCCCATACCATCCTTAAACTAGTGGACAAGTTGAAGTGGCAAACCGAGAGATCAAACGGATTCTTAAAAAGACAGTAGAATCAAACAGGAAAGATTGGGCGATGAAAGTAGATGATGCTTATGGGCTTATAGAACTGCTTTTAAGACTCCCATAGGAACATCACCTTACAAACTTGTTTATGGAAAAAGTTGTTATCTACCATTCGAGCTAGAGCATAAAGCCTTTTGGGCTATTAAATTTCTAAACTTTGATCCCAAACTTGCAAGTGAAAACAGGTTGATGCAGTTGAACGAGCTAGATGAGTCGCGAGCCAATACATACGAAAACTCACGCCTATACAAGGAAGCAACAAAGCGGCACCATGACGCTCGTTTAAAGCAACGAAAACAATTTGAAGTCGGAGATCTTGTCCTGCTATATAATTTGAGACTCAAATTGTTTCCTGGGAAACTTAAATCACGATGGTCAGGACCTTTCGTAGTTCAATCTGTTTTTCCATATGGCACAAAAGAGGTAAGTCACCCATCATAAGGAACTTTCAAGGTAAATGGGCATCGTCTCAAACTTTATAATGGTGAGAATTTTAAGGACGATGGAGAGGAGCTACGACTCCACGAACCTCCATAAATACACTGACAAGGTAAAGTCAAGCTTAGACTATAAACAAACGCTTCTCAGGAGGCAACCCGAGTACTAACGGTTTTTATTTATTTAAATTTTGTTTAAATTTCAAGTTTTAATATCTAGATCACTAACTAAGTCCTTGAACACAGATCCACAGAATCCACACGGCCAGGCACACGAGCGTGCCTTAGGCCATGTTCATAACACGAGAAGAGACACAACCGTGCGATACGACCGTGTGAAAACAGAGCAAAATTTTTCCCCAAAACACGGGATGCGATAAATTACCACGACTGTGTGACATGACTGTGGGCGATCCTACCAAAGTAACACGAGCGTGCGACACGCCCGTGCCTAGCACCCATGGTTGACACTGTCAAACTAACACGGGCATGGGCCTACATGCACGGGTGTGGGAGAAGTAAACGAAGCCAGACACGGCCATGCGACACAGTCGTGTACACCAACACCCTAAAAATTTGAAACCCACGAAGAACATGGGCTAATAAAAGGCACACGGGCGTGCCCCACGACCGTGTGCCCCAAATACTTATTTTTCTAATTTTATTTTTCTTTAAAACTATTTCATTTCATTTTTTTTAGGATTTTTATAATTATTAAGTACTTTATATTTGCAAGTATTTCTTTATGAGTAATCCTATTCCTCGATACTCCTTAAAAAAAGTTCATGATTTTATCACAGTTATAAAGAGTTCCAAAGCTCACTATTACTTATGAACTTAAAACTCCACTGGAAAAGGTTCTCTACGACCGCCACTTGTGGAACCCAACCTCTACCACCACTGAAGTATCCTCCTCCACTCTATATAACTCCAAACTAGAGAGTTCATTCATTTAACATTCAGGAAGTTTCACTTCTCTCCCTATCTTATGATCTTTTTTTTCTATAATTGCCATTAACTTTATCTTCGTACATTGAGGGCAATGTACATCTTAAGTGTGGGGGGGAAATTATATCACTATCAGAAAAATCCCTGAATTCTGTCTTGTTCTCTTGTAAATCTCTCATATCATTTTTGGGATGAATTTTGATTAATTTATGATTTTTATTGATATATCTTGGATTAAAACATAGGCATTCATGCATTGATTATTTAAACTTTAAGACATTAGAGAATTAAGCATGATAAGTTGATTTTTGAGAATTTAAAAATTCAAGTTGTTTTCCCAAGTTTAGGTATTATCTTGAATTGAAATCCACAGGTTTAAACATCAAAAAGGCATAATTTTTGTGAGATTTTGAGCCTTTAAGAGCATCTATTATTTCTTTCATGCTCACTTTTATTATTACTTGAGTGTGTCAATATCGAATTGTTATGCTAGAACTTGCTTGATTATACATGTCAAGACCACACCATTTGATTTAATATGTCAAGATGATAGAGGCACTTAGGTTTAACCCACTCATGCCATGAAAAACCTACCTTCACAACTAACCCTTAGTAAACTCCTTTGAGCCTAACAAGCCATTCCTTGATTTATCCCCAATATTAACCCTTAACTCATTATTGTTGAAATCCCCTCAATTAATTTGATCCCTACTTTTGTCGAGATTTGATTTGAATAAATTGCTTAGCTATGTCTTATTCTTAATAGTTAGTCTATGGTATATAGCTTTTTTTTTTAAAAAAAACATATATATGTACATATTAGTAGTGATCTTTCATTTTTGAGCTTAAATATTTAAATTCCATACTCTGAAAAGAAGCTCTTTGTATGCAAGTGGTGATTAAATATTTTTCTAGTTAAGTAATTTTTCAATTCAATCTTGATTCTAACCTTCTCTTTCAGCTTGTGACCACACCCCCTAACCAAGCCTCGTTACAACCCTCTAAAGACCTTTTGATTGATGTATCATCTCAATTTATAGCGGTGGAGATTTGATTTTCATGTAAGCCTATGGTAATAACTTTTCATATTGATTGTTGAGTGCTACATTCATTATCCTTAAACACTTCGAGCGATTTGAGTGAATCTTTAGTGAGGATGTTAAACTCTGTAAGATTTTGAATCGAAAGTGATTACTTAAATAAGGAGAGATGCCTATATTTTTCATGATTAAATGCTCAACTTGAAATGTTTGAAACTTTAATGTTTTTCTAATTGAATTCTCAACGTATGATTACTTATGGATTAGCTTGAGATATTATTGATAGGAATTATAAGTTGAGAAAAAGGAATTTTTAACTGTGAATTAAGGATTTTGCTTGAGGACAAGCAAACGCTTAAGTGTGGGGTATTTGATAAACCGTAATTTATACATATTTTTATCCCATGCTTAACACATTTATAAATTATTTCTCCTTAGATTTGGTGAATTTGATGCTCATAATCCTTTAATTTCATGTTTTATACTTAGGTGAGCATAGGAGAGCAAAAAGAACAAGAAACGGGCTAAAAACAGATAAAATGGGCCGACGTGGGAAAACCACACGGCCTGAACTTCATCACATGGGTAGCACACACACTCGTGCCATTCTAACAGGCTCAAACACGACCTAAAACAACCTCAACACGGGCGTGTTGATCTCTCAGCCTTGACCATGGCCTGAAGTAATTGTACACAGGCGTGTCATACGGGCGTGTCCCTGCCGAACCCAAGTTTAGTTCTATTCAGAAAAGGTCAAGTTTGAGGGCTTTTAGGCATTTTAAAGCCTATTTAAACATCCTAGAGGAGGACTAAAGGAGATACAGAGTAGAGAGTAAGGAATTACTCGAAGAAAGTCGATTAATCCATCTCAGAAGCCGGGTTCATCATCAAGAATAAAGATCTCTCCTCAATTTCCCTTCAGGAGTTTTGGGTTTTCTTTATGTTTTGTATTCGTTATTCTTCTGAGATGTTTTCCTTTTTAGTTATGAACTAAATCCCCTAAATATCTAAGGGGAATAAAACCTAAGATGGATCTTGTTATTACTATCGGAATTGTATGATAAATATTTAACTTGTTCTTAATTATGTGTTCTTAATTCTTGTTTCGGTATTTCAGGATATTGATTCAAGTTAATGCTCTCATTCGGAGGATGAATAGTCCCTGTTTGAGAGTGACTTTGTCATAATTAAGCAAGGTTGATTGCACGCCTAGAGATAGGGTGACAAGATTTTACCGGATTAAGGTGAAACCTAATAAGAGGATCCATAGATCGAGTTAATGCACCCTAGAGTGTTAATTAGAAAGAGATTTCAATTATTCAATCTAGGGTTAGACGTTATTAGTCTTGAATAGGGACAATAATATAACTCAGGGATTTCTACGGAACTAGTTGAATGAATAAATCGTCCGATTCAGAGTCAAATAACAAGTGAAGTCTAGGTGAATTTTTCCTTGGGTATTGTCTTAATCAATCAAATTTTCTAAAAAGTATTTTCCCCAATTTCCTTTCTGTGATTTCTTAGTTTAGTTAATTAGTTTAGATAAACAAACCCCTTTTATTTTTAGTCTAGATAATAAAAAGACAGTTAATACTAGTACTTTTAGTTCCTTTGGGTTCGACAATCCAGTCTTGCTAAAGCTATACTACTGTTTGATAGGTACACTTACCTTCATTGTGATAATAGTTAGTTTCAAGAATGATTAATTATAAATTTATAAAACTTATCACGAAAAATCATGATTACCAACCCATAAGCTAAATCTCATAGGGTTAGAATTACATGATGAAACTTTTATTTTTGTTAATGGTTGAAGCATATATTTGATTTAATCTACTGTTTCATTCAATTGTTTTTATTTCCCAATTGTATGCGTACATTTTCTAGACATAGATGAGTGTGTAATATGCACATAAACTAAATCTAATTTTGAAAAGTTTAGATTAGTTGGACTGGAATTGAATGATACAAGTGGGTATTCGACTGAATACTTGTAGCAAACTCTAGACATAAAGCAGTGTTTGTATAGAATGAAGACAAAATAGTGCAGGGTACCGTGCTAAGGCCTATAGACACAGGCCAGGTAGCTTGAGATCTAGCTCTCAAAAGAAGCAGGTCCCTCTAAGTCTCTTCTGAGTAGTAGTAGATTGAATATGATTTTGTTGAAGCATTACTAAAAGTAAGAGTAGATTCTTAATAATCCCAGCCTTCCAAATCAACATCGTAGACCCTTAATCATTTACCATAGTATCTTTGTCATAGCATTCTTAGTTATTTATTTATTCGCTCATAGATTATTTACGTAATTATTCTCGTAATTGCCATTGTATTTTTACTCCTGCTTTGCCTTAGCATTTTTTAGTATTAGTCAATATACATTTTGTACAATCCTTACTACTTTAATTTATCACTGCGTACTTAACTTGGTTTTGTCATAACATTAATCATAAGTCGTTATAATAGCTTGACCACTTTTATACCTAATCTGATTCTTGTGGAGACGATCTCACTTATCACTTTATTACTTGATTCGACGTGTATACTTGCACAATTCACATACCATTTCGCACGCGACAAGTTTTTTAGCGCCGTTGCGGAGGATCAGTAATTTGGTGAAATTTAGTTTTGTTATTTTACTTAATTCCATCAGTTTTATTTAACTTAATTTAATTTAATTTCTATAATTTTGCCACCAGTGCATGAGAATAGGCATTCCTACTAACAAAGAGTATCTTTTTGACCCAGAGATCGAAAGAACTTTATGAAGAAGGAAGAAAAAAACTACGAAAAATGACTAGGAACGAGAACGATCCTGATCTCAATGATAATCCAAATGGTCAAGATATTAATCCTCTTATTTGTAGGGTGATACATGGTCTAAATGAGAATCTAAATGGTCAAGACGCTAATCCTCATGCTTGTAGGGTGATGGATGACCGAGACAGACCAATCCAAGAGCATGTTGTGCTAATTTTGGATGATTTGAATCAAGGGATAGTCAGACCACAAATACAGCCTCAATAGTTTGAGTTGACACCGGTAATCTTTCAGATGTTACAAACAGTCAGACAGTTTAGTGAATTACCCACTAAAGATCCAAGATTGCATTGAAGACTTTTTCTAGAGGTCTGTGACTCATTTAGACAATAGGGTTTTCCTAAAGATGCTTTGTGACTTAAATTGTTTCCATATTCTTTAAGAGATCGTGCAAAAGCATGGCTGAATGCTTTATCATCAGGAATAGTGGCATCATGGAATGATCTTTGCCTAAGATTTTTGCTACAATATAATCCCCCAAATATGAATGTCAAGCTTAGAAATAACATCACATCTTTTCAACAATCGGAGGATGAAACACTATATGAAGCTTGGGAATGATTTAAAGACTTAATTCTGAAATGTCTAATGTATGAATTTCAATACTGGACTCAGATGGAGATATTGTATAATGGGCTAAATGCACATACGAGGATGTTAGTTTATGCTTCTGCCAACTGTACTTTGTTGGATAAATCTTATAATAAAGCATATGAAATTCTAGATAAGATTGCCAACAATGATTATCAATATCGTACCACAAGAGTTGGGACGGGTACAAGAGCTACTGGTACCATAGAGCTAGATGCAATCGCTTCGTTAACAGCCCAAGTATCTTTTTTGGTTAATATGGCCAAAATAATGAAGAAGCCCACTACAGTTCAGGAGATGAACTCAGTCGAGCTTTCGTGTGTTTATTATGGTAAAGACCATGTGTTTGATGAATGTCCATCAAACCTAGCATCCATGTGTTACATGGATAATTTCAACCAAAATAAAAACCCCTATTCCAACACGTATAATCCAGGGTGGAAGCAACATTTGAACTTTAGTTGGAATAATCAAGGTGTGGGGAATTCGCCAATATTTCAATTGTTTGATATTTAACCAATCAGCAAATGTTGGACATTATGGATAAACTATTCACTTTTCTTAACAGGGTACAAGCTTGTCAAACACTGTTTCCATCAAAATGTTAAGAACTTATAGGCCATTAATAGTGTCGGGGTGATGTACCTCTCTAATATACCCATCGATCAGTGACATAATATATGACGGGGGTATACGATATGGGCACATAATGACAAACATGGCATAATGCATCAATTCCATATTAAAGGGAACACATTATTTGCTAATAACCTCAATTGTCAAAGAAACATATTTCGTTTGGTAGAACTTTTTCCAAAGCAAGCGGAAAAATATGTTGGATAGATGAAGGCGGGCCCTATTTGGAGCAAGGACATTATGAAAGAAATTAAGAAGGCCACAGAACGAGTAAACTGTATACATCCAATATGTCACTCGTGCGAAGACCTATTGTTTTGGGTTACAGAGTTCGACAGACCCGGCTAAGGTATTGTCAAAGGAGCGTACCTTGTACACCTGAGATAACAAACTTACGATTGTGAGATTTGACGCACTTCGTTTTTCATGTGCTCATGCAAATGCAGCATGTAGCAATGTACATTTGGATCACATAGGCTTTGTGGACAAAGTGTACAAACTAGAACACATATATAACGTATGGAGAAATGTATTCCCACCTGTCCTAGATGAAAGTATGTGGCCATCGGTATCGAGCGTTCCATTAAAGTTGTTACCTAATAGATCATTGCGTCGCAAACCAAAAGGTCAATTGACATCTACTCAGATACGCGACAATATGGATATTCGAGAGAAGACAAACCAATCGAAGTTACGTGGGTTTTGTAGGAACCCAGGGCATACAATGCTATCATGTCCACACCGATGGGATACTATAAGGACAACACCTTATTAACCGATTTATTAATTTTTTAACCAAAATCTATTTGTTTATTTTTTTCATTCATACTCAATTCTTTTTGTAATTTGTAAACTCGCATTTTTATTATACTATAGAGAACAATACAATATACAAATTTGTTCCATTTTTCTTTTGCAGACATCATTTAACAATATAAAACGACAACGACAACCAATTTTGATTCAAAAACAATATTTATTTAAAAACATTTCATATCTAATACCGGTTCAATCTTATTGACTATAACTTAACTAAACAATTAAATTTTACATGAAAAGTACAAAAAGAAAAACAACAAAGCAGTCATATACTCAATCAGAATGTATGCCACAATGGGGTGGTTGTCAGTTGCGAGATGGATTTCTTCTTCGTTCAAGTTGTATACCAGCCTCATCATCTTTATCGTTACTTCTACCCTCAAGTATAGGTTGTGGTCTCGACCTCTAATCTTCTTCACTTTCATCCGTGATTGATTGCGGAGTGCTCCTCAGTTACCACAATGTATCCTCTGTTTTAGGAACAGGTGGTTGCGAAGATGATCCACCTTGGTAGAATAGTGATCTCGGAGGTGTTTGCGATACCATTTGTGTAGGCATATAACCATATTGTGTCCCATACACCGATGGTAGAATAACCAAACTTCCAGTTGGTGCCCCAAACATAAACGACCTATATGTCATCATCAGAATCATCGTCGTCTAAAACGTCAATGGCATTGGCATATAATATGTCAGGGACAAAGGTGGTGGTCCAAAAATAAAACCTGGCATCGATATAGACACAAACAAATGTGGTGCAAGATGTTGTACTTGTGTAAAAATGACGAGGTTAGTGAAAGCACTAGAATTAGTTGAGCCATATTGACCGAGGGTGGTGCAAACATCGGTGGTTGTTCTTGCTTTGGTATAGATGATGTACCTGCCTCGGCAGCTACTCTAGACTCAGATGCTTAAGCGCGCATTATGGCCTCCTCGTATGACGTTGTTTACCCCTCGCCTCTTTCGCTAGAAGATATGGCTTACCATGGTGTCTAAACCATGGCATGTACTCCGGATCGCAGGCTAACTCTCAGGCGATAATGGGTTCGCAAGTAGGGAAAAAGTTGTACATATTGTTCCAAAGATTGATATATTTTGCATGGAATGTTTCCAATTTTCATCGGTTCTCCCTCGCAAGTCGATATGGTGCAGATCTTCGATGCATTGGGGTGTTGGCAGGATCATTTGCCTAAACCTGAATTATCGCATAATTATATCTGATTTGTGCATCTCCATCGTAGCATACACTACCAATGACGCCTTCATGTGCCAGATGTTCGGATTCACCAAGATTCAGACGAAATGCATTCTTAAATTCTCGAGTCGGAGTATGGAGCCCCACGTAACTCTGCCATCGGTTCCACTTATTAAAATAATATGTTAACACAATAATTTAACTTTTAAACAATTTTATTGTGGTAAATATATTATTTAATGAACTTTACCTTGTTACGAGTGGGAATGTATTCGGGTAGACAACTCAAGGACATAAAAATGGCAGTCGGCAACATGCAACCAATGATTTTAATTTTCTATGGTTCTATCATCCGACATATCTCCCGGTACAACGTCGCCAACACAGCTAACCCCCAATTGAGTTTGCCCGCTTCTCTAGTTTTAGTAGCTACCTTAAATGGATAAGATTTTGTAATTTATCGGGCATTAGGAGACCCCTCGATAATCATAAGAATGTACACTCGAGGGTGTTGTTCTCTTTGGACTTCACTTGATTCCGTATCAAGACCACCAAAATTTCTTTTCAACCAATTCATATCTATCTGGGCTCTATAAATCGTGTCTAAAACCCTCCCTAAAAGTTGCTCGCATACATCTCTCCATTTGGCTACGACAACTAACCCAATCACTATCGGCCCATCCACTGATAACCCAAGCTATAATTGCACATCCTCGAGTGTGATAGTACACTCGCCACATGAAAGATGTAATGGTGTGTCTCGGATCTCCACCTTTCCACAAACACGCTTGCGAGTGTCAAGTCTACACCCCTTACCCATATGGGCCACATGTAAAAATCCCACATCTTTCAAGTATGGTTCGATTAAGGACAATAAAGGAATAGGTAGATTACGAATATATGTCTTCAAAATCCAATCTTTCGACTATATATAAACAAAAATATACAAAATATTAAATTTTAGTATAACAATAAAATATTTAAATTAAATTAGATTAAAAATAATAAAGAAGTTTCTTACCATTTGCAATGAATCTACTAAAATGTGCTTGTCATCCAAACGAATTAAAGATTTTACCATTACTAATTTTAAAAAATATGAAATAAATTGTAATAAAAAATAATTTAAAAAAACCTTAATACAATTTTAATAAAAAGAGAGAGTTGAGAAAGGAATAAAAATTGAGTGAGAAATTAAGTGGGAATTGAGAAAAATTTGAGAAAGATTTGAAAATGTGAGAGAGATGAGTTAAGATTGATTTGAAAAAAAAAAAAGAATTAAGGATGTACATAGAAAAAAAATAGCCATTAGTTAGAGGGTTCAATGGCTATTTAAATAGACGTTGGGGTGGGGGAGCCGTTGGGAGGGGTAACTATTGTGGAAAACACTTCCAGCTAAAAAAAATATATTTATACGTAATTTTGCTGAAATCTAAGTCATAGAAATTTAAAAAGATTTCAATGTTTATAAATTCATTCTCTTCCGTCTTCCAATTTTTTTTTCAATGATTTTCTTTGCTTTAAGCACATAGAGATATGCCAAATTTTTTTTGTTTTCTTTTAAAATTTCAGTTGGTAAAAGACTGTGTTCCCTCTCTCTTTTTTTATTAACATTAACTTTAAGTTAAAATATTTTTGTTGAGGGAAGGCTAATTTTGTAAGAGAAAATTTGTAAAATGTTGCTCGTGAGAAGTAAATAGATCTTTTAATGGGTTGATATTATTCCTAAGTAGGATTTTGTTTTTTAATTTTGTTGAGAGCAAAAGTGCCTAAAAAGATAACATGAAGAGGTGATGAAGGGTTTATAGTCGAAAAACCTTATCAAGTGATGGGTTCATAAGACGAGAAAGTCTTACTGGATATCTAATTAAATGAATTATGTGAATATACATAATTCTACACCAAGAAAATCTCATATTTACACCTGGAGAATTCTCATGCCCTATAGCATACAAAACATTTTTGGTTATGTATGCTACCATGGGGCTGATATATTAATATATAAATAAAAAGTTACATATAAATTATTATTATTTCTAAACAAATTCTACTTTTTTTCTATTTGGGTATTTGTCATCTTCGTATTAGTGATAAGTTTATAAAGTGAGAGGGCTTTACTAGACGGGGAGTTAAGATGAACTATGAAGATGCCACATAAAAAAAGTTCTCATATTTGCATTTGTTGGATTCCTATGCCCTGCAGCATATGAATCATTATTAAGTACGTATGCTACCAAGGGCTAATATCTCAATATATAAGTAAAAATTTGTATGTAAATTTTACTATGTTTTAGTTGGCTATCTTCTATACTGTTATGTTATTGATGTTTAAAATTCATGACTGCTTCTTAATGTGATTTTCAAAATGCAATGGAAATTCAAATACGTGCCCTTCCATTAAGAGTTAGACTGTTCCTTACCACAAACACTTCTCGGTAAATTCTACTATCTAGAATAGGAAAAAAGTAAAGACTAGAGGGTGCGACATTTTCCCGCCAATTGAAAGAAGGGCGCCAAAAGCAACCCATCTTCCTTATCTTCTTTACTCATCTCCGGTCTGCTGACCTAACCCTAAAATTTTAATTCTTTTACAAGCTTAAGGGAAAAAAAAGAAAGAAAGAGAAGTTATGAAAGGAGGGACAGTTCAAATAAATTGGCACGACACCAAGCCCGTCTTAACCCTAGACTTCCACCCCATCTCCGGTCTTCTCGCCACCGGCGGCGCTGATTTCGATATCAAGGTCTTTTTAGAGTTTATTTATTTGTTATTTCATTTTAATTGATCCATCCCTTGCATTTCTTCTAGTGTTTTCTTTTGTTATAATTTTGTGAGCAACCAGGAACTTTGTTTGTTAAATCGAAATGCTGTGTTAAATCATATCTTAGTCAAGGATTTCAAGGTTTAATATGAATTTTATTTTGGTAGTTGAGAGTCATGCCAGGCTAAATCGATTATTGTTTTTTATGTGTTGAACTTTTCAGCTATGGGTAATTAATTCAGGCCAAGTACAGAAGAAAATCCCAACTGCTTCATATCAAAATAGTCTTTCTTACCATGGCTCCGCTGTTAATGCCCTTCGCTTCTCTCCCTCCGGTAATACATGAAAACCCCTTCTTTGAGTGCTTATTTTATCATATATCAAGATCCCGTTGATTATATGTATAGGCACATCGCTGTATTAATTCCTTGAGTTGTCTGAAGCTCGGAATTTCAAAATCTATGAACGATTCTTGTGTTAGGAACAAGTAATTTGAGCCCGAGTTGATTGCTGTCCTAATTTTGAAATGTCTTCTTGCGGTTGCACTCTGCTTATAACAATCAAAATAAATGTAGTTTGTAGTTTCTTAAATGTATGTTTGTTCTTCGAAGTTGTGTTGATCTAAGATATAATTAAATTTTACGCTATCCAAGTTTCTATTCTCTTTAATGACTGAGATAATATTGTCCTTTTTATTTTGAGTAGGGGAACAACTTGCCTCTGGGGCTGATGGTATGGTTTTCTTTTCTTTCTTTTTTTTTTTTAATTTTTATCGTATGAATTGATCATTTAAGTTCTTTGAATAAAGTCTGGTATTGGCAGCAAATTCTGAAAAAGGATTTTTTCTGTTTGATAGGGGGTGAGATGATCATATGGAAATTGCACACTACAGAAACTGGTCAAAGTTGGAAAGTTCTCAAGAGTTTGTCGTAAGGGGTTAATCTGAATGCATTTGAAAGCTTCTAAAATATATTTGTTTCTTACAAATTGGTTTTGCACTTCAGAGTTTGAGTGAAACTTGATTAGGATGAAAATTCCTTAGATTAAACTCGTTCTTTTTGTCCTTCATTTAATAAGTGCTAGGTTGAATACTAATGAATTGTTGTGGTTCAGAGATGATTCTATCAACTTTATTGTATTATGAAAATTACAAATAAATGCATTGCAATGAAGTAGGCTATATTAACATTAAAGGATATGTAAAAACTGTGATTGCAATGCCAGTAGGGGCCATCAGTCTAAGCTAACCATATTCAGCTATATTTCAACCAGAGGACTTTGACTTTTCCTTCATCTATTAGATAGTTAATATTGATGTAAAAATTTCAGTTTAGGAGCCCTTTTCAGGGTCCATTCTTGTTGGTATGCGTTCTGTGCTCATGACTGGGATTCTTCTTGCTTAGATTTCACCGTAAAGATGTTCTAGATTTGCAATGGTCAACTGATGGTGCATTTCTCATCTCTGGATCTGTTGACAATTCTTGTATCATATGGGACGTTAACAAAGGTAAAAAAGAGAACATGCAGGATGCTGATAAAATTGCTTTCTTTTTCTCTTGACATCATTGTGATTATAAGTTTGTATTATCTTCAGGTTCTGTTCATCAGATATTAGATGGTCATTTCCATTATGTTCAAGGTGTTGCATGGGATCCCTTGTCCAAGTACGTTGCTTCTCTCAGTTCAGATAGGACTTGCCGAATTTATATCAATAAGCCTAAATCAAAAACAAAGGGTGCTGAGAAGTTGAACTATATTTGTCAGCATACCATCATGAAGGCAGAACAGCAGCCAATAGATGATGCTAAGGTTGCAACTATCTTGTTATTTTCTGTATTGCAGCTGCATTTGTTACTTATAACTAACCTCACATATGGTTTGAGATACAGTCAGTAAAAAACCATCTTTTTCATGACGAAACACTGCCATCATTCTTCCGTCGATTAGCTTGGTCGCCTGATGGATCATTTTTACTAGTGCCTGCAGGTATTGGCCCAAATACCGGTCCAGTTCCAGTAAATTCTTATGAATATGATTTTGTACTTTCACTCTGGTTCCAGTATTTTGTAATTGACAAGCCTTCTTCCTGTCATCATATGTGGGCAGTTATTTAAAGTTCAATCCTCAAATTCTTCAAAAAAAAAAAAAAAAAGTTCAGTCCTCAATAGTTCTGAACCAACTTCACTTTCAGAGTTTAGCTATATCTCCTCACATCGTTTCTACGTTTATAGAGCATAAACTTGCTGCATTGGTGGTGTTGATACCATTGCATTTTGTTTGACATTTCTTGCATTGCAGGTTCTTATAAAATGCCAACTTCATCTGAAACAATAAACACCACTTATGTCTTTTCCAGAAAAGACCTGTCAAGGTAAAGATGCCAACTATCTTTCAATACGGAAGCTAGACATCTTCACTCCTTAATGCAAAATCAGCCACATTGACAATATTCCATGAACTTCAGATCTAATTGCTGGACTAAATTCTATTTACATTAGCTTTGGCCAGTTATTTTCATTAGCTTGTCTTTTTTGGGTGGCAGACCTTCTTTGCAGCTTCCTTGTGCTAACAAACCAGTTGTTGCGGTCCGTTTCTGCCCTTTAGCTTTCAACCTTCGAGGATCTAACCCAGGTATCTTTTCACTGGTAGTGCTTAATTGTACAGGAGTCCACCATGACATTTTAGTGGTAATCTAATTTTTGTGACCTGACTTCGCAGCTGGTTTTTTCAAGCTTCCTTATCGACTTGTATTTGCTGTTGCAACTTTGAATTCATTGTATTTTTACGATACTGAGAGTGTTCCTCCAATAGCAATTTTGGCTGGTCTTCACTATGCAGCCATAACTGACATTGCATGGTAAGTAGTATGGCTTCTATGTAGATTGTTTAATGGCTGTCATTCATTGATTGAGTTTATCACATGGAGTACTAAGTGTCTTCTTTTATTTTTTGTTGAAAGGTCATATGATGCACGATATTTAGCCTTGTCATCTCAAGATGGTTACTGTACATTGGTAGAATTTGAGAAGGAAGAACTGGGACTACCCATTCCTCTAGCAGGTTTGGTCTTGCTCATCATTTATGCCTCGTTTGGTTACCAGTGCAATAAAATGAAGAAAATGCTTATTTATTACATATGTATTATAATAGTTAGACATGAAATAAAGAATAGCTTCTACAATTTTAAACTTGAAATTTGAAAGATAAGTAAAAACTCTTGTAGAAAATAAGACATATTCAAAATAAGTGGAAACTTTTCCTTCTCTTTGTTAAAAATAAGGCATGGGAATGGCTAAATATTACCAATTGAATTAGTTTATTGCTCATTCATATACTCAAACATGCATAAAAAATAATATTCCTACCAAACGTAGCGTTATTATGCATGATTTTTTTTCTCATTTGGCCTTTTACTTGCATCTCACCCATTTTGTTTTTTCTAGAACCTAAAATAATGAACGTTGAGGGTACGAGCTCTATTGTCCAGAAACCTGATGACATGGTGATTGAAGTTAATGATCCAGTCACGGCAGATAACAGGACGGTAGAATGTGCAGAAAAGAGAGACGGGAAACAGGCATCGCCAAGTTTGGCAAATACTCCCATCGTAAATAAGCCAGCCAAGAGGCGTATCACTCCGATGGCAATCGATCCATGATATTGTCATGTTATGGTACACTTCTTTTAGCTGATATGCCATGATTTTTGTCTGCATGGTGTCGAGTCCATTTTAAATTGGATCATGTATCATTTATGGTATACATAATTGAATGCAATCAATGGTAGATCGAGAATTGCAATTTGACTATTAGTAGCTTTTTGCATACATTCATTCAAGTGAAGACAACCATGAAATCAATCAATTTAGTATATCTGAATGGGTTAATATATGTGTATAATATATGTATATATATTAGCCACTAATTCTACTTTGTTACCCAATTATTTTTGGTACTTAATTGTTATCTAAACTTGAAAATCAATCAATTTAGTATATATGAATGGGTTAATGTCATAATTTAGCCACCGATATCTATATACTTGTTTACTTAATATGCTTTTTTCCGATGCCTGGTATGAATATATTTTCTTATTTCAAGGTGAGATGTCTAGAAAAAGGGGAAAAATCGTGGTTTATCGTGGCAAAATCGATTGGAATCTAATCATATATATAATATAAAAGGAATAGGAATGCAAGCAAATATGAAAATAATGAGTTTTAGTTAGTTTTTTTTTTTAATTTTAAGATACTTTTTTTTAGTTATATATAAAGTGCATTTCATTGTTAGAATTAAGTTTTAATAATGAATGATATTAATTAACAAATACAATAAAGTAAATATTATTTTAATTAATTTTATTATTTTAATTAATTTACTTTAGCTAAGAAAATAATGGTGTAATTTTTGGTAAAAATATAATTTGTTATACTATTTTGTTTTTAATAATTTACATATTAAAATTAAGGAATAAGATAGATTTTGGCCTTTGATTTAGGGGTGTTCATTCGGTTAACCGACTGGTTAACCGACCGAAATATTATTAACCGAATTAACTGACCCTTCAAAATTTTTAACCGTTAATCGAACCGAATTTTTTTTCAAAAAATTAATCGATCTCAAATTTTGTCAGTTAATTCGGTCGGTTAACCGAATTAACCGAAAATTATATATTTTTAATTTTTAGTTAAAATAAGTATAAAATTAACCGAATTAATCGAATTAACCGAATTACCCGAATTAACCGAATTAACTGAATTAACCGAATTAATCAAATTAACCGAATTAACTGAATTATTTGTATAAAATTATGTTTTTTATTTTTATTTTTAGTTTTAGATTTAGATTTAGATTTTTATTTTTATTTATGAAATTATTTGTAATTTTTATGATTGAGTTGGGTTGGGTACTTGGATTAATATATATTAGATTGAATATTTGGGTTTATGTTGGATTGGGTTTGAGTGAATAGTGGGCTATTTATATATTATAATTTTATTTATTAATTTTTTTCGGTTAACCGAAAAAATTCGGTTAACCGACCGGTTTCGAACCGAATTAACCGTTAACCGAATTCGGTCGGTTAACCAAATTTTTTCGGTTTTACCCGAATTTTGCACACCCCTATTTGATCTTGTTCATTTGTACCTAGTTGGCCCTTAAGATATTTTTGTACTTAATTGATCCTTGAACTTCCATCATCCAGACTGTACCTCTACACTAACACTTAATTGAGTTGACGTGGCAGTACTAGCCAATTTGGTGGTGCCATATGACAGTTTCTCAATACTAAGAGATTGTTCAAAGTCAGAAAATCAATATAATATTAATATTTTTTTATATATTATAGGCTTCTTATTTATATATTATATATTTTTTATTTATGTTTGTCACGTGGCTACTAAGAGATTGTTCAAAGTCAGAAAATCAATATAATATTAATATTTTATAAATTTTGAAATAATTGGTGTTGTATATTATTTAATTGTATTGTTTACATTGTTTAATTTTAAGGATAATACATATTTCGACCCTTGAACTTATTTATTTGTATCTAGTTGGTCTCTAAAATTTTTTTGTACTTAGTTGGTCCTTGAACTTTTATTCAATCAATAATCAGGTTGGTACCTCCGCACTAACATCGATAGTTTGTTCTAACGTGATATTGCCAACCAATCCGACGGTGTAATGTGGTAGCCTCTAGACCTAATCATGGGTCGGGTCAGATCCATGCAAAATTTTAAACTCGTTTTCTAGGCCCAGGCTTGACCCCAAAAATGGGCCTAAAATTTTGTTCAAGCTCGACTTAGATAAAACTGCTAAACTCGAGCCTAACCCGCTCGTATTAAATTTTTATATTTTTATTATATAATTTTTTTAAAATACAATACATCAAATACACTAAACATTAAAATAGATATTTACCAACAAATTGAAAATATATTAAAAAAATCTTTACACTTTAATAACATTAAGATACTTGTAACTTAGCAAGTAAATATCTCTAAAATAATAGTAAAATTAATAATAAAATAAGAGTTATACAATATCCAAACTATAACAATAAAAGTGTTGCAATATAATAGCAAAATGGTAATAAACTAACATCAAAATAGCTGCAAATAACAGTGATAAAATTTAGACAAATTTTGGTCGAGCCTGGGCCCAAAGAAAACTTATCCAAAGCTTGGCCTGTTTGGAAAACATGCATTATTTTTTGTCCAAGGCCATTTTTCGAAGAGGCCTTCGAACTTAAACGGATGATTTGAACTATGATCATGTATAACTTTATTATTGATTGTTATAAATATTTAAATTTGAATTAAATAAATTAATATTGTCAACTTAAATATTCTTTATCTTCAAATAAAAAGTTGTTTTTAATATTATAATTTAAATGTAAATATAACGATGTAAAAAATATATTCAAAGTAATTATATTCCAACAAATAAAATACATTAAAATTATAACCATTTTTAATTATAAAAATATTTTTTTCTTAGTTATTCAATTTACTCTTGAAATCTATTAATTCATTTATCCTACCTAGCGTTAATGCATCGTCTTTCAAAATACAATATATATTTTTAATTTGCTTTTTACATTGTATCAAATTGTTTATTGTTTTTATCAACAAGTATTAGTGATAAGACACATTACATCTTCAAGGAAAGATGCATGTTTGAATATTGGAGACATATGTTTAGAAGGATATTGGTGAGAGAAATAACTATAAACCCCAAATATGAATTAAAAAACAGACATAAAAAACACCAAAAATATCATTTACATTTTTTAATTGATGGAAACAGAATTAGCTTAAATTGAAAATTTGAAGGTATTTTATTTATAAAAGTGAAGGTATCTTTAGAATTAAGTGTATTATTAATTATACAAAATTTTTTAATATTATGTTTATTACTTGAATTGGTATAGTTAGATAGTAATAAGATGAATTGGAAAACATTATATGGAATGTTAAATTGGTTGTTTGTAAATCGATATAATGAAATTGATCCTTATTACAGTCAATAAAAGGTATTATAATGAATTAAAACGAATTAGAAAGATAGTAAAAAATGATTGAATATAAGTAAATTTTGAAGGATTTATTATGAAATATAATTTGCAAAATATCGTTAAAATTTAAATAAAAAATGAGGAGGGATCCCCTCCACAAATGCTTTTTTTCCCCTTATTACATGTTGAATTTTTATAATATCAATATATTAAAAATTAATAACCTCATAATAATATATATTATATGATTCATGGCAGTATGTATACAATTACTGATTCAAAATATTAAAGTATTACTAACTATTAACGTACTTTAAAAAAAATATATTAACATTTATTTTTGATATGGTCTTGAATTTCTGTTAACACCCTTGAAAGCCTTATTTTTCTTTTTAAATTAATTTTTTTAGATACACTCAAAGACACCAATAATTTCTCCAATATTTAAAAGTTAATAGAAAAAGTATAATGAAGAGATAGACCCAAGATCAATGATGATGATGATTATATGAAAAAAAGTTTTGTAGGTTATTTGATGATGACTCGAGGGAATAACAATTTATTTCATGTTTATAAAAGATGGTAACTTAGAATTGATCATTATGTAGTCATTTTAAGTGTTGATATCGAGTAAATTCTGAATTTCAAATTACAACCTTTATTCTATTTTAAGATTAAGATATATTTTTTTATGTAAAATATGGAATAAAAATTAATTTATCCCCAATTAGCACAAAAAATAGAAATGGAAGAAGGGTGTTCTAGAATGAATAAAAAGAAGAGAAGGGTAGGGGTCGTTATAGAAGAGAATATTAGAGATCGCCAACCAACCAACCAACAAACAGTGACTATGCATCAAATATGTACAATAAAAATTCTTGTCCAAATCATGTAAAGCAAGAAAGGTATTACAAAAAAAAAAAAAAAAAAAAAAAACTGTAAAGCAAGAAAGCTTTAAAATATAATGGGTGAATGAATTGGTGTGGGGAAGGGGGCTTCATTGTCAACAAAAAGAAAAGATTTGTGGGGCCCATGTCTTACACCAACCTACTAGCTTACTGCCAAGAGAAAAATATTCTCAAGAGCACCTCCTATTATGTGAAAAACAAAACACAACACTCAACATTAAATTGACGTTTTCGGGACTCTCCCTTGGCCTAGTCGGCAGGCGTAGGGATGATGACAATTAACACAAGCCAAAACTTTTTTTAACAATTGAAGAAAAAAAACTTTCTTTTAATAAAATACAGACCATATAAAATTATTATTAAGTTAAATAAAGTTAGATAACAAATCATATCTAATATATATAATCATATATTATAAAAAAATACGAGAATGGGTGAATTATCAAAAAAAAATTAATTTTTTAAATATTTATCAGGTTAGGTTATTTTTTAAATATTTGTGGGATTAAGTTGATTTTTAAAAATACACTGAACTGGACTTGTTTTCAGTGAGAGTTGTAGGAAAATACTTTCAGTTGGACGTGTTTTCTCCAATGGCTACCCCACAACGGGTGAATTTCAACGACTACTTCCCATCCTCAATGGTAAAAAAAAAAAAAACCTATTTAAAACTCCTCAATTCTATTTTTTTTAAATTTTCTCTCAATTCTCTCAATTTTTATTAAAATTGTCTTAAGTTCTATTATTATTTAATTTTGTATTACGAAATTTAGTCTTTTTTTAAAAATTCTTAATGGCCAATTCTCTTATTTGTTTGGATGACAAACACATTTTGGCCTTCCAATTGCAAATGGTAAGAAAATATTTATATTATTTTTAATCTAATTTAATTTCATTATTAAGTTGTTATATTAAAATTTTAAATTTTGTATTTTTTTTATAATTAGGTGGAAGTTCAGATTTTGGAGACATATATTTGCAATCTATCCACTCCATCGACTTTAATTGAACTATAGTTGAGAGATGCGAGATTCTTTCACATGACTCGTATGCTTGGGGGTGTAAATTGGACACCACACTTTTCAGTGCGTTGGTGGAAAAATGGAGACCCAAGACACACACATTCCATCTTCCATGCGGCGAGTGTACAATCACACTGGAGGACGTACAATTACAACTCGAGTTACCAGTGGATGGGTCGATAGTGACAGGCTAAGTTTTCGCTACCGGTTGAAAAGTCGTATGCGGCCAACTGTTAGGGAAGGTTTTGGATAGTATTTATGGTTCCCGAATAAACATGAATTGGTTGAAAAGAAATTTCAATGAGCTCGATGCGGAGTCGAGTCCACTTGAAAGGGAACAATACGCTTGGGCATACATCCTTAGGATAATCGAGGGTTTTCTAATGCCCAAAAAATCGTGAAATCTTGTACATTTAAGGCGACTGCTACAACTTGTGGACTTAAAAAGAGCGGGCCAACTCAGTTGGGGAATGGTGTTGACGACATTGTATCGAAAGATGTGTTGGGCGACGCAACCACAGAAAATTAAAATCGGCGGTTGCATGCCCCTACTGCAATCATAAGCATGGTACCGACTGTCATTTTTATGTCCTCGAGTTGACTACCCTTATACATTCTCACTCGTAACAAGGAAAAATTCATTAGATAATATATTTACCATAGTAATTTTTTTAAAATTTAAATTATTGTATTAACATATTATTTCAGTAGGTGGAACCATGGGTCGAGTTATGTGGGACCACTGGAGGAGTTTTAAGATATACGACTCTTTTTAGGTCACGATCGGAAGTGGAGGTTAGTATTTCTAAAGTTTTAATTATATAATATTGACGCAAAGATTTTAAAATTATTAGTAAATATATAATTGAAATTATTATTTTGTATTATAGTTTGAATGGATGTCTTACTTCGATTAGAGAATTCAAGCATGCATCCCGTCCTAATTCTTGGTGAATCCCAATATATGGCACGTGAATGTGTCATTGATAGTTTAAGCTATGGTGGAGATAAACGAATTCGATCGAGTTATAAGGCAATTCAGGTTTAGGCAAATGATTCCGCCGTCACCCTAAGACATCCGAGACTTGCATAAGATCGACTTGCGGGAGAGAAGCGAAGAAGGTTGGGCTAAATTCCACGAGCAATATATCAACATTTGGGAGCATAGGTACGACATTTTGCTTAATCTTGAACACATTATTTCTCGTGAATTAGCTGTCAATCCATCGTACATGCTATTGTTTAGACACCATGGCAAGCAATATCTACTATCGGAGGAGGCAAGACGTACGCAACTTCATTCGAGGAGGCCACGAAGGCATCCTAAGATCCAAGGTCTAGAGCAGGTGCCGAAGTGGGTCCATCATCGACACCAACACAATAAAAGGCACCACTGTCTGCACCATATTCTTGTCAGTATGACTCGACTTATTCTGGATTAGGTATGTTATTTGCACCACCTCTGTTCCATGTTTCTACACCTTTTGTAGGTATAGGGTTATTTGCACCACCTCCCTCCCCAGTATATTATAGTTCGATGACTTCAATGTATTAGTTGATAACGTATTTCTTGTCGCCGACAACCACTGACGACATTTCCACCATATTTTATGCCACCAGTGTTTGGGACACCATACACTTATACGCCGTTAGTGTCGCAAACACCTGAGCATCATTGTTCTACCATGGTGGATCATCTTTGCAAACACCTACTCCTAGAATGGAGGAGAGATGAGGGTAACATAGAAGCACACTACACTCAATAATGGATGAAGGAGATGAAGATGAAAGTGAAGAAGAAATCTGTCTCACAATCGATGAAGATGAAGAAAAGGAAGAGGACTCGGAACCACAACTTGTACAAAGAAAAAATTCGCCTCGCAACTAACGCCCACCTGGTTGTGGCACACATTCGACCTGACCAGGTCGATGATTTTTTTTTTTCATACTTCTCATGCAAGTCTTAGTTGTAAAGCTAAGTTTTATTCGATCAATTTGTATGAATATTAGAAATGAAATGTTTTTAAAGTAATATTATTTTTTCATTGAAATGGATTGTCATTGTTAGGGTAAGTTTTATTTGATTAATTTGTACGAATATTAAAAATCTGTACGGATAATATACCGATATTTACAAATTACCATAAAAATGAGAATCAATGAAAAAACTCAACAAATTGTCTATAAAAAATTAATAAATAGGCTAGCGAGGTCTTGTCTTCAAAGTATCCTCCAAGTGTGGACATGATGGTCTTGTATGCCCTGAGTTCCTTCGGTAACTGCATAACCTCGGTTGGTTTGTCCTTTATTGAATATCCATATTGTTGGTATTCGAGTAGAATTCGATCGACCTTTTTGGTGGCGACAGAATGAATATTTCGGTAACAACTTGAATGGAGCGCTTAATACTGACGGCCACATATTTGCATCTAAGACCGGTAGGAGTTCATAGTTCCACATGTTATACATGTGTTCTAGTTTTTATACTTCATCCAGAAAGCTCATGTGATCCAAACGTACCGAGTTACATGTTCCAATTGCATGAGCGCATAGATAACAAAGTGCGGCAAATCCCCTACAGTCGTAGGTCTGTTGTATCAAGTTTACACGGTATGCTCCCTAAAAAATACCTTAGTCCAGTCTGTCAAACTCTATAACCCGAAATGATGGGTTTGGATGTGAGATGGTAACACCCCTAATCCTTATCCATTGCCAGAATAGAGTTACGAAGCATTATCGTACAAACGAAACATTAAAACATACATTTCATATATTAACGCAAACATAACATAAATCATTCATTCACATACATATCGCCCCTAAATTGAGCCCTCGAGGCCTTCGAAATACATTAGAAACAATTTGGGACTAAATTGGAAACATTTGGAAAGTTTAAGAAAAAGTTAGAAAAATTTTGACTGTAGGGGTCACACAGCCGTGTGCTCAGGCCTTATGCCTTACACGGCTGAGACACACCTTTGTGTCTCAGGCCGTGTAACAATCAAAATAGGGACATGCGACTGTGTTCTAACCTATGTCCTTACCTATGTAACTCTCGAAATAGCCTCACACACCCATGTGCCAGGCCGTGTATGTAACACCCCTCACCCGTATTCAACGCCGAAATAGGGTTACGGAGCATTACCGAACTTATAACACATATAACTGTACTTTTCTCATGTATTTAATCAATTCATACAATCATCATTCAATCTCAACCAATTTGTCCCTTATAGTAGCCTACGATGCCTTAAACATGTTTTAGGAGTGATTCGGGACTAAACTGATAACTTATAAAACTTTCATGAAACTTCAAAATTTTTTCTCAAAACAGAGGGCACACGCCTGTGTGGGCAGGCTGTGTGTCTCACACGGCCACTAGACACGCTCGTGTCACCAGCCGTGTGAACATAGGGGGTGCATACTGACTTGGGTCACACGGCCAACCACACGCCGTATGCCCTTCGAAGTGGCCACACACGCCTGTGTGACAGGCCGTGTGCTAGGCTGTGCCAAACCTGTAGAGTATACTGACTTATGCCACACGGCCAAGTCACCCACCGGTGTGTGAGGCCGTGTGGAGCATACTGACTTGATTTTAATATCAACCCCAAGGGACGCACAGCCGTGTAACTTGACCGTGTGTCACACAATTCATAAATTCAATATTTAAAACTATATGACAACCAAACATGGTATTCAAATACCTAAATTATAATCAAGCATTTTCCATTTATATACCTATCACATATCAAGACAACATTTGTATATTTCCATTCCATCTAATACTTACCAAAACATACCATATTTGAATGCATATACACAACCAAAACATTATACCAAGTTAAGCCAAATCACATATCTTCATCATATACCACAACATGTACCAAAATCACTATCTCAAGTGACCATAACTATCATCTTTATAACTAGCCTATACATGCCATATTTACAATATCCATGAGTTCAAAGGTACCAATCGGCAACTAGATAGTGTGATGCATAACTCTGACTTATCCAAATCGAGCGAGCTATCGAACCTTTATAAAACATGGAAAAGAAACAGAGTAAGCTTTATAGTTTAGTAAGCTCGTATAATTCAGAATTTAACTTGCCATTTATACATAACCAAACAATTAAACAAAGTATATCAAATTCACTTGCCATTTATACATAACCAAACAATTAAACAAAGTATATCAAATTCACTTGCCAAATGCCTATACACAAGCATTCATCAACAAGTTAGTCACATAAGTGCATGTAATCATCCATTATCTCAATTTAATACTCAATACATTGTATCATATCAAATTCATATATCATGTACATCATTTGTAACATTTCACTCTCAATCATATAAACAGTAAATCATTCGATAACAGTAACTCATCTGTTTAAACAGTACTTCATCCATATAACAGCAATTCATCCGTATAACACATAGCTTTTTCACATAACCAATAACAGAATTTATGCCCGTTGAACCTATTACAATATTGATAGATACACGGGTGATACACACTAGGTGTATTAATCGATAATCCGTCAATTTATCATCATATTCACTCTTTCGAGCTATGATCGGTAAGCTCCTCTTGAGCTGATGGACAGTAAGCTCTATTGAGCTGAAACAGTAAGCTCTGACGAGCTGAGAACAGTAAGCTCTTACGAGCTGATATATCGGTAAGCTTGTATGAGCTGAGGTGAGTCCGCAACACATGCATGATCTCGACCTAAATTGTAATCCTAGTGACATGTCACTCGTATCCTACGAATTTTTACGGTTCAAACGGGGCTCGGTAACCATCAGACTATATCCATAAGGCATTCGTATTTCAAGTAGATCATTTATTCAATTACATACATTCATTTCAAAAATTTACAAGTATTTAAAAGTTCGATTCTAATTATACGAACTTACCTCGTATCACTCGGATAGAAATTATCGACTATTCGTCCACTTTTCCTTTTCCCCGATCTAATTCCGATCTCGACTTATCTTGATCTATATATTATCAAATTTAACACATTCAATATTCAGTCTATTCAATTTAACCTTTACTTCATATTTTGGCAAATTTACACATTTGCCTTAATATTTCACACTTTTACTATTTAGTCCATATCACATAAAATTGCAAATTCCTGCAATTTAGTACAAACCCATGCTTAGCCGAATTTGCTACATGTTACTAGCAGCCCATATTTTTAATTTATTTATACTTTTACCCACATAATTTTACATTTTCACAATTTAATCCCTTTTTGACATTTTTTTCAAAAATCACTTTACAAAACTAGTTTAACTATCAACAACTATTCAAAATCTATCATCAACCATCAAATTACTCAAACATTCAACAATGACAACATGTTAGATCTTTAACAGTTTCGAAATTTAAGGTACGAGCTAGCTAGAATAATCACAAAAACATAGAAATCATTAAAAACAAGTCAAAAATCACTTACATGCTTAATATACCATGGTCAAACCTTCAAAAGAATAAAAATGATGTTTTCCCTTCCTTAGTTTCGGCTAGATGTAGATGAAAGCACCAAAATTTGTATTTGTTTTATTTATTTTTTCTTTAATTAACAATTACCAAAATTAACCTTTAAAAACCTTATAAATTTCAAAATTACCAAGCCACTATCATCCACTAACATGTTTTTGGGATATTTACTACATAAGGACCTTCATTTTAAAGTTCTATAGCTATTTGACACCCTTAGCTATTAGAACTCTATTTTTGCACTTTACGTGATTTAGTCCTTTTCCCTAAATTGAATATTTAAACGATAAAATTTCTTCATAAAATTTTCACACATACATGCTATCATGCTGTAAACATTAAAATAATAATAAAATAAATATTTTGACTTCAAATTTGTGGTCCCAAAACTATTATTCTGATTTGACTAAAAACAGGCTGTTACAGTGTAACTGCTTGGCTTGCATGCAATAGAACCTATAGGGAACACATGATCATATCGCCAGGCTGTGTGTCACACACAGCTGAGTCACACGCCCATGTCTTAGACCTTGTGGACATGAATTTTCCCAAAAACAAGCCATTTCCTACACCAACTCATGCATACACCTAAAGGGATCTTATGCACATATTCAAGACGTAAAATCCTTACCAAAACATGCATATAATGACCAATTCAATGGCCATAAATCAATCAACCAATATGCCATTTCAAGGCACCTCACAATCAAACATCGAAGCTTACATACACATGCATATTTGTTCACATTTCCATCATCAAACATAATTCAACTTCTAACAAACTATGCCATAAATATAACCATTAACACTTCATCACAAGCAAGTTAGTAGAGCCATACCATTCATGCATCATAAGTACCCAAAATGATATAATTTCACAAGCATCAAAAGGTACCAAATCCAAACAACTTACACATGCCAAAAATAATCAACTAACATTCAACTAAATACCAATACAAGTCCACCTATAAATGCCATTATAACCTTAGCCAAAACATCAAAAACTACCGATATTTATGTTGGATAGTGTGATAGATCTCCAACAATCTTCCAAATCGATTGAGCTTCCGATTATCTATAAAATATAGGAAAGAAACTACGTAAGCACATAATGCTTAGTAAGTTCGTAAAACATGAAACATAACTTAACATTTCATTTAAATAACATAAGTATAAGCATAATGTAATCCAACTTCAAGATTGACACAAGCTTAGGCATCATCACCAACACAAGTTAGTGCATTTATACATAATTCACTTGAATTAAACATATGGTGATTCATTTCCATGTGAACATATATCATTTGTATCATTTAACCTTTCCATGAACATTTGAATTATACCACATGAGAACTTACCTTCTTAATTCTTTTCATTGCCCGTTGAACCATTTAGAATATCACTGGATACTCGGGAAAGCTCACATGAAGTGTGCTTAAACATATAACCATAACCTTTCCTTTACATCATTGCTCACACGAGTTGTGAAATGGGCCTGCTCACACGAGCTGTGGGTTGAAACGTAAGCTACATGATGTTGCTCACACGAGTTGTGGAGTATCCGTAACAAATGTAGGACCTCAACCATCGGGAGGACATTCAAGACCAGCACCCGAAACATGAAATCCCTAATGACATGTCATTTGTATCCTACGAATTCCTAAGCTTCAGCTGGGAATCATTAACCGTCATAGCATGATTTTGGATAAACATTATTCAATAGCATTTTAAATACATATTAACATATAATTAAACAACATAAACATAATAATCCGTACATACGAAATTACCTCGACGATTAAAGTGTAAAAACGAAGTCGATTAATTCGAGGCTTTGGCTTTTCCCGTATCTAAATCTGTACGTGGTCTATCTTGATCTAAATAGACAAATTTAATCCATTTAATATCTCTAGAATTCAATTTAGTCCATATTTTTTTTGAAAAATTACAATTTTGCCCCTATTATTTTACCTTTTTACAATTTAGTCCTTAAGTTCATAAATTGAAATTTAAACATTTTAATCCTATTATCATGCTAATTGGATTCTCTAGGGACCTAAATCAATCCATACAAATCATCAATTCACAAATTTATCATCAACTTTTATCATTTTTACAAATAAGTCCCTAAATACAATTTTCATCAAAAATCACTTTACAAAACTTGTTTATTTATCAACAAGGACTCATAATCTACCATTAAACATCAATTATTACACAAGAGAGTTCATGGCACAACCATAAATCTTTAACAATTTTTCAAACTGATCCTCGGGCTAGCTAGATTAAGCTACAACGACTTCAAAAACATAGAAATCATTAAAAAGGAGATTAAATCACTTACATACAAGACTTGAACATAGCCAAACCTTAAAAGTACATAAATGAAGTTTTTATTCTCTAAATTCAGTGGAGAAAATGTATTCAAGAAGATGATACTATATTTTTACCATGTTTTTACCTTAATTATTAAATTACCTTTTTAACCTTACTTATTAACCTTGAAAATCATTTAAGTTGTGTCCATAAATGTCCACTAGCTTTATAAATGGTATATTTACCATTTAAATCCATCCATTTTAAAGTTTCATAACCATTTGACCTTTTTAACTAATAGAACTCCACTTTTTCACCTTTTACAATTTAGTCCTTTTACTTAATTAATCATGCAAACGTTAAAATTTCTTAAAAAAATTTTAATACGACCTTAATAAAATCTCATAGACATTAAAATAATAATAAAACAATAATTTACTCATCAGATTTGTGGTTCCAAAACTATTGTTCCGATTTCACTAAAAATGGGTTGTTACAGAGTGACACATTGAATGCATAATGTTTGCTTATTTTGCACTATCCCTAATTTCTTTCACAACAACCTCGTACCAAGCATGACCACCCTTCATTTGTTCATCATATTTTTCTTCTCACTTTGGAAATAATTGTTGGATCTGGTGCCCTAAGTGTAGTATTTCTGTCAATATACACTTGTAATTTTTTTAATAGATTGGTTAATAAAATAAATTCATTAATTAAATTAATATAATTCATGTAAATTGTCCTCAAATGGTTTTTGCACGCAAAGGAAAATGGAAATGAATGTTTCTTATTGGTTGTCTAATGTTTAATTGATAATAAGCGGTATTACGTGGTTAGATCGTAAAACAGAATGACAACTTATATTAGTAGATGAACCTAAACATATCCTTAGTCTAATAAAATATAAGCAAACTGATTGAAAGACTAATATGCTATTTATCAAGTCCAATTGGGGAGATGCCTTATCTTGGGCATTGGAGTGGATGACTCCCAAAAGATAGAGATATAGATATAGAGATGTAGATGTGACAAACTAGACTGACAGTACATCGGATAGGATCCAAGCGGAATAGATCCTGAATTCGGCTGAGTTGAAATAGATAAGGAATAAAAAGCTGGTGTGTTGGGTGTACGACTTCTGCAGTATGTAGCGTCATTCACAATAGTGGAATTCATAGCCCAAGACATGGGTAAATAAAATCCTCTTATTGGCATTACATGGTTGATGAAAAGTAAACATGGCCATTGATCTTTCGTCTTTGTGATTAATGACTTAATTACTATTCAACAGTAATTGACTTTTCATAAATGATGATGTAATAGTTACCATGAGATAAAAAAGGATCATATTAGGAGAATAGCTTTTATTCGAAAGAGATCAATGATATCCTATTAAGGTAACACATTTATGACAAGGTCATTGGACGGACACTGAATAGTTATTTTCATAATGGTATGTCGTTGGGGAGAGATCAGTCACGATATTATAGTGGAATGACTTTGTGATTAAATGAGTTTATAATTAACAGGACAAAAGCTGGAACTTAATTATAAATCATTTGAGCCCTAATTACATATGTTTAATCAGTTCCTCCACTAGTTCATTGAAACAAAAAATGAATTACGAGTTTGAATAGAAATGAGCAAAATGAATAGGAAAAGAGAAATGAGAAACATTTAGGAATGATTATGGTTTTTTCTCAAATGGAAAAATGGAATCATTTGGAAATGAATGTAGGTTTCCAAAAATGGAAATGAAAATGATCTATTTGCAATTCTATATGGAATACTTAAAAATGATCAGAATAATGAGTTTATGTTTTTGAGCTATTTTGATGACCGAAAATGAAAATAAACCATTCGGTCAGAGTGAACGTGTTGAGTTAGGAAATATTGAACATATTTTCTCAAAATTTTACTAGGGTAAAATCATCAAAATTTATTAGGGTTAAAACAGGGATGAGGAAATTGTTTAATATAGGATATTAAAGTTTATTTTGGGAAATAGAAAAAATCAAATTGGGTTGGATCACATTATAGAGTATTGGGTCAAAAGGCCCAAGAAGTACTCATAATTAGACCCGACATGAGAAAGACCCAAAACCCCTCATATAACATGAAGTGGCTGACAACCTTAGTAGGAATACTAGGCTGTGTCGTCCACCCCACTCCTACTAAGTAAGAAGTTGTTTTTCTAATTTTAAATAAACAACTACAACTCAACAAGGGTTCTATCTTCTCTTCTTATAAATAGATGGTATCGATAGAGCTATCAACATAATTTTAAGAAATTGTTACTTTGTCGAAAATAGAGAGAATTTATCCTCAACCATCAAATGTAATTTTTCAGAATAAAAATTCTATCGGATTCTATTAAGAAGAGAGAATTTTTGTTTTCACCCCAAATAAAAGAGAGAAAACTTTTTCTAGTTCCGTGTTTCAATTCAATTGGTTCGAGCCCATACTTAAATCAGGTCATGGTACGATAATAAAAGATAAGATCAGGAACAATGAACTTTTGCTAAGCCAAAAACATAAGTATGAATTTGGTTAGGGTTTATTTCTATAAATATCACAAACCGGATCAATTTTTCAAAATTTTAATTTTTCGCTGTGCAAGAAAACAGTTTTCAAGTCAAATTTTTTTTCCAACAATTGGTATCAAGAGCCAGGTTGTGCTATATTTATAGTGTAAACCGAGTCTGAATCTCTCTCTTCAACTTATTTGATTAATATTTGATAAGATGTGATATTCTTATAATTATTCGCATGTTTAGAGGAATATATGAGAATGAATGTCATATTATATATTTATTATGTAATTGTTATTTTTTTTAAGGTTGTGGTTCTTAGAAAATAGATCGTGGACTATCATCTCCACATAGGGTTATTTTTTTATAGAATTGTTTAGAGCCGGAAACAGACATAGGACTTAAATGTAATTTTTCCCAAAAAGGGTCTAAGACGAGGAGAAGATGGAGTGATGGCGGTTGAAGACACAATGAATGCTTTGTGGTGAAAAATTATGTGATTTTGGGTTTTTCATTTATTTTCTAGAAATAGAACCATGGAAACTGTAACACCCCTAACTCGTATCTGTCGCCAGAATAAACTTACGGAGCATTACCGGACTTATTTCATAAATAATCATACATTTCACATACATTTTCCATTTCCAAACAAACATCATTCATAATCAATCACATTGTCCCTAAGACGAGCCTACAAGGCCCAAAACATGCATTAGAAGTGGTTCGAGACTAAACCGATAGCTCAGGAAAATTTTAAAACACTTAGAAAATTTTTCAAAATATAGGGGACACAAACCAGTGTGGCCCGGCCGTGTGAGAAGACACGCCCATGCCACAGGCCATGTGGACATTCGAAATGGGATCACATGGCTGTGTCCCAACCCGTGTCTGACCCCGTGTAACTCTCTGACTTGGGTCACACGGCCAACCACTCGCCCGTTTGCCCTTCGAAATGGCCACACACGCCCGTGTGCCAAGTCGTGTGCTAGGTCATGCCAAACCCGTAGGGTATAGTGATTTATGCCATATGGCCAGGTCATACCAGGGGATAGACAGCCATGTCACTTGACTGTGTGTCACACACAGTTGAGACACACGCCTGTGTCTCTACCCGTGTGGACAAAAATAGGCTATTTACCAAGCCATATTTCTTACCTAATCTTTCAATCACCTACACAAACCAATTGGCACATTACATGGCATAAATAAGCATTCAAATCAATCTCAACCAAGCCTAATTCATGCTAATTCCATAAAATCAACCACATGACACACAAGTATCACAAAAGGCCATTCAATTCATGCCAATTTCACATTCTCGAATCACCTAAATGGTCACTTTCATTTATACATCACTTTGCCTAAAATCACAAGCATACCAATTCTCAATTCTCAACTATTTGATACTCAACTTACCAATTCACAAACAACCATTCACCACAGTCATTTAAATAGCAATTACCAAATGCATAACAAAGGCCATTTGCACATATATACACACAACCTAATCAACCAAAATAAGCCAAGTCACATGGCTATACACTTAACAAACATTTATCATTTACAAGCCAACTCAAATGGCTAAGTCCATTAACAAACTATATACCAAAATGACCATAATTCCTATACATGCCATATAACCAAAAACATAATTTCAAAAGTACCAAAGTGATAGCTTGATAGTGTGATGAGATCTCCGATGATTCTCAAATCCGAGCAAGCCCCGATATCACGATAAAACACGAAAAAGTAAACAGAGTAAGCTATAAAGCTTGGTAAGCTCGTATGCTAAGTAAGTAAAATTTACTAAACAATAATTTAATAACATAAACATCATATAATGCAATTCAAATTTGATCCAAAACTCAACATATATATTTGATCCAAAGATTAAACACAATTTCCATCAATTTTTTCGATTTGATGATTGTATAGTTCACGTACATACTTGTACACATCGTATCAATCTCATATTTATCCATATTCTTGATATAACCATTGAACCATTGGAATAATATCAAATACTCAGGAATCTCGCACCCTAAGTGGAAAATACATAGTCGAAGCTATCTCTATCTCATATCTCATATAATGCTCAATCTCGAGCTATCAACGGGCCTGCTCACACAAGCTGACGAGAATCCGCAACACATGCCGGATATCTTTGCCACTGATAGGACGTATAGATCAACACCCAAATCATATAACCCCTAATGACATGTTATTCGTATCCTAATCTATTCCTAAAGATCAATCAGGATTTCTCATTGCCGATTCTTCGTCGAACATTTTCGTACAATCATATTCATCAACAATTAAAATATAAAGCATGTAAAACACAATTAGAAAAATGCTTATTATTAACATACGAACTTACCTCGATTCACAGAAATGACGAAATAGATCGACTAGTCCAATACTTTATTTTTCCCCCGATCTAGATCTGAACCTCGTTTTTCTTGATCTATATGTAATCAAATTTAGCTTATTTAATTATCATTCTATTCAATTTAGCCCAAAATGCATATTATAGCAACTTTACACTTTTACCTCTAATATTTCAATATTTTTACAATTTAGTCCCTAGCTCATAAAAGTTCAAATTCATGCAATTAGGTCCCTACCCATGCTAGCCTAATCTCTTTTATTACCATAGCAGCCCATATTTTTCATTTATTTCACATTTCTACTACAAAATTTATACATTTCTCAATTTAATCCCTAGTTGACAATTTTACCAAAAATCAGTTTACAAATGTTGTTTATCTAACAACAACCATACATTTTATATTGCCAAATATCAAAATACACACATATTCATCAATGAAAAAACCTTAAATCTTTAAAATTTTGCAAATTAATCCCTGGGCTAGCTAGGTTCAGCTACAACGATCTCAAAAACATAGAAATCATTAAAAACGAGACAAAAACCATACCTAAATGAGCAATAGAAGCTTGGCCAAATGAAAACCCTAAAAGTGGCTTTTCTTCATGAAAAATTCAGTGGATGTTGAAGCTGAATAAAAAGAATTTGATTTTGTTTTATTAATTTTAACTTTAAATTACTAAATTACAAAATTAACCTTGGCTATTAACATAAAAATTAGTTAGCCATGTGTCCATCTTTGTCCATTAACATGAGCAAAGGTATTATTACCATTCAGGGACCTCCATTTAAGGTTCCATAGCTATTAGACACCTTTAGCTAATAGAACACAAGTTTTACACTTTTTGCGATTTAGTCCTTTTTATTAAATTAAACATTGAAACTATAAAATTTCTTAACGAAATTTTCACAGAATCACACTATCTTGCTGTAGACATTAAAATATAATAAAATAATTATCTTAACCTCAAATTTGTGGTCCCAAAACCACTGTTCCGATTTGACTAAAAACAGGCTGTTACAACTCTCCCCCTTAGGAATTTTCGTCCTGAAAATCTTTCCAGAAAAGAGGTTAGGATACTATTTTCTCATAGTTTCCTCGGGTTCCCATGTAGATTCTTCAATGCTGTGACATTTCCATAGAAGCTTCACTAAAGCTATGCTTTTATTTCTCAACTCTTTAATCTCTCGAGCTAGAATTCTGATAGGTTCTTCATTATACGTCATATCAGGCTAAATTTCAATCTCTGTTAGAGAAATTACGTGTGACGGATCTAATCTATATCGACGTAACATTGGCACATGAAATACATTGTGGATCCTTTCTAACTCAGACGGTAAAGCTAGTCGATATGCCACTGGCCCTATTCTCTCAATAATCTCATACGACTCGATAAATAGCGGACTCAATTTTCCTTTGCGACCAAAACGAAGAATCTTATTCCATGGAGATACTTTCAAAAATACCCTGTCGCCAATTTGAAATTGATGTCTTTACGTTTCAAATCCGCATACGATTTCTGTCAATCTGAAACTGTTTTCAAACTTTAGCGGATTAATTTCACTTTATCTTCAGTCTCTCTAACCAAATCAACCCCGTGAATCTTTTTCTCACTCAGCTCAGTCCAGTACAATGGAGTTCGACAGTTGCGACCATATAATGCTTCATATGTGCCATCTTTATACTCAATTGAAAGTTGTTGTTATACGCGAATTCAACCAACGGTAAATATTTCTCCCAGTTGCCTTCAAACTCTAAAACACAGCAATGAAGCATATCTTCGAGAATCTAAATTACTCTCTCAGACTGACTGTGTAACACCCCTTACCCGTGTCCGACGCCAGAACAGGGTACAAGGCATTACCGGACTTAAACTCAAGAAAACATACATTTTCGAGTCATAAATTTTCGTCCAAATTAAAACTCTTGAAATCGAGCACAAAGTCCCTAACACGATCCTACAAGGCCCAAAACATGCTTTGGAAGTGATCCGGGACTAAATGAAAAACTTTAGAAAATTTTACAACACTTAGAAAATTTTGGCCTAAACAGGGGTCACACGCCAGTGTAGCCTAGGACACGCCCGTGTGAGCAGGTCGTGTGGACACACACGTCCGTGTCCTTAACCCGTGTAACTCTCTGTTTGTCACCCAAGAGAAAATTGAAGCCACACGACCATGGTACATGCTCGTGTCTCGAGGCCGTGTCCTTCACACGGCTGAGACACACAGTTGTGTCTCAAACTCGTGTGCTCGATGCTGAGCATTCTATTTTACAACAATTTAGGTGCAAGGGACACACGGACGGATCCCACGCCTATGAGGCTGACCATATGTCACACACGGTCTAGACACACGCCCGTGTGGAAAATAACAAGGCTATTTACCAAGCCATTTTGTAACACCCCAAAACTGGCCTGGACGTTATGGCCGAATCTGATGATGTCATATTGAAATATTTTTCGTAAAGCGTGATATCATTTGAAAAGCCCATTCTTTAATTAGCCTCTTTACGTGATCTAAACGATGGTTTTAAAACTTGCGTCATTATCAAAAAGTACCTACTTAAAAATGTTATCAATTTTCAAAATCTCGTTTGTAGCGAAAGCTTTTTAAAACTGTTGCGTCCTAGCATTTACTTGTAACACGTTGTTTTCTTGCGGCAGCTCTTAAAACCGTTTACGTGTTCGTGACATTTTTGAAGAAACATTTAACTTTTTGAAAACCGCATCCTACTACTAGAAGATATAAATCAAAATAAATAAACCCCAAAATAAAAATTATAGAGGCCTTATTACATAAAAATACTCAAATGACACTGCTTATAAATTAAAAATCAAGTAAAGAAGCGTAAGCTATTGTGTGGCCACCTTCGAGTCCCTCGTAGCACCGATCCACCTAAGTTAAAATAGATGGGTGAGTTTACGAAAACTCAGTGTGTAATCCCTTAAAAACAAACAGTCAAACATACAGTGCAATTACGGTCTGGGCCTAAGCCCTTATTAAAAATAATGACAATATCAGTTTGGGCTTTAGCCCATCTCAATACAGAAGCAGTCATATATTCGGGCCTTGGCCCATTACAGTAACAGTAAACAGTGCAATAAAAGTAAACAGTATGCAAGTCCTACCCATCCAGCCTCTACAAACCATCTCCGTCCAACCCTACACTCCATGTAGGGATATAATCAACCACCCATCCTTACACACTAGAATTAGCACCGGTTGTGGCACTAAATAGTATTTGCAGCACAGCTGCCAGTATAATAGGATTAGAGCCATTAGTGATTTGCAGCAGAGCTGGGAGTACAGTGCACTTCCTCCAATCATAATAAACCCATCCCCATGCAATGCATCATATAGTCATGTCATGTCATATCATAAAATCATACATGTATCCATTACAGTTTAAATAGCAAGCTAAAATACAGTCATACATGTACATATATATATATATAAATACCTCACATAGGGGAAAAATAGTCAATTTACTATTTAGGAGCATTTCGGTCATTTTACCATAAAAGGGTAAAACAGTCATTTTACCTCATAAGGGAAAAATAGTCATTTTACCTTATAAGGGCAAAACAGTCATTTTACCCCATAAGGGCAAAACAACCATTTTACCAATTTGAGGGTCTAGGTATACTTACCGACCCAACAGTAGGTCCATAGTCGTCACGGGTGACCCGTGCAACCTCAACAGTCAAACAAAGAAAATGGGCCCAAAGCCCATATTGCGGCCCATGTGGGCCCACCTGCCCGTGGGGCCTATAAGCCCAAAAATGACCTTGGCTGTGTGAACTACACAGCCTGGCCCGATAATCTCTACACGTCCGTGTGGGGCCCATGAGCCTGTTGGGCCCACACGACCCACTTCGGCCCAACGTGGCCCAAAACGGCCTAAGCCCATGAGAACGCTCATGGAGGCCTCTACGATCTAGCGCCTACGTTTTACACGTTCGGATTACCATACGATCGAGTGCACACTCGCGTAGCGTCAACAGTCACACTTTTTGGCTTTTGTCGGTTTACGATTTAAGCAATGTGGTTACACACCTGATGCGTTTGAAGTGAATCTGTAACACCCCTTACCTGTACCCAAGACCAGGACTAGATATGAGGCATTACCGGACATGTACTTGAACATTTTCAGGAAATACGGGTTATAAAATTTCATTCCAATGTAAAATAAATCAAATTGCATCATAATGTCCCTATTATGGGCCTACGAGGCCCTAAACACCCATTGAGAACGATTCAAGACTAAACCGAGAACTTACAAAAGTTCATGAAAAATTTTCTACGTAAAGCCTCACATGCCCGTGTGGAGGTAATACACACGTCCGTGTGCTATGGGACACACTCGTGTCCTTTACCCATGTTGAATTTGTGAAAATTATTTTTCATTTCGAACCTACAGGGGTTTTCACACGGTTGAGACACACGCCCATGTCCCTGGCCCGTGTCCTTCACACTGCCTAGACACGCTAGTATGGTCACCCGTGTCCAAAAACTTGAGCATTCTATTTATGACATCAGCATGCATTTAAGGGCACACGGCCAAGACACACGTCCGTGTGATATAGGACACGCTCGTGTCCTTTACCCGTGTGTTTACTATCATGCATATTGACTTGAAATTTTAGGTGCAGGGGACACACGACCATACCACACGCCCATGGGGGCGATTCGTGTGTCACATATGGCCTAGACACACACCCGTGTGTCTACCCGTGCGGACCTTGTAAGGCTATTTTCCAAGCCTTTGGTCACCCTCTATCAACCAATCACACTTATAGGTTATCTTAACATATAATAAGGCCAAATTTTACACTTACATATAACCTTGATAAACCTCATTGCATGCAAATCTCATATCATCGGTTTTATACATGCTAGGTTAATTTCCTTTTTGTATTAAGGATTTCTAGGTCTCATTGACACATTTTAAGATTGGCTCATTATTGCAACTCATTGCCAACTATGGTCAAGCCATCCCATGCAAACATAAGCATGCGTAGATTTGTAGGTCATAGCCTACTTCAAAATAAGCCAATTCCCATAGCCAAATACAAAAAGATATATAAACTTTTACAAGCCTTCATATGGGAAATTCAAATGACACGTATCATAAAACGAACCAAAGTCCTATACATGCCATTGAACAAAATAAAAGTGTCTTTATAACAAACCTGAACTAGTTGATAGTGTGTTGACTCTCCAACCGTCTTTCAATCTTTACGAGTCCTCGAGCTCTGTAAGACAGGGAAAAGAGAGGGGTAAGCATTTACATGCTTAGTAAGACCGAATAACTAGAAAGTAAACTTACCGATTAATTAGCATAAAACCATATTAGGCGATAAAACCAACAAGAATGAAATGATTTCCCTATCACATGCACTTAATCAACAAGTTAGTCACAATAACTATATACATCATGTAGTATGTATTAGATGAGCTCGTCATTCATCTCATTTATGTACATCATACTAATCTCGTTGAGTCCTTAGGAAATCTCGATGGATTATCCATTTACCGTCAATTCATAAGAGCGATCATTTCAGGTATGCTCTCTCGCGAACCTCACATCTTACGGCGGGATTACCAGTGCAGGCTAAATCCCCCGTATCGTAAACTCATAAGGTGATGTCGGGATTACCAATCCAGGCTAAATCCCTTATAGCGACAAACACCCTTAATGAGCTCGGATCTGAATTGCCAGTCCAGGCTATATTCAGACCCTAATCAGATTACCCGTCTGGGCTAAATCATTAATGTACACATGTTCTTTGGGAGGCTCGATCACTCAGGGAACACCTGCCCGGGCTAGATCCTTTCTATATTTGAGATCAATGGATTAGCCATCCGGGCTAAATCCTTCTACTACACATGCAGGATCTCAATCAACATGTAAATCATGGTTTATCCACCGAACTTCCTTTTTAACCTCAACTGGGACATTTATCAATATGTCATTATTAAGGATGCATTTCATGGATTTTCATGCCATGACCAAATGCAGTTATCATACATTCATAAATCATGTAGTTAAGCATACTATGAGTTTACTTTAAGTTATTCGAACTTACCTGGTACTCGTTTCGGTATCGTGTTTCAATTATTCTGAAACCTTTTATTTTCCTCGATTGACCTCTAAAATTTGTTCCTCGGGGTCTATAACAATAAAAATAAATCATTAACACCTCATATTATACTTTTCAAGTCTAAATTTCAACCTCGGTCTAAATGACCGTTTTGCCCTTAACCTTTCACATTTTTACGATTTAGTCCCTAGGCTCGTATAATGAAATGCATGTAATTTCTACATTACCCAAGCCTAGCCGAATATTCTTTCCTCTTATGGCAGCCCACATTTTTCCATTATTTCACATTTCTACCTCATATTGTACACCTTTTACAGAAAGGTCCTTTTAGGGGTTTTTCATGAAAATCACCTAGGAAAAGATGTTTAACACACATCCAACTTTCATATTCCTCCATAAACCATCAAAATACAAGTAACTCATGTATGAGTAAGTTTCTAAACATGAACCATAGCATGAAATATGGGTAGAAATAGAGAGAGTAAGCTACCGAGATTTCAAAAATACGAAGAACATTAAAAACGAGGCTTGGGAGCACTTACTATTGAGCTTCAAAATGTTGAAAACCCTAGCTATGAAGAACTCTAAATTTTCGGCAGCAACATGAAGAATATGAGCTGATTTTTGGCTTGTTTTTCCCATTTTATTTCATTAAAATGCCAAATGACTAAAATGCCGTTAAGCCTTTTCTTTAAATTTTTACCCATACATGCCCATTTTTGTCCAAAAACTTAGAAATTGGGTAAATTGCTATTTAAGGACCTCTAATTAATATTCTAAACCTTTTTTGTACAAATTGCTTCTAGAACCCAAGTTCTGCACTTTATTCAATTTGGTCCTTATTTCCCAATTGGACACCTTACTCATAGAATTCCTTCATGAAACTTTAACACATGCATATTCTCATATTCTAGACCTCATAATAATCATAAAATAAATATTTTGATGTCAGATTTGTGGTCCTAAAACACTATTCTGACTAGGCCCTATTTTGGGATGTTACAGAATCACGCTCCGAATACTCTTGTACCTGAATTAAATCAACATAACATCTAATCAATTACTAGACTCCTGTTTTAAAAAGAATCTAATAGAGCCCCAAATCACTCATACCCTCCTTACCAAAGCAAGCCGCAATCGCACCCTTGGTTTTTCGAAGACGTGCCCAAAACAACCTCAATCGCCGCCTACAGAAGTCACAATCTTTATTAAACCCATATGTAAAACATAATACAGTCTTTACTGTATTCCACTTACCGCCCGATACCTCTTTTTGTAAAGAAACCTATGACTCTTAATAACTCCAAACCACTTACCATAATGATAGGGCAGATTGTAGATCAGTGATGTAACGTACTAAGGATCAAGAATGGGGATTAATCTGAAAGAGTAAACAGAAGGAGAAGAGGGTAGTCAGTACAAAGAAAAAGAAAGAAAGTAATAGTGTTTAGAAAAGAGAAATCTGAAAGAGAATACAAGAAGACAGCAGCTCACCTACCAATATTCGGCCAACGAAGAACAATAAAGGAAGAGGAGAAGAACCGTGCGCCCGAACCGGAATGATCAATGAACACTCGTCAAAACTGAAAGCAAAAAGAGAGAGTGAAATGGGGTGTTCAGTCAAGGTAGCAAAGTGAAAAGAAAAGGGAACAGAGAGACAGAAAGAAGGAGAAGAGTATTCGGCAAAGCTAGGAGAGGGGTGAAGGAGAAATAATTCCACAATAGAAAAACCAATTGGAGAAAAAGAGTGAGTTGCCTAGTCGGCACAAGCAAAGAACAAACAAATGAAAAACCCAAATAGTCAATAGCAAAATGACCATCCCAAACAAGGGATGAAAAGAACCCAAAAGCAACCTAAAAGCCGAAAATGAGAAAAAAGTCTTCAGAAAGTTCACAAACCCTAAATAGAGTACTCAACTCAACCCTCAACCGAAATCTTTGAGTGCCATAGTTCAAAATTGGCAGCACCACTCCCACCAAATTCAAATTCCCCTATTTCCTCTTAAAATCCCTCCTGTTCACAACCCTCAGCAACTGAAAATCCCACTTTTCACTCCCCAAATTCGGCTAACAAAAACCCAATTCAAATCTGTTCAAACTTTTGGTTTTCGGTCAAACACAACTTCATCCCATAGCCATCAGTAAAAATAATCTCCATTTGCATAAGCAGGGATTCGAACCTTAGACCACTAGCACACTCTACACGCCACTATCCACTAGACCAGCAGGCCCATTTTGTCATATTTTACCCAATTTTATTTAAAAGCCTACTGCCTAGAGACAGTGCTTATTCCACTAAAAACAAAACTTTTTGCACTTGCTCAGGTTTGAACCCAAGACTTTTTAGACACTTCCTAGAGTATTTAACCACTGAAACAGATACAGATTTGTGTCACTTTCTTACACAACTAAATATTTATGAGCAGCTTCCTAACTATTCCTATACTCAAGACCTAATACTTCTAGGCCCAAAATTCGGGGCGTTACACATTTTTCCACCCTCACTTGCACACATCTATACAACATCACATGGCACAAATTCAAGCATGTAAGAGTAGCCAAACAACCACAAAAAAGAAAATAACATGTCATTCTCATACCATTATTAATCATGCTTAAAATATCAACCTTTCCACATCAAATTATACAAGTTGCCATACTCACAAATGACATTAATATAAATATACTCATAACCAACATTAACCAACTTCTAAGGCTATATACAGAATGAACGATGAACCATTATAACCTAACACATATGACCACAAGACCAAGTCCCTATACATGCCATAAACTCAAAATACTTGAATTCATCAATAACCAAAATCATAGCTTGATAGTGTGATAGAATCTCCAGCGATCTCCAACCCGAGCTAGCTTGACGGCAGTATAAAACATGGGAAAAGAAGAGGGTAAGCTATATAGCTTAGTAAGTTCGTATGAAAATAATAAGCAACTCTTACCAATCATTTACCAAGTTCAATAATATAAACACAAGATAATATAATTTACATTAAAACTCACTGTTATAACTTATTCAGTCACATTGTTTGTTCTATCAATTTGCGAGCATAATTTAACATGTCTTAACATTAGCCTAATAACTGAAATCTCTGTATTATAACCGTTTACCATAATCAACCAATCATTTCAAACCTTATAATAAACATGCATATTAATTATGAGTGTCACTTTTCAAGCGTATATTCTAACATATTTCAATTGTTTAAAACCCATATCTTCTCATAATCATTTTAATAGGCAATTATGCCAATCTTTCCTTTTTCTCATATCTGATAAATCACAATTTGTGGGAATTAAACATGCTAGATGATAACTCAATTTGGCTCGAAAGCCAATTACACGATCGCCAACCAAATTTACCATATATTTCGTACATTACAAGTATAGATCAATAATCACGAGGCTTTCGCAAAAACATTCTCATGGAAACTATGAACTCACAATGTCATGAAGTCAATGCTTATAAACTTTATGTACATACCTGTACAAATTCATAATACTTACATGCTCTTTCTCTTTTTTGACATGCCCATTAAATTTCCCGTTGAACCATTTGGAATACTAAAGGATACTCGAGAATCTCGTACACACATTATCGTACCAATGCCATATCCCAAATATGGTCTTACATGTAATCTCGTATGGATGCCAATAGCCCAACTATGGTCTTACACGAAGTCTTATATTGATGCCATATCCCATATATGGTCTTACACGAAGTCTCATACCGATGCTATATCCCAGATATGGTCTTACACGAAGTCTCATATCGATTCCATATCTCAGATATGGTCTTACACGTAATCTCAGTAACCCTAATGTCATGACATTTGTATCTTATCTATTCCTGAGGTTCAACCGGGATTTTCGCTGTATCGAATCTTTGTCGGTCATTTCCATAGTATCGTACTCAATAGCATTCACATTTCATTTCAATAATATAGCATTTACCACAATTACATCAATTAAGCATTTATACATATATAATTTAATGCTTATTAAACATACGAACTTACCTCGACATAAAAATGGCAAAAAGGACCTAACCGTCAATTACTCGTTTTTCCCCCATTCTAATTCCAAACCTCATTTTTCTTGACCTATAATATCACATTTAACTTATTTATTCATTATACTATTCAAATCAACCCAAAATCACATTATAGTAAAATTACATTTTCCCCCTAAAGTTTCATATTTTTACATTTTAGTTCCTAGGCTCGTAAAATGAAATGTACTCAATTTCTTCATTACACATGCCTAGCCGAACCTTATACGTGCTTATAATAGCCCAAAATTTTCTTTTATTTTCATTTTAACACCTACTTTACAACTTTTTACAAATAAGTCCTTTTTAGGCATTTTCATCGAAAATCAGTTAGCAAAAGTCGTTTATCAAATAACTAACATGCTTTTTCTACCATTAAACATCAAAATACACAAATACCCATCATGGGTAAAATTTTAGACTTTAATTATGTCTTAAATTAGTGGTAGAAATAGATAGATCATGTTATGAGGATTTAAAAAACACAAAAATCATTAAAAACGGGGCTAGAACAGACTTACAATCGAGCTTGGAAGCTTGAAAAACCCTAGCCATGGTTTCTTCTTGGTACATTCGGACACGGGGTAGAAGATGAGCAAAAATTGGCTTTTAATTTGGCTTTTTAATTCATTTAATTACCAAATTACTAAAATGCCCTTAACGAAAAACTTTAGAAACATACCTAACCACGTCTATTTTTGTCCAACAACTTAACCAATGGTCTAATTACCAATTAAGGACCTCAAATTTAAAATTTCATAACAATTAGACACCTCTAGCTTATAGAACTCAAGTTTTTCACTTTTTGCAATTTAGTCCTTTTGACTAAATTGAGTGCCCAAACGTCAAAATTTTTGAATGAAATTTTCACGAAATAATTCCATAAAATTGTAAACCATAAAAATATAACAAAAATAAATTTTTATGCGTCGAATTTTTGGTCCCGAAACTACTATTTCGACTAGACCCAAAATCGGGCTGTTATAGATCATCGGTTTGAGGATGAAATGCGGTATTAAAGTGCAATCGGGTACCCAAAGCTTCTTTCAATTTCTTCCAAAATCGAGACGTAAACCTCGGATCTCTATCCAAAATAATTGAAATTGGCACCCCATTTAATCTGACAATCTCAGAGATGTACAATTTAGTTAATCTATAAAGCGAAAAGTCTGCATGTACCGGAATGAAATGTGCCGATTTTTTCAAACAATCAACAATAACCCAGATAATATCTTTCTTTTGCAGAGATAGGGGTAATCCCGATACGAAATCCATCATAACTCTATCCCATTTTTACTCTGGTATCAACACCAGTTGTAGTAGTCTCGAGGGCACTTGATGTTCAGCTTTAATTTGTTAACAAACTAAACATCTTGACACAAATTCTGAAATGTCTCGTTTCATGCTCGACAACCAGCACAACTATTTCAAATCATTGTAATTTTAGTACTCCCCGGATGAATAGATGAAGAACCACTGTGTGCTTCTATAACACCCCAAACCCGACCTAGACGTTATGGCCGAATCTGGCGTGTCACATTGAAGTGTTTTTCAAAAACCATGTTTCCATTGAAAACCCTTCTTACTATTTAAAACCCCTGGCCATTTTAAAACTTGTGAAAACCTCAGTTTACGTTGGTTTATTTTGCAAAACATGGTTCACTGGAAAGTTATTCCTATTCAAAATGGTGTTTGTTGTGGAAGCTTAATTTAAAATAGTCGATTTATGAAAACATGATGTTTAAAAGTTAAGTTACGAAAACGTAGTGTTTTGAAAATAGTTATTGTTTTGGAAAATTGCAATCTACTTCTAACAAATATCAAACATGGTAAATAAAATCCCAAAGATTAAAATAAAAACTAGAGAGGCCTTATTACAAACCAAACCAAAATTTAAGTACAGAGAAGCAAATAAACGTAGTAGATAACAAAAGCAGCTGTGTGGCAATCTCTGAGTCCCTCGCAGTACCGATCCTCCTAATGTTGGGGATTACGTGCACAGTTAAAAACGGGGTGAGTTTACGAAAACTCAGTGTGTAATCCCCTAGCATCCAAACAGTCAGTCAAAAATAGAATTTAGAACCAATTTGGGCTTAAGCCCTATTCAGTAACAAAATAGTCCGATTCAAAATATATGAGGGCCAAAGCCCGATTCATTAACATTTGGATCTCAACCCATCACAGTCTCAATTGGGCCTAGCCCATCTCAGAATCAATAACAGTTGGGCCTAGCCCATATTAGAACCAATATCTGTTGGGCCTAGCCCAATTCAATATCAAACCCATATGAATAATGCATGATAACCCATCCAACCCTGCACTTGCCTCCGTCCAACCTTGAACTACCTGTAGGGAATAAATCACCCATGCTATCCCTACACTTACAGTGTTAGCACCGATTGCGGTACTAGCTAGAGTCGCAACAAAGCTACTAATATCAGAATATGTGGCACAACCACCAATACGATTTCTTCCTCCATAACAATATCCTAATCCCAAGCAGTATGTCATGTATGCAGAATGTCATGCACAAAATCAGTCATACAAATCACAGACCAATTAGTCATTTACCCTCGAGGGGCAAAACAATCATTTCACCCTTTAGGGGTATTTTGGTCATTTTACTAATTTTGGGGTCTCAATACAGATTACGACCTCATAGATGGTCTGCCGTCACCTCGAGCAACTCAAGTAACCTAGATGGTCAAAACGGTGAAAATGGGCTCACGACTCATTACTCGGCCCAAGTGGGCCCACACACTCGTGTGGCCCATTTAGCCCAATTTCAGTCACAGCTATGCGAACACCATAGTCCAGTTCATTATTTGTCACTTACCGTAGATTTTGTCCGTGTGGGGCCCACGAGTTGATTGGTCCCACACGGTCCATTTCGGCCCAACGTGGCCCAGAACGGCCTATGCCATGTACACGACATGACAAGCCAAACTACTTCTCACCTACAATTAAATTTACACAAGTGGGCCTATAGGCCCATCGAGGCCCAAGTCCATGAGAGCGCTTGTGGCAGCCTCTACACTTATCGCCCACGCTTTGTGGGTTCAGATCGCCCCACATGCGCTCGCACGCTCGTGAGGCCTCAAATATCGGCGTTTCGGCATTTCAGCTTTTCGAATTTTGCTGCTTTCAATAAAGAGGGGTGTGAATACACACCTTAAACGAAGTTGTGCAAATAGCCTTCAAGTCCAAAGCTTACACTCCACCAAAAATACTACATTAGTCAACGCAATAGGATTAACTTCCCCTTTCTACTTCTATCAAAATTACTACACCAACACTTGCCTTACTTGCAAGAGTGAGATTAACCCTGAATGAACTATTGACAAAGGCTGAATACCACTCCTTGACTGAACTGCATACAACCGAACTCCATTAGCCTATATCGACATCGATCTCATAAAAATTGAACCAATATAATCACTTATCGGAAACATGAAACTGGTTGTGGAAATAAAGTAGTCGTCCCTATTCCTGAAGTGAGAATCCAAAAGATAGAGGCAAGGTTCAGTACCCACATGCTCCTAGCCATAAACGACAATAAGAAGGTATAAGAGAGATTACTACACCACGAAAAGAAAAGAACAAAGAGGAAGACAAGCAACTACCAATTGCTTAATAATCAGTTGCAAAAGCCGAAAGTAGAGGTAGGGAAAAAGAGTAATGATGCCACTGTAATAGTACTAAAGGGTGAAAGGTTACAAGAGGAGAGAAGAGAAAAGAAGAAGTATTCGGTAAAGGATCAAAAAAGGGAAGGATGATAAGAGAAGTGGTTAACAGAAGAAAAGAGGTATAGAAAGAAAAGAGAGACAAGTTATTCGGTCACCAACCAACTAGAAGAGGGAGGGGAAGATGGAGAAGTCGGGCAAAGATGAAACTAATAGTTAAAACCTGAAAGTGCAAAACGTGTAACGCCCCCACGCCCGAGACCGTCGCCGGAGTCGAGTATGAGGTGTTACTTAGCTTAATTTAACAGTTTTAGAACTTTGGATTATTTGTTTCTACATTCACAGTTTTTAAGCTACTTGCGTCACAGTTACAAGAAAAATCATATCTCGAGTTACAAAACTCTAAATTAAGATCCATAAATTTTCCTTGAATCTAGACTCATATACCTATCTACTAATTTTTTTCTAGAATTTTTGGTTGATCCAATTAGTACAGTTTATTAGTTAAAGTTACCCCTGTTTCAGGACTTGACTGGTTTGACCTCTGTTTACTACGAACCACATTTCTCTCTGTACAAAATTCATATGACTATGAGGTTTGTTTCTACTAAAACTAGACTCAATAAAGATTCTTAGGATATAAAATACACCACCTAATTATATCTTTAAAATTTATAGTGAATTTATAAACTTGGAACAGGGGATTTAGAAACTGTTACGACCCTGTTTCACTAAAATTCAAATATCTTTTAACATATAATTCCTTTACCTATTTCATTTGTTTCATGTGAAACTAGACATAATAAGATTCAATTTGATATATATTCCATCATGAGATTCAATTTCTATGATTTTTAGTAAATTTTCAAACTCGGGTCAGTGTTGCTGCAGTATTCTGTTTATGGCAAATTTCATCCCTTTTATGAGTTTTTATGCACTAAGTATCTTAATAATTTTCCTTAACATCAAACATAATCTAAACTAACCATTTTCATAATTTATCATTGTCAAACATTTTCTCAACCATTCCATCACCATATCATAAGATCATTTACACAAAATAGGTATATTGCTATACATGCCATACTTAAATTTACAAGCCATTTACCAAAAGTCTTCCGGATAGTGTGACTGAGCCTTCAACCTATCCCGACTCCTGAGCTAGCTTGTCCAAAACTACAATGAGTAAGAAGGAGGGAGTAAGCATAAATGCTTAGTAAGTTCATATGCAAATAATAAGTAACATAACAAACAGTCATACCAATCAACATTAGCATGCATCACTAAAACACATATCACATTTCTAATCATTTTTCATCATCTTATTACCTTATCGTGATTGTATCAATACTCAACCCGAGGGTTAAATACATACCTGTCCAAAATATCCATTTCACATCACTTACCAATACGTCTCTTTACATCTCGAATATTCCTCCAATTGAGTAGAACTTTACCCGTTGAACACATCGGAATATAATTTGGATACATGGATAACTTGCACATAAGTGCCATATATGCAATCAAGCAATCATGTAACCCGCCCATAAGCGAACTCGGACTCAACTCAACGAGCTCGGGCGTTCGCATCCATAAGTGAACTCGGACTCAACTCAACGAGCTCGGATGCCTAGTTACATCTCTCGAACTCGGACTCAACTCAACGAGTTCGAACATTCGCATCCATAAGTGAACTCGGACTCAACTCAACGAGCTCGGATGCTCAACCATCCTAGTGACATGTCACTTGTATCCTAATCTATTCCTAAGGTTCAAACGGGATTTTCCTTGAACACTTATCCTTGCTAGTCTTCCATAGAATGCCGATACCGATACTCGATAGTATTTCACATTTTCCAAGTATATCACATAATTTACATATTATTTGAAATTAACCACAAAGCATACATTTCATAATAAAATTCAGCATCACATATATTTAACATCAATAACTTAAAAATAACAATTATGCTACATTATTTACACGTGAACTTACCTTGGTACCAAAATACAAAGATTTTGCAATTTAGTCCACAATCTTTTCTTTTCCTCGATTGAGGTCGATTCCACGTCTTTCTTGATCTAAAATAACACCTTTAGCTTATTTAATACTCACATTATCAAATTAATCCTTAACTCAAATTTTGGCAAAATTACAATTTTACCCCTAAACTTTTGCATATTTACATTTTTGCCCCTAGGCTCGGGATTAAACTTTATTCCTTATTCTTATGTTTTACAACATGCTGATCACTTTTCTCTTCTATGGAAACATCAAATTCTCACTCTAACATGTACTTGTGACTATTAGGTATTTTTACCGATTAAGCCCTTTTACTCGTTTTTGCTTAAAATCGAGTAGTACAAGTTGTCTAACATAATTTAAAACTTCATATTCTATCATAAAACACCAAAATACACAAATTTCACCTATGGGTATTTTTCCAAATATGAACCCTAACTAAAATTATTGCTAGCATAAGCTTAATCGAGTTATCAGGATTTCAAAAACGTAAAGAACATTAAAAACGGGGCTTGGAATCACTTACTATGGAGCTTGGAAGCTTGAAACAAACCCTAGCTATGGAGAACCCTTGAAATTTCGTCCTAATGAAGAAGATGGACAAAAATTGGCTTTTAATTTTGTTTTTAATTCATTTTAATAACTAAATGACCAAAATGCCCTTACTACTAAACTTTCCAAAAATTCCTTCCATGTCCTAATTTTGTCCATGAACTTAAAATTGGTCAAATTGCTATTTAAGACCTCTTAATTAATATTTCAATGCAATTTCATACTAGAAACTTCTAGAATGCAAGTTTTGCAACTTATTCGATTTAGTCCCTACTTTCAAATTAAGTATTTTATGCATAGAATTTCTTCACGAAATTTTCACACAATCATGTAATCATATCATAAACCTCAAAATAATTATAAAATAATTATTTCTATCTCGGATTTGTGGCCACGAAACCACTATTCCGATTAGGCCCTAATTCGGGATATTACAACTCTCCCCCTTTAAGGATTTTCGTCCTCGAAAATCTTACCAGAAATAACAGAGATGTGAGTATTGATTTCTCATAGTTTCTTGGACTCCCATGTAGCTTCTTTTATTCCATGCCTTTGCCACAACACCTTCACAAGTGCAACATTTTTATTCCTTAGTTGTTTGACCTCTCGAGCTAAAATCTTAATCGGTTCTTCTTCGTAGGTCATATCCGGTTGTAGTTCAATTTACGTCGGTGAAACTACATGTGAAGGATCCGAACGATACCGACGTAACATAGATACGTGGAACACATCATGAATCTTCTCTAATTCGGTGGTAATGCTAGCCGATATGCTACTGGGTCCAACTTTTTCAATTACTTCATACGGCCCAATAAAGCGTGGACTTAATTTGCCCTTCCGTCCAAATCTAAGGACTTTCTTCCACGGAGACACCTTTAAAAATACTTTATCACCAACTTGAAATTCAATGTCTTTTCGTTTTAGATCCGCATAAGATTTACATCTATCTCAAGCGACTTTCAAACAATCTCGAATTACTTTCACTTTTCTTGATTTCTTTTATTAGATCAACTCCATAAATTTGATTTTCCTTGAGTTCAGATCCAATACAAAGGCGTTCGACACTTACGACCATACAATGCTTCATAAGGTGCCATTTTCAAGCTCGTTTGATAACTATTGTTGTAAGCAAATTCTACCAACGGCAAATATCTTTCCCAACTTCCTTGAAATTCCAATACACAACATCTGAGCATGTCTTCAAGAATCTGAATTACTCTCTCTGATTGTCCATCTGTTTGTGTATGAAAGGCAGTACTGAAATTTAACTTTGTACCTAATGCGTCTTGCAATTTTTGCCAAAACTGCGAGGTAAACCTTGGATCTCTATCCGAAATAATCGACAATGGTATTCCATGTAATCTAACAATTTCTCTAATATACTGATTCAGCCAACTTGTTAAGAGAATAATCCGCACGCATCGAAGGAATAAAATGAGTGACTTAGTTAATCTATCAACTATTACCCGGATGGCATCTTTTTTTTCCGAGTCAATGGCAATCCTGAAACAAAATCCATAGTAATCCGATCCCATTTCCATTCGGGAACCATAATAGGTGAAGTAATCCGAAGGTACTTGGTGTTCGACTTTCACTGTTGACAAATTAAGCATTTGGACACAAACTCGATATATCTCTTTTCATTCCATTCCACCATTACATTTTCTTCAAGTCATTATACATTTTCGTACTACCCGGATGAATCGAGAAATAACCACTATGTGCTTCTTGTAGGATCTTTTGAATTAATTCCTCATTCTTTGGTGCACAAATCCGATCTTTAAACATTAAGCACCCATCGAACCAATTACGAAAATCGACTCTGTATCAACTTCACACTATTTTCTCTTGGCTTGCAAATCTTGATCATCTTTTTGAGCTTCAGAAATCTCTTGTAAAAACCGGTTTTACTCTTAGCTCTGCTAGAATCGAACCATCATCTGACACTTTCAACCGAGTGTTCATAACTCTCAAAGCAAACAACAACTTTTCGCTCAAAGCATCAGCAACCACATTCGCTTTTCCCGGATGATAATCAATAACAAGCTCGTAATCTTTCAATAACTCCAACCATCTTCATTGTCTTAAATTCAAGTCTTTTGTGACATCAGTACTTAAGACTTTTATGGTGTGTATATACCCGGCACTTTTCACCATACAAATAATGTCGCCAAATTTTCAAAGCAAACACCACTGCAGACCAATTCCAAATCGTGAGTAGGATAATTCCTCTCATGAGGTTTTAAGCGCCTCGAAGCATATGCCACCACTTTTCCTTCTTGCATGAGCACACACCCCAAACCATTTAGAGAAGCATCACTATACACCACAAATTCTTTTTACGATTGGGAATTTGTACTAAACACTGGTGCCTCTGTTAATAATTTTTTAATTCTTCAAAACTCTGTTGACATTCTTCCGTCCATTCAAATTTAACATCCTTTCAGAGTAATTTAGTTATAGGAGCAGCAATTATAGAAAATCCATTTACAAACCGCTGATAATACCCAATAGCCCCAAGAAACTTCTAACTTTAGTTACATTTTTGGTGGCTTCCAATCAACAATGGCTGAAATTTTACTAGGATCAACCCGTATACCATCACTGAAACAATATGACCCAAGAATCCAACTTCCGTAGCCAAAATTCACTTTTACTAAACTTAGCATACAACCGCTTATCTCTCAAAGTTTGCAAAACTATCCTCAAATGCTCAGCATGCTCTGTATCATCTTTTGAATAAATTAAAATATCATCTATAAACACCACAACAAATTTGTCCAAGTATGGTCTGAATATGCGATTCATTAAATCCATAAACACAAAGTAGGAGCATTTGTCACCCGAATGGCATAACTAAAAATTCATAATGACCATACCTTGTTCTAAAAGCGGTTTTAGGCACATCCGACTCTTTTACTCATGATTGGTAATACCGGATCTCAAGTCAATCTTTGAAAACCATGTCGCTCCTTTTAGGTGATCAAACAAATCATCAATTCTTGGCAGCGGATATTTGTTTTTGATTGTCACCTTGTTTAAGCGGCGATAATCAACACACAACCTCATAGAACCATCCTTCTTTTTCACAAATAACACGGAGCACCCCAAGGTGAAAAACTCGGTCTCACAAAACCTTTATCACCAACTCTTGCAACTACGACTTTAATTCCTTCAACTCTGCTGGTGCCATTCTATACGGAGCAATCGAAATCGGATTTGTTCCGGTATCAAATCAATACCAAATTCTACTTCTCGATCGGAGGCAAACCCAGTAATTTTTCCGAAATACGTCCGCAAATTCGCACACAACCAAAGACCGATTCAACTTTCTTTTCAACTTCTTTTGTATTAATTACATACGCCAAATAAGCTTCATAACCCTTTCTCAAATATCTACGAGCCGACATCAAAGAAATCACACTAGACAATACCTCGATTTATCCGATTCAACCCGCAGAGTTTCACCGTTTTCACACTTTAATTCTATAACCTTTTCTTTGCAATTTACTATAGCATCATGCAATGTCAACCAATCCATACCCAAAATAACATCAAATTCATCAACGCAGCGGCAACATCAAGTCGTAGGAAAGTAATGATCCCGAATCATTAAAGGACATTTCTTACATACTTTATCAATGATCACACATTTGCCTAACGGATTCGACACTCTAATCATAAATTACGTGTTCTCAACGGTATATTCATACTAGACACCAATTTCATGCACACATATGAATGAGTAGAACGGGATCAATCAAAGCAATAACATTAACATTATAGAGAGAGAATGTATCGGTAATCACATCAGGTGAGGAAGCATCTTCACACGCTTTAATAGCATAAGTTCTAGCCGGAGCCCTTCCTTCAGGTCTAACTGGTGCATCCCTGGCTACATTCTTACTGCTTGCTTCGCTCCCAGCTTTTCTTGGATATCTTCCTCTCGAATCCGCCCCACTTATTTTTGTATTCTGAAATTTTTCTTTTTCAGCTCTCTCTGGGCAATCTCTAATAAAATGATCCGGAGAACCACATCGAAAACATTCATTTGCTCTACACGGACCAAAATGATTTCTACCACACCGCTGGCACTCAGGTTTAACAAATCTCGAGTTCCTTTTGTTCGCCAAGTAGTCCGGGATTTAGGACCCACATTTTGCTTCTTATAATTCCCATATGATTGCCCGGTGAAGCTTGGGAACGAGATTCATATTCCTTGACTTTCCAGTTCTTTGTGAAAATGAACTACTCATCGGTCTTTTCTTCCAATTTCTAGTCTCAGCCTCTACCTTTTTCTTTTCTTTAAGCAATTCTTCGGCCTTACAAGCTCGATCAACCAATACTACCATTTCTTTTAATTCAAGAATTCCAACAAATACCTTGATGTCTTCGTTGAGCCCGTCTTCAAATCGTCGGCACATCTTGGCCTCTGTAGGAACATACTCTCTGGCATACTTACTTAATCGAACAAACTCTCTTTCATATTCTGTAACCGTCATATTACCTTGCTTCAGCTCAAGAAATTCTTTACGCTTCTGATCAATAAATCTTTCACTAATATATTTCTTCTGAAACTCTTCTTGAAAGAATTCCCAAGTTATTTTCTCTTTCGGTACCACCGAAATCAAAGTCTTCCACCAATTATAAGCTGAATCCCTCAACAAAGATATAGCGCATTTCAAACATTCTTCAGGTGTACAAGATAATTCGTCAAATACCCGGATAGAATTTTCAAGCCAGAACTCTGCTTTCTCGGCATCATCATCAATATTTGCTTTAAATTCTTCGGCCCCTTGCTTGCGAATTCTATCAACTGGAGTTCGTGAAATTTCATCGAGATCCATACCTTGAGGCGTGGGGAGTGCAGGTTGAGGAATTGGGGAGGTGGGGAGGTTGTACATTTGGGTTCGTGCATTGAACGAACTCAGTGTACCATGCACTCATCATTTGGAGAAAGGCTTCCCGACCCTTTCTCCTCCTCCACGACCAACATAGGAGGTGGATTTTCAGATCGGCGCTGCTCCTTCAGCCGAGGTGGCGCATTACTCTCTACTTCATCGCCACACTGGATCGGGATCCATTTACTAAAAAAATCATTTAAAAAGGTCGAAGTCGTCACACTATCACAATTTATACATATGGCATGTATAGCAAAATCCGTACATACAACACGTAGTCCGAGAACTGACTAAACCTACTCTGATACCACTAAATGTAACGCCCCCACGCCCGAGACCGTCGCCGGAGTCGAGTATGAGGTGTTACTAAGCTTAATTTAACAGTTTTAGAACTTTGGATTATTTGTTTCTACATTCACAGTTTTTAAGCTACTTGCGTCACAGTCACAAGAAAAATCATATCTCGAGTTAAAAAACTCGAAATTAAGATCCGTAAATTTTCCTTGAATCTAGACTCATATACCTATCTACTAATTTTTTTCTAGAATTTTTGGTTGATCCAATTAGTACAGTTTATTAGTTAAAGTTACCCCTGTTTCAGGACTTGACTGGTTTGACCTCTGTTTACTACGAACCACATTTCTCTCTGTAAAAAATTCATATGACTATGAGGTTTGTTTCTACTAAAACTAGACTCAATAAGGATTCTAAGGATATAAAATACACCACCTAATTATATCTTTAAAATTTATAGTGAATTTCTAAACTTGGAACAGGGGATTTAGAAACTGTTACGACCCTGTTTCACTAAAATTCAAATATCTTTTAACATATAATTCCTTTACCTATTTCATTTGTTTCATGTGAAACTAGACATAATAAGCTTCAATTTGATATATATTCCATCACCAGATTAAATTTCTATGATTTTTAGTAAATTTTCAAACTCGGGTCAGTGTTGCTGCAGTATTCTGTTTATGGCAAATTTCATCCCTTTTATGAGTTTTTATGCACTAAGTATCTTAATAATTTTCCTTAACATCAAACATAATCTAAACTAACCATTTTCATAATTTATCATTGTCAAACATTTTCTCAACCATTCCATCACCATATCATAAGATCATTTACACAAAATAGGTATATTGCTATACATGCCATACTTAAATTTACAAGCCATTTACCAAAAGTCTTAGGATAGTGTGGTGAGCCTTCAACCTATCCCGACTCTGAGCTAGCTTGTCCAAAACTACAATGAGTAAGAAGGAGGGAGTAAGCATAAATGCTTAGTAAGTTCATATGCAAATAATAAGTAACATAACAAGCAAGTCATACCAATCAACATTAGCATGCATCACTAAAACACATATCACATTTCTAATCATTTTTCATCATCTTATTACCTTATCGTGATTGTATCAATACTCAACCCGAGGGTTAAATACATACCTGTCCAAAATATCCATTTCACATCACTTACCAATACGTCTCTTTACATCTCGAATATTCCTCCAATTGAGTAGAACTTTACCCGTTGAACACATCGGAATATAATTTGGATACATGGATAACTTGCACATAAGTGCCATATATGCAATCAAGCAATCATGTAACCCGCCCATAAGCGAACTCGGACTCAACTCAACGAGCTCGGGCGTTCGCATCCATAAGTGAACTCGGACTCAACTCAACGAGCTCGGATGCCTAGTTACATCTCTCGAACTCGGACTCAACTCAACGAGTTCGAACATTCGCATCCATAAGTGAACTCGGACTCAACTCAACGAGCTCGGATGCTCAACCATCCTAGTGACATGTCACTTGTATCCTAATCTATTCCTAAGGTTCAAACGGGATTTTCCTTGAACACTTATCCTTGCCGTCTTCCATAGAATGCCGATACCGATACTCGATAGTATTTCACATTTTCCAAGTATATCACATAATTTACATATTATTTGAAATTAACCACAAAGCATACATTTCATAATAAAATTCAGCATCACATATATTTAACATCAATAACTTAAAAATAACAATTATGCTACATTATTTACACGTGAACTTACCTTGGTACCAAAATACAAAGATTTTGCAATTTAGTCCACAATCTTTTCTTTTCCTCGATTGAGGTCGATTCCACGTCTTTCTTGATCTAAAATAACACCTTTAGCTTATTTAATACTCACATTATCAAATTAATCCTTAACTCAAATTTTGGCAAAATTACAATTTTACCCCTAAACTTTTGCATATTTACATTTTTGCCCCTAGGCTCGGGATTAAACTTTATTCCTTATTCTTATGTTTTACAACATGCTGATCACTTTTCTCTTCTATGGAAACATCAAATTCTCACTCTAACATGTACTTGTGACTATTAGGTATTTTTACCGATTAAGCCCTTTTACTCGTTTTTGCTTAAAATCGAGTAGTACAAGTTGTCTAACATAATTTAAAACTTCATATTCTATCATAAAACACCAAAATACACAAATTTCACCTATGGGTATTTTTCCAAATATGAACCCTAACTAAAATTATTGCTAGCATAAGCTTAATCGAGTTATCAGGATTTCAAAAACGTAAAGAACATTAAAAAGCGGGGCTTGGAATCACTTACTATGGAGCTTGGAAGCTTGAAACAAACCCTAGCTATGGAGAACCCTTGAAATTTCGTCCTAATGAAGAAGATGGACAAAAATTGGCTTTTAATTTTGTTTTTAATTCATTTTAATAACTAAATGACCAAAATGCCCTTACTACTAAACTTTCCAAAAATTCCTTCCATGTCCTAATTTTGTCCATGAACTTAAAATTGGTCAAATTGCTATTTAAGACCTCTTAATTAATATTTCAATGCAATTTCATACTAGAAACTTCTAGAATGCAAGTTTTGCAACTTATTCGATTTAGTCCCTACTTTCAAATTAAGTATTTTATGCATAGAATTTCTTCACGAAATTTTCACACAATCATGTAATCATATCATAAACCTCAAAATAATTATAAAATAATTATTTCTATCTCGGATTTGTGGTCACGAAACCACTATTCCGATTAGGCCCTAATTCGGGATATTACAAAACGTGACAGAACTAACTAGTAAAATTGAAAAAGCAAAATGCCAAAAACTGAAAGAAAACCCCTCCCCAACACCAATCGGCCAAAAGAAAAACAATAGCTCTTGAGCACCCTTAGCTGAATTTGCACACTCTAGCTTCCCTATTCGGCTACAACACTGTCCAAGTTTGAAATTCCTTGATTCACTCCACCCTTTTCTCCATAATCCACTTCTTCAAATCCCCAACGACCAACATCCTATCCCTTGATCCCCTCCCCTTTTACCAAGTCCACAACCACCCCAGGAGAGTTTTAATCCAACTCTACCTCTATCACCTCATGGGAATAAAATAAATGTACCTTGCAAATCATGGGATTTGAACTCAAGATCCCCTTCCACCATAATGACGCCATAACCACTAGACCACATGCTTCCTTGTGATAGATTTTAACCACTAATATTTATAAGGCCTACAAGCTAAAGCCAAGGTTCACTTAAGGGAAAAACTAAAATTTTGCTAAAGCCTAAATTTGAACCCAGGACTTCTCAGACATTCCCAAAGACACCCAATTCACTTAACCACCACACCAAACATGCAATTTGTGTCACTTCCTTGCTCAACTAAAATATTTATAAGCTGCCTACTAATAGATCCCACGCTGAAGGCGTAATACTTCTAGGCCCAAAATTTGGGGCGTTACAGCTTCATGTAGAATTTTCTGAATAAGCTCAAGATTCTTTGGTACACAAAATCTACCCCAGAACATTAAACAATCATCATATCCAATCTGATAGTCTGAATCAGCAATCGACTCGCATTGTACTCTTTTAGCTTGTAACTCGTCGTCACACTTCCGAGCTTCACAAATTTGCTGAAAAAATAACGGTTTAGCTTTTAACTCAGCTAAAATTGAACCATCATCAGTCAAGGTTAACTGTGTACTCATCGTTCGCAAAGCAAATAAAGATTTTCTACTTAGAGCATCCACGACTACATTCTCTTTCCCCTGATGATAATCAATCACTAACTCGTAGTCTTTCAGCAACTCTAGCCATCTTCGTTGTCGCAAATTCAAAAATTTCTGAGTCATTATATACTTCAAACTTTTGTGGTCGGTAAACATACGACACTTCTCACCAAATAAATGATGTCTCCAAATTTTTAATGCGAACACAATAGCGGCCAATTCTAAGTCGCGCGTCGGATAATTCTTTTCATGCAGTTTCAATTGTTTGGAAGCATAAGTTATCACTTTGCCCTTTTACATCAAAACACATCCCAAACCGTTCAATGACGCGTCGCTGAAAATCCTAAACTCTTTACTCGATTCAGGCTGAACTAAAACTTGTGCCTCAGTTAACAATGCTTTCAACTGTTCAAAACTCTGTTGACATTTCTCGGACCACTCAAACTTTACATCTTTCTGTAGCAATCAAGTCATCGGTGTAGTGATCATTGAGAATCCTTTTACAAAACACCAATAGTAGCCAACTAATCCTAGAAAACTTCTAACTTTGGATACATTTCTTGGTGGTTTCTAGTCAACAAATGTTGAAATCTTACTCGGATCAACTCGGATGCCTTCCACTGAAACAATATGTCCTAATAATCCAACTTCTCGGATCCAGAACTTGCATTTACTGAATTTAGCAAATAGTTACTTATCTCTCAATGTTTGTAATACAATTCTCAAATGTTCAGCATACTCAGACTCATCTCGGGAATAGATTAGAATGTCATCAATGTACACAACAACAAATCTGTCTAAATACAGTCTAAAGATTCAATTCATCAAATCCATAAAAATTACAGGAGTGTTAGTTAATCTGAATGGCATAACAAGAAATTCATAATGCCTGTATCTTGTTGTGAATGTAGTCTTCGGCTCATTTGAATCTTTAACTCGCAACTAATAATAACCAAATCTCAGATCAATCTTCGAAAATACTGTTGCTCCTTTCAACTGATTGAGCAAATCATCAATTCTTGGCAAAGGATACTTATTCTTAATTGTAACCTTGTTGAGCTAATGATAATCGATACACAGTCTCATCGATCCATCTTTCTTCTTTACGAACAAAACTGGTTCACCCTAGGGCAAAATACTAGGTCATGCAAAACCTCTATCTGTTAACTCTTGCAATTGGGATTTCAACTCTTTCAATTCTTTTGGAGCCATTCTATGCAGAGCAATCGATATCAGTGATATTCCCGATACTGAGTCAATAGAAAATTCAACCTCTCTGATCGGTGGCAACCCAGGCAACTCTTCTGGAAACAAATCCAGATATTCACAAACTACTGGTACTAACTCAATCTTCGATTCAAAAACTTTTGTATCCAGCACATATGCAAGGTAAGCATCACAACCTTTTCTTACATATTTCTGAGCTAACATCAACGATATCACAATAGGCAACTCACTCGATTCATCAGATTCAATGTGAATAATTTCATTATTCTGACATTTCAATTCAATAGTCTTTTTATCTACAATTCACAACAACATCATGCAGAGTTAACTAATCCATATCCAAAATCACATCGAATTCATCAAATGGTAAAAACATTAAATTTGCCAGAAAATAGTAAGCCTAAGTCCTCATGCTTTACCAACTAGGACATACTTGCCTAAGGGGTTTGATACTTTAATCACAAATTTGGCAGACTCAACATGCAAACTCTTACTAGACACTAATTTCATATAGATATATGAATGAGTCAATCCAGGATCAATCAAAGCAATTACATTAGTGTCATAGAGAGAAAATGTACCGATGATAATATCTGGTGACGACGCATCTTCTCGAGCATGAATAGCATAAGCTCTAACTGGTGCTCTAGCCTCGGATCTCACAGCTGAGTCCTTTTTCACTCCTTTGCTACTAGTCACATTTCTCGTATTTCTAGGTGGTCTCCCTCTAACAGCTGTATTACTCGATCTTGCATTCTTAAATTTGTCTTTCTCAGTTAACTCAGGACAATCCCGAATAAAGTGATCTAATGAGCCACATTTGAAACAACGTTTATTATTCATCCAGCAGTCTCCAAAATGCCATCTTCCACACTGTTGACACTCGTGTTTGTTGGTTCTAACACTACCAACACTCGATACTGAAGTGGCTTGAGCTTTAGGACTCATATATTGTTTCCCATGATCTCTATTAGAATATCCCATTGAAGCTGTCAAATAATTATACGAATCCCGTGATTTCTTCGACGAAGAGTGATAGGGTTTGCTGATCAACCTCTTTCTCGTATCTCTAGCCTCAAAATCATCTTTTCTCTTTTCTTTACCAAGTTCTTCGACTTTGCATGCTTTATCGACTAACATAACAAATTCTTTTAACTTTAGAATCTCGATTAAAATTCTAATGTCTTCGTTCAACCTAACTTCGAATCATTTACACATAATTGCCTTTGTGGAAACACATTCTTGAGCATATTTATTGAGTCTCACAAACTTTAATACGATCCTAGCTAGGGAAGCTACTATCGATCTCATTGAGATACCTTTAGGACCCATCACTCGGTCTCGTTCTAAGAAGTTCCAAGAAGCTCTTTCGAGCTATATTGATTGAGCATGGGGAGAAGAAGTGGAGGGCCTTATTGATCACTCATGGAGCTCAACAACATGCCTCCCATACAGTTTAATAAGAGCTCAATTTTAGTTTTCATTCTTGAGCTGATTAGTTGCTGGAATTTACTTTAATTAACTTCAGTTATTTTAGTTTAAGTAATTAATGTGTCTTGAGTTTATTTAATATGTCTAAGTATATACGACAATTAATATGTCTTAAGATAATTAATTTGTTCTAATTAGTACAACCATTTAATTTGTCTTGAGTTATTTAATTTGTCTTAGTTTATATAGCTATTTAAAGTGTATTAAGTTTAGAAAACTTAATTGCGTCATTGATTATGTCCTTACCGAATTTATTTAGTGTTCATAGGTAATCAATTCAGTTGAATCAGCTAGCTTAGGTGCAAATTAAAGAATTAAAGAAGAGTATGCATTTGGCTAATGCATGGGATGACAATTAAATGATAACCAGCTGGTTTCTCTTCTCTAAGGGACTGTTCGTGGATACCAATGGACAAACACACATTCACATTAGTCCATTCAGCTAGCAAGTGAGTTCACACCATGAGAGCTGTTCAAATTTGTTTGTTAACATTTAGAAGCTAATGGAGTTCAAGTATTCACACCAATTGGGCTGTTCGTGCGCTTAAACTGCCATTATTTTGGCTATTGTTTATTCGACTGCCCAAGGAAGAATTAAAGGCTGTTCATAACTCTTTAGCTGAACAATCATTGAACAAATTCAGCTTAGCTCATCAAGTCAATTAATTAGCTGAATTGGAAGACTAAATGAACTACCCATTAGCGTCACCTAGGCATAGGTTTCACCAAAGGACTTGTAATCATTTAGGGAGCTAGTTCAGCTCATTAATAGCTCAATTTGAGCTTATTGTAAGTGTCCATTAGGCTGGACTTAGCTCAAGCCTATAAATATTTTGTTCATTGCTGGTTGTAAGGATTTTTTGATCAATTTATGAAATACTTTTGTTCTTTTGTGAGAATTCAACTCCCATTTTTCTCTCTTGGACTGAATCGACTTATCAAGCTCAGCTTGTCACGTTATTTGTAACACCCTAAACCCGGCCCAAACGTTATGGCCAGATCTAGCGTGTCACATTGAAGTGTTTTATCGAAAACCTTATTTTCATTGAAAACCCTTCTTTAAATAAAAACTATTCCTCCTTGTATGATAACAATTACTTTGTAAAATCTCTTTTCAGTTACGAAAGCTTTATTTAAAACAAATCATTTACGAAAACTTGTCATTTAAAAATTGAGTTGCGGAAACGCGGTATTTAAAAACAGTTATGGTTTAGGAAAACCATGTTCTACTTCCAATAAAAAAATATTAATCCTAATTTGAAATAAAAACCAGAGGAAAGGCCTTATTACAATCCGGACTAAAATAACTTAAAATACTAGAAATTATATGCTAAAGAAAACAAGTCCAAGTCGTCTTGCTAGCTGGCCACCTCGGAGTCCTTCCTACCGTCGAACCACCTACTGAGGATCACTTGAGAAAAATAAAAGAGGGGGTGAGTTTTCGAAAACTCAGTGTGTACAACCCTCGGCAAATAGAAAAGCATGCACTAGCAAGTCTTTTCAGGCTTGGGCCCAATTCAATATCAGAACAGATGTAAAGCAATCAAATATGCACGGATTCCACCCATCCAACTACTACACACCGTCTCCATCCCTCGATACACACCATGTGGGGATATAAATATCGACCCACCCATCCGATACACTCCAATGGTAGCCCGGTTGCGGTACTACCTAACGTTGTAGCAAAGCTGCTAATCATATATTGGGCTTAAAAGGCCATCGATGGATCCACGGTAGTCAAGCAACCATGCGATCCTCATATACTTCCTCCGTTCCATAATTCCCAACCCATATGAAACCTAAACAAAATATCATATGAATGTAGTAGGTATACATGTAACATCCATAAATCTTACATTCAACACATAGGGGTATTTTAGTCATTTTCGCCCTTAAGGGCTTTTCCGTAATTTCTCTTTATTATGGGTTATTACTTACCTTGGCCCGTTAGCAAGTCCTCATTGGCTAAAGTGAACAGATACTATGCACCAGGTAGGGATCCAGAGAAGAGGAGGTGGGTCAATAAGACCGCTTAAGTACCAGGCTCTCCCTAGATCCAATCCTAAACATGCATATACCCATTGCCACACTTTAACCTTATGGCTTGTCCACGGTCACAATTAATTAATTAATTAAGTTTTATGTCTGTTTAAGAAGTTATCAGATACTAGGCCCAAAACCCCTTACAAAGCCCAAACGAGTCTACATACATGTATATGGCCCACTAGGCCCAATCTCATTCATATGGCCTATTAGGCCCAAATCACATTCGTATGGCCCATTAGGCCCAAATCACATTCATATGGCCCGTCAAGCCCAATCACATTCATAGTCATGCAATCATATGATTTTTCATCACTTAGTAACAAATTGCCAATTTTGCCTATTATGGGCCCTACAGCCCATCGGGCCCATTTAGCCCATTCTGGCTCGGTTGGCCAATACATGGCCCAAGTCCACAGAATCGTTCATGGGGCCTCTGGTAACCTATTGATTTTTCCCTTACAAGGGTTCGCACACTCACAAGTCTATTGTAGCCAAACTTCTGGCTTTTTGGCATTCTGGCTTTTCGGTATTTCAGGATTTATCAATCTACTGTTTGTGTGCAGTGTATGTACACATCTGGTACTAAAACGTCCTGCGACCTCCTTAGCCATGAACTTAAAAATGATGTCACTCAATGATTAATCACACACTTATCAAATACGATCACCAAAACCCAAAAATCTCACTTGAACGACAAGCCTTAACAACCCTTCCTTGATCACTAATCACGAGTATTTCTTAAATCTGCATCAATCTTAATCATTAAAACTATTTTTTATTTCAGATTTTGGAAAAGCCGAAGTCCCTAAAGGCTTAGGGAGGCTGTCGATTGGGTCTTCTAACTCTAAGGGTTGTGATGATTATTTTGTTTTAGTGTGATCTAGAGACTGCTGATCAAAGGGTTGGACAAGCGAAATGACTGGATCTTGATCTAGTCACTACTTTCCGCAAATGTAGGATCGCTAGTGCCTAAAGTGTTGTTGGCCGAATATGGTAAAGGGATAAGTGCAAAAATTATTTTCAATACTTAGATTGACGTGTTAGTAATCCAACTGTAGGCAACTTGTGTGAGGAACTCGTCAGCATATCATCGCAAACAGGTGTGTAACTGACACCCTCTCATAGACTAGATCGACAAAAGCCGAAAAGCTAAAAAGCTAAAATACCGAAAACTGGTATTTTGGGGACTTGCGAGTGTACGAATGCTCGTGAGATTGATAGTTTAACGTATATGGTAAATTAAAGTGATAAGACTGCTGAGTGTACGATTCCGTGTATTTCGATATTTTGGGCTTAATGGGCCAACGGGCCCAATTTGGTAAGAACACCTGGTAAGTGTTTCTGTTAGTATGTAAATGGCTATGATATGCATGATAACCTTAAGAATAGTTAAATTACTAGAATACCCCTATGTATGGAAAATTACCTTTATACCCCTAGGTGCAAAATGACCATTATACCCCTAGGGTTAATTCTGATTGAAAAGCATGATGATCTGATTCTGTATGATGTATGCCATGATTGTATATCTGTTGCATGGGGACATGGGTTATATTATGGGAAAGCGTCCTAGTGGCTATGCCACAATTATCTGATCTGGTGGCTCTGCCATATTTATCTGTTCTGGTGGCTCTGTCACAATTATCTGTATCTGGTGACTCTGTCACGTAATCTATTTCTGGCAGCCATACTGCAAATTCTATGGCGTGTAGCGGTTGGGTGGGTCGAGTAGTCTCTCCACATGGTGAAAGGTTGGTAAGGGGGTGTATATAGTTGGATATGGGTTGGGTTTATGCATTTCCATGTAATATCTGTTCTGTATCTGCTATAGGCCTATGGGCTTCATTCTGTAATCTGTTCTGGGCTAAGGCCAACTTAATCTGTTTCTGTGGTTTGAGCTGATGTAGGCTATAGTTGGGTTATTTTACACACTGAGTTCCCCAAACTCACCCCTTTATTTTCATCCACGCAGGTAATCCCCAACCATAGTAGGCTTGGAGCTGTGAGGGATTCGGAGTGGCCACCCGTTCTGAAAATTTTAGTTTTCTTCTGGTGAATTAGACATTTTCTTCTTATTTACTTTTATGATTTGGGTTTTCGTTGTAATAAGGCTGCTCTAATTATTTTTAACAGTTTTGATATGTTTTGATAAGATAGACATGCTTTATTTTCAACTGTCAAAATTGATTAGCGTTAGGGCGCGTTTTCAAGAATAGTAATTGATTTCAAAACAACACGACAACAAGCAAAGCTTTCGCTATGAAAACTTTTTTCCAAAACTAACCACTTTTCTTAAAATGGATACAATCGAATTGGTTTTCTAAGAATACACTCGAAGTTAAGGTGTGGCAATAGCGGTGTGCATGTCTAGGATTGGATCCGAAGGGAGCTTGGTACTTAAGCAGTCCGATGGACTCACCTCCTCTTTTCCGGTTTCCTCCCTGGGGCACAGCTTCCATTCACTTTAACATTTAAAGAAACCATACTTTAAACACTAAGTAAGTTTTTCTAGATTAAAAATACAAAAGGTTTTGAACGCTTCGATGTGGCACGTCGGATCCAGTCATAACGTCTAGGCTGGGTTTGGGGTGTTACATTTAGTGGTATCAGAGCCAATTTGCAACAACTTGGCTATAGAATGGGTTACAAAAATAAAGCTTTTTGAAAATAAGAATTTTATAAAGATTGCAAAAACTCAGTTTTCAAAATCTACATCTTTAGAAGGTGGCATCCCAAATCTCTAGCCTAAGCCTGTAAGTATTACTCTGAACTTTTCTGAATATTTTTTGAATTATATGTTTATACTTTATTAGGATACTCTAGTTAGGGTGATACTGAAAAACTGTAGAAAAGTTGATAATAGATTGAGACTGTAGCTAGACTGCGATTCTACGAAAACAAACTTTGAATTACTATCTATTCATAAAACCTCTGAACAAACACTGGAATATTTAATTGATGCATAAAATTCGTAATCAGATAAAACGATATGAGTACGAGAGCAGCTCGTGGAAGAGGCCGTGGACGTAGTCGCGATAGTGCTAGAGCAGGAATTGCATCTTCTGGGCATATGCTAACGGCGGAGGCACCAGTACCACTAGCAACGGAAGTGGAGTCTCATGATCGTGGTGCCGGGGATGACGCCCTGTCACAGGCAATGCTTCTTGTTTTGGAAAGGGTTACCGGGGTAGGTACCGGTAATGGAATTCGAGGATTTATTTCTGAGCGACTCCGGGCTAACGGAGCGGAGATCTTTAGGGGCGTATCTGGTGTAGCCCCAAATGTGGCAGAATATTGGTTGGAGGCCACGAGGCGGATTATGGATGACTTGACTGCTCTCGTGGGAGTAGGTCAAGAGGCTGTGATCGTTGTTACGAGACGAGGCTTATCAGTGGTGGCTCACTGTGAGAGATGGGAGCCCAGCTGACAGGATAACTTGGGAGCTATTTAAGACAGTCTTCAAAGGGAAATATGTTGGGGCGAGTTATGTAGACGTCCGCAGGAAGGAATTCTTGAATCTAGTGCAAGGAGGTAAAACAGTTGCTGAGTATGAGGCTGAGCCGGTATGCCGTGGGAATAGTCGCTACGGAGTATGAGTGTAGTGTGCGCTTCGAGGATGGTCTTAGAGATGACCTTAGGGTGTTGATCACTCCACAGAGGGAACGTTACTTTGCGGTTTTAGTGGAGAAAGCTAAAATAGCTGAGGAAGTGAAGCGTGCTGAGAGGCAGAATCGCGAGAAGGAGCGGAACCGTTTCCAGATGGATTCAAGACCTTCGGGTGGTGCAAATAGGAATGTCAAGCGAGCAAGAGTGGAAGAGCCAATTTGGGCAGTTTCGATGAACGTGGTTAGACCACCAATCTGTGGAGACTGTGGTAAGGTACATCTGGGCAAGTGTAGGAAATGTTCCGATGTTTGTTTCCGATGCGGATCTATGGAACATAGAGTCAAAGACTGTCCTCGGAGAACAGATCAGGTTCAAGTTACTGAATAGAGGGTTGCTCATCCAGTGATAGGTGGACCACAACCACCGAGAGGACGTGGATAAGAAAGGGGCAGAAATGGAAATGGTCGAGGTCGAGGGGCACCTGGCAGGGGTGTTGGAAATGCTGAGGCTCGACAGCCAGTGTTGGTGTATGCAGCTCATCATCGAGAGGAGGGCGATGCACCCAACATTATAACTAGTACGTTTTTGATTTCTAGCACCACGTATACTACTTTGGTGGATATTGGATCTACTCATTCTTATGTTGCATGTGCCATATCTGGGTCGTTGGTGTGCACTCTGAGAAGATTGTGAGTGGGGTATCTGTACTAAGTCCTTTGGGTCACTCGGTTAGGGTAGACAAACTATATAGAGATGTGCCCTTAGAAACTCAAGGTAATGTTTTCTCTGGAGACTTGATGAAGTTATCGTTCGGAGAATTTGACCTCATTCTAGGAATGGACTACCTTGTTAAGCATAGAGCGACTCTAGATTTTGCTGCTAAACGAATGGTGTTAAGGACCATAGAGGGAGAAGAGGTTATGGTGATAGGTGAGCGAAGGGATTATGTATCCAATGTGATGTCGGCATTATAAGTCAAAAAATGGATTCGTAAAGGTTGTGAGGTCTATTTAGCATTTGTAAGTCAGTCAGAAGATAAGGGACTAACAGTGAATAAGGTTAGAACCGTGAAGGAGTTCCAAGATTTTTTCTAGAAGAGCTTCCGGGATTGCCTCCGAACCAAGAAGTCGAGTTTAGAATCGACTTGTTACCTGGAATGGCACCTGTGTCCATCACACTGTATAGGATGGCACCGAAGGATTTAGTGGAGTTAAAAGCACAAATTCAAGAGTTATTGGATAGAGGCTTTATTAGGCCAAGCGTGTCTCCATAGGGAGCACCGGTGCTATATGTGAAGAAGAAGGATGGGACGATACGAATGTGTATTGATTATCGCCAGTTGAACAAACTAATAATTAAGAATAAGTACCCACTGCCAAGGATTGACGATCTATTTGACCAACTTAGAGGAGCTTCTGTATTTTCCAAGATCGATCTTCGATCTGCATATCATCAGTTAAGGGTCAAAGAGGCAAATATTCATAAGACGGCATTCAGGACTCGGTATGGACATTACGAGTTTCTGGTTATGCCATTTGGACTGACGAACGCTCCTGCAGTGTTTATGGATCTGATGAATTGTGTATTCCAACCATTCTTGGATCAGTTAGTAGTCATCTTTATTGATGATATTCTGATATATTCTGAAACGGAAGTGAAACATGATGAGCATCTCCGCATTGTGCTGCAAGTATTAAGAGAGAAGGAACTCTATGCGAAGTTTAGCAAATGTGAATTCTAGTTCAGGGAGGTAACCTTCTTAGGACATGTTGTCTCTACCGAGGGGATCAAGGTGGACCCTCGAAAGATTGAAGCGATTTTCAAATGGAAGCCACCTAGGACGGTGTCAGAAATTCAGAGTTTCCTAGGGTTGGCAGGACACTACAGAAGGTTTGTGAAAGATTTTTCTGTGATGGCAACGCCTCTGACGAAACTCATTAGGAAAGAAGTACCGGTTGTTTGGACAGAGAAGCAGCAGGAAGCTTTGAGAAGTTAAAGAAAGTTCTGACTGAAGCACCTGTGTTAATCCAGTCGGAGTCTAGGAAGGATTTTACCGTGTCCAGTGACGCATCACATGTGGGTTTGGGCTGTGTTTTAATGCAAGAGGGTAAGGTGGTTGCTTATGTGTCACGACAGCTTAAGCCTCACGAAGGAAACTATCCTACACATGATCTGGAATTGGCAGCAGTGATCTTTGCACTTAAGATTTGGAGACATTGCTTGTACGGAGAGAGGTGTGTTATATACACAGACTATAAGAGTCTTAAGTATTTGCTGACTCAGAAGGAACTGAACCTTAGGCAGAGGAGATGGATAGAATTGCTTAAGGATTATCATTGTTCGATTGAGTATCACCCAAGTAAGGCTAATGTGGTAGTTGATGCTCTAAGTCGTAGAGCTGTATCTGATCTGAGTGCGATGTTTGCTCATCTGAGTCTGTATGATGATGGTAGTCTATTGGCTGAGTGGCAAGTAAGGCCAACCTGGGTGGATCAGATTAAGGAAAACCAGTTAAAGGATGATTCTTTGGTTGCTCGTTTCCAACAAGTTAAGAAAGGGGAACCCTCTGAGTTTGGGTTGAATAGTGAAGGGGTTCTGTGTTTCCGAGGAAGAATTTGTGTTTCGAAGGACTCTGACTTGAGGTAGACAATATTAAAGGAATCTCATGGAGGACTTTGTGCTATGCATCCTGGACGAAATATGTTGTATCACAACTTGCGAGAATTTTATTGGTGGCCTGGGCTGAAACGAGAAGTAACGGAGTTTGTGGGAAAATGTTTGACATTCTAGCAAGTGAAAGCTGAGCATCAACTACTTTCTGGACTTTTGCAGCCAGTAAAGATACCACTTTGGAAGTGGGAGAGGGTAACTATGGACTTTGTGAGTGGACTACCCTTGACACTAATGAAGAAGGACTCGGTTTGGGTGATTGTAGATAGGTTGACCAAATCGGCCCATTTTATACCTGTCCGTACTGACTTTTCACTTCAGAACTTAGCCAAGTTGTATGTGGCGGAGATTTTGTGACTTTATGGTGTCCCAGTTTCAATTATCTCCGACCGGGATCCTAGATTCACATCTCAATTTTGGCAGAAGTTGTATGAGGCGTTAGGGACGCGATTGAACTTTAGTCTGACTTTCCATCCAGGTGATGATGGTCGAAAAGGGTTATTCAGATTCTGGAGGACATGTTGAGGGGTTGCGTTATTGACTTCCGAGATAGTTGGGAGGACTATTTACCGTTGGCAGAATTTGCGTACAATAACAGTTATCAAGCGAGTATTAGAATGGCACCAGATGAAGCGCTGTATGGACATAGGTGTCGTACACCCAGTTGTTAGACCGAACTGGGAGAATGACAAGTTCTTGGACCGAAGTTGGTAGCTGATACTGAAGATAAGTTCAAGGTAATCAGAGATCGGTTAAAGGAAGCATCTGATAGGCAAAAGTCGTATGAAGAAGCGTAAGGAGATTGAGTGCTCAGTGGGTGATATGGTCTTCTTGAAGGTTTCTCCTTGGAAGAAGATATTAAGGTTTGGAAAGAAGGGCAAGTTGAGTCCGCGGTTCATTGGGCCTTATCGGGTTTTGAAGCGAGTAGGATCAGTGGCATACCAATTGGAGTTGCCTCCAGAGTTAGACAGGATTCACGATGTTTTTCACGTCTCCATGTTAAGGCGATATCGTTCTAACCCTACTCATGTCGTGCCGGTTGCAGAGATTGAGGTGCAACCTGACTTGACTTTCGAGGAAGAGCCTGTGCAGATATTGGACCGTGAGGTTAAGGTTCTGAGAAGGAAATCTGTTCCATTAGTGAAAGTGCTTTGGCATAATCATGGCAGAGAGGAAGCTAATTGGGAGCCAGAAGAGGCGATGTGACAACAATACCCTCATCTGTTCGGACCAGGTAAATTTCAAGGACAAAATTTCTTTAAGGAGGGTAGAGTTGTAACGCCTCAATTTTTGGGATTTTTGGGATTTTTGAGAATTTTGGCAAATTTTAGAATTTCGGTGTTTTGACTGCTTGGTGTAGGTCTAATTATGCTAGTGGGCCTCTAGAAGGCCCAAGTTTAAATTAAAATCTGGTAATTTTAATTTATTTTATTTCTAAAGGGAAAAGGAAATCAGGTACATTGGGCCTTTAAGAAATTAATTGGTAAGATAAGCCACAAGAGGGCATGTGGCAAAGTGGCATGTGACGCCACTAGGAAGGCTATAAAAATGGCGTATGGATGATAGGGGAGAGCCAAGGTTCAAGTCGCAAGGTAAGCAAATTATAGTAATTAATTTTTATGAACAGAAAGGGGATGTGATAGAGCTCAAGTGGAAGTAGGAAGAGTTTGAGCTGCTCAGGAGACTGAGTAAGGAGAGGATAAGGGAGAGGATTTAGGAGCTGATTAAGGAGGATGGTGTTGGCCGAATAGTGGACTCTTGAGGAGCAAGAGTTGGCCGGCCAAGGGTTTCTGTAGAGGGAAAATTCGGCTAGGTCTATTGGGAGCTATTAATTTCGGCATTTGGAAGTGTTGTGCTGTTTGCTGACCAATCTTCCTCTTTTTCTTTTCCCTTCTTCTCTTCTTTTCTCTTCATCTATTCTCTTTTCTTCTTCTTTTCCTCCATAACCGAATCTTTGAACCAATCTACTCATCCCCACTTCTCTACCCTCGTTTCTAAGCCTTATAGCCGAATATCTTAAAAGCCAATATCCCGAAAGCCTATATTTCTTTTGTGCCGATTTCTTCTAGCCAAACCCTCTTATTTTTCTCCATCTTGTTGACCGATTCTCTCATCCTCTAAACCCCAAATTTCTGTTGACAGCACTACTGCAAAACCCTCATACTTCATCTTTCTCTACACAGTTACAAAAAGCTGAAAACATCGTAAGTCATAGGGGCATAGTTGAATCTTTAGACCATTAAAGGCTTGATTTCTGCTAACATTTGAGGGGTTAGATCTACATCAGTATCGAGTAGGAATTAAGTGGAATCGTTGACTGAAGAAACCGGTGGTAAGTCTTTCAAAACTATTTTTTATTTCAGATTTTGGAAAAGCCGAAGTCCCTAAAGGCTTAGGGAGGCTGTCGATTGGGTCTTCTGACTCTAAGGTTTGTGATGATTATTTTGTTTTAGTGTGATCTAGAGACTGCTAATCAAAGTTTTGGACAAGCGGAACGACCGGATCTTGATCTAGTCGCTACTTTCGGCATAGGTAGGATCGCTAGTGCCTAAAGTGTTGTTGGCCGAATATGGTAAAGGGATAAGTGCGAAAATTGTTTTCGATACTTAGATTGACGTGTTAGTAATCCAACTGTAGGCAACTTGTGTGAGGAACTCATCAGCATATCATTGCAAACAGGTGTGTAACTGACACCCTCTCATAGACTAGATCGGCAAAAGCAGAAATGCCAAAAAACTAGTATTTTGGGGACTTGCGAGTGTGTGAATGCTCGTGATATTGATAGTTTAACATATATGGTAAATTGAAGCGATAAGACTGCTGAGTGCACGATTTCGTGCATTTTGATATTTTGGGCTTAATGGGCCAAAATTGGGATAATGGGCCAACGGGCCCAATTTGGTAAGAACACCTGGTAAGTGTTTCTGTTAGTACGTAAATGGCTATGGTATGCATGATAACCTTAAGAATAGTTAAATTACTAGAATACCCCTATGTATAGAAAATTACCTTTATACCCCTAGGTGCAAAATGACCATTATACCCCTAGGGTTAATTCTGATTGAAAAGCATGATGATCTGATTCTGTATGATGTATGCCATGATTGTATATCTATTGCATGGGGACATGGGTTATATTATGGGGAAGCGTCTTGGTGGCTATGCCACAATTATCTGATCTGGTGGCTCTGCCACATTTATTTGTTCTGGTGGCTCTGCCACGATTATTCATATCCGTGACTCATCCACGTAACATTCTTCGCGCCATGCTACAAATTCTATGGCGTGTAGCGGTTGGGTGGGTCGAGTAGTCTCCCCACATGGTGAAAGGCTGGTAAGGGGGTGTATATGGTTGGATATGGGTTGGGTTTATGCATTTCCATGAAATATCTGTTCTGTATCTGCTTTGGGCCTATAGGCTTCATTCTGTAATCTGTTCTGGGCTAAGGCCAACTTAATCTATTTCTGTGGTTTGAGCTGATGTAGGCTATGGTTGGGTTATTTTACATACTGAGTTCCCCAAAATCAACCCTTTATTTTCATCCACACAGGTAATCCCCAACCATAGTGGGCTTGGAGCTGTGAGGGATTCGGAGTGGCCACCCGTTCTGAAAATTTTAGTTTTCTTCTGGTGAATTGGACATTTTCTTCTTATTTACTTTTATGATTTGGGTTTTTGTTGTAATAAGGCCGCTCTAATTATTTTTAACAGTTTTGATATGTTTTGATAAGATAGACATGCTTTATTTTCAACTGCCGAAATTGATTAGCTTTAGGGCGCTTTTTCAAGAACAGTAATTGATTTCAAAACAACACGACAACAAGCAAACCTTCCGCTATGAAAACGTTTTTCCAAAACTAACCACTTTACTTAAAATAGACACAATCAAATTGGTTTTCTAAGAATACACTCGAAGTTAAGGTGTGGCAATAGAGGTGTGCATGTCTAGGATTGGATCCGAAGGGAGCTTGGAAGTTAAGCAGTCCGATGGACTCACCTCATCTATGTTTACGATGTGGGTAAATGCATGTGTGAAAGTTTCATGCTTTGATTTGGTCATTTGTATGTGAATTTATTAAAGTGGGTAAAGGTTAACCAAGTTATATCCAAACCATTTTCATCTAAGTGCCATTTTAAGAATCAGGTCAACAATCATCTTCATTGTTGGTTCACACTTGGCCTTAGCTGAATTCTTCCATTGGCCATTTTAACTATCTATTAACCCTTGTTTGAACCTATCTTTCATCCTTTTTTTAGCCTAACTTGAAACAAGCCATCCCTTACTTAATTTCACAATCAGGCAAACTACTACATCTCGAATTAACATTAACCGAGTTTGTATCAAACTCTCTCTTGTACTCGGTCACAGACATACGACCTGTTTCAGTTCTAGAAATTCTTTACATTTTTTGTTAATAAACCGCTGACTGATGATTTACTTTCTGAACTCAGTTTGAAAGAATTCCTAAGTGACCCATTCTCTCGGCACCACAGATATCAAATTATTCCATCACTGATATGCAATGTCTCTCAGAAGTGATACGACGCATTTTACACATTCAGCTGATGTGCAAGATAGTACATCAAATACCCGAATCATATTTTCAAGCCAAAACTGTACTCTCTCAAGATCATCACCAACGGTAGCTTTAAACTCTTCAACCCTATACTTTCAAATCTTATCCACCAGTGGCTTACTCAACCGTAAAGTTTCCAACCCTTGAGGAGCTATGGGGACTGGTTGGGGAATAGGTAGGGGTGGAGATTGCTGAGTAGCCGAATTTTTTCGAAAAAACTCAGTGAACCACTCGTTCATCATTTGGAAGAAGGCTTCTTTGGCCTCTCCTCCCTAACTACCCAATACAAGTTTTGACTCAAATTGCACTACTCCGTGAATGGAGGCTGGCGCATTACTCTCAACATCATCAGCCACAGCTTGATTGGGATCCATTACTATATGAAAACACGATTTAAAGTGTCAGGAGATATCAAACTATCACAGGTTATATATGGAATGTATAGCTAGACTCCTACATACGTTACGTTAGTCTAAGAATCGACGAAACCGTACCTCTGATATGCCCGTGTGCTTGGCTGTGTGGAACATATTGACTTGATTTCTAAGTAAACACTAGGGGACACATGGCCGTGTCACTTGACTATGTGTCATACACGGTTGAGACACGCCCATGTCTTTGCCTGTGTGGACAAAAATAGGCTATTTACCAAGCCATATTTCTCACCCAATCTTTCAATCACCAACACAAACCAATTGGCACATAACATGGCATAAATGGGCATTCAAATCAATCTCAACCAGGCCTAATTCATGCTAATTTCATAACATCAACCACAAGACACACAAGTATCACAATAAGCCATTCAATTCATGCCAATTTCACATTTTCAAATCACCTAAATGGTCACTTTCATTTATACATCACTTTGCCTAAAATCACAAGCATACTAATTCTCAATTATCAACTATTTGATACTCAAATTACCAATTCAAAACCAACCATTCACCACAAGCATTTAAATAGCAATTACCAAATGCATAACAAAGGCTATTTGCACATATATATACACAACCTAATCAACCAAAATAAGCCAAGTCACATGGCTATACACTTAACAAACATTTATCATTCACAAGCCAACTCAAATGGCTAAGTCCATTACCAAACTATATACCAAAATGACCATAATTCCTATACATACCATATAACCAAAAACATAATTTCAAAAGTACCAAAGTGATAGCTTGATAGTGTGATGAGATCTCTGATGATTCCAAAATTCGAGCAAGCCTCGATATCACCATAAAACACAAAAAAGTAAACAGAGTAAGCTATAAAGCTTAGTAAGCTCGTATGCTAAGTAAGTAAAACTTACTAAACAACAATTTAATATAATAAAAATCATATAATGCAATTCAAATTTGATCCAAAACTCAACATATATATTTGATCCAAAGATTAAACACAATTTCCATCAATTTTTTTGATTTGATGATTGTATAGTTTACGTACATACCTGTACAAGCTCGTATAAATCTCATATTTATCCATATCCTCGATATAACCGTTGAACCATTGGGATAATATTCGATACTCAGGAATTTCGCACCCTAAGTGGCAAATACATAGCCGAAGCTATCTCTATCTCATATCTCATATAATGTTCACTCTCTAGCTATCAACGGGTTTGCTCACACAAGCTGACGATCATGACGTAGCTACACGGTGCTGCTTACACAAGCTGACGAGAATTTGCAACACATGCCGGATATCTTAGCCACCGATAGGATGTACGGACCAGCACCCAAATCACATAACCTCTAATGACATGTCATTTCTATCCTAATCTATTTCTAAGGATCAACCGGGATTTCTCATTGTCGATTCTTTTTCGAACATTTCCGTACAATCATATTCATCAAAAATTCAAATATAAAGCATTTAAAACATAATTACAAAAATGCTTATTAACATACAAACTTACCTCAATTCACAAAAACGATGAAATAGATCGACTAGTCCAATACTTTGTTTTCCCCCGATCTAGACCCGAACCTCATTTTTCTTGATCTATATGTAATCAAATTTAGCTTATTTAATTATCATTATATTCAATTTAGCCCAAAATGCATATTATGGCAACTTTACACTTTTGCCCCTAATATTTCAACATTTGTACAATTTAGTCCCTAGCTCATAAAAATACAAATTCATGCAATTAGGTCCCTACCAATTAGTCCCTGCCCATGCTAGCCGAATCTCTCTTATTACCATAGCAGCCCATATTTTCCATTTATTTCACATTTCTACCACAAAATTTCCACATTTCTCAATTTAATCCCTAATTGACAATTTTACCAAAAATCACTTTACAAATGTTGTTTATCTAACAACAACCATACATTTTCTATCATCCAACATCAAAATACACACATATTCATAAATGGAAAAACCCTAAATCTTTAACAACTTTACAAATTAATCCCTAGGCTAGCTAGATTAAGATGCAACGATCTCAAAAACATACCTAAATGAGCAATATAAGCTTGGCCGAATGAAAACCCTAAAAATGGCTTTTCTTCATTAAAAATTCAGTGGATGTTGAAGATGAATGAAAATAATTTGCTTTTGTTTTATTAATTTTAACTTTAAATTACTAAATTACAAAATTAACCTTGGCTATTAACATAAAAATCAGTGAGTCATGTATCCATCTTTGTCCACTAACATTAACAATGGTCTTATTACCATTTAAAAACCTCCACTTTACGGTTCCATAGCTATTAGACACCTTTAGCTAGTAGAACACAAGTTTTACACTTTACGCGATTTAATCCTTTTTATTAAATTAAGCATTCAAACTATAAAATTTCTTAATGAAATTTTCACACAATCACACTATCATACTGTAGAAATTAAAAGAATAATAAAATAATTATTTCACCTCGAATATGTGGTCCCAAAACCACTATTCTGATTTGACTAAAAACGGGCTGTACAAAAAACTTGGTTGACAATTTTATTTTAGTTACTTATCTCATTATATATCTGTTTAGTAATTGTTAAAGATATAATTATGATATATATATATATGTATGAGATGATCCATAGTTGATTGATTAAAGGTAAGAAGTGTGGTAATGAAAAAATACATGTGTTGTGTTGTTTTATTCACTTCTTTAGGTTATTTGATTGCCATGAGAAGTGCGGCAATGAGAAGGTGCATGTCTAGGATTGGCTCTGGATAAGAAATACTTGGTTTTTAAGTGGTAAAATATGACTCACCTCCCTTTCCTAGGACCATACTTGGTGCACGATTCACATTCATTTCTTTGATTTTTTACCTTAAAAGAAAAACTATGGAGAATCAAAATTGTTGTACGAATAAATGAATGTGAATATTATAAACTTGCCATAGCATTTCATGCATATATGAGATAAGCATGCCACATGTACTTGTCATGCATATATTAATAACTCATGATTGAAATCGAAAATTAAAAACCTTGCATGTTTTTAAAATATTGAGTGGGAGAAGGTCCCTAATCAAGACCTACATCTCCATCAGCGGTCTCTTTTGATGGCATGGCAAGTGCACTACTGCACGATAGGATTGTTGTGTGGATTTCACTTAGGAGATTTCCTAAAAGAAAGAAGAATTCTTTTATGATCAAATGATAATTGGACCAACCCTTGTGGTAGGCATTATCATGCGATAGATCAAGAAATTCTATCTTCAAAAGAGGACAACTAGTTAAGTAACTCAAAGTCTTCTTGTTAAGTAACTCCCCACGGAGCTCTACTTAAGTTAGAATGATAGTCAAATGTTACACGATTATTAGTACGTGTGAATGCCTAAGGAATTAGGTTCATATACTAATTGGATGAAAATCCATGTTCTTACTAGTTGATCATGATCACCCCACAGTGGCTTGATTCAATGAGTGTGAGAATTGCAATGATTTACAAATATTTTTCAAGGTTTAATGTAAGACGCATGCATAATCTTCATGCATATCGTAATGTTGAAATTTTTTAAAAAATTTACTAATACAAAGATATTAATAGATGAATATTTTATTTCCAGTTCAAAAACAACACTTAATCTCTTATTGAACATATTGATTGAAAACAAACTGAATGAAAATAACTATAATGAATGGAAAACAAACCTGATAATTGTCCTAAATTGTAAGAAACTTAAATCTGTTCTTGATACTAAGTGTCCTTTGGCCACTCAAGCTAAGGCTAGAAATCGCTGGGAAGAGTTTGATGAGATAGCTCATTGCTATTTGCTGACAAGCATGAACAACACTTTGTATAAACAACTAGAGAGCTATAAGACTACTAAAGTGATTCTAGATAAGCTAGAATACATGTTCTAAAACATCCTTAACCCATATCTATTACCAGAATAGAGTTATAGATTATTACCGGAGTTTACTAAACAATTACAGGTAATTCAAGACATTTACTATTCATATTCAAAACTAATCATATCTTCCTTTAGATGGAACCTCGAGGCCTAATTTAAGCATTAGAAACAAGTCGGGACTAAATCGAGGACTCAAAAAAGTTTTTACGAAATTTTAAAATTTTTCTTATGTACAAGGGTCACATGCCCGTGTTAGTAGGCCGTGTGGCTCACACGACCAAGTGACATGCCCAAGTCTCAGGCCATGTGGGCATTCGATGTGAGGCACACGGTTGTGTCCCAACTCGTGTCCTTACTTGTGTAACTCTCTAACTTGTGCCACATGGCCTGCCACATGCTCGTGTGCTAGGCATTGTGGCCAATTTAATTTTCACAAATTAGGTACAGGTTTCACACGGCCAAGACACACGTCTGTGTTCTAGGCCGTGTATCAGTCAAGGCTGAGACACACACCCGTGTCTCTGCCCATGTGCCAAATTCTAAGCATTCTATTTCTAAATTTTAAGATGCAGGGGACACACAACCAATCCACATGCCCATGTGCCATGTCGTGTGTCACACATGGTCAAGACACACGCCCTTGTGTCTACCCGCGTGGACAAAATAAAGCCATTTCCTAGCTTTACTTCTCACCCAAATTTGCCAACAACCTATACCAATACTTGCAAACATATATCAGCCAATTCAAACATTATAACCAAGACAATTCTAACATCTAGCATGATATATCATCATATGCAATCATGTTTACAATCTTACCTTTTATAGACATATATGTTTAACATAATTCAATCAAACCATACTAAACACATATGTATATAACCTTATAAATATACCAAATCAATCCATTACTAGCTATTCCAATGGCTAGATTAGAAACAACCATTTACAACAAACATTGGCAAAGTTAGCCTATACATGCCATTATACCAAAATGAGTTTACTATTTATACCAAGATGAGCTAGTAGATAGTGTGATGATGCTCCGACCGATCTCCAACCTTTTCGAGCTTTCGAGCACTATAAAACAGAGAAAAAAAAACCTAGTAAGCATTTAATGCTGACTAAGTTTGTATAACAAGAATTAAACTTACCAATCATATTCATTTAAAATAAGCAAACAAAAACATGCTTCCCAACAATTTAGCAAATTTGTCTAATCACATACACTCAAATAAGCAAGTTAGTCAGAAAATTCACATGCACATCAAATAAGCATGGATGAGCTCATCATGCTATAAACTTTCAGAAGCATTCGAGACATACTCTCGAGCCACGTATCAGGATGCTCAGATGAGCCATGTAACAGGACACTTATCTGGGCTAAACAGGAAACTCATAAGAGTTTTAATCAGGGAGCTCATAGAGCTTATCAGGTAACTCCAAAGAGTTATTATCAGGAAGTACCAGATAAGGTAACAGGGAGTTCAAGCTAGCCATGTCAGAAAGCTCATAAGAGCCTATATCAGGACACTCACGTAGAGCTACGTTTGTGTCTACAATATATGATGGATCACAACTGATCGACTCATGTAATAGGACGCTCACAAAGAGCTGCGGTAATGTGCAACACAGGCAAAATCACTACCGATTAGGATGCTCGCAGGAACTATATAACAGGATGCTCGAGAGGGCTATAAAAGGATTGCTCGTCCGAGCTATATTCTGTCCACAACATATGCAGGACCATATCCAATACATAAAATCACATATATCTATCGAAATTCCTCATTCAAACGGAACTTAACTCCATCGAAATTCATCATTCAAACAGAACTTAATATTTTCCGGACAGGATCAGACATATGATTATTTCATTTATTTATAACATTTATACAATTCATATAATCACATACCACATTCAATTAAAACATAAAATAGACACAATTTAGTTACACGAACTTACCTTGATGTTCGTTTGTATAAGAAAATCTACTAATCCGACACTTTTTGTTTTCCTTGATCCAATTCCATATTTGGTCTTTCTGGATCTATATAAATGAATTTAATCATCAATTCAATACAGTTCACATTCAATTGGATTCAATTTACACTCTAGGAAAAGTTACCATTTTGCCCCTATACTTTTCATAAATTCCAATTTCGTCCTTAGGCTCGGAAAATAAAATTCATGCTATTTAGTCCTTATTCCAAGCCTAACCGAAATTTTCATATAACATTTACATCACTTGTATTTCACAAAATTTATAATTCTTCCGTGGGTTTTACGACTTTTCAATTTAGTCCCTAAATCATGATTTCATCAAAATTCTCTTTGTAAAAGTTGTTTATCTATCAACAACCTTTCATTTTCTACCATAAATTTCAAATTTTTAGCATATTCATCCATGGAAAAATTTCTATACTTTGATATCTTTACAATTTAATCCCCAAAATAGATAAATTAAGCTATTCCGATCTAAAAAATATAAAAATTACTAAAAACAGGACCAAAATACTTACCCAATTAAGCCAAGAAAGCTTTCTTTCTCTTTCCTAGGGTTTCCATGTATACTTTGGGGAAGAAGATGACATAAAATGATATAATTTCTTTTGAACTCATTTATCTTCTTGTATTTATTTTAGTTTCCAATTTAATCCTTGCCTTTTTCTAATTTTCCATGGATGAATCACCAAAAAAATCTACTAATTTTTCTTTAATGGTCTAATTACCATATAAGGACCTCTTATTTTGAATTCCATAGCTAATTGATCCTTTTAGCTACTAGAACTCAACTTTTGCATCTTATGCAATTTGGTCCTGTCCATAATTAAAGACATAATCGGTAAAATTTTCTTATCAGAATTTTTATATAACATTCCTATCATAATACGGACCATGCAATAATATTAAAATAAATTTTCTTTTTGGCTCAGATTTGTGGTCCTGAAACCACTATTCCGATTTCACTGAAAATGGGCTATTACATGTTCGGAGGCCAAGCTACTTGGCTTGACAGTCTACCATAACTAACTTAATGAATGCCCAAAAAAAGCATGACACTTCGATCAAAGACCATATGATTACTCTAATGGGCTACTTTGTCGAGACTATGAATAATGAGGCCAGTCACTTATAACCTTGGGAACAAGATCTAATGCTTACACAACTCATGAAGGAACTACAGCCTTATAAGTTGATGTTGAACGACGATTAGCTGATTCAAAGAGTAGAAGCAAATATAGCTGCCGCTTCGTCCTCAAAAGGGAAGGAAAACACACTAAGAAAAGCAAGGCTAAGGTCTTTGGGCTACCACAATTGGAAAGGAAGAGAACCAGGAAGCCTAAAAAGTTATCTAAGTTTAAATGCTTATTCTATAGTAAGAAATGCCACATCAAGGCGAACTGCAAAGAGTGGAAAGAATACCTAGCTACCAAAGGCAAAGGTATGAAACATTTTATGATAAAAGCTTTTTTAGTGAAGGATTTAACAGACTATTGGGTCATTGATACGAGAGCCACTAATCATGTTTGTGTTTCTCTACAACGGTTCGAGGAGACAATAGATAGTAGAGATAAGAGCTTATCATTACAGACTGGGAATGGGACAAGCGTGGCAGCTGAAGTAGTGGGATATGTAGATATTTATTTTGATAATTTCAGGAAGATTATTTTGAAAAACGTTTTCTATGCACCAAATTTTAAAAGAAAATTAATCTCTACTGCATGTTTATATAAAGATGACTTAACCATGACTTTTAGTAATGGAATTACAATATTTAAAAATCACAACTTATCTGTAATGGATGGATGTCAAATAATCTCTATTTTATCAAACTAAATATGTACACATTGCTTGAGACTGAAATATTGAATAAAAGACTTAAAAATTCTCACTCTACTAAGGCGTACCTTTGACATTTGAGACTTGGCCCTATTAACTGAGAAAAAATCACTAGACTTATGAAAGACATCATCTTAAGTTCATTTAAAGAAATTTATCTTCCACAATATAAATCTTGCTTGGAAGGTATAATGATTAAGCAATCTTTTAATGCATGATGGCTGGAAAACCCCTAGAACTTGTGCACACTAACATATGTGGCCCCATGAACGTTAGTGCAAGAGGTGGTTACGAGTATTATGTAACCTTTATTGATGACTGTTCTAGATATGTGTATATATACTTAATTCACTGCAAGAGTGAAACCTTTGATAAATTCAATGAGTTTCATGCAAAATTGGAGAAACAACTAGGTTTACCTATAAAGGCACTTCGGTAAGGTTGAAGTGGGGAATATTTATCGAATGAGTTCTTAGCGTACCTCATAGAGAATAGGATTCTATGTCTCGGGCACTCCACAACAAAATGGCATGGCAGAGGGAAGAAATCAAATGTTGTTAGACATGGTACACTCGATGTTAAGTTATTTGAACTACCAATCTCTTTTTGGGGATATGCTATACAAACGACTTTGCTATGTTCTGAATGATGTGCCAACTCAGACAGCATCGAAAAGCCCATATGGATTATGGCATGGTAAGAAGCCAAATCTTAATCATTTTAGGATTTGGGGATGCCAAACCAACATATTAGAAAAATATGTGAGGAAGTTGGACTCACGAACAAAATTGTACATGTTTGTAGGATATCCAAAGGGAACAAATGGTGGTTTTTTTATAATGAGAAAGAGCAAATTGTTATAGTGTCAACTCATGCTACTTTCCTTAAAAAAGTTGCATAAATGGTAACCCTTAACATAAAGAGGTACTTGAGGAAATATACAAAACCCTAATAAAATAATTCCAAAACCAAGTCCTAATAGTAGGCTTGCAAACGATTAACAACATAGGGTGCTTCATCCTAGTGGGAGGGTTCTCGTAGGCCCAAGTTCTTCTAACCTAGCGGAAGTGTTTGAAACACTGAGTCTATCAAATAGGAAGATGATAACCCACACAAATATGATAAAGCAATGCAGAGTGCTGATTCTAAGCTCTAGGAAAATGGCTATGAAAGTTAAGATGAAATCTATGAGTTCCAACTCATTGTGGGAACGTGTAGACTTATCGGAAGGGATATGTAACATCCCTAACCCGTCTCCATTACTAGATTAAGGTTACTAGATATTACGACATTTAACAAGACCGATAATACAATAATACAATTCAAAAATTAATATAAACATCATAAATTAATAAACAATCATCATTCATAGCATACCTTAAAAAAAGAGACTTATATCGAGCATTTGGAACCCTAAAATCAATTTAGAAACAAATATGGACTAATCTAAAACAAAATAGAAAAATATGGTGAAAATTAAAAACATGGCTATGTGACAGAGTCCAGATTGTGTGGCCAAACCGTGTAATAACTTGTGTCCGTGTAACTTAGGGTCATACGCCTGTGTCGCCAGGCTGTTCTTAGACCGTGTGGACAAACTTGTACCAAAAATCAATAAGACACACAACTATGTGAAGTGACTATGTATTGCATACGACCATGTGGTAGACTGTGTCCTAGGACCTGTGCACGTAAAATGACTTAAAAAACAAGCCATTTCAACAACCACTTCTCATGTCTCAAGACAAACCATTTCCAACCATTTTTACCTATTCAAAACACATTTAAACATACCAAAAACATTCAACCTAAGTGCCTAACAAATATGCCCTCATTGGAACCACAATTCAAATGTTAAAACATCATTCAAACATCAACCACTAGTTAACTATACCTTCCATTCCATGAATTCAATACCTAATCAAACATATAACATCATCCAAAGTTCAGAAAGTTACCTAAAACAAAAATGACCATTTCATCACCAAAGCACAAGACAAGCATATAAATAAAACATTCATTACTTATTCAACTATCAAATTTATCGTCATAATATCATGTTCACATTTATAAAGTAAGTTCAAAAAATGACCAAAAATTATGCACATTTCTTTACCTAAATAACATGAACAACACCAAATAGATTTAGTCCATTACATTCATCAACACAACCATTAAAACTTACCATTTTTACATTGGTTCATATACCAAAAGGCTCAAAACATAACCAAATACTTATAGCATTTATATACCAAAACCCTATTTACATGCCACTTATAATCGGACCAAAATGAATAATTAGTTATTGGACAAGTTGCTGAATAGTGTGATCTCCAAAAGCAATCCAATCAACAGCTCAAAACTGATGATCCATAAGGAAGAAAAACCAAAACGAGGTAAGCTTGCGTAAAACTTTGTAAGTTTGTATTTAACGTAAACTTGAGCTTACTGTAAAAGACTTAACCTAAACCTTTCACAATAAAAATCATAATCAAGGTCATTGGTTCATTTAATTGCCTATACACATCACAAGTCTCACAAGGTTAGTAAACTCACATATACAAAAACATGTAACTTCTTCATGTCATAAAACAAATAAAAGTAAACACAATCAAAGCTCAATTCAAATATCTCATATTCACTTAACATTTCACATTTTCATTTCAAGTATTCATTTCAAATGTCCCTTTTTACATATCGATCCATATAAACATTTCGTATACACAATTCATATAACTATTTCTATCTAGCCGATTCAAATAATCATTCCGTATATTCATTTTCCACCCGATGATCCATAATGAAATAGTATTGGATACATGTGAATAATGCTCACATAAGCTGTAATTGTAATTGCTCACACGAGTTGTAATTGTAAATGCTCACACAAGCTATGAAATGGGCCTGCTGATGCAATCATGACCAAGGCTGCTGCCGAACCAATTGAGTTACCAATGGGGCCGATCACTCGTGGTCGAGCCAAGAGATTCAAAAAAGCTATTCGAGCCTCATTGATCGAATTTGGGGAGAAGCTATTGCAGGGCTCATCAATCAATCTTGGACAAGCTCTCCATGCATGCCATGCAACCTGCTTCAAGCTCAATTATAGCTCTTTTAGTTTGTGAATTTATTTGCTAGAATAAATAAATAAATTCAGTTTTAGTTATTTAGTTAAATTAGTTTGAGTCTTAATTATGTCATAATTTGAACATAATTAATATGAGTTTTAATTATTTCATAATCTGAACATCTTTAATAAGGTATTTTTAATTATGTCATAGTTTAGGACATTTTAAATATATGTTTTAAATATGTCCTCCTTTAGACGTCTTTAATACATGTCTTTAGTTCAGACAAATTAAATTGTGTTATTAGCATATTGAAGACGAGTTTAATGTGTCTTGTAGATGTTCACATTGGCTGCTGCTAGGAAGCTTCCTTTGGGCTGTTCATATGGCACAATTATGAGCTGAACACAACCTCCCAAGAGCCATTTTGTGTTTAGCAAAGAATCAAGTGCTTTCACACTTGATTGACCGATTGGCTGCCATGTTCACACCAAGGGACTATCCAATTTTGGCTGTTCACATTGGAAACTTTTCATGTACCCCAAGCAACCATAAAGAGCTATATGTTCATTTAGGTTTCCAAAGCAACATCTCAACTTTTTCACACCATCTTGGCCGATCAGCTCCACATTCAGCTCATTCCTAAAGTCAAATGAACTAGTTGATTGGGATTACAAAAAGACATGGCTATTGGCGTCTTCCATATCTAGAAATCATCAATAGGTGTGTTGGAAAAATCAATAGGCATTAGCTCATTAAATTTGATTGTAAACCATGCCTATTTGGCTAGTATTTTGTAACACCACTAACCCGTATCCGTCGTCGGAATAGGGTTATGAGGCATTACCTAACAAAGCACAACATATATTATACATTTCTCATACATAATTCTAATTCACATAATTATCAATCTAATACATTCCTATTTTCCTTTATAAGTCTTTACGAGGCTCTAAAACATTCTCAAAAGAGGTTCGGGACTAAACTGATCACATACAAAATTTTTTAAAACTTAAAAAATTATCTTGCATTCAGGGGTCACACGCCCATGTGAACAAGTCGTGTGCCTCACACGGTTACCAAACACGCCCGTGTCACAGGCCATGTGAAAACAGGGCATACATACTGACTTAGGTCAGACAGTCGACCACACGTCCGTGTGTCTAGCCCATGTACCCTTCGAAATGGCCACACACGCTCATGTGCTAGGCCATGTACCATTTAGGGGGTATATTGGCTTATGTCGCACGGTCAGTCACACACCTGTGTGTGAGCCTGTGTGACACACACGGCCAGTAGACACGCCTGTGTGTCTAGGCCATGCCAAACCTATAGGGTATACTGACTTAATTAGTAGGGCTACCCCAAGGGACACACAGCCGTGTAGCATGACCATGTGTCACACAAGGCTGAGACACACGCTCATATGGACAAAAATAGGCTATTTGAAAAGCCAATTTGCCACCCTTTTCACATCCTCACCTATCAACGAAAATGACACCATTTCAACACATTTATAGGCAGCCAAAACATGTCAATTCATAAACCATTCATGCCATCTAGTCTCAACCATTTCAACTACTCAATTCCAAAATCAAAATATACCAAGTCATTATGCCAAATTCATCAAAAATTATATAGCTTCTAAATGCATTTATTCAACAATTTATAATCTGTTTCATGTTTCAAAATGTACCATTTCATCGTCTCAAAGCGAAACCATAACATATCATCAATTCTAGCATTAGCTTACCATATAACAACTAATTACTTAAGCAAACTTATAACCATCACAACAACCATAAGTAATATGCCAAAAGAAACCATCACATAAGGCGTTATATACATTACATGTATTGCATATTAGACACATAATTCAAGCCAACTTTAATGGCCATACACACCAACATTTACAAGAAAAATCTCATGACTAATATCATGGCTCAAAACATACCAAAATGACACTAGCCTATACATGCCATATACCATATATACAAAGCTCCCAAAAGTACCAACGAGATGATTGATAGTGTGATGACATTTCCCAATGATCCCCGAGTTCGAGCTAGCTTTGATTATCTAAAAAACATGGAAAGAATACACAAAGTAAGCTTTAAAAGCTTAATAAGACATACAAACAAAGTCATCACATGAATATTTACATATCAATTCAAATATGCTTAACATGGCTAATCTCATTCGAATTCACAAACCTTTCTCATTGAACATATATTCAATATCTTAATCGAGTTCATAAAATATTTCCCCTTTTCACTACTTGTATGAATTTTGTAAGTACCTGAGTCACTTAGCTTATTCACATATTCTTTCTCGACTTAACTTTGCCCGTTGAACTATTCGGAATCATTAAGGATACTCGAAAATCACATAAGCTCGTACAATGCCATATCCCAGATATGGTCTTACATGTTATTACAAATCGATGCCACTGTCCCAGACAGGGTCTCACACGAAATTAATTAATGATGCCAATGTCCTAGACATGGTCTTACACATAATCTCAATACAATGCCAATGTCCCAGACATGGTCTTACATGTAATCACATCTTGATAACCTAATGTCATGACATTCGTATCCTAGACTATTCCTAAGGTTCATACGAGACTTTTGGATGTTGTAAGTTCATCGATTCATGCTCGTATTTGCTCGTTCGACATTCATAGCAATTCAATGCTAATAAAACATATACAATTCAATTCAAAGACATTTATTTGCTTATGAACTTACCTCGTAGTTGGAATAGAGGAATCAGATCGACTATTCAATAACTTTTGATTTTCCTCGATCTAAATCTGATTTCTTTCGTTCTTGATCTATATGAATTCAAAATTAACTCTTTTATTCCTCAATTCATTCAATTTCATCCAAAACACGCAATTTGAGATATTTTACACATTAACCCCTATAATTTCACATTTTCTCAATTTAGTCCTTATTTCATAAAAACACAAAATTCATGAAATTCAATTTAACCCATACTTAATCGAATTTCATAGGGACCTTTAACAGCCTAAAACTTTCATTTATTCATACTTTTAACCCCACATTTTCATCTTTTCACAAATTAATCCCTAATTTGTATTTTCTCTAAAAATCACTTAACAAAACTCTAATATCTATCATCAAGCTTTCAAAATTCATCAACAATCATTCAAAAGCTCAAGAATTCATCAATGGCAACTCAAAAATTCATCAATAATTTCAGAAATTAGGGTACGGGCTAGCTAGATTACTAAACAACGATCACAAAAACATAAAAATCATCAAAAACAGATAAAAAATCATACATTAATCAAGGATCTATATTTCCGAACCCTAGAATGCATAAAAGCTTCTTTTTTTCTCCTTAATATTCAGCCAAGAAAGATGAAATGAAGCTTAATTTTTATTATGTTTTAATTTATGTTAAGTTATTTAACATTTTACAAATTTAACCTTAACTAAAAGCCATTAATAAACATATAATGGATGGCTATTCATGTCAATTCTTACTATCCATGGTCCATTCAAAATAAAAGGACCTTACATTTAACAAAACATAGCAATTGAGCACTTTTAACATATAGAATGCCACTTTTACATTTTACGCGATTTAGTCTTTTTTCTCAAATTGAGCTATTAAACAATAAAATTAACTGACAAAATTTTCACACATATATATTCACATGATGTAAACACCAAAAATAATATTAAAATAATTTTATGATCTCAGATTTGTGGTTTCAAAACCACTATTCTGATTTAGCTAAAACCGGGCTGTTACATATTTTGTGAGCCTATAAGTACTAGGCTTAATACATGTTGTTCAAAATTTTTGAACTTTTTATGAATTTTATCATATTTGTGAGTGTTCAACTCTCTTTGTTCTCTCTTGACTCAATTGACTTATCAAGTCTATCTTATGGTGCCAATTCTGTTTTCTTTTTGAACTTATCACTTCATCGAAGTGTGGCATTCAACCAATACTATTTTGATTCCTATCTCAACATAGATAGTGGGTCACGGTTTTAAACTATCCACACCATTTTTAGCTTAAGTGCTTCTATAAGATTCAGATCAATATTACCATATAATATTGGTTCTTTCTTTAGCATTAAATCGAACCTATCTTTTTCATTTTCTAAACACTTAAACCCCTTTGTTTTCAAGCCAAATTGTTCATTTACAAACTTGTCCAAGAACTAAGCCATACTACTTAATTTTACGATCGAGAACATACGCGACTCGATTCATCAAACGAATACGAGATCACATCATTTGGTATCAGAGCTAGTCAAAATTAAGTAAGTATCGATGTTTTATCACTCCCGAGTTTGTAATTTAAAAAAATTCATAAAAAAAAGAAAAAAAGTTTTAGCATCAAGTGCAATATTCATGTCTGAAAGTATTAAAAGGAGTTTCTAAGTTTGTTATTAAGAAAAAAAAGAAGCTAGCTTGGAAGTGTTCTTACTACCCGATTCCATTTCATCCCAATCACCATAACCAAATTCGGCCACACTTCAAGTAATTTCATTTTGTTTCTAGCCTACCCTTTTGTCCCAACATTAACTCCCACCCTTACATTACTTTTGAAGCTGACCCACAACGATTGCTGCTATGTCTAAGTAGTCATTAAAGAACTTAGAGAAGCGAACTAGAGTGGAAAAAGGCAAGAGAGCATAAGACCACTGGAGTGATAAAAGCCAAAAATTGAGTGAAACACGAGAGGAGTGTATAATTTTCTTTTGAGTGAAATTGTGAGGTTTGCTGTAAGGAAGCACCATGTCTCATAGTCCTGAAAGAAATCCTGTGGAAGGAGGTGGTGTACGCCCTCTAAGCAACATTGCTACTGGTGGTGGTGTACCCGACTTAACTTATCAAGCTCTCATCCGCAAGATGGACCGAATGATCCAACAACATCTAGAGCCCGCACAAGAATAATTGGAATAATTGGAAGAACGAGTCTAATATGAAAGGACTCCACAAAATCTAAGGAGGGAACAGGGTCGTCTTAGGCTAAACCGAGATGATTTCTACGAGCCTAGGGATATGGAAAGTGATCAAGCCTCAGATCGTAGCGAAAGGCGACGAGGTCAAAGGAATTGAGGACCAAGAGAAATAAAGTGAGTGGACGATTATCTCAAAAATATCAAGATGGCAATTCCCCCATTCCAAGAGAAAATTGATCCCGAAGCATATTTAGAGTGGGAGAAGAAGATCAAGCTTGTCTTCGAGTGTCACAACTACTCAGAGAGCAAGAAAGTCAAACTTGCTGACATAGAATTCTCCTATTATGTTATCATTTGGTGAGACCAGCTTACTATGAGTCGGATAAGGAATGGAGAACGACCCGTGTCTACATAGCTGAAATGAAAGCAGTAATGAGGAAGTGATTTATTCTTGCCTACTATCATCGTGAATTGTACCAAAAATTGAAAAATCTCACTCAAGGCAACTGGAGTGTAGAAGACTACTACAAAGAGATGGAGGTGGCCATGATTCGAGTGGATGTTGAGGAAGGTCAAGAGGCTACCATGGTGAGGTTCCTTGCTGGACTAAACTGAGAAATTGCCAACATGGTGGAGTTGCAACACTATTTTGAAATTGTTGACATGGTCCATATGGCGATCAAAGTGGAGAAGTAATTCAAGTGAAAGGGAGCCATTCGAACCATTCCTAGCTCCACTTCAACAATAAAGTGGGGCCAACGAGTTAGCAAAAAAGATGCCCCCATTCAAGCCAAGGAATCCATTGGAACCACAAAGCCTAACAAGCTGAGTGGCTAAACAAGCAAAGGTAAAAATGAAGTTGTGTCTAATCGCTCGCGGGATATAAAATGCTTTAAATGCCTTAGGAGGGGCCACATTTCTAGTCAATGCCCCAATCGGAGCGTAATGGTGGTTAGGGACAATGGCGAAATTGAATCCAAGGAAGAAAAAGAAAAAGAGCTCGAAGCACCCACCGACGAGGAGAAAGACTTAAAATATGCCGTGGAAGGGGAAATTCTTGTTATCAAGTGGATTTCGAGTCTCCAAAGTGCTGAAAATGGGCAGCAATGAGAGAACATTTTCCATACTCGATGCCATGTCCAAGGCAAGATGTGTAGCATGATAATTGACGGATGAAGCTGCACGAATGTTGCTAGCAGCATGTTGGTGGACAAACTTGGCCTAGCAACGACCAAGCATCCTTACCCTTACAAGTTGCAATGGCTCAACGATGGCGAAGAACTCAAAGTCACCAAGCAAGCCATTATCGCATTTTCCATTGGCAATTATGGTGACGAAGTCGTGTGTGATATGGTGCCGATGCACGCTGGCCATTTTTTGTTGGGAAGACCGTGGCAATTCGACCGACGCGTGATCCATGATGGTTACACCAATAGATACACGTTCAAACATTTAGGGAAAAATGTAACCCTAGCACCCCTCACCTCAAAACAAGTGTATGAAGACCAGCTCAAATTGAAAAACTCTATGGAAAAATCGAGAGCAAAAGATCAAGAGGGAAAAGATAAGAAGGAAAAAGAAGAGAGAATAAAAAAAAGAAAGGAAAAATTGAGGTAAAAACGAGAGGAAAAAGTGAAAAGAGCAAGTTAAAAATCTGAGTGGAAAAAGAAAGAAAAGAAGAAAGTGAAATTGGAAAGTTGAGTGTCTATGCAAAAGAAAGAGAAGGTTGAAAATTATTGTTGCTGAAACAGCCCATTTTTGTACTCATGTACAAGGAAGGATTATTTGGAACTAACGAACTTGATGACACTCTAACCTATTCGATTGTGACTTTCTTGCAGGAATTTAAAGATATGTTTTCGGAGGACGTTCCAAGTGGACTACCGCCTATTATGGGCATAGAACACCAAATCGATTTCATGCCCAGAGCCACGATTCCAAACCGACCAGCTTATCGAAGTAACCCCGATGAAACCATAGAATTTCAAAGGCAAGTGACTGAATTGATGAAAAAGGGGTACATTCAAGAGAGTTTAAGTCCATGTGTCGTACTCGTACTCTTGGTGCCAAAAAAAAGATGGTTCCTGGTGCATGTGTGTTGATTGTCGAGCAATAAATAAAATTACCATCAAATATAGACATCCGGTTCAGCGCCTAAACGACATGCTTGATGAGCTAAGTGGAGCTCAACTCTTCTCCAAAATAGACCTTAAAAGTGGCTATCATCAGATCCGAATGAGAGAACAAGAAGAGTGGAAAATAGAATTCAAGACCAAGTATGGTTTGTACGAGTGTTTGGTTATGCCTTTTGGCTTAACTAACGCTCTGAGTACATTTATGCATTTAATGAATTATGTACTTCGTGCTTTTATTGGTAAGTTTTGTGTGGTTTACTTTGATGACATACTGATCAACAGTAAGTCTCTGAAAGACCATATTCATCATTTGAGATCGGTATTGGAAGTATTGCGTAAGGAAACTCTATTTGCTAATCTTAAAAAGTGTTCTTTCTGTACCAATAAGCTTGTTCTCTTAGGATTCATGGTTAGTTCAGAAGGACTTGAAGTCGACCAAGAGAAGATCAAGGCAATTTGTGTGACATCCCTAATTTGACCCTAGTCAGAAAGTGGTTTCCGGACCACAAAATCGAGACATAATAATAATTTAATATTCATTTTGATGCCTATAATATGTGTTAATTCATGTGTGACATTTTTGATGTTTTAACTTAGAGTTATAAATGTGAATTTCACTAAAAAGGGCTTAGTAGTAAACTTTGAAAGTATGATGGGGAAATGTGTGATGACTAGTTGATTCATGCATGCAAAATAGTGGAGTTGCATGTCAAATTTCCCCTTTTAATGTTAGTGGAAGGTAATGATGACTTTGTTTTGGCATTTTGTGCTTTGTATGTTAGTAAATAATGTTAATAATATATTTGTTTATATTAAAGAAAATGGTTTCATAAAATAGGAATAATAAAAGTTAATAAAATAAATGAATAAAATATGTTTGAGGTGAAAATAACAAGGCCATTTCTTCTTCTTCTTGCCGTGAGTTGAGAAAGAAAATAGAAACCTTTGAGCTTAGGGCATTCGGCAAAAGAAGGCTTCAAATAAGGTAAGGTTCATGTTATTTTTTTTGAAAATTTGTGAATTTTGGTTGGTTTTGAAGCTTGCAACAAGACCCATGTGAAAATTTTTGTGTTCATGAAGCATGTAGCAATCGGTCATGAGCTTAATGGGGTATATTTTGTATGTTTGATGATTTTGGGAGGATAATTGATTCTAGTTGAGTATGAACAAACTAAATGTGCTTGATGGCTCAAATGAGCTTGGAAAGTTGGCCAATGTTGTTTAAGTTCATGAATTAGGGCATAATTTCTTTCGGCAAACTAGGATAAATTGTAAAAAAAAAAAATTTCTTAGCATTAATAGCATTTGCTTAATTGGTGAATTGAACTTTGAGTGGATAGGGTGAGCCCTTGTGACTATGTTGATTGTGAAAATCGGCAATGTGGGGGCTTATACAAAAATTAATGTGTATTGATAATAGTTGTATGAGAATTATTCAAATTAGCACCCAAGTGATAAATTGATTATGTAATTGGGTTGATTGTTGCATTCGACCATGAATTCAACTTGTCATTTGAATTGGTAGATAAATGCCGCATATTTAGTTGAGTAATTAAATTTAGTTTTAGCTTGATTTTGAATGAATATAAATTGAGATGTTCTTTATGTGTTATCCGAATTAGTTGTTGAATAAGATATCGGGCTACACTTAGTGAAAGTGTTGAATGGATATGATAATGTGAAGTGCAAAAAGGGTATGTGAGAGAGTGAATTATGTATTTGTGCTTTCTTCGAATGAGGGAAAATCTTATATTCATATACATATGTTTCGGCTATAGGTGTGTTTGAAAAGTAGGTTCTTAAGTATTTGAGTTTGATTCCTTTGTAAGTTTTAAGTACTTAAATGGAATGAATATGAATTATGTATATGTATGCCTTATGTATGTACCATGTACACATAAGGACATTTGGCAATATGATTAAATTCTTGTATAAGAAAGAATGATAAATTAAGTGACTCTTTGCTTGTGAATGTGAATTAGATATAGATTAAATAAGCATGAAATCGAGTCATGGCATGTTTTATTAATTAATACATATTGAAAATGATATGTGATTGCCAAATGTGATTGTTAACTGAATAATATTAGTTAAGTACTTAAGCCAATCTATTGTTTCACTTAAGCTTAAAAGCAAAGAGGATCAAAGTCGGATAAAGGAAAAGAGAAAGTAAACGAATAGCCGTGGATATCTAGTCGTCGACCACTTTCGAGGTAAGTTTTAAGTGATTAAACGTTGAGTAAATTCAATCATAATAGAACATATTGAGTTGATTTAATAAGATATGATGGGCCATGATATGTTCTAAGCTCAAATGGTAAGTTCTTAAGTGTTTGAGCTTGGAAATTTAAGTGTAATTTGAAATAATCTGCTTAGGACAGCAGCAGTAACGTGAGTTTAGAAAATCACCATAAATTTATGGACTTGAATTAGAGGCTGAATAAAACATTAAATTAAATCTTAATGAGTCTAGTTTCTTATAAAAGAAACCGTGTAAGCAAAGGAATTTCCGATAATGAGATATTTAAAGTTGTGTGAGACAGTGCAGAATGACACTGTAATCCTCTGTTCTGTTTTTAGAAAATCATTATAAATTGTACAAAAATATTTAAAAGACAAAATTTATATGATAGATGCCTTAGTGAGTCTAGTTTCAAATGAAATAAACTAGAACATATTTTGAATTTTGTACAATGGGAAATTTGATTCGTAGTGAAGAATGGTCAGAATATTCAAACAGTGAAATAGGGGAAACTTTAAGAAAATCTGGTATTGATTGGCCAAACCAAAAATTCTGAAAATTTGTTGGATAAAATATGTATGAGTCTATTTTCAGGGAAAATTAACGGCACTTCATTTGGAGTTTCGTAGCTCCATTTACGAATAATTTAATGACTGTTGCTCAGGAAAAACAGCTTGTGCTGAATTTGTGATTATGTTGTAAACCTTAATAAAACTATTTGAGTTGCTTATAAGCTATCGATTAAATATTGGTAATCAAAGTACCAAATCCATATTAAAGTGAAGCTATAAGCCGTAAATGACTAGTATACCTAGTCAATTTTGTTATGATGAAATTGATGTACAAGATATGTATATGTGATAAGGCCGAATGGCCAATGTGATGAATGTGAAAGTGTATATATATGATAAGGCCGAATGGCCAATGTGATGAATGTGAAAGTGTATATATGAGATAAGACCTAATGGCCAATGTGATGAATGTGAAAGTGTATATATGTGATAAGGCCGAATGGCCAATGTGATGAATGTGAAAGTGTATATATGAGATAAGACCTAATGGCTGATGTGATGGATGTGAAGGTGTATATATGTGATAAGGCCGAATGGCCAATGTGATGGATGTGAAAGTGTATAAATGTGATAAGTCCCGAAGGGCATTTGTGGCAGTACTATATCCGGGTTAAGATCCCGCAGGCTTTATGCGGGAATATTATTCTGAATTAATGTCCGTATGCTTCGTGCTCCTACTATATCCGGGTTTTGAAGACAGAAGATTCAAGTAAGACTTTGATATTGAGTATCCATGATGAAGTTACCATCAAATAAGTATTACGTATTTAAAGATGTTCAGATAACGATTACTTACTCGTCGGTGGATTGAGTTCAAAGTGAATTATTAGTATCAAAAAGGTATGTAAATGTGATCAATATTATAACTTCAAATATGAGAATGATCTAATTGGTAATGGTATGCTTGTATAATGAAGTATGGGATGAAATATTCTTATGTATTCGTGCATATTCTGCCCAACGGCCTTATGATTTGAGTACGGGTTGGGTTCAGCTAGATGTGCCAGTACAAGGTAAGGATCATATTCTGTAAACTTACGTATATGTAATAAGGAATATGTTTGGTTCTTTAGGTGCCTACAGAAATTTAGTACTTGTCATGTTGAAATACTTGAAAATATGGATGTGATTATGAACAAGTGGAAAGGATTATTGAAAGTTGTAAATTGGTGAAGAATGTGCTTACCATGTGAACCCATCTTCAGTTGATGAAGAATGTGCTTTGGAAATATTCGACCATCTAGATCACTATTGTACGAAAGTATATATATGTGAGAGTTAAGTGATGCGTTTATTGATATTATAGTTCGAGATGAAGCTCTAGATTAACTTCATCGAACAGTTGAAATGAATGACCAAAGATATTGAATGAAAACACTTTGCGACTTAAAGCTCAGGGCTAAAGAAAGGCGAATTAAATTATGTGAAATTTTGGTTAGGTATATTGGGTCAAATGAGATTTTATCTAGATTAAGTATATGTGAAAACGTCATTGATTCAACAAAATTATCATTTTGCTTAAAACTTACTAAGCTTACTTAAAGCTTACTCTGTTCGTTCATGTTTTTGGTCCAGAGGTTGTGGATTTCGACTACTAGCTCGGGGATCGTCAAGACTTCATCACACTATCTACCATTACGGTAGCCATGAGATTGGATTATCTTATGGCATGTATAGAATAGACTAGTAGGAAAGAATAATTTGGTTATTGTATATAAGCCATGCGAAAATGACATCTTTTGAATGTTTACTTATAGAAGTTTACATTTTATCCCTGGCTGTGTTTAGTGTTTATCCAAATGAATGATCTAAAAAAAAAACAAAAGTTTTACCATTCTGTCATGAGTTACAAGTCCGGTAATGCCCCTTACTTATTCCGGCGATGGTTACGGGATAGGAGTGTTACATTTTATTGGTATTAGAGCTACGGTTTAGTCGATTCTAGGACTAACGTAGCACATGTGAGTCTAGTTATACATGCCATAGAGTGATAATATGATGGTGTGATGATTTCTAATAGTTAAAGTGTGTTTTTTTTATTTTATTGTAATAAATCCCGATCCCGATCGAGCTGTAGCAATGGTATTAAGAGGACTGAGACATGCTTATGATGTGTCAATATTGAGAAGGGTATAATATAAGTAAGTTTTGAGTAATTGAATTTGGTATTTAATTTAAAATGCCATGATATACATGTATGATAGATGAATGATGTCTCATTGTCCTTATCATAATAAGGTTATTGAGAAAGAAACCTTATACATGTTATGTAGCCGAATGGTTGCTTATTGAAATGAACAAAGAAATGGATATATGTTTCGGCTATAGGTGTGTTTGAAAAGTAGGTTCTTAAGTATTTGAGTTTGATTCCTTTGTGAGTTTTAAGTACTTAAATGGAATGAATATGAATTATGTATATGTATGCCTTATGTATGTACCATGTACACATAAGGACATTTGGCAATATGATTAAATTCTTGTATAAGAAAGAATGATAAATTAAGTGACTCTTTGCTTGTGAATGTGAATTAGATATAGATTAAATAAGCATGAAATCGAGTCATGGCATGTTTTATTAATTAATACATATTGAAAATGATATGTGATTGCCAAATGTGATTGTCAAGTGAATAATATTAGTTAAGTACTTAAGCCAATCTATTGTTTCACTTAAGCTTAAGAGCAAAGAGGATCAAAGTCGGATAAAGGAAAAGAGAAAGTAAACGAATAGCCGTGAATATCTAGTCGTCGACCACTTTCGAGGTAAGTTTTAAGTGATTAAACGTTGAGTAAATTCAATCATAATAGAACATATTGAGTTGATTTAATAAGATATGATGGGCCATGATATGTTCTAAGCTCAAATGGTAAGTTCTTAAGTGTTTGAGCTTGGAAATTTAAGTGTAATTTGAAATAATCTGCTTAGGACAGCAGCAGTAACGTGAGTTTAGAAAATCACCATAAATTTATGGACTTGAATTAGAGGCTGAATAAAAAATTAAATTAAAGCTTAATGAGCCTAGTTTCTAATAAAAGAAATCGTGTAAGCAAAGGAATTTCCGATAATGAGATATTTAAAGTTGTGTGAGACAGTGCAGAATGACACTGTAATCCTCTGTTCTGTTTTTAGAAAATCATTATAAATTGTACAAAAAATTTTAAAAGACAAAATTTATATGCTATATGCCTTAGTGAGTCTAGTTTCAAATGAAATAAACTAGAACATATTTTGAATTTTGTACAATGAGAAATTTGATTCGTAGTGAAGAATGGTCAGAATATTAAAACAGTGAAATAGGGGAAACTTTAAGAAAATATGGTATTGATTGGCCAAACCAAAAATTCTGAAAATTTGTTGGATAAAATATGTATGAGTCTATTTTCAGGGAAAATTAACGGCACTTCATTTGGAGTTTCGTAGCTCCATTTACGAATAATTTAATGACTGTTGCTCAGGAAAAACAGCTTGTGCTGAATTTGTGATTATGTTGTAAACCTTAATAAAACTATTTGAGTTGCTTATAAGCTATCGATTAAATATTGGTAATCAAAGTACCAAATCCATATTAAAGTGAAGCTATAAGCCGTAAATGACTAGTATACCTAGTCAATTTTGTTATGATGAAATTGATGTACAAGATATGTATATGTGATAAGGCCGAATGGCCAATGTGATGAATGTGAAAGTGTATATATGTGATAAGGCCGAATGGCCAATGTGATGAATGTGAAAGTGTATATATGAGATAAGACCTAATGGCTGATGTGATGGATGTGAAGGTGTATATATGTGATAAGGCCGAATGGCCAATGTGATGGATGTGAAAGTGTATAAATGTGATAAGTCCCGAAGGGCATTTGTGCCAAGATACTATATCAGGGTTAAGATCATGCAGCTTTATTCGGGAATATTATTCTGAATTAATGTCCATATGCTTCGTGCTCCTACTATATCCGAGTTTTGAAGACCCGAAGATTCAAGTAAGACTTTGATATTGAGTATCCGCAGTAAGTTACCATCAAATAAGTATTACGTATTTAAAGATGTTCAGATACGTATTACTTACTCGTCGGTGGATTGATTTCAAAGTGAATTATTAGTATCAAAAAGGTATGTAAATGTGATCAATATTATAACTTCAAATATGAGAATGATCTAATTGGTAATGGTATGCTTGTATAATGAAGTATGGGATGAAATATTCTTATGTATTAGTGCATATTCTGCCCAACGGCCTTATGATTTGAGTACGGGTTGGGTTCAGCTAGATGTGCCAGTACAAGGTAAGGATCATATTCTGTAAACTTACGTATATGTAATAAGGAATATGTTTGGTTCTTTAGGTGCCTACAGAAATTTAGTACTTGTCATGTTGAAATACTTGAAAATATGGATGTGGTTATGAACAAGTGGAAAGGATTATTGAAAGTTGTAAATTGGTGAAGAATGTGCTTACCATGTGAATCCATCTTCAGTTGATGAAGAATGTGCTTTGGAAATATTCGACCATCTAGATCACTATTGTACGAAAATATATATATGTGAGAGTTAAGTGATGCGTTTATTGATATTATAGTTCGAGATGAAGCTCTAGATTAACTTCATCGAACAGTTGAAATGAATGACCAAAGATATTAAATGAAAACACTTTTGCGACTTAAAGCTGGGGCTAAAGAAAGGCGAATTAAATTATGTGAAATTTTGGTTAGGTATATTGGGTCAAATGAGATTTTATCTAGATTAAGTATATGTGAAAACGTCATTGATTCAACAAAATTATCGTTTTGCTTAAAACTTACTAAGCTTACGTAAAGCTTACTCTGTTCGTTCATGTTTTTGGTCCGGTAGTTGTGGGATTCGACTACTAGCTCGGGGATCGTCAGCACTTCATCACACTATCTACCATTACGGTAGCCATGAGATTGGATTATCTTATGGCATGTATAGAATAGACTAGTAGGGAAAGAATAATTTGGTTATTGTATATAAGCCATACGAAAATGACATCTTTTGAATGTTTACTTATAGAAGTTTACATTTTATCCCTGGCTATGTTTAGTGTTTATCCAAATGAATGATCTAAAAAAAAAAAAGTTTTACCGTTCTGTCATGAGTTACAAGTCCGGTAATGCCCCTTACTTATTCCGGCGATGGTTACGGGATAGGGGTGTTACAATTCGAGAATGGCCGCGACTTATAAGCATTAGCCAAGTAAGAAGTTTCCATGGCCTAACAAGCTTCTATAGAAGGTTTGTACCTAATTTTAGTACTTTGGCTGCTCTTTTGACAAGGATCATTAAGAAAAACTCTAATTTTCATTGGAGTGAGGAACAAGAGAATTCTTTCAAGAAAATTAAAGATTGTTTGATAAACACGCCTTTACTTTTCCTTGCCCGATTTTAACAAAACCTTCGAGATTGAGTGTGATGCTTCAGGAATAGGGATTGGAACGGTGTTAACTCAAGATGGATGTCCCATAGCCTATTTCAGTGAAAAGCTTAATGGTGCCACTGTCAACTACCCGACGTATGACAAGGAAATGTACACGTTGATCCGGGCGTTGGAAACATGGCAACATTACTTGTGGCCCAAGGAGTTCATCATCCATATTGACCCCGAGGCCTTAAAGCACCTTAAGGGAAAAAACAAGTTGAACAAGAGGCACGCAAAGTGGGTGGAGTTTCATGAGTAATTTCCTTATGTGATCAAGTATAAGAAAGGTAAAGAGAATATCGTAGCAAATGCGTTGTCAAGAAGGTACGCACTTCTTAATCATTTAGACTCCAAATTTCTTGGTTTTGTGCATTTAAAAGATCTTTATGAGAATGAAATTAACTTTGGTGAAGTGTATAAAGCATGTGCGCAAGGGGCCTTCGACAAGTTTTATAGGCATGATGGCTACCTATTTTGAGAAGGTAAGCTGTGCATACCTCAAGGGTCTGTTAGGGAAGTGCTCGTGAACGAGGCACATTATAGAGGCCTCATGGGTCATTTTGGAGTAGCTAAGATCTTGGCTATACTCCATAAACATTTCCATTGGCCGAAGATGAAGCACGATGTGGTAAGAGTGTGTGATCGTTGTGTTGCCTGGAAGAAGGCCAAATCACGTATAAAGCCTCACGGACTGTACACACCGTTGTCCATACCCGAAGAGTTGTGCATACCTCAAGGGTCTATTAGGGAAGTGCTTATGAACGAGGCACATTGTAGAGGCCTCATGGGTCATTTTGGAGTAGCTAAGACCTTGGCTATACTCCACGAACATTTCCATTGACCGAAGATGAAGCGCGATGTGGTAAGAGTGTGTGATCGTTGTGTTGCCTGCAAGAAGGCCAAATCACGTATAAAGCCTCACGGACTATACACACCGTTGCCCATACCCGAAGAGCCTTGGGTTGACATATCCATAGACTTCGTTTTAGGACCTCATAGAACTAAAAGTGGGAAGGACTCGATTTTTGTAGTTGTAGACCGATTTTCTAAGATGACTCATTTTATTGATTGCCATAAAACTGACGATGCCTTGAATATAGCAAATTTGTTTTTCAGGGAAATAATACGGTTGTATGGAGACCCAAGGACTACTGTGTTTGATCGGGATGCAAAGTTCCTTAGTCATTTTTGGAGGACTTTCTGTGGCAAGCTTGGTATTAAGCTGCTGTTCTCTACAACGTGCCATCCATAAATAGATGGTCAAACGGAAGTTGTAAACCGAGTCCTATCTACTTTTCTAAGAACAATCATTAGGAAAAACTTAAAGAAATGGGAAGAATGCTTGCCACACATCGAATTTGCCTACAATTGTCCAATCTATTCGGCCGCCAAGCATTCCCCATTTGAAGTTGTTTACAGGTTCAATCCTTTAACTCCTATAAATTTAATTCCTTTACCTACTAATCAACTTGTGAATGTAGATGGCAAACGGAAGGCTGAGTACGTGAAGCAACTACATCAAAGAGTAAGGGAAAATATAGAGAAGAGGACCGAGCAGTATGTGCACTAAGCAAACAAGGGACGTAAGCGAGTAATCTTCGAACCCGGGGATTGGGTTTGGATATATATGTGAAAGGAGAGGTTCCCCACACAAAGAAGGTTCAAGTTGTTGCCGTGGGGCGATGGTCCTTTTCAAGTGTTGGAAAGGATCAATGACTAGGTGACTATAGTGTTAGTGCTAGCTTTAATGTGTCTGATCTTTCCCCTTATGATGTAGGTGACGATTTGGGGACAAATCACTTCAAAGAGGGAGGGGACGATGCGATCATGACCAAGGTTGCTGCCGAACCAATTGAGTTACCAATGGGGCCGATCACTCGTGCTTGAGCCAAGAGATTCAAAAAATCTATCTCGGGCCTCATTGATCGAATTTGGGGAGAAGCTGTTGCGGGGCTCATCGATCAATCTTGGACAAGCTCTCCATGCGTGCCATGCAACCTGCTTCAAGCTCAATTTTAGCTCTTTTAGTTTGTGAATTTATTTGCTGGAATAAATAAATAAATTAGGTTTTAGTTATTTAGTTAAATTAGTTTGAGTCCTAATTATGTCATAATTTGAACATCATTAATATGAGTTTTAATTATGTCATAATCTGACCATCTTTAATAAGGAATTTTTAATTATGTCATAGTCTAGGACATTTTAAATATATGTTTTAAATATGTCCTCATTTAGACGTCATTAATACATGTCTTTAGTTCAGACAAATTAAATTGTTTTATTAGCATATTCAAGTCGAGTTTAATGTGTCCTATAGGTGTTCACATTGGCTGCTGCTAGGAAGCTTCCCTTGGGCTGTTCATATGGCACAATTATAAGTTGAACACAACCTCCTAAGAGCCATTTCATGTTCAGCAAAGCATCAAGTGCTTTCACACTTGATTGACCGATTGGCTGCCATGTTCACACTAAGGGACTATCTAATTTTGGCTGTTCACATTGGAAACTTTTCATGCGCCCCAAGCAACCATAAAGAGCTGCATGTCCATTCAAGTTTCCAAAGCAGCATCTCAACTTTTTCACACCAGCTTGGCTAATCAGCTCCATGCACATTCAGCTCATTCCTAATGTCAAATGAACTAGCTGATTAGGGATACAAAAAGACATGGCTATTGGGGTCTTCCATAACTATAAATCATCAATAGGTATGTTGGAAAAATCAATAGGCATTAGCTCATTAAATCTGATTGTAAACCATAACTATTGGGCTGGTATTTTGTGAGCTTATAAATACTAGGCATAAAACATGTTGTTTAGACTTTTTGAACCTTTTATGAATTTTATCATATTTGTGAGTGTTCAACTCTCTTTGTTCTCTCTTAACTCAATTAACTTATCAAGTCTATCTTGTGGCGTCAATTCTATTTTCTTTTTGAACTTATCACTTCATTGAAGTATGGCGTTCAACCAATACTGTTTTGGTTCCTATCTCAACATAGATAGCGGGTCACGATTTTAAACTATCCACACCATTTTTCAGCTTAAGTGCTACTATAAGATTCGGGTCAATATTACCATATAATATTGGTTCTTTTTTTAGCCTGAAATCGAACCTATCTTTGCCATTTTTTGAACACTTAAACCCTTTTTTTTTTCAAGCCAACTTGTTTATTTACAAACCTATCTAATAACTAAGCCATACTACTTAATTTTACGATTGGGAACATACGCGGCTCGATTCATCAAACAAATACGAGATCGCATCACCTGCTCACACAAGCTGTGGGTCAAGATGTTAGGCTACTCAATGTTGCTCACATAAGCTGTAGAGAACCTACAACAAATGCAGGACCTCAACCATTAGTAGGACATCCAATACTAGCACCCGAAATGATAAATAACCCTAATTTGTACCCTAAGCATTCATAAGGTTCATAGGGCCATGTTGCATATCTATATCATTTAGCCATATACACATTATTTCATTACAAGAATCCATCAATGTAGTTTCCCATTTCAAATATAACCTTTAATTTAATTGACATTATAACTTTGTCCATTCCATTCCTTACCATTTAACAAAGTAAATGAACTCAATCACAATATATATAGATAGATATTATATCACAAAACAACAACTAATTAGTTTCACTAATTTATGAACTTACTTAATCACAGTAGCTACGAACACTTCGACAACGACTACTTTACGATATTTCTTTTCCCACGATTATTAACCAACTAATCTGTTTCTTGATCTAAATATAATATTTTTATTCAATTAACCAATTCAAGCACTTTAAAACTCTTGAATTCATATTATAACCCTTTATCAACATTTTACATTTTACTCTAAACTTTTACTTTGTAACACCTCTAACTCGTATCCGTCACCAGATTAAGGTTACAAGGCATTAATTAACTAAAAACACATTTCCGAACAACCTCACATTTGTATAAGTCATAATTACATGTATAAAGCATTAATTCAATTAAACAAATAACATGATTTTTTTTATCATATTAATGTACAAATCATAATAAAAAGAGCATTTCAATAATATTCGAATATCTAGAAGAAATCAAGTCATTATAACTTATTTTACACTATCACATTTTTAACACTTTATAATATTTACATAATACTTTATTCAATAGCATAAACATACAGTATTATCAACTTTACCAAATGGTCAAATAAATAAGTCATATATATATATTCAACTATACATCAATAATGAATCCCAACCAAAATACATCAAATAACCATGTTTATTCACTTAAACCGACTTCATACATTCAACATCAAAATTTATGTACTTACATCAAGTTTCGAAGCCACACTTAATCATTGTATTCATGCTAAATAATTGACCAAAACAAACTTGGAACATTTTTGTATCTTAATACCTTGCATAGCCGAATCACATTATTAAAACCACATACACATCAAAACATTTTATCAAATGTAAATTATTTATAAAAAATGTGCCGAAACACAAACTGTAGTATATTCAAACCAAAATTCTTGCATATCATGTTAAAAACATATTAAAACATATTTATAATAAATTCGATTATAGCTTATCAACCTTAGATTCCAAATGACTTATAACATACTAACTAGATACAGTAACCTAATGCACATATATTTTTATATAAGCATATCATAGCCAAACCAACCTCACATTCAACCAAAATCATTAATCATTTCCAAAACATATAACACCCATCTCAGACACCATTCTTTCATAGTACATAACATTATAACCAAAACGTTTTCATACCACAATCAAACATAACCGCATTATCAAAACCAAACTCATTAAACATTATAATTAAACACACATAAAACTATACTAAACATAATTAACAAGCCATTTTCGCATGGCTTTAAATACATAGTCAAATTCAACATTTAAGAAATATGTTCCAGCCTATACATGCCATAGTTCAAGTTCAACTATATAAATACCGAAACAGTGGATAGTGTGATGAACTTTGCTGACGATCCCCGAGCTCGTAACTTGATCCAAAATCTATAAAACAGAAACACACATATACACGGAGTAAGCTTTTATAGCTTGTAAGCCTTAAGAAAATTAAACAATTAATGCATAATAACATCTCAATTACTAAATCATTTCAATTAAATAAATCAACTTATGCATTTGTAATCACATATAATTTCAAGCTTTTAATTCCATACATATATAACATATACTTTCATAGAACAATTTCTCATTGGCTGAATATACATGTATACATACATCAATATATTCTCAAATTTCAAAACCATATTGTCTTATATAATTGAATATACATATATATTTATAGACATATATTCATCACTCAAACTTTAACATTACATCCATATACAACCATAAGGCTAAATATATTTCTCATATTAACACATATACTACAACAACTTCATGTATCCTTTTTAATCACATATCAAGAAATCAATTCACCCTAATTTCAAATAGGTAACCAACTATCACGTACCGAATCGTTTTAGCTCGTTTAACATATTCAATTACCACATCAACATAAATTATTTTAGGCATAAACTTATAATAAATCATCGGCATAAAGCCTGCTAGGCCTAAGCCTGTATCACACACTGGCACAAGGCCTGCTAGACTCAAAGTTTGATTTTATACATCGACAATAGGCCTGCTAGGCATAAAGCCCGATTTAATTCACCAGCACAAGGCTTGCGAGGCTCAAAGCCCGAATATCACTATTATAAAGCTGTCTCATAAACAATTCATATATCTAAAATTCCAGATATTCCATATAGTTCATACGAACTTTCAAATGTTATAACTCAGTCGAATTAAACTCAAATACATTATTTCCATGCTCAATCATATTCGACTAACTCTACTATAAATCTATGAATTCCAAATAAACATATTAAACTAATTTACATTCAAAATTAACGATATTTAATTGCTTAAAGACTTACCTCGGATATCGACGAACAGTGTTAATTGATTATTCGACTATTTTGGTCTTCCCCCGATCCAATTTTGATTTTCTCTGTTCTTGATCTAAATTAATATAAGTTAAACTTATTTAATTTAATCAAATTTTCAATCAAATTCATTCAAAAACACATAAATGGACAAATTGCACTTTTGCCTTAGACATTTTACACTTTTAGCAATTTAATCCAAAATTCACAAAATACAAAGCAAGCATAATTTGCCCATGCCATGCTTAGGCCGAATACTTCCCATACACATACAAGTCCTCACATTTCTTTTATTTCACAATTTAGTCCCTTAATTAAACACTTTGCAATTTAACCCTATTTACTCAATTTCATCAAAATTCCAATAAAAAACTTGTTAATCCATCACATAACTTTTATTTAACATCATCAAACACAAAATTCACCAAGCTATCAACAATGGTAAAACTAAAAACATTCATCAAAATCAGAAATTCAAGCATGGGTCGGGTAGTATTCGAAGCAACGATCTCAGAAACGTAAAAATCAACAAAAACCAAGTTAAAACTAACCTTGAATTGAGCTTTAACCTAGGCTGAACCTTTAAACACCCTTTTCTTTTCTTTTTCTTTTGTTATTCATGAAAAAAAGATGAACATGCAATCTTGTTTCATGTTTTATGTTATTTTTATTACATAATTTATTAAATTACCTATTTAGCCTTTTTATTTTTATTCTAAATCCACTAAGTCAAGTCCATAATCGTCCATGCAAAAATTAAAAGGTATAATTACAACATAAATGTTTCATATTATAAAGACAACAACAATTAAGCACTTTCACATTTAATCATTAAATTTTCATTTTACGCGTTTAAGTCCTTTTATTTAATCGGGCACTTAAACGACAAAATTAAGTCACGAAAATTTCACACATGCAAATTCACATAAATTAAACACATAAAATAATATTAAAATATTTTTTAACTCGGATTCATTATCCCGAAACCACTGTTTTGAATAGGGTCAAAATCGGGTTGTTACATACTTTTTATTCAATTTAGTCCATAAACCCGAAACTTTCAAACTTAAACACAATTAAACTCAAACCATGTTGGTCGAATTTTCCATGGTCCCTATACAACCCATATTTATCACAATTTCAAAATAATTTCATGTAATTTTACTATGTTAATAATTTAGTACTTATAAATCTACCATGAAACTTAAAAAACATCTCAAATTCATCAATGAAATAATTCAAAATATTTAAGAGTTTTACGAATTAGTTAATGGGTTTACTAGATTAATCTACTAACTAAAAGCAGACTCAAAAACAGACCATACAAGAGATTTGAAGCTTGGCTGAAATCTTCCTTCTACAAAAAATGGAGAATTTGATGTTTAAGAGGAAGATGGTGAAAAAAATGGTAATGTTTTTCTTTTGTTTTGTCTTATTATAAATTAATTAACATTTTAATTTAAAAAAAAACATTTATATTATTTATTTTTTTCATTCACAACCGTCCACTATATAGGAATAATGTTTATTTACCATTTAAAACCATCAACTTATGTTTTTATAATCAATTAACACTTTTAAACTAACAACGATTGACTTTTGTGACTTTTACGATTTAGTCCTTTTTCCTTAATTAACAATCAAATAGCTAAAACTTTCGAACCAAATTCCAATATACCTATATAGTAGCTCCATAAATATTTAATAAAGATATTTACTGGCTCAGTTTATAGGAACGAGGTCTTGATACCTTATTTTCCAAAATCACTTGACTTTAAGGATAACCACTTGAACTTAACTATTTGCTCAATTATAAAAAAAAATCATTAGATCAAAACTTTATATAATAATATATTAAATTCGTAAATATGAAATAATAATATTTACGAACCCACTTCTCGAATTTGTGTTCTCAAAATCACTATTTTTGACACCACTAAAAAATGGGCTATTACAGGATAAAACCCATAAGGTGTAAGTGGATCTATAAGAGGAAAAGAAATGCGGATGGAAAAGTGGAAACTTATACGGCCAGAATTGCATAAAAGAGTTATACTCAGGAAAAAGGTATCGATTATGAAGGAACCTTCTCTCTGGTTGCCATGCTTAAGTTAATCCTCATATTACTATCTACTATGGCAGATCTCGTTTACGAGATCTAGCAAATGGATGTCAAGGCAACATTTTTGAATGGCTATCTTGAAGTAAGCATCTACATGATGCAACCCATCGAATATATAGCTAAAGAAAATGAGCATAAAGTTTTCAAACTACTTAGATCCATTTATGATCTTAAACAAGTATCCCACTCATGGGATCAAATATTTGATCAAGCGATCAAGACTTTTGGATTTGAGCAAAGCGTAGATGAACCTTAAGTTTACAGACATTTAGGGGATGGAAATGTGGCCTTTCTCATTTTATAGTTCAATGAAATTTTACTCATTGGGAATGATTTAAGGACATTGTCATCGATTAAATTATGGTTAACCCAACAGTTTAGCATGGAGGACTTGGGAGAAGCTAATTTTGTTCTAGAAATTCGAATCCTAAGGGATCGAAAGAACAAAGTGATCACACTGTCTCAAACTTCATACATAGAAAAGATACTGTAGTGTTATTCAATAACTGATTCGAAGAAGGGAAATCAACCCTCCGTTTTTGGATTTCATCTCTCTTTAAAAGATTACCCTAAGACAACAGAAGAAAGAGAGAACATGATAAAGGTTCTTTATGCTTCGGCAGTAGGAAGTCTAATGTATGCTATGTTATGTGCACACCCAAATATATGTTTTGCAGTGGGGTTGGTTAGTTGATACCAGTCGAATCCAGGACCAAGATATTGATAAGCAGTTAAGTATATACTCAAGTATTTACGAAGAACAAGGGATTATATGCTTGTATACTCTGGATGAGATCTCACTCCTATTGAATATAATGATTCTTACTTCCAAACGTGTCGAGATTTTAGGAAATAACATTGTGCTGTGATTTTGTCCTAGGCAGTGGGTCCATTGTGTGGACAAGTGTAAAACAGACTTGTACTACTAATTCCACTATAGAGACCGAATATGTGGCTACTTCTGAGGCTACCAAAGAAGCAATATGGCTTCGAAAGCTCCTTAAGTATCTTGAAGTCATTTCTGGTATGGGAAAAGCTATCACACTGTATTATGACAATAGTGCAGATGTAGCTAAACCTAAAGAAACCATAAAAGTACAAAACACATTGATACAAAGTATCATAAAGGAGATGATAGTGTTTGATGAAATAGTGGATGTTGTCAAAGATCGCATATGAAGAAAAACACTTGGAATTTGTTTTGCCAAGACTCTACTAGCTATAGAGCTCTTTAGGAAACATATAGAGGGGCATAAGAATGCTAAACTTATCTTGTCACATCTAAAAAATTAGGGGTTAGTAGAATTGGACTTGTGAATCGAAAGAGAGAGCTCATGCCCTAAATTTTCAGATTATCTATATGTTTTTAGAAAAAAAAATAAGTTACTGGTCTGCTGGTTAAGTGTTGCTGAAATTGTCCTTGAAACCCAAGTTCAAATTCCTTCCCTTACACTATTTTTTTATTTTGCAAATTTTGCTTCAAACGTGTAACATCCCAAATTTTTGGTTTAAAGTTGGTAAAATTATTTCAATAATGAGTAATTGGCCTGGTGATTAATAGAAAATAAGGAGACAATGCAATTCGTTCAGAAACTTGAGTTCGATTCCCTTCCATTGAAAAATAGCTTAATTTTGCTAATTTTTCTCCTTCCCCCTATTTTTATGTTGTCCATGCCTTTTAAACAAGGTATAAATATCACTTTTTCACTATTTTTCAGCCTTAAGTCAAAATTTCTGCTACCTTAGTTGTTCTCCTCTCCTCTCTTATTTTTTTCTCTCAAAGTTTCTTCCTTTCTCTAGGATTTCATCACAGTTGTAATGACCTATTTTTTAGAGATTTTTGTTTTTCCATCCACCATATTGAACATCTAAATATCCTAAACTAGCCCTATTTTCTACCCTAAACTTCTATTTTTGCTTAACAGCCTCCTTTACTATCCACTATTGTCCCCCTCCTTTGTTTGTATCAGTGGAGGTAAATCCTATTTTTCTTCTCTATTGTTGTGCTTTGTATGCCAATTTTTGGATGCTATTTTTACAGCCTACAGATCATCATTCTAGCCCTTAAAATTAATCTTTTTGGCTTTCCAAAGATGTAACACCCCTAACCTATTTTTGTCACTGAAATAGGGTTACAGAGTATTACCATACAAAATCAAACATTCAACTTCAAAATAGAAACGATTATGTAGTTTTAACATTATCATTTAATAACTCAAATTAAATATAGTAAAAATACACTTACGACCCTTAAATCAAGCCTATGGGGCCTTAAAAAGAGTTTGGAAACAATCCGGGATCAATTTGAAACAAAACAGAAAATTTTGGTAAAACTTGAAAATTTTTGAAATAGGAGTTACACAGTCGTATGGCCAAGCTGTGTGACATAGCCTAGACCATATGGACATTCGAAATTTGGACACATGGGCATGTCTCAGCCCATGTGAGTATTCGAAATAAGGCCACACGACCATGTTACAGGCCGTGTGCCAAACTGTGTGACATAGCTCGATCGGTTATATGAATTTTTGTGAAAATTGTGTGTCTTTGTGTGAAAGAAATGGGTTTGAAATGGGTTGCTTTAAAGGCAATTTATATTATGATCATGCTTCGACACGATTCCAACTGATTGAGCTTTCGATGATCTACAAAACAGACAAAGTAATTACGTAAGCAACTAGTGCTTAATAAGCTTGTATAAAGGAAACTTAAACTTGCCAAACATAAAACGATTAATTCATTCATTCATAGTTCATAATATCATAAGGATACTTTTCCTTCCTATCCATAACACCTCACAAGGTTAGTGGATATAATTAAGAACATATCTATAAAATGAATTTCATTATGTAAACCTTCCAACACATAATTAAATAGCTACCTTTTCAATCCATTTATACATATGACAATTTCCATTTTATAAGCTCAATGACATAACTCATTTCATATACATACCTTTTTGTTTTAAACTTTAATTGCCTATTGAACCAAATAGAATAACATCAGATACTCGGGAAATACTCACACAAAGTGTGCCTTTTCAAGTAACTGTAATCGTCTCTAAAATGCTTACACGAGCTATGAAATGGGCCTGTTCACATGAGCTGTGCCTCGGGATGTTAGCTTCATGATGCTGCTTATACGAGTTGTGGAGAATCCACAACAAATGCAGGACCTTAGCCATCAGTAGGACATCTAGGACTAGCACCTGAAACCATATAATTCCTAATGACATGTCATTTGTATCCTAAGTATTCACAAGGTTAAAACAGGATCTTTTCACATATCCGAATCCTTTAATTTCATTATATTATACCATTTCACACATGCTTCATGAAATACACATTTTTCAATTTACACATCCAATTTAACAAGTATCACTTTTCGATCCATTATACCAAAACATTTTACAACTACCAATCTAATCTATACATAACTTAATACACATAAATATAACATTCAAAACTTCAATTAATAAGTTTAGTACTTATACGAACTTATTTCGACAAAAACAATTGTAAAAATGAAGTCACCGACTAATCTGACACTTTAACTTTTCCCTCGATTTAGATCTGGTTGATTTGTTTCTTGATCTAAATAATAATTTTCGTTCAATTGAACCTTTCAAATAGCTTAAAATAACTAATTCAAATTATAAACCTTATTAATGAGAAATTTACAAAATTACCCTTAATGTTTTACCTTTTATGCAGTTTAGTCCCTAAACCCGAAACTAGCAATTTAAGCACTTTTAATTAAAATTCATGCTATCCAAATTTTCATGGGGTTCATAATTAACCCATTTTTATCATCATTTCACAATATTTACATGATATTTTACTAATTAAACAATTTAATCCCTAAAACTTAAAATAATTAAAAATCACATAACAAAATGAGTTCATTCATCAACCAAGCTTAATACCCTGTCAACCAAATTCAAAACACATTCACATCATTCATGGTAAGTCCCTAGAATTTTAACAATTTTACAAATTGACCCTCGGACTAGCTAGATTAAGCTAATACGATAATAAAACATAAAAATCATTAAAAACAGAATTAAAATTCACATACATGCATGAAATAGGAGCTTGGTCGATTCTCAAGCTTAAAACTATGGTGATTTTTGGCTACAACAAAACCAAGAAGAAGATGACACTAATGTTTTTAATTTGTTTTGGTTATTATTTAATTTAATTACCATTTTGTCATTTAAAAATTAACCTTTAAAATCAACTAATAATGTCTAAAACCGTCCATCATCCAACCATAAGGTATAATTACCAACTTAGTCCAGCAATTCACAATACTATAGCCATTTAATATAGTTAACTAATAGAAACCCACTTTTGCAGCTTTTACAATATAGTCCTTTTTAATTAATTAACTATCTAAATATTAAAATCTCTTAACCAAATTTTAATATGACCCTAATAATACTTTGTAAATATTTAATAAAATATTGATCGACTTGGTTTATAGAAATGAGGCCCCGGTACCTCATTTTCTAAAACCACTTGACTAAAAAGATTAATCACTTGAACTTGACTATATGACCAATCAATGAAATTTATCAAATCAAAATTTATTATAATACTATATTTTACTCATAAATATTAAATAATAATATTTATGGAGTCACTCATCGAATTTGTGGCCCTGAAACCATTGTTTTTGACACCACTAAAAAATGAGCTATTACAAAAGATCCCTCCTTGTGCCACCTTAGATCTGCCTTTTTTGTTTCCTCAAGTGGTGTTGCCACCCCCTTAGAACATCATTGCTTAGGGACTGTCGTTTCTCTTCAGTTGTTGCACCTACTATTGTAAGTTTTTGGATTTTTCCCGCTATTTAGATCTTATTTAAATGTTCCTTATTGAGTAATTAACTAAGAAATTCAGATCTAGGTAATGGATAGTGCAAAGTGCAAACTTGTGCAAGATCTTGCATTGTTTCACTGTAACACCCCTATAACCCGTATCCGTCGCTGGAGTGGGTTATGAAGAGTTACCGCTCCAAAACACTACATTTGTACATTCACATTTACAAAAGTTCATTAGCAATTATATGCACAGCCAAACAAAATCAAAGATCGACTTATACCGACATTCAAAAGTTACCATATTCACATGGCTTATGTACAACAACATCTCAAAATATCATTCACTTAAGTCTATTCTATACATGCCATACGAATTCCAAAACGTAATAGTACCAAAACGATAGATAGTGTGACGAGTTGCTAACGATCCCCGAGCAAGTGGCTCGAGTCAACAATTTAAAAACAGAGAAACATAACAAACAGAGTAAGCTTCCATAAGCTTAGTAAGTTTTAAGCAATGCAAACAATTAAATTCAATTATAAATCGATCAATCAAATTCTCAAGTGACATTTCTTAGGTATATTGCCATTTGGCCGAATATATATACAAACATTTAACGTATATTTAGCATATTAACTTCACTTGAATCTGAATTCATATAACATAAGTAAATCAAATATTTTCACATAACTTCACATTTTGGCCGAATGTATTAGGATCATATACATATAGTCTTAATACTTATTCACATATACATTATATTACATACTTGGGATTCAATCCCAATCAAGCTCATATAAGTACAAGATACATACCTAGCCAACTTAAGGTATTATACGATTTCAATTGTCATTTTATCACGAAGTCTCAAAATCTTAGATTTATATCAAATCACCGGCAATTAGCCTGCTAGGTTTAAAACCCGAATTCATCACCGGCACGAAGCCTGCTAGACTTTAAGTCTAAACTCATTCACCGGCATTAAACCTGCTAGGCTTAAAGCCTGATATTAACTCACCGACATTATAGCCTGCTAGGCTCGAAGCCCAATATTAACTCACCGGCATTATAGCCTGCTAGGCTCGAAGGCCCGAATAGTACCGTACGATAATCAAATCAACAAGTTCCATATAACATAATCATATCAATTAGATACTAGCATCATTTGAACATATATAATTATACATCTCAAACACTTTTCTTTCATCTCATTTTCACACTTAGCATTCGATAGCTTATGCATAACATTTCACTCACATTCATTTCAAACTTATCATTCGATTATAAAAGCACGTTACATATTTACCAACATGTTATACTTGCCATTAGGCCATATAAGCATGATATAATACACCATCATTTCATCTTTAACATTCGGCTAAATCCATACATTACAAGTAATACTTAATTCTCATAATATGTCATGTCATTATTGAATATTATTTATGTTTAACTACTTAAAACTTACCTCAAATATTTTCGAACAGTCTCGGATCGGCTATTCAACTACTTTCTCTTTTCCCCTGTCCAACCTTGGTTCTCTATGCTCTTGAGCTAATTCAAAAAAATTTAACTTATTAAAGTCCCATCATGCTAACTTATGGCCGAATATGACAAGAAATTTAATAGGTCATATAGCTACTTGTAGCTCAAATACAAAATGGTCATACACATTTTTAATCACATTAAGCAATTTAATACAATTAATTTAACATTTCCTCATGTACACCTTTATGACCGAATACACATATCAAATAAGTAACTTACCTTAATACATAACCCACATAGCCAAAGTACATATAACCCTAATGACCGAATATGTATATCACCAAAATTCCTACGACTTAACCTTTAACCTTCTTAGCCGAATATTCATTGTATACCTAGTTCACAAACACAAACACAAAACTCATATGGCTTATCATATTTTCATACACATATCTTAACCATATAGCCAAATATAAAGCTCATCAAATAGATATTTATTCACGTTCCCTTAACACATATTGATCAACTAGTCCATGCATTAGCCTTTGGCACATTCGGTCATTAAAGCAATAACCTATTTAACATTCAAGCATTTTATACTAAAAATTCTCCCAAGGCTGAATTCATATAGAACCTTTAATACTCATACAAAGTTTATATTTTAAATAATTTATACACACACCATTAACCAAATATCAATTAACTAAGCACTTTAACAAATTTTCTTTAACTATACACACATTCGGCAATGACAAAGACAATTTAACAAACCTTAAATTCAACTTATAACAATATATACTCAATATTCAAAGCATTTAACATCACTTCATTATTATTTTACATCATGGCCGAATGTATATATATATATATATAACTCAATAAACAACAAATTATTAACCTCCCAATTCAAGTCGACATTCGGCATCCATAAAAACACTTACTAACAATTAAATTATTAATTTCCAAAATTAAGCATAATTTCACCTTACTTCATAATAGCCGATTGAGATTTTTGTCTATATTAACCATTCATAGAAATTTTTACTTAGTTCATACTCACCTATAACCATTTCTAATTACATAACTTCAAAACATCAACAATTTAACATATAGGAAACATAACGTAATGCTTCATGCATCACAAATTCAAAAATTAGCACATGGGTCATGCTAAGAGCTTCGAAACCAACTCAATTCCACAAAAATCCAAAAGAATCACATGAAATCATACCTTAATCTATACATTCACCATAGCTGAATGCCTTAGCTTCATTTTCTTTTCTTTTCTTTATGGTTTCGGCAAAAATGGAAGAAAGGATGGGTGGAACTTTGTTTTTATCACCATTTTCTATTATAAATTCATTATTTCACAATATAAAACCATTATAATATAATGCTTATTTCTTTATTTAACATATAATTTCCACCAACTAAAATAAAGATATGAAAACACATGATTGCATGCATGTGTTGACCGGTCATTTACATTCAAAATGGTCCATTTGACATGCAAGTCCCCCATAATACTAAACCATATAATATTTGACCACTGCACATTTGCCTATCACATTTTCAAGGTTTCTCAAACAAGTCCTTTTTAACTAATTCCACTTCCAAATGACAGAAATCAAGACACGATATTTTCACACATGAAATTTCACATATAATAAATATAGAATATAACATTTAATTATTTTTGTGACTCAATTTTGTGGTCCCGAAACCACTTTCCGACTAGGGTCAAATTAGGGCTGTCACATTCACTTTGTTAATAATTTATACTTTGGCTACTTGCTTTAAATTCTGAATGGGAGTTTTTGGTTACTTATTTTTGGAGATTAATTGTGTTTAGGTGCTGATTTAAATGTCACAGATCAGCAGTGACTACAACTCTCATTCGCGCTTACGTTTCGCATCAAACCAATGTAAGTAGCCTAGTCGATCTGGATTTGAAAATTATTATGGTAACGCTGATTTGATTGAAACTTTAAAAGGATGTTTTAGGGCTGATTTGGTAGCATTTTAACTCAATAAATATTTTATTTTAATTTAGGTTCAATTTAAGTCCAAAGGAGGAGTCGCGGGTTTCACAAGTAGTGCTACGGTTGTGTAAAAATAAAGTGTTGGTTCTAACCTGAAACCTTCAATGCTTTAATAATATTTTTTAATTGTTAAAATGATGATTAAGCTTGCCAGTCGAGCTTAGTTAAATGGCTAAGTAAGTGACTTCAAGGTGGCCAAATCAGGTACATTTCGAGCCCTAGTTAAATGGCATGTTTGCAAAAATTTTGCAAAAATTTTCTAAGTGTGTGAAAAGTTTCTAAAGTTATCGGTTTAGTCCTGAACCACCCCAAATGCATGTTTTGAGCCTTGTAACTTGTATTAGGGACGATATGAATGTTATTGATTGATGATTATATGAAATTTGAAAATATATGTGAAATGCATGTGTAATTGTATAATATGTTCAGTAATGATTTGTAACCCTATTTTGGAATTAAATACGGGTGAGGGGTGTTACATTTATTGGTATCAGAGATACGATTTAGTCAATTCTTGGACTAACGTAGCGTGTGTGAGAGTCTAGCTATACATGCCATATATAACCTGTGATAGCATGATATCTCCTGACAGTTTTAAATTGTGTTTTCATATAGTAAATAGATCCTAATCGAGCTGTAGCTGACAACGTTGAAAGTAATGCGCTTGCCTCTATTCATGGGGTAGTGCAATCTGAGTCTAGACCCGTACCGGGTAGCCAATGAGGAGAGGCTAAAGAAGCCTTCTTCCAGATGATGAATGAATGGTTTACGAAGTTTGTTCGAACAAATCCAGCTGCTCAACAACCTCCACACCCACCTAATTCCCAACCAGTTCCTGTAGTTCCTCAAGGTGTGAAATTTTTACGACTGAATAAGCTGCTAGTTGATAAGATTAGAAAACACGGAGCTGAAGAGTTTAGAGCTAATGTTGGCCAAGTTTTGGCTTGAAAACACTATCAGAGTCTTTGATGAACTTTCTTGCACGCCGACAGAGTGTTTAAAATGTGATGTATCACTTCTGAGGGACACAGCTTATTAGTGGTGGAATACCCTAGTATCAGTGGAGCCAAGGGAAAGAGTTACTTGGGAATTCTTTCAAGATGAGTTCAAAAAGAAATACATCATTTAACGGTTCATTGATCAGAAACGTAAAAAGTTTTTAGAGTTAAAACAGAGCTGTATGTCTGTGACAGAATATGAGCGAGGGTTCATGAGACTCAGTAAATATGCTCAAGAATGTGTTTCACATGAGGCCATTATGCGCAAGAGATTTGAAGATGGGTTAAACGAAGACATCAGACTATTAGTCGAGATTCTAGAATTAAAAGAATTCATTGTGTTAGTTGACAGAGCCTGTAAAGCCGAAGAACTTGGCAAAGAAAAGAGAAAGGCAGATTTCGAAGTTAAAGATTCAAGGAAAAGATTGATGAACAAACCATATCAGTCCTTATCAAAGAAATCACGAGATTCATATAACCGTTCGACTGCTTCGATGGGATATTTCAGTAGAGATCGTGGGAAACAACACTCGAGTTCTAAAGCCCAAGCTACATCAATAGTGAGCGTTGGTAATGCTAAGTTCAATAGAGCTAAATGTCAACGATGTGAAAGGCGACATCCTGGTGAATGTAGAATGAATGACCGGGCTTGTTTCAGATGTGGCTCACAATATCACTTTATCAGGGATTGTCCTGAGTTAAATGAGAAAGATAAATCTCATAATGCAAGAAGAAGTAATACAACTGCTAGAGGGAGACCAATCTGAAACACTGGAAGTATGAGTAGTAATCGTGGTACTACGAGAGATTCTACAGTGAGATTAGAGGCTAGAGCACCTGCTAGAGCTTACATGATTCGCGCTCGCGAAGATGAGTTATCACCTGATGTTATGACTGATACATTTTCTCTTTATGACACTAATGTGATTACTTTGATTGATCTTGGATGAACTCATTCGTATATTTGTATGAATTTGGTGTCTAGTAAGAGATTGCCTATTGAGTATACCGAGTTTGTGATTAAAGTATTGATCCCCTTAGGCAAGGATGTTCTAGTTGATAAAGTTTGCAAGAACTGTCCTTTAATGACTAGGAGTTACTATTTTCCAGCTAATTTGATGTTATTACCATTTGATGAGTTCGATGTAATTCTAGGTATGGATTGGTTGACATTGCATGATTCTGGGTGTAAGATACAAATGACATGTCATTAGGGATTTCATTTTTCGAGTGCTACTCTTGAATGTCCTACCGATGGCTGAGGTCCTGCATTTGTTGCAGATTCTCCACAGCTCATGTGAGTAGCATCGTGTAGCTTACATTCTGACCCACAGCTCGTGTGAGCATTGATGTAAAGGAAAGGTTATGGTGAAATGTAAAGGCAAACTATGTGTGAGCTTTCCCGAGTATTTGATGTAATTCTAGATCGTTCAATGGGTAAGAAAAAGAAATGGAATGGTAAGTATGCAAATAGATCGGATCATGACCTTATGAAAAGAACTTATAAGTTAAATGATGCATTTACCTATGGAAACATACTTATCTTCTGGTTGATTTCATTTGTACCATGGACAAGTATACTAACTTGTGAGTTTTATGATGTTCTACAGGCTTTTACTAAGCTTATGGCATTAGTAATGATTTATGCTTAATAATTAATTGTAAAAATGACATGGTAAGTTATGTTTAAGTTTTTACGAGCTTACTAAGCACCCGTTGCTTACGTAATTACTTTCCTTTCTTTTAGATTGTCAGAAGCTTGATTGATTGGAAACTCGACGGAGACCTATCACACTATCCAATAATCAATTTGGTAGTTTTTGAGTATTTTGGCCAAGGTTAATAATGACAAGTATAGCATGTTTGTGATGGTATTTTGTACGAATATATCAATGGTGATTTGGCATGTATGTGCTTTGAATTTTATGTTTGGTTTAGTGAAACTTAACATCTTATTAAGTTATGTCATTTTGGTCATTTTCAAATGCTTGTAACTAAGGTTTTTATTTGGAATATTTGTGGTGACATGCAAATGAACATATGTGATGTTTTTTGGTAGATAAGGATCTAGCTTGGTATGTTTGGAAAATGACAGTATTAGCATGTTTTGGTAATTGATATTTTGATACAATTGTGGTGCCTTTGAATGGTATTGGTTAGGTGACTTAAGATGTTTTAAATGGTATATTTATATGTGTTTGGACAGTTTTTGGATCCCTTGAATATCTGCCAAAGTGGTTTGAATGTTTAGGTATAAACTTAACTTGAAATGACTTGATTTTAGGTAAATTTTTGGGTTCGCACAGCCTGGGACACAGGATGTCACACGGCCTGGCGATACGGCCGTGTGTTAACACCCTCTAACCCCTATCCGTCCCCAGAACAAGATTACAGGGCATTACCGTTCTGTACAGTTCAATTATAGTCATTTATTAAAATAAATGTTTCTAACCCTGCAAATTAAAACTTCAACGAATACAATTTGCCAACATTCAAATAATCCAAATATACATAAATATACCCAAATCTTACCAATCTAAAACATTTTATAACTTATCCAATGAATCTTTTTATGTATATCACTTACTTTATCAATTATTTCAACTTCATGCTATATACTATTGCCAACCATAATTTACTTATTTCATCAATACTTTCACAACCTAAATGACTCTCATAAGACGCCCTAGGTACATGCCATTACCAATACTCAACATACTTTACCTCATCGAATTCGGGATCGGCCTGAGATGTTGATTCAATGGTCTAGCCTTAACTTAACCTGCACACAAAAACAAACCGTACGCTGAGTATACACTCAGTGGTATTTCTATAATTTGAACACTTAAACAATTATAAAACATATTAATTTTTATATATATTGAACTATTCAAACTCAATGAGTATTCAAACATTCACTTTCCAACCAATGTTTTGGTCTATTTTAAAATCAAAATCATTTATTATTTTTCGATAGCAATTAATCAATCAGTAATATTCATTAACAATCAGTCAATCAGAATAATTATTTATTTAGTAACAGTCAGTTATTCGGTACAAATCAATTATTCAATAATAATCAGTTATTCAGTATCAATCAATTGATCGGTTATCCAAGAATGATCAATTATTCAAGAAAATCAGATATACAGTAACAATTAAAATATTCAGTAACAGTCGATCTTTCCAGTTCCTTTATTTACCCTTATTAACATGACTCGGACCTAGATGGATACACGGATCCAACCAACACACCAGTACGACACATAGTGCCTCATCGACCGAAGACGGAATAGTAACAGTAGCAGTATGGTACACAGAGTACCTCATCGGAACAAATTGAAAAGAAGAATGAGAATTCAGTAATAAGAACAATATCCGACACACAAAGTGCCGAGTCGGTAAAAGAATAAAGAACTGAATAAGAATGAGTCGCCCATAAGTGCCCGATCGATAGTTTCACAAAAACCCGTACTCTTCTATATCCTATGGCATGCCAATTATATCCGACTAGCCCAACTAGTTAATAGGGTATTTAATTCACTTTTCAGTTTTCAATTAATTCATATTTTAATTAATTAACTATATATTTTCAATTCAATATAATTCCAATCACTTTTCACTAATAAATATTCAATTTCACAATAATCACATTTTTCTATCAATTTCATCACACTTCCAACTACATATATTTTCCAATATAACAAATATTTATTATTCAATTTCCACATCAATATTAATTTCAATTCAAACATTCACATATATTCATAAATCAATTCAATATAATCAATATTCAATCCAATTCAAATTATCATCTCAAAACACCTACTACATATATATATATATATATTAAATAATAAATCCAATAATTTAAGTATTAAGTTCGGATTATAGAAATACAAACCGTAATTTCTGAGCTAACTCCCGTTGTCTTTGTAATTTCCTTGCTTAGCCAAGATTTCCCGAGACAACGTTAGCTACGAAAATTAAAACAATTAAATATCAATAAACTAACATTCAATTTTCACATGAAATATTTTAATTTTTATCCAACTTTTACCTAAATTCCAATTTAGTCCTTAAAACGAGACTAACTTTTATTCTTCATATTTAACTCAATATTTTCATTTAATTTCCACTTCAAACTTATTTCAGCTCTCTAATTTCACCATAAACTATAATTTCAAAATTCTTCAATTTAGTCCCTCCTATTCAAAACTTATGAATTACTTTACAATTTAATCCTTATTTCACTTCTAACTTAAAATTCTATCAATTTAACCCCTAAATTCATCATTTTATTCAACATGAACAATATTTAGAAATCTAATAGCTTTCAAAACATCAACTTAATTTCATCAAAACCTTATTCCAAAGTTTTTTAAAACATCAAAATTAAGTAAAAAGGACTTAATTGACTTACCTATTTAAGCTTCAAACATCAAACCCCCAATTTTCCTTTTTCTTCCTTTCTTTTCTTTCTTTCTTTCTTTTTCTCCCTTGCTCTCTGTTTCGTTTCATTCTGTTTCTTTTCTATCCTTTTTCATTTCTTTTTCTTTTGTTTTACTATAATATGTTAACTTAATAAATATCTAATTAATATCAAATATTTATTTTACATTTGTATCCATTTATATCCACACACTTGTCATAATTTAATATATTTATTACATAAAAATCTTATAATATAATTATTTAATTAATAATTATCTTTTACTAAATAATAAATATCTATTTAATATCAAATACATGTATTACAAATATATGTATTTTTATTAATGCACTTGTATCTAATCATTACCATACATTTGTCTTTCTTTTATTTCATAGTATAATGTTAATAATAATTAATAATAACAATAATAACATTAATATTTACTTAAATAATAAGTAAATACATACATGTATTACAATTGTATGTATAATATTTATTACACATGTATTTTATTTTTACCTTACACTTGGCACTCATTTTGGCTTATTTCCTTATTTAGTCCCTTCAATTTTCTTTGTTCTACAATTAAACTTTTACACTTTTTCAATTTAATCCTTTTATCCAATTATTCTTAGTTTAGCTAAATTCACTTAATTAAACTCTAATTAACCACTCAATTCACTTTGTAAATATTTTTAATAAATATTTTCGAATCCATTTTTTAGAAATAGAAACCCGAAAATACACTTTTTCGATAACCATAAAATTTGGGTCGTTACATTTCTCCCCTCCTTTAATAAATTTCGTCCTCGAAATTTACATGGAAAGAGGTAGGGGTATAGAAATCTCACTATTTCTTTTGGTTCCCATGTTGTTTCCTCAATACTATGACTTTACCACTCAAGCTAGTATCTCAACTGACTTTTTTTCATACGATAAATCAGATCAACTTCTAATATCCTCTATCGTAATAACATGTAAATGATCTGATCTACATCTTTTGAGCACCAAATCCTAATAATCCCTATAAATTTCTTGTAATTTCGGAAGTAAAACCCAATAATATATTACCAGTCTGACTTTTTCTGAAATTTCACATGGCCCAACAGAACGAGAACTCAATTTCCCTTTTTCATCCCGATCCTAAAGTTTTCTTCCAATGTGAAACTTTAAGAAATACCGCATCACTGACAAAATGCTCGATATCCCGACATTTTAAATCTTCATACAATTTCTGTCTATCAAAAGCTACTTTCAATCTGTTTTGAATTACTTCCACTTTTTCTTTAGTTTCACAAATCAAACAACTTTGCATATTCCTTTGCTCACCATATTCAATCAAATACTATGAAGTTTTACATTCACAATCATACAAAGCTTTATATAGTGCTAAAAAATGTTATCACGTACCCAGAACTTCTTATACTTGTTCTAGAATCAGAATATAAACCATATATCTCAATAAAAAATAATAGAAATTAACATACCATGTAATTTGACAATCTCAAAAACCTATATTTCAGACAATTTGTCAAGTAGGAAGTTTATTCATACAGGAATAAAATATTTAGAATTCACCAAACCTTCGATAACTCTTCAAATATCATCCTAAAGATAAAAGGTGATCCTAATTCAAAATCCATAGAAATTCTATCCCATTTCCATTTTGATATCATCACTAGCTGTAACAATTCTGAAAGTATCCGTGTCTAATGTTCATGTTTAACTTGCTGTCATATAAACATCCATATACAAGCTCAAATTATCACCTTTCATTTCAAGTCATCAGTACATCTTCTTCAAATCACTGCACAACTTATTTCTTCTAGGATGTATAGGTATGATACAACTATAAGTTTCATGAAAAATCTTCAGTATAAACTCTGAATCCTTCAGTACAGCTTCTATTTCCAAATAGTAGACAATCATCAAATCCAATCAGAAATTTTTAATCAGAAGTCATTTGTACACTATACCCATTTAGTCAATAACTCGTTATCACATTTTTGAGCTTTACAGACCTACTGTAGAGAAGTCAGTTTAACTTTTATCTCAACTACACTTGAGCCATCATCAGGTAATAGCAGTCAGATGTTTATAGCTCGTAACACAAAGCAAAACTTTCAATTCTGAGTATTCATAACTCCATTTGCTTTTCCTGGATGATATTCAATTATCAAATCATGATCCTTTAGTGCAAGGACAATAGCTACCACTTCCGGATCATGTGTCAAATAATTCTTCTCATGTAATTCTAACTTTCCAAAACATAATTCATTAGTTTTCTTTCTTGCATCAAAAAACTACTATCCCTGTAAATCACAAGTTTCTTCACCGGATTTCAGACTAAACCAGAACTAGTGCTTCAGTTAACTGAGCTTTCAACTAATCAGAACCTTGCTAACGTTTATCAGATCATTCCAATTCCACATCTTTCTATAAAAACCATTTCATCTAAGAACCTTTTTTTTCAAATTTCTGGTAATAACAGACTAGTTTCAGAAAACCTCTGATTTCAAATATATTTTTCACTATCATCTCAGTCACAAAATCTATAGTACATTCAACTTCTTCAATCAACAGGAGTTACCGGAAACACATCAGAATTCTCTCACACTATTGCCACTGATTTAAACCTTAACTTGAATATTTTAATATTCAATACATAAGCAAGGTAAATACCATGACCCCTTTCGGGCATATGTCTGTGTTGGCATGTTCAATATCACAATAGACAATTAGTTCAATCTTCTCTGGTTCAACAAAACATTTCATCATTCTAACTTTGCTTATAATTTACCAGCATATCATGTAGAATTAACCATTCCATTCTTGAGATTACATCAAACAGTAATAACATCAAATTGATCAGAAAATAGTAGTATCATTATCAAACAGTTCCTGCAGATCTTATCAGCCCATAAATACTAATCCGAAAAATTTAATGCTTCAACCCAAAACTTTCAGCAAACTCAACAGGAAAATCTTTAATAGATATTGAACTCATGTAATCATAGGAATAGTCTAACCAAGATCAATTTAAAATAATCATACTAGTGTCGATAAAGAAGAAAGTACCTGTAATGACATCCAGTAGAGATAAATCTTCTTATATACAATTAACTTATACCCTGGCTGATGTTCATTCTCCAGATTTTACAGTGAAGTCCTTTGTCACACTTTGGCTTTGACTCGTATTTCTGAGATTCCAGGGTGACCTACCTTTGATAACTGCGTTACTCGGTCTTAAACTTTGAATAATATATTTTTCAACTTCTCCAAGCAATCACTAAGATAATGATCAAGAGAATCATATCCAACACATATTCCACTCTTTATTCTACGTTCTTCAACTTTATATCTTCATTTAAACCATCTTCAAACCATTTGTATCTTACAGTTTCTATCGGAATATACCCTCTGATATATTTATTCAATCAAATAAATTCCCTTCATACACAGTTGCAGTTATATGATCCTGTTTAAGCTTTAAGAATTCTATACGTTTCTGATCAAGAAATCTTTGACTGATATATATATTTCTTTCAGAACTCACCTCAGAAAATTTCCAAATAACCCTTTCTTAATCACAACATAATCAATATTTTCTACCACTGATAAACTAAATCTTTTAACAGAAATATCATACATTTCTAACATTTAATCAGTGAATAAAACAATTCATTTAGGACCCTGATAATATTCTCTAACCAAATTTTAGTTCTTTCAAGACCATTTTCAGCTATAATTCTCAATTCTTCCAGACTATATTTACGGAGTATTAACAAAGATAACTTACCTGTTCAGTCAAGCTCTGTACCTTGAAGCACTTTGGGAACAAATTGAGAAACAGGAGGGTAGATATCATAATAAATATAGTTCTTTCTACTCACTGAAGAGCATCAGTCATAATTCTAAACAGTTTCGTATTATCTCTTTCTTTATCATTACATTATTCAACACTCAGTAGACACTCAGTGTAACATCCTGATTTTCGGATTTCTTTGTGGTTTTCGATATTTTGGTTAAGTTTTAAAATCTGTGTATTTGGATGTGAAATTAATATTCTAAGTATGAAAATGGGCTTATGGAAGGTCCATGTGTTGGCCAAAACCCGGTGGGATTTTTGAAGTTTTGGATTTAAAAGTTAGGGGTTCTGGCTAGGTGGCCTTTATATAGAGTGATGGGTAATTTGCATCACAAAAAGAGCAGTAGTAAAGTGGAAAGAGTGACGCCACTAAGCTCCTAAAAATGTGGCGTGTGGAGCATTAGGGGAAGGCATGGGAACGATCCCCATGCTGGCAAATAGGTGCAATTATTTTTAGGTGCAGAAAGGGTAAGTGTTGGAGTCCAAGTGGAGTCTGCCAAAGGAGTGTCTGATCAGTCCAAATGCTTGAATTAAGGAGTGATAAGGGGAGAGATTTAAGGGATTGGGTGAGAGTCTAGAGTTGGCCGAATGTAGGGAATTAGAGAGGGAAAATTCGGCAGAAGGTTTAGGTTGATATTTCGGCACCTAGGGCTTGTGTGGTGCCATTTTCTTTTGCTCAGTCACCACAAAGGGTTTTCTTTTTCTTCCTTTTTGCCTCCCTAGCCGAAACCTTTATCTTTTCTATTTTTTTTCTCTACTTTCTTCTCCAAAGCTGTTCGTCAAACCTGGTAATCATCAACACCTTTGCCGAAATCACAAAAAAGCTGAAATCCTGTGATCACTGCTTGTGCCGATTTCTTCAAAGTTAGGTTCTTCTATGTTCTTTTGTTTTATTTAAACTACAATCATCTTTTCTTAATTTTAAATACCTAATGGTAGTCCTACTTCAAGGTCATAGCCACACATCATTATTTTCTTCACCACCCAAAAGCCGAAAGTATCATTAGTGTGGGGGCTTATAGTCGAAACTTCAAGACTTTTTGGATTCGAAATCTGTCGCTGGTTAGAAGATAAATCTGTATAAGATTACGTGGAAATCAAAGAGGGGTAAGGGGGTAAGTGCTCATCATCTTAGATTTGGTTTTATTTTACGATGTTAGGAAAAGCCGAAATCCCTAAAAATAGGGAGGCTGTCGATTTGGGCATAAGGCTCTAAGGGTTTGTTATTAATGTTTTCTTTTGGTGATTAGAGTCTTCTTAAGCATTGGATAGAAGGCGTAAATCACTGGAGCAATCGGATTTGGAGCAAGCTATCGGTTTTTGGCAGGAAGGTAAGATTTAAAGGCTTTCTAGGAGCATGGCTTGTTTTTGGTTAAGCAATTTTTGGGGTTTAGTGATTGAGGATTGTAAATAAAAAACTGTGCTAAACGATTGTAGGACAGCGTAAGGGATCTCGTAGCGAGCGCCGTCGAAAAAGCAGTGTGTACCGAACACCCTTTCTCTGTTCAAATCGGCAAAAGCCGAAAAAATTGAAAATTCGGTATTTCATGGGCTTGTGAGTACGCGAATGCTCTCAAGTCATAGACTAATGGTTAGATTTGGCATCGCAAAGTGGTAAGTTGGTTGTGTGCGAAAATACGTGAACATCGGTAAGTGGGCCTCGATGGGCCAAAAACTGGGCCCAATGGGCTTACGGACCAATATGGGTAAGAAATGGGCAAATCGGCCTGTTAGTTAGTTGGTAGACTCGAACTGCTTATAACTGTTAAAAATTACTTAAATAACTTGTGTAGATGTGTAAGTTTACGAATTTACCCCTAATGAGCACAATTACTCATATACCTCTAGGGTTTAAATCGACCTAAATGCATGATTGATTAATACTGTATTCTGTATGTTGCATGGGTTTGGGATATTGATGGAGGAAGTGCTTAAAGTGGTTCATCCACGTACTGGAGGCTTTTGCCTCACCTTACTGATAACTGAGCAGCAATGCTGCAACTGTGGAGTGTAGGGTTGGGTGGGTTGAGATATTCCCACATGGAGTGTAGGGGTGAGTGCGGGGAGTGTAGCGATTGGTGGGTTGAGTAGTCTCCCAAACGGGATTGCATTCATTGTTATTCGAAAAGGGCTTGGTCCCATGTGTCATCGTTATTTCGAATAGGGCTTAGGCCCAATGGGCTCGAGCTGATTTGGGCTTTGGATGGGTTTCTGTATACACTGAGTTTCCCCAAACTCACCCCTTTTTTTTTCCCCATCCTTGCAGGTGAGCCCTAATTGGTGGACTTGGAGTCAAGGACGGGAGAGTGGCCATGAAGAACAAATTCTGGTTTTTCAAATAGATCACACTTCTTTTATTTTTAATTATTTTCGTTTTGTTTCAAGGTTGTAATAAGGCCGCTCATTAAATTATTTCAATTATGGATTTATTGAACTGGTTAGCACTAGGGCGCGTTTTACAAAGACTATATGTTTTCAAAATATCTTGGTGACGTGTAAAGCTTCCGCAATATAAATGGTTTCAAAGGCAATAAATATCTAAACCAGACTTAAACATGATTTATTTTTCATAGACACATAACATGCTTTAAGTGTGGCAATGGATGTGTGCATGTCTAGGATTGGATCCGGGAAGAGCTTGGTACTTAAGCAGTCCAACAGACTCACCTCCTCTTTTCTGACTTCCTACCTGGTGCACAGCTTCCATTCACTTAAACCTGTAACATTAACGTTTTTAAACCCTAAGAAAGAGATTCTTGATGAAACGAATAGCAACTTTTTCCATGTGGCATGCTGAATTCGGCCGTAACGTCTGGGCTGGGTTTAGGGTGTTACATTTAGTGGTATCAGAGCCAAGTTATAACAACTCGGCTGTGGATCGGGTCCGAAAATCTTTTCAAAAACCTAGGCCTAAGAAGGGTATTTTTGGAAATGGTAAGTTTTTCGAAGATGTTCAAGTTTTTCTATTGTTAAACGGGGTTAAATTAATAGTTTTAAAATAAAAGTGTTTTCAAATCAAATCTTTTTTTTATTTTTGGTAAACAAAAACATGGTTTTTAAATTTTAAATGGACTGATAAGGAAGTGGCACACTGAATCCCGGGCACCAAGTCTGTAAGTGTTCTTTATTCGCTTTAAATATTTATATGGGGCTCGGACTGAAATTAATATCTGTAGAGATAGTATGGGCCTTAGAGATAGTACTATAGATAATGTAGTATTAAGGCTACAAGACTGAGACTGTAGCTAAATTGTACTTGCGCGAAAATAACTCTGCAACTCTATCTATTCATAAAACATTCTGTAATAAACAGTGGAACCAATAACTAATGTCATAAAATTCGTAACCAGATAAATCGATATGAGTACAATGGCTACTCGGGGAAGAGGCCATGGACGAGGCCGAGGTAGTACTCAAGCTGGATCTGCATCCTCGGAGCACATACCAGCTGGCGAGGCTCGTCCACCACCAGTTAACGAAAATGGGCTGTATGATCAGGCCGCAGGGGATGACGCTTTGTCTCAGGCCATGTTAAGGATTTTAGAAAGGGTGGCCGGAGCTAATGTCGAGCCCATGAATAGGGGGTCCATTTCCGAACGACTTCGGGCTAACGGAGCTGAGGTTTTTAGGGGCGTATCTGGAGTAGCCCTAAATGTGGCTGAGTATTGGTTGGAAGCCACAGAGCGGATTATGGATGACTTGGACTGCTCAGTGGAACAGAAGCTGAAAGGGGCGGTGTCATTACTGCAAGATGAAGCGTATCAGTGGTGGATTACTGTGAGAGAGGGTACCCCAGCTGAGAGGGTATCATGGGAGCTATTCAAGCAGACATTTAAGGCACAATATGTTGGAGCTAGCTATGTGGATGCACACAGAAAGGAGTTCCTGAATCCGACCCAAGGAAGTAAGGCCGTTGCAGAATATGAGGTAGAGTTTCTACGATTAAGCCGGTATGCTGGGGGCATCGTTTCCACTGAATATGAGCGTAGTGTTCGGTTTGAGGATGGCTTTAGGGATGAGCTAAGGGTACTCACAGATCCGCAGAGAGAGCGGGATTTTGCTGCACTGGTGGAGAAGGTAAAGATAGCTGAGGAGGTGAAACAAGCTGAACGAAAAAATCGCGATAGGGATCGGAATCGGTTCAGGAGAGATGCTGGATCAGCTGGTGCTGCAAATCGTAATGTTAAGAGAGCTAGGATGGAGGAACCGGTTCGAACAGTTCCGGTGAACACAGCTAGACCGCAAGCTTGTAGGGATTGTGGTAGAATGCATCAAGGAGAGTGCTGGAAACGTTCTGGGGCTTGTCTTCGTTGTGGGTCTAAGGAGCATAGGATTAAGGATTGTCCTAAGAGGGCCGCTCAGGCTCAAGAGGCTGGACAAGGGGCTGTGCGACCGGCTCAACCAGTAAGAGATGGACCGCCACCGCCAAGAGGCCGTGGACAAAGTCGCGGTGGTAATGGTCGTGGACGTGGCGCACCTGACAGGGGTAATGGCAATGCTGATGCTCGTCAGCCAGCTTTGGTGTATCGCCGCTCGTCGTCGCGAGAAAGAGACGCACCGATGTCATAAGCTGCACGTTTTCGATCTATGGTGTGCCTTATACTACTCGATTGATGTGGGATCAACTCATTCATATATGGCATATAGCATTTTCGGGGCATTGGGTGTACGCCGAGGGGACTATATGTGGGGTGTCCGTGGTAAGTCCTTTAGGTCATTCGGTTAAGGTAGAGAAACTCTTGAGGAGGTGCCGTTGGAGATTCAAGGTAGGGTTTTTCATGAGATTTGATGGAGTTACCGCTTGAAAAATTCGATCCGATTTTAGGGATGGATTGGTTGACCAAGCATAAGGCAACTTTGGATTGCGTGACTAAGAGGATGGTGTTAAGGATCAGAATGATGATGAGGAGGTAATGATTATTGGAGAACGAAGGATTACTTGTCCAATATAGTATCGGCATTCGTGGTGAGAAATGGATGCGCAAAGGATGCGAGGCATATTTGGCTTTGGTAAGCCTAAAGTGGAATTGAGGATTTGACCGTGGATGCCATCGAATCATTAAGGAATTTGGGGATGTCTTTCCGGAAGAGCTTCTGGACTACCCCGAATTGGAAAGTCGAGTTTGGAATTGATTTATTGCCCGCACGACTCAAAGATCCATTGCACCTTATAGGATGGCAAGAAGGAGTTGGTGGGCTGAAAGCTCAAATCCAAGAGTTGTTGGATAGAGGCTTCATTAGACCTAGTGTGTCTCCTTGGGAGCACCGGTCTGTTTGTGAAGAAAAAGGATGGAACAATGCGCATGTGCATCGATTATCGCCAGTTGAACAAACTGACGATTAAGAATAAGTATCCACTGCCAAGGATTGATGATCTATTCGATCAGCTTAGAGGGGCTTCAATATTCTCCAAAATCGATCTTCGTTCTGGATACCATCAACTAAGGGTAAAAGAAGGGGATATTCATAAGACAGCATTTCGAACTCGATATGGACATTATGAGTTCTTGGTCATGCCGTTTGGACTGACGAATGCACCTGCAGCTTTCATGGATCTAATGAATCGAGTATTCCAACCTTACTTGGATCGGTTCGTGGTCGATTTATCGATGATATCTGGTATACTCTGAAACGGAGACGAAACATGATGAGCATCTCCGTATTGTGTTGCAAGTGTTGAGGGAGAAGGAACTCTATGCAAAATTCGGCAAGTGTGAATTCTGGTTGAGGGAGGTAACTTTCTTAGGGCATGTGGTCTCTGCCGAGGGGATTAAGGTAGACCCTCGTAAGATTGAAGCGGTGTTGGAATGGAAGCCACCTAGGTCGGTATCAAAAATTCAGAGTTTTCTTGGGTTAGCAGGTTACTACCGAAGGTTTGTGGAGGGTTTCTTGGTGTTGGCAGCACCTTTGACCAAACTCATAAGGAAAGGTGTACTATTTGTTTGGACCGAGAAACAGCAAAAAGCTTTTGACCAGTTGAAAAAGGTATTGACTGAAGCGCCAGTATTGATTCAACTAGTGTCTGGAAAGGACTTTACGGTATACAGCGATGCGTCGCATGTGGGGTTAGGTTGCATACTGATGCAAGAGGGTAAGGTGGTCGCTTATGTGTCGCGACAGCTTAAGACTCATGAGGTGAATTACCCTACACATGATTTGGAGTTGCAGCGGTAATTTTTGCGTTAAAGATTTGGAGACATTACTTATATGGGGAAAGGTGTATCATATATACAGATCATAAGAGCCTAAAGTATTTGTTGACTCAGAAGGAGTTGAACCTTAGGCAGCGTAGATGGGTGGAGTTGCTTAAGGATTACGATTGTTCGATTGAGTACCACCCAGGAAAGGCTAATGTGGTGGCAGATGTGTTGAGTCGAAGGGTTGTTACTGATTTAAGAGCCTTATTCGCACGTTTAAGTTTGTATGACGATGGAAGCTTGTTGGCGGAACTGCAAATAAGGCCTTCTTGGACTGAGCAGGTTAGGGAAAAACAGTTGAAGGATGATTCATTAGCTCTTCGATTCCAGCAAGTTAGGAATGGTGAGAGTGAGGATTTTGGACTGAATACTGAGGGAGTTCTGTGCTTTCGTGGAAGGGTTTGTATTCCGAAGGACTCTGAATTGAGACAGTCAATCCTGAAAGAGGTGCATGGAGGACTCTGTGCCATGCATCCTGGAGGAAATAAGTTATATCGAGACTTACGAGAGGTGCACTGGTGGCCTGGATTAAAACGAGAGGTGACTGAATTTGTTGGGAAATGTCTGACGTGCCCGCAGGTTAAGGCTGAGCACCAATTGCCTTCTGGGTTACTGCAACCGGTAAAGATTCCGCTATGGAAGTGGGAAAGAGTAACAATGGATTTTGTGAGTAGGTTACCTTTGACACCCACCAAGAAAGATTCGGTGTGGGTGGTTGTGGATAGGTTAACAAAATCTGCTCACTTCATATCTGTTCGTACCGATTACTCGCTGCAAAAGTTGGCGAAGCTATATGTGGCGGAGATAGTGCGACTGCATGTGGTACCGGTGTCGATAATTTCTGATCGAGACCCTAGGTTTACATATCAGTTTTGGCAGAAGTTGCAAGAAGCGTTGGGGACACGATTGGATTTTAGCACTGCTTTTCACCCACATACAGATGGACAGTCAGAAAGGGTTATTCAAGTTCTAAAGGATATGTTGAGAGGTTGTATCATCGATTTTCGTGGTAGTTGGGAGGACTACTTGCCATTGGCGGAGTTTGCGTACAATAACAGCTATCAAGCAAGTATTCAGATGGCTCCATATGAAGCGCTTTATGGGCGAAGATGTCGTACGCCGACGTGTTGGACAGAGTTGGGTGAACGACAAGTGCTTGGACCGGAATTGGTGGCAGACACTGAAGGCAAGGTTAGCCTGATAAGGGATCAATTGAAGGAGGCATCCGATAGACAGAAGTCGTATGCGGATCTGAAGCGCAAGGAGATTGAGTTCGCTGTTGGGGACATGGTGTTTTTGAAAGTTTCGCCTTGGAAGAAGATACTGAGATTTGGTAGGAAGGGTAAGTTAAGCCCATGGTTTATTGGGCCTTACCGAGTGGTTAAACGAATTGGACCAGTGGCTTATCAGCTAGAGCTACCACCGGAGCTGCATCGTATCCATGATGTTTTCCATGTGTCCATCTTTGAGGCGGTATCGATCCGACCCAACTCATGTCATACCGATATAAAATCGAGGTACTGATCGATTTAACTTTCGAAGAGGAACCTGTGCAAATACTTGATCGTGACGTCAAGGTGTTGAGAAAAAAGTCTGTTCCGTTAGTGAAGGTACTTTGGAGGAACCATGGAAAAGAAGAAGCTACTTGGGAGACCGAGGAGGCAATGCGTCAACAGTACCCTCAACTGTTTTAATAAGGTAAAATTTCGAGGTCGAAATTTCTTTAAGGAGGGTAGAGTTGTAACATCCTGATTTTCAGATTTATTTGTGGTTTTCGATATTTTGGTTAAGTTTTAAAATCTGTGTATTTGGATGTGAAATTAATATTCTAAGTATGAAAATGGGCTTATGGAAGGTCCATGTGTTGGCCAAAACCCGGTGGGATTTTTGAAGTTTTGGATTTAAAAGTTAGGGGTTCTGGCTAGGTGGCCCTTATATAGAGTGATGGGTAATTTGCATCACAAAAAGAGCAGTAGTAAAGTGGCAAGAGTGAGGCCACTAAGCCCCTAAAAATGTGGCGTGTGGAGCATTAGGGGAAGGCATGGGATCGATCCCCCATGCTGGCAAATAGGTGCAATTATTTTTAGGTGCAGAAAGGGTAAGTGTTGGAGTCCAAGTGGAGTCTGCCAAAGGAGTGTCTGATCAGTCCAAATGCTTGAATTAAGGAGTGATAAGGGGAGAGATTTAAGGGATTGGGTGAGAGTCTAGAGTTGGCCGAATGTAGGGAATTAGAGAGGGAAAATTCGGCAGAAGGTTTAGGTTGATATTTTGGCACCTAGGGCTTGTGTGGTGCCGTTTTCTTTTGCTCAGTCACCACAAAGGGTTTTCTTTTTCTTCCTTTTTACCTCCCTAGCCGAAACCTTCATCTTTTCTATTCTTTTTCTCTACTTTCTTCTCCAAAGCTGTTCGTCAAACCTGGTAATCATCAACACCTTTGCCAAAATCACAAAAAAGCCGAAATCCTGTGATCACTGCTTGTGCCGATTTCTTCAAAGTCAGGTTCTTTTATGTTCTTTTATTTTATTTAAACTACAATCATCTTTTCTTAATTTTAAATACCTAACGGTAGTCCTACTTCAAGGTCATAGCCACACATCGTTATTTTCTTCACCACCCAAAAGCTGAAAGTATCATTGGTGTGGGGGCTTATAGCCGAAACTTCAAGACTTTTTGGATTCGAACTCTGTCGCTGGTTAGAAGATAAATCTGCATAAGATTACGTGGAAATCAAAGAGGGGTAAGGGGGTAAGTGCTCATCATCTCAGATTTGGTTTTATTTTATGATGTTAGGAAAAGCTGAAATCCCTAAAAATAGGGAGGCTGTCGATTTGGGCATAAGGCTCTAAGGGTTTGTTATTAATGTTTTCTTTTGGTGATTAGAGTCTTCTTAAGCATTGGATCGAAGGCGTAAATCACTGGAGTAATCGGATTTGGAGCAAGCTATCGGTTTTTGGCAGGAAGGTAAAATTTAAAGGCTTTCTAGGGACATGGCTTGTTTTTGGTTAAGCAATTTTTGGGGTTTAGTGATTGAGGATTGTAAATAAAAAACTGTGCTAAACGATTGTAGGACAAAATAAGGGATCTCTGCAGTAGCGATGCGTCGGAAAAGCAGTGTGTACCGAACACCCTTTCTCTGTTCAAATCGGCAAAAGCCGAAAAAACTGAAAATCTGGTATTTCAAGGGCTTGTGAGTACGCGAATGCTCTCAAGTCATAGACTAATGGTTAGATTCGGCATCACAAAGTGGTAAGTTGGTTGTGTGTAAAATACGTGAACATCGGTAAGTGGGCCTCGATGGGCCAAAAATCGCCCAATGGGCTTACGGACCAATATGGGTAAGAAATGGGCAAATCGGCCTGTTAGTTAGTTGGTAGACTCGAACTGCTTATAACTGTTAAAAATTACTTAAATAACTTGTGTAGATGTGTAAGTTTACGAATTTACCCCTAATGAGCACAATTACTCATATACCCCTAGGGTTTAAATCGACCTAAATGCATGATTGATTAATATCAGATTCGTATGTTGCATGGGTTTGGGATATTGATGGAGGAAGTGCTTAAAGTGGTTCATCCACGCATCGGAGGCTTTTGCCTCACCCATCGATAACCGAGCAAGCAATGCCGCAATCGTGGAGTGTAGGTTGGGTGGGTTGAGATATTCCCCACATGGAGTGTAGGGTGGTAATGGGAGTGTAGCGGTTGGTGGGTTGAGTAGTCTCCCCAAACGGGATTGCATTCATTGTTATTACTATTATTACACGACATCGAATTGGGCCTATGGGCCGATCTGCTCAAGAAGGGCTAAGGCCTTGATATTGTGATTCAAAAGGGCTTCGGTCCCCATGTGGTAATCGTTATTCGAATAGGGCTTAGGCCCAATGGGCTCGAGCTGATTTGGGCTTTGGATGGGTTTCTCAGATATACACCGAGTTTCCCCAAACTCACCCTTTTTTTTTTTTCCCCATCCTTGCAGGTGAGCCCTAATTGGTGGACTTGGAGTCAAGGGATTCAGAGTGGCCATGAAGAACAAATTCTCGGTTTTTAAATAGATCACACTTATTTTATTTTTAATTATTTTCGCTTTGTTTCAAGGTTGTAATAAGGCCGCTCATTAAATTATTTCAATTATGGATTTATTGAATCGTTAGCACTAGGCGCGTTTTACAAAGACTATATGTTTTCAAAATATCTTGGTGACGTGTAAAGCTTCCGCTTAATATAAATGTTTTCAAAGGCAATAAATATCTAAACCAAATTTTTAAACATGATTTATTTTTCATAGACACATAACATGCTTTAAGTGTGGCAATGGATGTGTGCATGTCTAGGATTGATCCGGGAAGAGCTTGGCACTTAAGCAGTCCAACAAACTCACCTCCTCTTTTCAAGCTTCCTACGGTGCATGCTTCCATTCACTTAAACCTGTAACATTAACGTTTTTAAACCCTAAGAAAGAGATTCTTGATGAAACGAATAGCAACTTTTTCCATGTGGCATGCTGAATTCGGCCGTAACGTCTGGGCCGAGTTTAGGGTGTTACACTCAGTGTTGTCAATTCAGTTTTTATCTAATGCACGAGACTTTTCGATTTCAGTATACATTTCATGATCAATACTATCAATATTTTCGTCTAACATTTTCACTATAAAACAGAGACAAACAAATATATCAGCATCCGATCCCGATTCAATTTCAACTCAATTATGGCATGTACCTCTAGACTCAATTTCGAGCTCGATTTAGTTAGAGAATCGGCTAAAATTGAATAGCTCTATCCCCGGAATAGGATTACAGGGCATTACCGATCTGTACAGTTCAATTATATTCATTTATTAAAATAAATGTTTCTAACCCTCCAAATTAAAACTTCAACCAATACAATTTGCCAACATTCAAATAATCCAAACACACTTAAATATACTCAAATCTTAACAATCTAAAACATTTTATAACCTATCCAATGAATCTTTTTAAGTATATCACTTATTTTATCAATTATTTCAACTTCATACTATATACCATTGCCAACCATAATTTACTTATTTCATCAATACTTTCACAACCTAAATGACTCTCATAAGACGTCCTAGGTGCAAGCCATTACCAATACTCAACATACTTTACCTCATCGAATTCGAAATCGGCCTGGGATGCTGATTCAACGGTCTAGCCTTAACTTAACTGCGCGCACGAAACAAACTGCATACATCGAGTATACACTCAGTGGTATTTCTATAATCTGAACACTTAAACAATTATATAACATATTAATTTTTATATATATTGAACTATTCAAACTCAATGAGTATTCAAACATTCACCTTCCAACCAATGTTTTGGTCTAGTATAAATTCAAAATCATTTATTAATTTTCAATAGCAATTAATCAATCAGTAATATTCATTAACAATCAGTCAATCAGAACAATTATTTATTCAGTAACAGTAAGTTATTCGGTAATAATCAATTATTCAATAATAAACAGTTATTCAATATCAATCAATTGATCGGTTATCCAGTAACAGTCAATTATTCAGTAAAAATCTGATATACAGTAACAATTAAATTATTCAGTAACAGTTGATCTTTCCAGTTCCTTTATTTACCCCTATTAACATGACTCGGACCTAGACGGATACACGGACCCAACTAGCATACCAGTACGGCACATAGTGCCACATCGGTCAAAGCCGGAATAGAAACAGTAACAGTAATAGTAGTAGTACGGTACACAGAGTACCTCATCAGAACAAATTTGAAACAGTAACAGTAACGGTAACAGTAACAATATCCGACACACAAAGTGCCGAATAGGTAACAGTAACGGTAATAGTAACAGTAGTCGACGCATAAGTGCCTAATCAGTAAGCCGGCAAAAAACCCGTACTCTTCCATATCCTATGGCATGCCAACTATATCCGACTAGCCCGACTAGTTAATAGGGTATTTAATTCACTTTTTAGTTTTCAATTAATTCATATTTTAATTAATTAACTATATATTTTCAATTCAATATAGTTCCAATCACTTTTCACTAATAAATATTCAATTTCACAATAATCACATTTTTCTATCAATTTCATCACACTTCCAACTGCATATATTTTCCAATATAACAAATATTTATTATTCAATTTCCACATCAATATTCATTTCAATTCATACTTTCACATATATTCATAAGTCAATTCAATATAATCAATATTCAATCCAATTCAAATAATCATCTCAAAACACCTACTACATATATATATTAAATAATAAATCCAAAAATTTAAGTATTAAGTTCAGATTATAGAAATACAAACCGTAATTTCTGAGCTAACTCTCGTTGTCTTTGTCATTTCCTGGCTTAGTTGAGATTTTCCGAGACAACGTTAGCTACGAAAATTAAAATAATTAAATATCAATACACTAACATTCAATTTTCACATTAAATATTTCAATATTTCAATAATAATTATTAATAATAACATTAATATTTACTTAAATAATAAGTAAATACATACATGTATTACAATTGTATATATAATATTTATTACACATGTATTTTATTTTTACCTTACACTTGGCACTCATTTTGGCTTATTTGCTTATTTACTCCCTTCAATTTTCTTTGTTCTACAATTAAACTTTCACACTTTGTTCAATTTAATCCTTTTATCTGATTGTTCTTAGTTTAGCTAAATTCACTTAATTAGACTCTAATTAACCACTCAATTCACTTCGTAAATATTTTTAATAAATATTTTCGAATACATTTTTCAGAAACAAAAACCCAAAAATACACTTTTTCGATAACCGTAAAATTTTGGTCGTTACAGTGTGTTATCTTAGAGTTTCTTAGTGTTTCAAGTTACTGAGTTACACGGCCTAGAACACGGCCTGACACACGAGTGTGTGTGGCAACTCAGAGAGTTACATGGCCTAGCACACAGCCTGATACATGGATGTGTAGGGCAACTCAGTGAGCTACACGGGTGAGGTCACCGGCTTTGACACTGCAGTGTGTCCCTTGTTCGAATGTTACACGGCCTAGGGTGATGTCATACGACCTGGCCACACGGCCGTGTGACCCCTAATTTCCAAATTTTGTAACTTTTTCTTAAACTTTCTATTTTCTTTCAAATTAGTCACGAATTACTTTTATAACATTTTTGGGGCCTTGAAGGCTCAATTTAGGGAAAAAATACATTTGATTGATTAAATTATAATATGTTTAATTTCTTTAAATGTTAAGATGTTAAATGTTTTACGATTGTATAGTAATGCTCTATAACCCTAATTTGATGATGGATACGGGTTAGGGGTGTTACATTTATTGGTATTAGAGCTGCGGTTTAGCCGATTCTCGAACTGAACGTAGTATATATGGAGTCTAGAAATATATGCCATTATATAACCTGTGATAGTGTGATATATCCTGACTCGAAATGAATTATACTTTTATATAGATAAAAGATGTTGTAACACCCCAAACCTAGCCTAGACGTTATGGCTGAATCTAGCGTGTCACATTAAAATGCTTTATCGAAAAACTTTGTGTTATTAATAAATCTTGCTTGAAAGATAAAAGCCCCTTTGTTTAATTCTAAATTCAACTTAATTATTTATTAACCATTTTAAACCAGCCTTACTTTTAAAAACATGTTTGTTGCGGAAGCATTTCAACAATGTTGCGAAGACGTGATGTTTTTATAACAGATATCATTTTGGAAAATCGCGCTCTACTTTTAACAGAAATAAATCATAACAGTTAAAAAACCCTCAAATTAAAATCTAGAAAATTAGAGAAAAGGCCTTATCACATCAAAAACCCAAAGAGAAAGTAATTTAAGTAATGTAAATGTAAATACAAAAATTTAAAGTTGTTCGTAGTGTGGCCACCTCCGAGTCCTCCCATACGTCGAACCGCCTACTGAGGATTACCTGAAAAATTTAAAAGAGGGGTGAGTTTACAAAAACTCAATATGAACAACCCTCATCGATCATAAAACATGCATCACATCAATTTGGGCCTAAGCCCATAGTGGCACTTGGGCATTAGCCCAAAGTAGCCTCAGTTGGGCCTGAGCCCATGCCATAATCAAAATCAGATTATGCAATGCACAAATACCCAACCAACCCTGCACTCCGTATCCTGTCCAACCCTACACTCTTGTGGAGATTTAATCGACCCACCCATCCTTACACTCCTGATGTAGCACTAGTTGCGGCACTAACCAATTTCGTAGCAGAGCTGCCAATCACATAATGGCTTTAAGCCGTCTGTGGATCCACAATCGTCAAGCGACCATGCGACCTTAGCAAATCATATACTTCCTCCAAATCAATGATCCCATCCCCCATGCAGCACAATATCACATGAATGCAAACATATCATGAATGGCATAAATAACAATCATATAACATGTAGGGGCATTTTAGTCATTTTGCCCTTCGGAGGAATAACGGTTATTTCATAAATCGGGGTCTGGGTACACTTACTGACCTATCCATAGGTCCACAGTCATCTCATGCGACTCGTGCAACCTTTTCCAACCAAAACATACAATTGGGCCTAAAGCCCATTACGAAGCCCAAGTGGGGCCCACCTGCTCATATGGCCTGCTAAGCCCAAAATCGACCTTAGCCAAGTGAACAACATAGCCCAATCTAATATTTCCACATTTCCATGACAAAAATCGAGTGGGGCCCACGAGCCTATTGGGCCCACACGGGCCATTTCGACCCAAAATCAGCCTAAGCCCATGAGATCGCTCAAGGCGGCCTCTACTATTGTATTGAATTTTCCACACATGTATTCGCACGCTCGCATGACAACTGTGGCTGTACTTTCAGCTTTTCGACATTTCAGCTTTTGCCGACCTACATTGAGGAAGGGTGTGGTTACACACCTGTTTACGAACACGTGCGAAGGATCCGCGAGTACTCCAACCTACATTGATCCCAAAAATTCAATCAATCATTCACTTATTAGAGTTCATAGGCTCTTAATCCCCAAATCAATAATACTATCTACCTCAATTGAACAAACCATGGCCTGTTCCATAAATCGTAGTAGACTAAAATCGATCCCACCTTACTTGTCGATAATATGCGATATCAAAAGATCATACTAGTTGAGATTTCCTAGGATCACGACATAAATCTCACAGAGATATAGGGGCGCCCAAATAATAAGAAAGGTAATGCTCTTACCTTAATAGAATAATGGAAGAAAGGGTTTGATGACTTGAGTACTTCTGTACTTCACTCCTCAGGAATACCTAAAACCCCATGATCTCGTCTATTTGAGAACTCTTGTAGAACTAGAATAGAAAGGGAGAGATGGGATAACGAATGTTCGGCCAAATCAGAACAAGATAAACAAGGTTGGTGTAACAGGCTGATTTACGGCCCAGTCGGAATAGTGGTCTCGAGACCACAAATCTAAAGTTAGAAAAATTATTTTTATTATTATTTGCAAGTCATAGCATGTTTAATAGAGTGCATGAAAATTTTGGTAATTTAATTTTGACGTTTGTGAGCCCAATTGCGAAAAAGGACTAAATCGCATAAAGTGCAAAAGTCATAAATTGACAGTTAAAGGTGCTAATTTATTAGAGAGTTATAATTGGGGGTCTTTAAAGGGCAACTAACCCCTTTTAACAGTGCTTGGCCGGCCATAGAGTCAAAGAGGGGACAAAATTTTCATGTTTGGTATGTTAGGTGGCTTATTTTGACTAAAATAGAATTAAATAAGAAAAGGATGATATCACCCCATTTTTACCTCCTTCACCACCGAAAATACCAGCAAATATTTGGGTTTTGAAAGCTTAAAATTTTTAGCATCTTGAAGCACTCACAAGTAAGTGATTTTGATAGTTTCTTTTGATGATTTTTACATTTTTGGACTCCTTGAAGCATACGCTTTCTATTGAGTGGTCTATTTTGCAAAATGGCTGCAAGCCTAGGGATTTTCCATGAGAGAATTTAGGGTGTTTTCTGAAATTTTATGGAAGAATATGAGTTCTAGTTATGTTATAAACAACCTTTGTGAAGAAGTTTTCATGGAAAACACCTAAAGGGACTATTTTGCATAAATTATAAAATAACAGAATATGTGAAATAGTGAGAATTTGAAGTTGCTACAAGAGTAAAAAGGGTTCCGCTATGCTTGAGATATGAAGAAATTCGATAAAAATCAATTTTTGAGCATTAAGGCAAAATGGTCATTTTACCAAGTTCTAAGGGCAAAAAAGGTCATTTTACCTAAGATGTGAATTTTAGATTGCCTAATTGTGTTTAGTGACTAAATGAGTGCATTTTTTCTATTATAGATCAAGACTTACCAAATTCGAACCTCGACCGAGGGAAGGCCAAGCAAACTGACTAAACTGACTAGTCGTGTGTATTTTGTAATCCGAGGTAAGCTGTATGTAAATAATATAACTACATTGCTAGTAAATGTGCTTGAATTGTCATTGAATGGATATAGTATGAATTTCTTGTTTGTAAATTGAGAATGCATATTGATAATTGAGATAGTAGAAACCCCGTTGGAACTCTAGAAAATAAACCAAATATTCATGCCGTGACATTTGGGTCACTTGTGTGACTAGTGTAAGACATGTCTGGGACATGTATCGGCCACATTATGAGAGCCAGCGTAAGACCATGTTTGGGACATGGCATCGGCATTAAGACGAGTGCTAGTGTAAAACATGTCTGGGACATGCATTGGCCTCGAGACGTAAGCTAATGTAAGACATGTCTAGGACATGCATCAGCTATGGGTTGTGTTAGTGGAAGACCATGTCTGGGACATGGCATCGTCACGGATATGCGAGAGCTAGTGTAAGACCATGTCTAGGACATGGCATTGGCATCTTACCCTATGTTTGAGGCTTATAGAATATCTGGTAGTGTTCCAAAAGGTTCAAAGGTGAAAGTATGATTGTGAGTTAATAAGGAAAACATAGCCATGTTGTGAGTGATACAGGTACCTAATGAGTACATATGAAAAATGAGCTCAATCGAGAGTATGTGATGTGTATGAACGGTAATGAGTAAGTTATGCTTATGTTTATCCTTGTATTATGAGCAGAATGACTATTGATGACTTTGCGGTTGTATATTTGTTTATATACAACTTACTAAGCTTTTACACTTACTCCCTTTCCTTTCCATTTCCTTACAGTGCTGTCTAGCTAGCTCAAGGATCACCGAAAGTCAGAGATATAGATCACACTATCATCCTTAGCATTCGGTATGGTTGGATTTATAATTTTAAATATGGCATGTATAGGGCTTAGACTCTATCATTTTGTGACTTTGAGAATTGGCCAATTGCGATGACTTGGGTTAGAAACCCTTCATTTTGCATTAAGCTTGAATGATGGCTAACATTCATTTTGAATTTATAAAAGATGCAATTTCATGGTTGAATGAATGTCTATTGTGGCTGATTTGGTTGTATGAATTGTGCTTGTTTTGGTATTTGTATAGAACTAGTTATATAAGGGTGGCAATGAGGCTTGGTAAATAGCCTTATATTGTCCACATGGGTAGGCACACGGGCGTGTGTCTAGGCCGTGTGTGACACACTAGCGTGTCTCTAGGACGTGTGTGACACACGGTCTACTCTATAGGCGTGTAGTCTGATCGTGTGTCCCCCGTACGTAAAAATTTCAAGTCAGTATGCAAGGAATAAATACATAGGCAGAGGCACAGCCGTGTGTCTCAGCCGTGTGGAGGACACGGCCTAGTACATGGGCGTCTGCCACGGCTGTATGACATCTAGAGCATGCTGACGCCAGAAACAGAATGTCCAAGTTTTTGTACACAGGCTAGGACACAGGCGTGTCGTGGCCGTGTGAGGGACACAGGTCATTGACATGGGTGTGTGTCTGGCCGTGTGAAAACCCCTATAGGTGTGAATTAGAAATTAATTCTACACAGGTAAGGGGCACGGGTGTGTCCCTATGTGCTTAGGCCGTGTGAGACACACGGGCCATCAGCACGACCATGTCGAGATGGTCACACAGGCGTGTCGCTCTTACACATGGGCATGTGCCATGTTTTAAAGGCAAGATTTTCATGGTCGACTTAAGGACCTGAAATGGTCCCGTGTAGTTTCTAATGGTCGGTTTGGGGCTCGTAAGCCCACAATAAGAAGTTTAAGGTAGAAATTGAAGAGTATTAATTTGGACCGAGTCTTGGTGACTTGAGATTGTTTGTGTGCATGAGATTAAGTTAGGCAATACCTTGTACTCTGCCTCGGCGTAGGTTACGGGTATGGGGTGTTACATTTAGTAGTATCAGAGCTATGGTTTAGTCGGTAACCTAGCGAGAGTACGAGTCTAGCTATACATGCCATAATATTATATTGATAGTGTGACAATTCCTGACGATTATAAATTTTGCTTTTATATAGTAAATGGATCCTGATAGAGCCACGGCGAATGACGTGGAAAGTAACGCATCGACTCCCGCTGAAGGGACCGCGCCAGTAGAGAGTGAGCCCATGAATATGGGCTAAGGCGGAGGGGCTAGGGAAGCCTACCTCCGAATGATGGACGTTTGGTACACAGAGTTTGTTCGTGCGAATCGAAACACTCCACCTCCCCCACCACCTCCAATTCCTCAGTACGCCCCGGTAGCTCTGCAAGGTGCAAACATGTTCAGAAGAGAGAAGCCTCCGGTAGACAAGATCCAGAAATAAGGGGCCGAGGACTTCAGGGCTAGTATAGATGATGACCCGGAGAGAGTAGAGTTTTGGCTGAAAAATACCATAATGGTATTCAATGAACTGTCATGCACACTTGAAGAGTGCGTGAAGTGTGCCATGTCACTCCTTCGGGACTCAACTTATCAGTGGTGGAACACTCTCGTGTCCTGTGTACCAAGAGAGAGGATCAATTGGGAATTTTTCTAGGAGGAATTTCGGAAGAAGTATATTAGCCAGAGATTTATAGACCAAAAGAGAAAGGAATTCCTAGAGCTAAAGCAAGGCCGACTGTCAGTGATGGAATACGAGCTCGAATTTGTAAGGCTCAGCAAATATGCGCTGGAATGTGTGTCTACAAAAGCCACGATGTGCAAGAGGTTTAAGGACGATCTCAATGAAGACATTCGAGTGTTTGTTGGCATCTTAGAGCTGCAGGAGTTCGTAGCACTTTTTGAGAGAGCCCGTAAGGAAGAAGAGTTGTTTAAAGAGAGGAGGAAAGTGGTTTTTGAGTCGCAGGATTCGAAGAAGAGACAGATGGGGAAATCACATGAGTTCTCATCCAAGAGATCAAAGGAATTCTCTACCTAGTCGAATGCTTCGGTGGGGTATTCGAAGAGAAACAAGAATCAACAAAATGTACCATCTAAAGCCCAGACCACTTTGGTCGCGAGTTTCGGTAGTACTCAACCAAATAGGCTAGAATGTCCACAATGTAGAAGATGCCACTTCGGTGAGTGTTGAGGAAATGAAAAGGGCTGTTTCAAGTGTGGGTCACTAGACCACTTTATCCGTGATTGTCCTGAGATGGAAGAGGGAGAAAGGAAGTAAGAAGTGAAGGCAAGTAGTGCTTCGTTGAGGGTTAGACTACAAAAGAACCCTGAGAGTGGGGCTAGCAGTAGAGGCGCGCCAAGAGACACCGCAGTGAGCTCCGAGGGCACAGCGCCTGCAAGGACTTATGCTATACGTGCCCGGGAAGAGGCAGAGTCTCCCGATGTGATCAATGGTACTTTTTCTATCCACGATATAAATGTTGTTGCTTTAATTGACCCAGGATTTACCCACTCTTATATTTGTATGAACTTGATACCTCGTATGAGCATGCTAGTAGAGTCCACTGAGTTTGTGATCAAAGTGTCTAACCCTTTAGGCAGATATGTACTAGTGGACCAAGTGTGTAAGAATTGTCCTTTGACAATTAGAGGTCATTATTTTCCAACTAACTTGATGTTATTGTCGTTTAATGAGTTAGATGTAATCCTTGGGATGGATTGGTTGACTACTCATAGTGTTGTAGTGGACTGTGGGAGAAAAGTTATTGAGTTGAGATGTGAAGACGAAAATCTTCTTCGGGTTGGATCAGATGAGTCAGATAACTTGCCTATAATAGTATCGTCTTTGATTGCTGAGAAATATTTGAGAAAAGGATATGGGCCTTATCTAGCTTTTGTGTTGAATACTTAAGTGTCCAAGTCGAAGATTGAATCGGTGGTGGTAGTTTGTGAGTTTACAGATGTGTTTTCGGAGGAGTTACCCAGATTACCTTCCATGAAGAAAGTTGAGTTTGGAATTGAGTTGGTCCCTGGAACGAAACCTATCTCGATCGCTCTGTATAGGATGGCTCCAATAGAGTTGAAAGAGTTGAAAGCACGGTTGTAAGAGCTGACGGACAAGTACTTTGCAAGACCGAGCTATTCCCCGTGGGGTGCTCCGGTACTCTTTGTGAAGAAGAAAGATGGGTCGATGAGGTTATGCATTGACTATAGGCAACTTAACAAGGTAACAGTAAAGAACAAATACCCTTTGCCAAGGATCGTTGATTTGTTCGATCAGTTGATGGGAGCCACAGTGTTTTCTAAGATCGACCTGAGGTCTGGCTACTACCAGTTAAGGGTAAAGAACAAGATGTGTCGAAGACTGCTTTTTCGACAAGATACAGACATTATGAGTTCCTCGTCATGCCTTTCGGGTCGACTAATACCCTAGTGGTGTTTATGGATCTAATGAACTACATTTTTAGGCCGTATCTGGATAAGTTTGTCGTTGTCTTTATCGATGACATATTGATCTATTCAGGTGATGAGGGAAAGTACGCAGAGCATCGGAGAGTTGTGTTACAAACCTTGAGAGACGAGTAGTTATATGACAAGTTCAGTAAGAGTGAATTTTGGCTTAAAGAGGTCGGGTTCCAAAGACACATTGTGTTTGGTAACAGGATCCGAGTGGGCCCAAGTAAGATCTCGACTATTGTTGAGTGGAAACCGCCGTGGAATGTGACTGAAGTCCGAAGCTTTTTGGGTTTGGCTGGATATTATAGAAGGTTTGTGAATGGATTCTCTATGATAGCTACCCTGGTGACTAGATGGCTGCAAAAAGACATCAAGTTTGAATGGACAGAAAAGTGCCAGCAGAGTTTCGAGAAATTAAAGACTTTGTTGACCGAAGCACCGGTGTTAGTGCAACCGGAGTCAGGCAAGGAGTTCATGATATATAGCGACGCCTCCTTAAATGGTTTAGAGTGCATGCTTATGCAAGAAGGTAAGGTCATAGCTTATGCTTCTAGGGAACTGAAGCCACATGAGAAGAACTACCCGACGCACGATTTAGAGTTGGCCGCTATTACGTTTGCGCAGAAAATTTAGAGAGACCATTTGTATGGAGAGAAATGTCGAGTATTCACTGACCATAAGAGCTTAAAGTACTTGATGACTCAAAAGGAGTTGAATTTGCAACAACACTGATGGTTAGAGTTGATAAAGGATTATGAGTTAGATATCAACTACCATCCGGGAAAGGTGAACATGGTCGCCGATGGATTGAGTAGAAAATTGCTATTTGCGCTAAGGGCAATGAATGCCAATTTGGCTTTGTCCGATGATGGTTCGGTCCTAGCAAAGTTGAGAGCTAGATCGACATTTCTGCCAAAGATCTGTGAAGCTCAGAAAGGTGATAGGAAATTGCAAGCTAAGATAGCTTAGTGTAGAACAGAAAGTGAATCAGAATTTCGTATTGGTACTGATGGGTGTTTAATGTTCAAATACAGAGTTTGTGTCCCCAAAGACCATGAGCTTATTCAGAAGATTCTGAGAGAGGCACATAATGGTTGTTTGTTTGTCCACCCAGGCAGCATAAAAATGTACAACGACCGTAAAAAAATGTATTGGTGGTCAGGTATGAAAAGAGACATTTTAGAGTTCGTCTCCAAGTGCCTAGTATGTCAGCAAGTAAAGGCTGAACACCAAGTACCTTCGGGTCTACTTCAGCCTATCATGGTCCCCGAGTAGAAGTGGGATCAGATCACTATGGATTTTTTAACAGGTTTGCCGGTAACCCTAAAAAAGAAAGATGCAGTGTGGGTTGTTGTAGATAGACTAACAAAGTCAGTACAGTTTATACCAGTGCGTACCGACTACTCCCTCGAGAAATTAGCTAACTTATATATTTCTGAGATTGTGAGGTTCATGGAGTGCCATTGTCAATTGTTTTAGATAGAGAGCCGTGGTTTACCTCGAGGTTCTGAAAGAAGTTACAAGAGGCTTTGGGAACCAAGTTGAGCTTTAGCACGGCATTTCATCAACAAACTAACGGACACTCAGAAAAAGTAATTCAGATCTTAGAGGACATGTTGAGGTGTTGTGTTCTCGAGTTTCAGGGAAGTTGGGAAAGATACTTGCCTTTAGTTGAATTCTCCTACAACAACAATTATCAGACAAGTCTGAAAATGGCCCCTTATGAAGCTTTGTATGGACGAAAGTGTCGAACACCCTTATGTTGGACCGAGCTAAGAGAGAGTCAAATTCACGGGGTCAATTTAGTCAAAGAGATTGAGGAGAAAGTTAAAGTGATTCGTGATTCCTTGAAGGTTGCCTCGGATAGACAGAAATCCTATGCGGATTTGAAACGAAAGGAAATTGAGTTTCAAGTCGATGATAAGGTATTTTTGAAAGTTTCCCCATGGAGGAAAGTCCTCAGATTCAGTAGAAGAGGCAAGTTGAGTCCTCGTTTCATAGGACCTTATGATGTTACCGAGAAAGTAGGGCCTGTGGCTTACTGATTGGATTTACCACCAGAGTTGGAAAAGATTCACGACGTGTTTCATGTGTCCATGTTACGTCGGTATAGATCAGATCCTTCGTATGTAATTGCACCAGCAGAGGTTAAGATTCATCCGGACATGACTTATGGTGAACAGTTGGTTAAGATTTTGGCTCGGGATGTAACAGCCTAGTTTAGACACTAGTAAGAACAGTGGTTTCGGGACCACAAATCCGAGTAAAAAAATATTTTAATATTATTTTCTGTGTTTAAAGTATGTGAATTGATATGTGTGAAATTTTCGTACGAAAATTTTATCGTTGTGTGCTTGATTTAATAAAAAGGACTAAATCGCGTAAAACGTAAAAGTTGCATGCTATTAGTTAAAGGTGTCAATTGGCCTTGGTGTTTTAATATATGGCCTTAAATGGTAAATAGCCCATTTATAAGATAGTGGATGATATTTGGTTTGGCATTTGTGTATATATGAATTTATTTTAATGGTAAAATGGTAAAATGTTAAAAAAAAGTTTAATTAAATAAATCAAAAGCCATGTGTTTTTGTCTTTTTATGCTATCATCTTTCTCCATAGCCAAATGTGAAAAGAAAAAGATGAGTTTGGAAGCTTTGAATATTCGGCACTTTGAAAGCTTAATTCGGGTATGTGTTTTACTCAGTTTTTGTTTATAATTTTTACGTTTTTGAGATCGTTGCTTCGAGTACTAGTAAACCCATGCCTTAATTTTTAGATTTAATGAAGAATTTGAGATTTTCCATTGTTTATTATGTGATGAAATTGTTGTTTGATGATGAATAATAAATCTTTGATGTTTGATTTTTATGTTTAATTAAGTGATTTTTTTGATAAAAATGTGTATTAAGGACTAAATTTAGAAATTTGTAAATTGAGGGGTCAAAACGTGAAATAAATAAAAGAAATGGGTTGCTAGAGACCTAAGGTAAATTCGGCCTAACATGGGTTTGATGAAATTTTGAGTAATTTGTGTTATTTTGAAATAGGGATTAAATTGTAAAAATGTGAAATGTTAGGGGATAAAATGCAAAATGCCCAAATTATGTGTCTTTAGATAAAAATTTAATGAAATGTTGAATAAGTGAGTTAATTTTGATATTAATTAGATTGGCGGATTTGGATCGGGGGGAAAATCAAAGTGATCGATTAGTCGTCTCGTTTCGATTATCGTTGTCCGAGGTAAGTCCTTAAGTAATTAAATTTGATTTGCTGCGCGCTTAAGATTATATAATATGATAAGTAATTATTTGACCTTTACAAGTTCGATTTGCAATAAGTATATTGAATTTAGGCTATAAAGCCGAATATGAAATGGATGATTTATGTATATAATGTGGCCGAATGACTATTAAGTGATGATGTGAAAGTGTGTAATATGTGTATACAATTTTATTGTACTTGTTTGTATAAAGTCGAATGTGAATTGAATGGTATATATGTGGTGACCGAATAGCTATTATGAAACAAAGTCAAAGAATGGGATATTTGTATTATAGAAGAATTGTGACTATTGTTCCTACTTGATTGAGGTTGTGTGTGAAATAATTTGTGAATATGGCATATAGCCGAATGGTTATTAAAAGTGAAACTGGGATAGTGAAAAGATTATGTGTTCCTTGTGTATGATTATTGAACCGAAAGTTAAAGGGTAGGTGTACGTTTTGTGCTTATATTCGAATGAAGCAATTGAATTGCTAATGTGATATGTTATGTGAAGTGTGTTAACATGTGAATAAATATGCAAGACACTAGAAATGTATCCGGGCTAAAGCCCCGCAGGCTTCGTGCTAGAAATGTATCCGGGCTAAAGTCCCGCAGGCTTCGTGCTAGAAATGTATCTGGGCTAAAGTCCTGCAGGCTTCGTGCTGGAAATGTATCCAGGCTAAAGTCCCGCAGGCTTCGTGCTGGAAAGGTATCCGAGCTAAAGTCCATGCAGCTTTAGCTTTGGTAATATAATTTCGGGTTTTATACCTAGCGGGCCAAGTGCCGATGAATTTGATAAAAGTATATAATTACAAGATCCTACAATCGAGTTGACAAATTGAAAGTGCATTACATATTAAGTTGGCAGTGCACGTATCATGTACTCGTATGCGATTTTGATTTGAATTAAATTATAAATATATAAAGTGATGCATCTATGAATAAATGTTATGACTATAAATGTGATCGTGATATATTCGGTAAATGTGTGAAGTTATGTGAAGTGATTCTATGTTTATATTCAAATATAAACACTTGGTCCTTGTGGAAAGGTTTGTGGAAGTATATGATTTTATTTTTAGGTGATTACAATCATGGAAAATTAAATGTGAATATGATATTGTATTTTATTCATTTCAATTGAACTAAAGCTGATAGTGAAGCATTTTAATGCCTATGTTATATGAGTTCGATCTTGAATGACATGATATACATATTTAGATAATTTGAATGCAAGGAATGTGTGAAAGAGCAAATTTGTAATAAATCGCTTGGGACAAAGAATGATAGCTTGATTTTGGAAAGTCACCATAAATTTTGGAAATTGAATTAGAAGCTGAATAAATTATGTAATTAAAGCTTAGTGAGTCTAGTTTCTTATAAAAGAAACCGTGTAAGCAAAATAATTGTAGATAATGAGATATTTCAAGTGGCGTGAGATAGAGTCAAAATGACTTTGAAATCCTCTGTTCTGTTTTTAGAAAATCATTGTAAATTGTACAACGATGATTATAAGATAAAATTTATATACTTATACTCCTTAATGAGCCTAGTTTCAATGAAATAAACGATAACATATTTTGAATTATGTGATTCGTAGTGAAGAGTGGTCAGAATAGTCAAACAGTGAAATAGGGGAAACTTCAATAAAAATCTGGTATTGATTGGTCAAACCAAAAATTCTGAAAATTTGATGGATAGAAGATATATGAGTCTATTTTCAGGGAAAATTAATGGAACTTGATTTGGAGTTTCTTAGCTCCAGTCATAAATAATTTAATGACTGTTTCTCAAGAAGACAGCTTGTAGTGAATTTGTGATTTTGTTGCAAACATGGTTAAAACTAGTTAATGAGATGCTTTTTGAGTTCTTATGATCTTATTTGTGATTTAAATATTTGGTTTTATTAGAGTTCAGATTCAAGTGAGGTGAATTTGCTAAATATGCATTGTGTTCATGGATACTTGGCCAAAATGGCAATTATCTAGGAATGATTTCTTGAAAATTTGAAATAATCGATCTATAAGTAAATTAATTGTTTGCATTGCTTAAAACTTACTAAGCATTGAAGCTTACTCCGTGTTCTCTTTTCTATTTCTTATAGGTTTATACTTTAGCTCGAGTTGGAAGAGCCGGAGATATCATCACACTATCTAGTCATTATGTGATTTGAGAAGATTGTATATCATCATGGTTTAAGGCATGTATAGGATAGACTATAGGTAGAATGATATTTCGACTTTGTATACATTATAGCCATGCGAAGATGGCTTGCTCATTTTGTTTAAAGAAGCCTTATAATGGAACTAATGTGTTGAAATGTTTTAGTTATAACTTGATAGTAGTTAATTTGTTATTAGATATTCGGTTATGTTTTGATAGCGAGTCATTTTGGAAATTTATAAGAGCTCTTATGGAAAATCAATGAGGCAGGTTTGCATTGTTGATAATTTATGTCTGGTAAGTATCATTGACCTTATAGAAGTTTTGTTCAGTCAAATAATACCTCATAACCTTATTCCGGCAACGGATACAGGTTAGGAGTGTTACATGGGAAGTCAAACAGTTAAGGAATAAGAGTATAGCACTCGTGAAGGTTTTGTGGCATAGACATGGAGTCAAGGAAGCCACATGGGAACCCGAGGAGACTATGAGAGATTAGTATCCGAACTTATTTGACGGTAAGATTTTCGGGGACGAAAATCCCTAAATGGGGGAGAAATATAATAGCCCGATTTAGGGCCCAGTAGGAATAGTGGTCTCGGGACCACAAATCCAAAGTTGGAAAAATTATTTTTATTATTATTTGGAAGTCATAGCATGTTTAATAGAGTGCATGAAAAATTTGGTAAGTTAATTTTGACATTTGTGAGCCTAATTGCGAAAAAGGACTAAATCGCATAAATTGCAAAAGTCATAAATTGATAGCTAAAGGTGTTAATTTGTTAGAGAGTTAAAATCGGGGATCTTTAATGGGCAATTAGCCCCTTTTAAAAGTGCTTGGCCGGCCATAGAGTCAAAGAGGGGACAAAATTTTCATGTTTGGTATGTTAGGTAGCTTATTTTGACTAAAATAGAATTAAATAAGAAAAGGATGATAACACCCCATTTTTACCTCCTTCACCACCGAAAATACCAGCAAATATTTGGGTATTGAAAGCTTAAAATTTTCAACATCTTGAAGCACTCACAAGTAAGAGATTTTGATAGTTTTTTTTTTATGATTTTTACATTTTTGGACTCCTTGAAACATAGGCTTTCTATTGAGGGTCTATTTTGCAAAATGGTTGCAAGTCTAGGGATTTGCCATGAGAGCATTTAGGGTGTTTTCTAAAATTTTAAGGAAGAATATGAGTTCTAGTTATGTTATAAACAACCTTTGTAAAGGAGTTTTCATGGAAAACACCTAAAGGGACTATTTTGCATCAATTGTAAAATAGTTGATAAATATGTGAAATAGTGAGAATTTGTAGTTGCTATAAGAGTAAAAAGGGTTCGGCTAGGCTTGAGATATGAAGAAATTTGATAAAAATTAATTTTCGAGTATAGGGGCAAAATGGTCATTTTGCCAAGGTCTCAGGGCAAAAAGGTCATTTTACCTAAGATGTGAATTTTAGATTGCCTAATTGTGTTTAGTGACTAAATGAGTGCATTTCTTCTATTATAGATCAAGACTTACCAAATTCGAACCTCGACCGGGGGAAGGCTAAGCGAATTGACTAAACCGACTAGTCGTGTGTATTTTGTAATCCGAGGTAAGTTGTATGTAAATAATACAACTACATTGCTAGTAAATGTGCTTGAATTGTCATTGAATGGATATAGTATGAATTGCTTGTTTGTAAATTGAGAATGCATATTGATAATTGAGATAGTAGAAACCCCGTTGGAACCCTAGCAAATGAACCGGATATTCATGCCGTGACATTTGGGTCACTTGTGTGACTAGTGTAAGACATGTCTGGGACATGTATCAACCACATTATGAGAGCCAGCATAAGGCCATGTTTGGGACATGGCATCGGCATTGAGATGCGTGCTAGTGTAAAACATGTCTAGGACATGCATCGGCCTCGAGACGTAAGTCAATGTAAGACATGTCTTGGACATGCATCGGCTACGGGTTTTGTTAGTGTAAGACCATGTCTAGGACATGTCATCAACACAGATATATGAGAGCTAGTGTAAGACCATGTCTGAGACATGGCATCGGCATCTTACTCCATGTTTGAGGCTTATAGAATATCCAGTAGTGTTCCGAAAGGCTCAACTGTGAATGTATGATTGTGAGTTAATAAGGAAAATAGAACCATGTTGTGAGTGATACAAGTACCTAATGGGTACGTATGAAAAATGAGCTCAATCGAGAGTATGTGATGTGTATGAATGGTAATGAGTAAGTTATGCTAATGCTTATCCTTGTATTATGAGCAGTTTGCGGTTGTATATTTGTTTATATGCAACTTACTAAGCTTTTACGCTTACTCTCTTTCCTTTCCATTTCCTTAAAGTGTCTTTTAGCTAGCTCAAGGATCACCAGAAGTCAGAGATATCGATCACACTATCATCCGAAGCATTCGGTATGGTTGGATTTATATTTTTAAATATGGCATGTATAGGGCTTAGACTCTATCATTTTGTGTCCTTGAGAATTGGCCAATTGTGATGGCTTGGGTTAGAAACCCTTCATTTTGCATTAACCCTGAATGATGGCTAACATTCATTTTGAGTTTATAAAAGATGCAATTTCATGGTTGAATGAATGTCTATTGTGGCTGATTTGGTTGTATGAATGGTGCTTGCTTTGGTATTTGTATGGAACTAGTTATATAAGGGTGGCAATGAGGCTTGGTAAATAGCCTTATATTGTCCACAAAGGTAGACACACGGGCGTGTGTCTAGGCCGTGTGTGACACACGGTCTACTCTATAGGCGTGTAGTTTGGCCGTGTGTCCCCAACACGTAAAAATTTCAACTCAGTATGCATGGTAATAAATACACGTGCAGAGACAAGGCCGTGTGTCTCAGCTATGTGGAGGACACGGCCTAGTACACGGGCGTGTGCCACGGCCGTGTGACATCTAGAGCATGCGAATGTCAGAAACAGAATGTCCAAGTTTTTGCTCACGGGCTAGGACACGGGCGTGTCGTGGCCGTGTGAGGGACATGGATCATTGACATGGGCGTGTGTCTGGCCATGTGAAAACCCCTATAGGAGTGAATTAGAAATTAATTCTACATGGGTAAGGGTCACGGGCGTGTCCCTATTTGCTTAGGCCATGTTAGACACACGGTCCATCAGCACGACCATGTCGAGATGGTCACACAGGCGTGTCACTTTTCCACACGGGCGTGTGCCATGTTTTAAAGGCAAGATTTTCATAGTCGATTTAAGGACCCGGAATGGTCCTGTGTAGTTTCTAATGGTCGATTTGGGGCTTGTAGGCCCACAATAAGAAGTTTAAGGTAGAAATTGAAAAGTTTTACTTTGGATCGAGTCTTGGTGACTCAAGATTGCTCGTGTGCATGGGATCAAGTTAGGTAATGCTTTGTACTTCACCCCTGCGTAGGTTACGAGTATGGGGTGTTACAGTTGGCAAGCAAGAGACAGAGGGCATTCGATCGGAAAGAAATCAAAATATCGAGAGGAAAGGAGAACAGAATAATAGAGAGAAAGATGGGGAAAAAAGAGACTAAAATCGGTCGAGAAAATGAAAGGTAAGAAAGGTGAAAGAAGGAAAGCGGTCGATAGAGATTAAGAGAGGTATTCAGCAATACATATAACTTTACCCAAATGGTCAATTCGACGCTGCCAGCAAAATAAATATCCATCATAATACTATGGCGACACTTGAACCCCTAACCACGTACACACTCCTAACGCCTCCTTGCCACTTGACCACCTGCTTCTTTGCGTCACCTTTTAACCTTAATTATTTAAAAGACTTACTACCTAAGATTCAGGGTTTTATTCACTTAAAACCAAAAAATTTTCTAAAGCCAGGTTTGAACCCAGGACTTCTCAGACATCCCCAAACACACCCAATTCACTTAAGCATCACACAAACATGCAATTTGTGTCACTTTCTTGCTCAACTAAAATATTTATAAGCCGCATACTAACAGTTCCCACGCTCAAGGCCAAATACTTCTAGGCCCAGAACTCGGGGCATTACAGATGTTGTCCAACCAAGCTGATTCTGATGAAGTAAAAAGTAATGCGAAAGCCTCCATACATGGAGTAGCTAGTAGTGGTAGTGGGCCCGTAACTGAGGGCTGAGGAAGTGAGGCGAAAGAAGCCTTCTTCTAAATGATGTCTGAGTAGTTCTCCGAGTTTGTGAGAATGAACCCAATGGCTCAACGACCTCCACCCCCTCCTGTACCCCAACCTATCCCTATTTTTCCTCAAGGTTTGGAATAAGTACGTGCAAGCAAGCCTCTAGTTGATAAAATTAAAAAATATGGGGCTGAAGAGTTTTGCGGTACAGCTAAAGATGATCTTGAAAAAGGAGAGTTTTGGTTGGAAAACACCATGACGGTTTTTGATGAATTATCTTGTACACCTATTGATTGTTTAAAGTGTGCAGTATCTTTGTTGAAAGATTCATCATATCAGTAGTGGAATACCTTTATTGCCATTATATAACCTGTGATAGTGTGATATATCCTGACTTGAAATGAATTATACTTTCATATAAATAAAAGATGTCGTCCAATCGAGCTGATTTTGATGAAGTAAAAAGTAATGCGCAAGCCTCCATACATGGAATAGCTAGTAGTGGTAGTGGGCCCGTAGCTGAGGGCTAAGGAAGTGAGGCGAAAGAAGCCTTCTTCCAAATGATGTCTGAGTAGTTCTTTGAGTTCGTGAGAACAAACCCAATGGCTCAACTACCTCCACCCCCTCTCGTACCCCAACTTGTCTCTATTATTCTTCAAGGTTTGGAATAGGTGCAAGCAAGCCTCCAGTTGATAAAATTAAAAAATATGGGGCTGAAGAGTTTTGCGGTACAGTTGAAGATGATCTAAGAGAGTTTTGGTTGGAAAACACCATGAGGGTTTTTGATGAATTTTCTTGTACACCTAGTGAACGTTTAAGGTGTGCAGTATCTTTGTTGAAAGATTCATCATATCAGTGGTGGAATACCTTTATTGCGGTAGTACCTAAAGATCGTGTAAACTGGGATTTCTTTCAGACATAATTTAGAAAGAAATATGTGAGCCAATGGTTTCTTGACAAGAAGCGAAAAGAGTTTCTAGAATTGAAACAAGGTCCTATGACTGTAGCTAAGTACTGAAGAGAATTTGTGAGACTCAGCAAATATGCTTGGCAATGTATACCATTGGATGCTGCTATGTGTACCCAGTTTGAACAAAGTTTAAATGAAGATATCAAGTTGCTAGTCGAGATCCTAGAGTTGAAAGAGTTTGTGGCTCTAATAGATTGAGCACATAAAGCCGAAGAACTTAGTAAAGCAAAAAAAGGTAGATTCTGAGGCTCGTGATACAGGTAAACGACCTATGGGAAAGTCATTTTCTTCTCCATTAAAGAAATCAAAGGAATTTCACAGTTGAACATCAATTTCAGTGAAATTATCAAGGAAAGATAGAGGAAAGCAATATTCGAGTTCGAGACCTCAGACTACATCTGTACCGAGTGTGGGTAGTGTCTGAAATAACAAACCTAAATGTCAACAATGCAATAGATGATATTTTGGGGAGTGCAAATTGAGAAATGGATCGTGCTTTAAATGTGGTTCTTATGATCATTTCCTTAGATACTGACCTGAAAGATCAGATAAAGAGAAGGCTTTGACTCTCATTCGAGTAACACGACTGTAAGAGGGAGACCACCTAGAACTAGTGGAAATACGGGCAATAGTCGGAGTGGAATGAAAGATTCTACGATTAGATATGAGGCTTGGGTACCAGCTAGGGCTTATGCGATTCAAGCTCGAGAGGAAGCTTCAGCACCTAATGTGATCACTGTACATTTTTCATATTTGATACTATTGTTAATGCTTTGATTAACCCGGGGTCAATGCATTTATATGTATGCACAACTTTAATGTCGAATAAGAAAATACCTTACGTGTTAACTGAATTTGTGGTTAAAGTAACGAATCTTTTAGTTTAATATGTGTTAGTTGATAAAGTCTGTAAAAACTGTCGTTTGATGGTTCGGGATTGTAACTTTTCGACTGAGATGTTGTTGCCATTTGATGAATCTGATGTGATTTTAGGTATGGACTAGTTAACTCTACATGATGCTATTGTGAATTGTATATGAAAGCAAATTGTGTTGAAATGTTAGAATGGTGAAATGATCCATGTTCAATTAGATGGATTTGATGGTACATCTAATGTTATCTCAGCTATGTTGGCACAAAAATATGTCAGAATGGGATGTGAGGCGTATCTAGCTTATATATTTGATTCCAAGGCTTCAAAATTGAAATTGGAGTTGGTTTTGACTGTTTGTGAATTCTCAAAAGTGTTTCCAGAAGAGTTACCAGGGTTACCGCCGATTAGAGAGGTTGAATTTGCTATTGAGTTAATATCGGGAACTTCTCCGATATTATTAGCTCCGTATAGAATGGCACCTACAGAATTGAAAGAGTTGAAAGCACAGTTGCAAGAGTTGACAGATAGAGGCTTTATTTAGCCTAGTTTTTCTCCCTAAGGTGCTCCTGTATTGTTTGTCAAGAAAAAGGAAGATTAAATGCGGTTATGTGTTGACTATGGATAGCTTAACAAAGTCACAATCAAGAACAGATATCCCTTGCCACGTATTGATGATTTGTTTGGTCAGCTGAAAGGTGCGACAGTATTTTCAAAGATTGATCTCCGTTCTGGATATTATCAAGTACGGGTTAAAGATTCAGACATGTCAAAAACTACTTCTAGAACTAGGTAAGGACACTATGAATTTCTTGTTTTGCCTTCTTGTTTAACCAATGCACTTGCTATGTTTATGGATTTGATGAACAGAATATTCAGGCCATATATAGACAGATTTGTTGTTGTGTTCATTGATGACATCCTGATCTATTCCCAATATGAAATTGAGCATGCCTAGAATTTGAGAATACTTTTGCAAACTTTGCGCAAAAAATATTTGTTTGTTAAATTTAGCAAATGTGAGACACGGGCATGTCTGTTGGCCGTGTGAGTCACACGACCTGGCCACACAGCCATGTGAACCCTGCAGTATTGAAAATTTTCATGATTTTCTAAAAAAAGTTCTCTAAGTTTCCAATTTACTCTCGACTTGTTTCTAACATGTAATTAGGGCCTCGAGGGCTCATTTAAGAGACAATATGTATGTTTTGAATTGGTTTTAATCTGTTTATTGATATGACTTGAAAAGTTTGAAATTTATGTCTGTTTGATTTGAAAACTCTGGTTATGCTTCGTAACCCTATTTCGGCGAGGAATATGGGTTAGGAATGTTACATTTATTGGTATCAGAGCTATGGTTTAGTCGATTCTCAGACTAAATATAGCGTATATGAGTCTAGTTATACGTGCCATTATTTAACTTGTGATAGTATGATATCTCTTGATCATTTTAAAATATGTTTTCATATAGCAATAACATCAAATTTAGCCGATCCCGATGAAGTTGAAAGTAACGCTTAAGCCTCCATTCATGGAGTAACGTCAAGTGGTTCGAGGCCTGTATCTGAGGGCTGGGGAGGGGAAGCTAAGGAAGCTTTCTTTCAAATGATAAGTGAGTAGTTTACCGAGTTTGTACGTATGAACTTAGTGGCTTAACGACCTCCACCCCACGTATTCCCCAACTAGTTCATGTTGTTCCCTTAGGCGTGGAAGCAATACGAGCTAATAAACCGCCAGTTGACAAAATTCACAAATATGGGGCTGAAGAATTTTGAGCTACAGTTGACGATGGTCCTGAGAAAGCTGAGTTTTGGTTGGAGAATACTATCCGAGTTTTTGATGAGTTATCTTGTACACCAGCTCAATGTGTAAAGTGTACAGTATCTCTACTAAAAGATTCGACATATCAATGGTGGAATATCCTAATTTTAGTTGTGTCGAGAGAGCGTATCGGCTGGTATGCATAAGTCAAAGATTCCTTGATCAGAAGCGTAAAGAATTTCTCGTACTTAAGCAGGGCCATATGATAGTGTTAGAGTATGAACAAGAATTTTTTCAATTGGGTAAATATGCCCGGGAGTGCATTCCAACTAAGACTGTAATGTGTAAAAGGTTTGAAGACGGATTAAATGAGGATATAAAGCTTTTAGTTGGGATCCTCAAGCTGAAACAATTCATTATTTTATTTGATAGAGCACATAAGGCCGAGGAGCTTAGCAAAGAGAAAAGAAAAGCTGATTTTGAAGCCAGAGATTCAATAAAAAGGTCGATCGAAAAGTCGTATTAGACACAGTTGAAAAGATTAAAAGAATACCATAATCGCTCTATTGCTTCAGAGGGTTACTGTGATAGAGACCAAGGCAAACATTATGTACGTTCTAAGACACAAGTTATGTTTGTAGCTAGTATAGGTAGTGTTAAAGATAATAAACCTGATTGTCAACGGTGTGTACGTAGACATTTTGGCGAGTGTAGAGCGAAAGATGGGGCATGTTTCAAGTGTGGTTCGCTTAAGCATTTTATTCGTGATTTCCTAGAAATATATGAGAAAGAAAAAATTCAGAATGTTCGACCCAGTAACATAGCCATGAGGGGTAGACCGCATCGTAACCTTGGAAATGTGAGTGGTAGCTGTGGTGTAACAAAGGACTTTGCTTTGAGATTCGAGGCATGAGCACCCGCTAGGGCTTATGCTATTCGTGCACGAGAGGAAGCTTCTACGCTAGATGTTATTACGGGTACTTTCTTTATCTTTAACACTGATGTAATTGCTTTGATTGATCTGGGATCAACTCATTAATATGTGTCCCTGAACTTAGTGTTTAGTAAAAATTTACCTGTTAAGTCCACTAAATATGTGGTAAAAGTGTCAAACCCCTAGGTCAGCATGTTTTAGTTGATAAAGTTTGCAAGAATTATTCGTTGATGACTCAAGGTTACAGTTTTCTGGCTGATTTGATGCTATTGCCATTTGACGAGTTTGATGTGATTTTGGGCATGGATTGGTTAAGTTTACATGACGCTGTTGTAAACTATAGATGAAAGCTTATTGTATTGAAATATCAGAATGGTGAGACACATCGTATTGAATCAGATAGTGTGAGTGGGTTGCCTGTGGTTATTTCAGCTAGATCAATGCAGAAATATGTGAGAAAAGGTTTTAATGGTTACCTTGCATATGTGTTAGATACTAAAGTGTTTGAATTGAATCTTGAAATAGTGCCAGTGGTTTGCGAGTGTCCTGATGTGTTTCTAGAGGAGTTACCTGAATTACTACCGATTAGAGAGGTTGAGTTTGCTATAGAATTAGTACTGGGGACATCACTGATCTCGATAGCACCATATAAAATGGCTCCTATTGAGTTGAAAGAGTTGAAAACACTGCCTCAAGGATTGATAAATAGGGGATTTGCTCGACGTAGCTTCTCACCTTGGGGTGCACCGATTCTGTTCAATAAGAAAAAGGACGGATCGATGAGATAATGTATTAACTATCGTCAGCTCAACAAGGTTACAATTAAGAACAAATATCACTGCCTTGAATTGATGATCTGTTTGATCAGTTGAAAGGTGCCACAACATTTTTGAAAATTGATCTTTATTCTGGTTATTATTAGTTGTGAGTGAAAATTTCAAATGTGCCAAAAACTACATTCAGAACTAGGCATAGCCACTATGAATTTCTTGTGATGCCATTTGATTTAACTAATGTACCTATAGTATTTACGGACTTGATGAATAGAAAATCTTCAGACCATATTTAGACAGATTTGTTGTGTTATTTATTGACGACATTCTGATATAGTTATAAGACGAGTCCGAGCATGCCTAACATTTGAGAATTGTGTTGTAAACCCTGCGAGATAAACAAATTTTTGCTAAATTTAGCAAATGTGAGTTTTGGCTCCGATAAGTTGGTTTTCTGGAACATATAGTACCGGCTGATGGCATTAGAGTTGATCTGAGCAAAATTTCAGCAGTTGTTGACTGGAATTATCTGGTTATTACAGTAGATTCGTAAAAAGGGTTTTCAATGATATCTACACTGATGGCACAACTTTTACAGAAAGATGTAAAGTTTGACTGGTCTTAGAAATGTCAGCAAAGTTTCAATCAGTTGAAAGTAGTGTTGACCGTGGCACCAATTTTGCTTCAGCCTGAATCGGGTAAAGAGCTTGTGATTTTCAGTGATGCATCTTTAAATGGTTTAGGCTGTGTTTTGATATAGGAAGGCAAAGTGATAGCTTATGCTTCCCGAAAATTAACGCCGCATGAAAAGAACTATCCAACACATGACCTAGAGTTAGTAGCTATTGTGTTTGCGTTGAAAATTTGGCGACACCATTTGTTTGGTGAAAAATGTCATATATTTACCGATCACAAGAGTTTCAAGTATCTAATGTCGTAGAAAGATTTGAACTTGAGACAGCACAGATGGCTCAAATTGTTAAAAGATTATGAGTTGACCATTGATTATCATTCAGGAAAAGCAAACGTAGTTGCTGATGCTTTGAGTAGAAAGTCCTTGTTTGTTCTGCAAGTGATGAATATGTGACTGATATTATTTGACGATGGCTTAATCTTAGCTGAGTTGAAAGCTAGACTGATATTTTTATAGCAGATCTATGACAAGTTGCTAGCTAAACGAGCACAAAGTGAGTCAACTTCCGATTCAGAATTTCATATAGGACCCAGTGATTGTTTATTGTCTAAAGGTAGAATTTGTGTACCAAATAATCCAGAGTTCATTTAGAGAATCTTACACGAAGCTCATAATGGTTAGTTTGTCTGTTCATCCGGGAAGTAATAAGATGTACGGTGACTTGAAACAGATGTACTGGTGGCCGAGAATGAAACGCGAGATTTCAGATTTTGTATCAAGATATTTAGTATGTCAACAAGTTAAAGCTAAACATCAGGTACCTTCTAGATTGTTGCAACCAGTGATGGTACCAGAATGGAAATGGGATCGAGTTACAATGGACTTCGTATTAGGTTTACCCCTATATCCGAGGAAGAAAGATACAATTTAGTTTGTTCTTGATCATCTGACGAAGTTTGCACTTTTTATTCTGGTACATATAAATTACTCCCTTGAGGGATTAGTTGAATTATATGTTTCTGAGATTGTCAGATTGCACGGGGTACTAATTTCCATAATTTTGGATAGAGATCTGCGATTTACGTCACGGTTTTGGAAAAAGCTACAGGAAGCTCTTGGTATGCGGTTGCATTTTAGCACTACATGTCATCCTCAGACCGAGGGTTAGTGCGAGTGAGTAATTCAAATACTTACCATTCGTTGAATTCGCGTATAATAAAAATTACTAGTCGAGCGTAAAGATGGCACTGTATGAAGATTTGTATAGTCGTAAATGCCAAACTCCGTTATACTGGATTAAGATTTGTGAGAAAAAGATACACGGGGTTAATTTGATTTGTGAGACTGAAAAACAAGTAAAAGTGATCCGAGATATTTTGGAAGCAGCTTCAGATCGTCAGAAATCATATGCGGATCTTAAACGTAAAGACATAGAATTTCAAGTCGGCGACAAAGTGTTCTTGAAAGTATTGCCCTGAAAGAAAGTTCTTTGGTTCGGTCACAAAAGAAAGCTAAGTTCGTGATTTATCAGGCCGTATGAGATTATTGAAAGAATCAGATCTGTTACAAATCAATTAGATTTACCGTCAGAACTAGAAAAGATTCATAATGTATTTCATATGTCTATGTTACGACAGTACCGATCTGGCCCTTCACATGTTATTTTCCTGATGGATATTGAGATTCAGCCTGATATGTCGTAGAGTGAAGAACAAATCAGAATTGTGGCACGAGAGGTGAAAGAATTAAGAAACAAGAACATAGCTTTAGTAAAAGTTCTCAGGGAACAACACCGAATAGAGGAAGTCACCTGGGAACTCGAGGAAGCTATGAGAAAGCAATATCCGAACCTCTTTTCTGGTAAGAATTTTCGGGGACGAAAATCCCTTTAGGGGGAGAGTTGTAACAGCCCGTTTTCAGCGAAATCAAAAAAGTGGTTTTGAGACCACAAATCTAATGTCAAAATATATATTTTATTATTATTTTAATGTTTACAACATGTTAGTAATATAGTATAAAAATTTTGTTAAGAAATTTTACCGTTTGCATGCTTAATTCGATAAAAATGACTAAATTGTAAAAGGTGCAAAACTTGAGCTCTATATGTAACACCCCATACCTAGCCTGGACGTTATAGCCAAATCTGGTGATGTCACATTGAAGTGTTTTTCATAAAGCGCGATATCGTTTGAAAAGCCCATTCTTTAATTAGCCTCTTTGTGTGATCTAAACGATGGTTTTAAAACTTGCATTAAACGTTATTAATTTCAAAATCTTGTTCATAGCGGAAGTTTTTTTTTAAATATGTTGCATAAAAGTGATGTTTTGAAAAATCATAAATCTTTTGAAAACCCGCATCCTACTACTAGCAGTTATAATTCAAAATGATAAAACCCCAAATTAAAGATTAAAAATTTAGAGAGGCCTTATTACATCAAAAATACCCAAACTAAAATTATTTATAGATCAAAAGCTAAATAAGGAAGCATAAGCTGTTGTGTGGTCACCTTCGAGTCCCTCGCAGCACCGATCCGCCTAAGGATTACCTGTGCAGATACACAGAAGGGTGAGTTTATGAAAACTCAGTATGTAATCCCTTAATAAATAGACAGTCATACATTCGGTGAGCAAATACAGTCTGGGCCTAAGCCCATATTAGTAACAGTGATAATATCAGTTTGGGCTTTAGCCCAACTCAATACAGAAACAGTCATATGCTTGGGTCTTGGCTGATTGCAGTAACAGTAAACAGTATGCAAGTCCTACCCATCCAGCCTCTACACTCCATCTTCGTCCAACCCTACACTCCATGTGGGGATATAATCAACCCACCCTTCCCTACACTCCATAATTAGCACCGGTTGCGACACTAAACAGTAATATGCAGGTGAGCTGCAAGTATAATAGGCTTAAAGCCATCAGTGATTTGTAGCAGAGCTACCAGAATAGTACACTTCCTCCAATCATAATAAACCCATCCCCATGCAATGCATCATATAGTCATGTCATGTCATAACATAGAATCATACATGTATCCATTACAATTTAAATAGCAAGCTAAAATACAGTCATACATGTACATATATATAAGTATCTCACATAGGGGCAAAATAGTCAATTTACCATGTAGGGGCATTTCAGTCATTCCACTGCATAAGGGCAAAACAGTCATTTTACCATATAAGGGAAAAACAGTCATTTTACCTCATAAGGGTAAAACAGTCATTTTTGTCACATATAGGGGTCTAAGTAAACTTACCGACCCAATAGTAGATCCACAGTCGCCTCGTACGACTCATGCAATCTTAACATGTAACACCCCTAACCCATACCCGTCGCCAGAATGGGGTTACGAGGCATTACCGATTATAAAACAATTCATAACAGACTTTCATTTCAAAGCTAATCCTCTAGTAATAATTTTTTTTTACAAAGCAACTAACATGCTTCAATTCTATAATTCATAAATTTTCCAAGATTATATTTAATCAATACAACAAAGAATCATGAAAATCGAATGTTAAATTCATAACCAAAATATGTATGTATACTATAACAATTATGGCACTCAAATAATTTAAATATAAAATATCTTATTATCTTACTAATTTTATACACATACTAATTAGTAAGCAAACATACATCATTTCATCTTATAAAAATGATATATTACATTATAGCATTTGTTTACCTAAATACAACATTTGCATATCACAAATACATGTAATTAATAATCCTCTTAGCATATGCCAAAATATATCAACAACTCAACCAATTAGGCCACTCAAATAAATTATCCAAAATGTTCAAATAATGTGCCATTTGAAAACGACACATAATCATATTAATCTCATGTTTATTCGGCAACCAAGATCTACTTGTGCATATTAATTGATTTTCAAATAATTATCAAATCCATATAGTCATACCTATCATTATTTTATAACATAAGCATACTTCGATGTACCACATATAATTCACATACACTTTACTAATTAATGCATTACATATTATAACTCAAATACAAACATCATTTACTCCATAACCGAAACACCACCTTATATCATTATATATATATACATTGAGTTAATAAATATGTCATACCATTTCGTCTTGTGCAAAAGTATATACATATACATATACATATATATATAATAAAAGTACCGAATCACCAAGTTGACCATAACCCTTTCATATATTTTCACCAAATAACCGAGTACACAAGTACATTATACTAACTTCCAAATCAATTCATGTTACAATTTATACTGCACAAGAATAAATCAATAACCAAATATAAACATATATTCCATACACAAATCTTATCTACCATGTAATAAATATATCAAAATAAACTTTTTCTAAATTCGAATATAACCTATCATCCTTTAATACCAAATCTTGAATAACACCTAACCAAATTAACAACCAAATTCACTTATACTTTTATCTATCCATATGTCATAATCGGATCAACTAAATGCACACATCCAAAATCACCAACCTAATTCAATGCACAAAATAGATATCACAAATACCATTCATCCAGGACATATAACATAATAACCAAAATGAACTTAAGCCATAATCAAACAAAACTGAATTCAAACATAGAAGTTAGGCCATTTTCATATGGCTTAAATTATACAAAACCAAAATCCAACATTTCAAACTACAATCTAGCCTATACATGCCATAGGTTTGAAAATTCAGCTTATAGAATACCGAAGGCAGTCGATAGTGTGATAAGCTTCTCTGACGATTCCCGAGCTCGTAACTTGAATCCAAAATCTATAAAATAAAGGTAAACATGAACACACACAGAGTAAGCTTTCATAGCTTAGTAAGTCATAAGCAAATAAACAACTTAATGACATAATCAAATCATTTAAACTAAACTAAATTATACTATCATAGTTACTTTAAATCTTAAGCTTACAATTTCATGTATTTTATATATACTTTCACATATAAACTATTCATGGCCGAATGTACATATACATATTTTGATAAACTATCATATGATTTCCAAACCAAAATATCTTTATCATAGCTAGTACATATACACTTATGTGCATATATTCATAAATCAAAAGATAACAATCACCTGCATATTTATATTATATGGCCGAATACACACACATATATATATATAAGCAAAATATATTTCAATTTCAAAGCTAAATATCATTATATGAACACATATATGTATACTCTTGAATCAAAATATAACATCATATGCATATACATAGCAAAGGCCGAATATACTTCACAAGGTACACATGTTTACTTTAGTAACTTACTTACCCGATTTCAAATAGGTAATAAACCAATTCATACCTGATCATTTTAGCTCATTTTGCACATTCGTTCACAACCTGTCGTTGCCCGATGAACCATTCGGAATTAGATGGGACACTCGGATAATCACACATATCATACAATGCCAACGTTTCAGACATAGTCTTACATGTAATCACATATCGATGCCACTGTCCCAAACAGGGTCTTCTTGCACACATATATCAGAGTCACCTATCGATGCCATGGTTTTCCTTGCACATCACATATCGGAATCCTATGTCATGACATATGTATCCGAGCTATTCTTAAGTTTATACGGGGCTTTCGGACGTCGTAACTCAATCGAAACGAATTCATAAACATAGCTTCCAAGCTTGTACACATTCGGGTAACATATATATATTTACTTATTCCATTTCAGCATATATATAGCTCGCATATAATTAAAATAAACAACGTCTATTTGCTTATAAACTTACCTCGGATGATGAAAAACGGAAAGGTACGACTAGTCAACGACTTTAGTTTTCTCCCAATCCAAATCTGATTTCTTTGGTTCTTTATCTAAACATATTTAAAGTAAACTCAATCAAACATATTTCCATTCAATTTAATCCAAAAACACATAAATGAGAAAATTACCATTTTACCCCTGACATTTACACTTTTTACAATTTAGTCCCTATTAGCTGAAACTTACCCATGTTCATACAAGTCCATATTTTTCATTTATTTCACATTTTAGTCCCTCAAATTATTATTTTTGCAATTTAGTCCTAATTACCCAAAATCATTAAAAACTCCAATACAAAATATGTTAACCCATAACATATCTTTCATATTTCATCATCAAACAACAAAAATCGCAAGCTTTCAACAATGGCATAACTCAAAATATTCACCAAAATAAAAAATTCAAGCATGGCTTTACTAGTACTCGAAGCAACGATCTCAAAAACGTAAAAATTATCAAAAACTGAGTAAAAACGAACCTTGAATCAAGCTTGGAAGGTGGCCAAACCTTTGAAACCTTATTCTTTTCTTTCTTATTTTGATATTCGGTCATGGAAGAAAAATATAAGCTATGGCTTTTAATTTTATGTTTTATATTAATATAATTTATTAACCAAATTACATATATAACCTTTATATTAAAATATAAAACCATTATAATTCATGGTTTCTACCGTCCATCACTTATTCAATGGCATAATTGAGACATAAATGCTCCAAATTATAAAGAAACATTCAATTTGGTCATCACACTTTAAACTATCAAATTTTTGTTTTACGCGATTAAGCCCTTTTGTAACGCCCCAAAAATCTCGAAACCCAAAAATCCCAAAATCTCAAACATTTTTTATTTTCGGTTTTGATAAAAATTATGTTTAATATTCTTATCCAAGCGATAATTTTAGTAGGTCATAGTTAAGGGTTGAGTTTGAATTAAGGGGTAAAAGAAATTATAATTTAATTATTAAAAGAATCAGGTTGGCAAGTAGTGGGGCTTTTAAATAAAGTTAGGGGAAAATAGCATCAAAAAGCCTAGTGGTGGAGTGGCTAAGTGATGCCACTTAAGGTGTAGGGAGGTGGAGTTAATAGCTAGCAAGGAGGTCCAAGGTTCGAATCCTAGCTGAGTGTTTTTAGAAGTTTAATTTTTGCCTTCTAGAAGGATGGTAGTGGCGTGAAAGAAGACTCCAAGGGAAGTGTTCAGGAGAAAAAATTAAGGCAGGGATTAAGGGGTTATCAGGGAGAAAAACGAGGAGATGAGAAGGGAGAAGTGATGGAGCCGAATGGGGAATTGGGCATGAGAAAATTCAGCTATAAGGCTTATAAATAGGTGTTGAATGCTAGGGTATGAAGCTAATGTCAAATTTCCTCCACTCTGTTACCAAAAACTCTTTTCTCTAAAAGCCGAAAACTCTCTGCCTTCTTTTTTTTCTCCTTCCTTATGCCGAATTCTATTTCTTCTCTACCTCATTGCTAACTTTTCTTTCTTTTCCTTGGAGCCGAATAACCCTCTTCTGCCATACAAAATCATAAAGGGCCGAGCCTCTTTGGCCGAATACCCTTGGTGCAATCACTACTCTTTCTACTTTGGTCAAATCGAGTGTAAGTGTTGTTCTTCCAATCAATTTCTTTGCTAAGTATCGTATATTGTCCCTCACTCTTTCTAATCAACTATGGTAGGGAATTAGTATCGAATCTCGTATCTGAGCTCATTGCCGAATTATTCCTTAGGTGTTGCGGTTTTGGTAAGTATTCCAATTCCATTGACTAAGGTTGGCCGAATAGCCATAGGCAAGGTAAAGGACTTGTGTTAGATACAAATCATCTACTATTTAGGTTTTAATAGTTAAGATTGATGCAGATCTAGGGATACGTGATCAAGGAAAAGCGATTAAGGATTGGACTCAACGTTTGGGCTAAGGAGATCGCATCACGCTTGCTTACGAGGTGTGTAATTACACTGCGCACATAAGTAGATTGGCAAAAGCTAAAATGCCAAAATGCCGAAAGTTTAGCTACGGCAGTCTAGTGAGTGCACGAATACTCGTAAGGGGGAGATCGATAGGTTACCTGAGACCCACGGGCTATTCCATGGACTTGGGTTGTGATTTGGCTATACGGGCCGGAATGGGCTGAATGGGCCTGATGGGCTGTTGGGCCCATAATAGGCAAAAATCGAATATTAATGCTATGTGATGGGAATTTGTATGCGTGCACAAATATGAATGTGACTGGGCCAAGTGGGCCATATAAATGTGATTTGGGCCTAATGGGCCATATACAGGTGATTTGGGCCTAATGGGCCATATGAATATGATTGGGCCTAATGGGCCAGATACAGGTATGTTACTTTGTTTGGGCTTTGTAAGGGGTTTTAGGCCTAGCATACAATAACTACATAAGACTTAATTAATTGAGTCCGTGGGCAAGTCATAAGGTTAAGGTGTGGCAACAGGTATATGCATGTCTAGGATTGGATCTAGGGAGAGCTTGGTACTTAAGCGGTCTTAATGATCCACCTCCTCTTCTCTGGAATCCTACCTGGTGCATAGTACTCATTCATCTTAGCTCGCGGGACTTGTTAACGGGCCAAGGTAGGTAGAAACCATAATTAAGGAAAAATTATCGAAATGCCCCTAAGGGTGAATATGACCAAAATACCCTAGGTGTTGAATGTAAGTTTTATAGATGTGCCATGCATACATATGATGTTCTGCTTAGGTTGCATATGGGGTGGGAACTATGGAGCAGAGGAAGTATATGAGGATCGCATGGTTGCCTGACAATCATGGATCTACCGACGGCTTTTAAAACCCAATATGTAAATGAAGGTAGTTCCGCAATAGGGCTGCCATTGGTGTGTGGGCTGGGTGGGTCGATATTTATATCCCCACATGGTGTGACGGGGGACAAAGTTGGTGTGTAGCGGACGGATAAGTTGGATGGGATTGCATTGCATGTTTGATGATTTTTCTTTAAATGCTTGTTTTTCATCGAGGGTTGTACACACTGAGTTTGCGAAAACTCACCGCCTCTTTTATTTTATTTTTAGGTGACGCTCAGTAGAAGGTTCGATGTCAGGAGGGACTGTAGGTGGCAGGCTAGCAGGATAATTCAGATTTGGTTTTTTTAAGCATTTAAATTTTTGTTTCTTTTTCAGTATGCTCAGACTAGATTGTAATAAGGTTTTCATTACGCTATGAATACTTGAATTATTATTATTTTCACTATAACCACGAGAAGTTGTGTAATATCCTGATTTTGGGCCTAGTCAAAATAGTGGTTTCGTGACCACAAAATCCAAGATAGAAATAATTATTTTATGATTATTTTGAGGTCTATGATATGATTGCATGATTGTGTGAAAATTTTGTGAAGAAATTTTATGCATAAAGTGCTTAAATTGAAATTAGGGACTAAATCGAATAATTTGCAAAACTTGCATTCTAGAAGTTTCTAGTATGAAATTGTTTTGAAATATTAATTAGGAGGTCTAAAATAGAATTTTACCAATTTCTAAGTCTATGGACAAAAATTGGACATGGATGGAATTTTTGGAAAGTTTAGTAGTAAGGGCATTTTGGTCATTTAGGGGTAAAATGAATTAAAATACAAAATTAAAAGCCAATTTTGCTCATCTTCAACCCCATGGCCAAATATAGCAAGGAGAAATCATGGCTAGGGTTTTTCAAGCTTCCCAGCTCGATTGTAAGTCCATTCTAGCCCCGTTTTTCAAGTTCTTTATGTTTTTGGAATCCCGGTAACTTGATTAAGCTTATTCTAGCAATAATTTACGCTAGGGTTCATATTTGGAAAAATACCCATAGGTGAAATTTGTTTATTTTGATGTTTTATGGTAGAATATGAAGGCTGAAATTATGTTAAACAACTTTTGCTAAGCGATTTTAAGCAAAAATGAGTAAAACGTCTTAATCGGTAAAAATTGTTATTGTTCATAACTATGTGTTAGAGTGAGAATTTGATGTTTTCATAGAAGGGAAAAATGTTCAGCATGTGATAAAACATAAGAAAATATGCTGAAGTTTAATTTACGAGCTTTGGGGCAAAAGTGTAAATATGCGAAAGTTTAGGGGCAAAACTATAATTTTTCCAAAATATGATTTTGGGTTAATTTGAATAATGTGAGCCCTAATTAGACTATATTTTAAATGATAGAGCAAGGAAATCTAAAATTCGGGCTAAAATGGGGAAAATACCAAGTTGTGGACGAAATGGTAAAAGTAGCCATTTTCACATACGAGGTAAGTTCATGTGTAAATGTGGTAACATAATTGTCAATTTAAGTAATATAATGTTATTTATATGATATGATGATTATTATCATTAAAGTTATTTATATGATATGAAGATTTTTATCATGAAATATTATGCTTTGTGGTTATTATTGAGTAATATGCATACTATGTTTACTACTTGATAAATATGAATTTCTACCGAGTGTCGGTTTCGATATTCCATGGAAGAGGGAAAAGATATGTGATCGAGGAAAAAGCCCGTTTGAACCTTGGGAATAGATTAGAATACAAGTGACATGTCACTAGGATATTGAGTTCTGAACTCGTTGAGTTGAGTCCGAGTTCGAGAGATGTAACTAGGCATCCGAGCTCGTTGAGATGAGTCCGAGTTCACTTATGGATGCGAACGCTCGAGCTAGTTGAGTTGATTTGAGTTCACTGATGGGCGGGTTACATGGTAGCTTGGCTACATATGTGGCACTTATGTGCAAACTTTCCATGTATTCGAATTATATTCCGATGTGTTCAACGGGTAAAATTCTACTCAAATGGAGGAATACTCGAGATGAAAGGGACGTATTGGTAATTGTTGTGAAATGGATACTTTGAATAGGTATGTACTTAACCCTCGGGTTGAAAACTCGATATAACAACAATATGGTAAGATGATAAATGAAATTGTGATATGAATGTCTCGGTGATGATCATGCAAATGATGTTTATGTTTGCTTATATAGTTGTGTTACTTGCTATTTGCATGTGAACTTACTAAGCATTTGTGCTTACTCCCTCCTTTTCATTCCTTGTATTGTTAACAAGCCAGCTAGGAAATCGAAAACGGTCGGAGGCACGCTCACACTATCCATATACCATCTTGGCATAATGGCTTGTATATTTTGAGTATGGCATGTATAGCATTATAATCATTTTGTATATATGGTCTTATGATATGGTTATTGAGTGGTATGGAAATGCTTGGTAATGATTAGCCATTGGAATTGCTAATCATGATCATATTTGGTGTTATGTATGCTAAATTGCTAGCTAATCCATGGGAACCATGAAATGGGTAAAATTTACCATAAAATAGATTCAGACAATGAGAGTGACGTGAATTTGAAAAATCACTAAAAATAGTATAAATGGAATTAAATAATGAATAAGTTATGTAATTGAATCTTGATGAGTCTATTTTCATATGGATGGAACAAAATAGGTATATGAGTTATATTTTATGAGATGTTTAAATTTTTGTGAAACAGGGCCAGAGCAATTTCTGGATCCCCTGTTCTGACTTTGGAAATTCACCATAAAATTTTCAAAGATAATTAGAAGTCATGATTTATATGTAAAGATTCCTTATTGAGTCTAGTTTTATTAGAAATAAACGGAATAGTCATTGAAACTCTGTACAGGGAGATATCTGATTCGAAATACACAGAGGTCAGAGCAGTCAAACCCTGAAACAGGGGAGACTTTAACTAATAAAATATACTAATTTGCTTTACCAAAAATTCTATAAAAAAATTAGTAAATAGATATATGAGTATAGTTTTATGGAAAATTTACGGAATTGGATTTTGAGTTTCGGAACTCGAGATATGAAGTTTTAAGCGATTGTGACGCAGATTGCTAGCTTGACTGAAAATTTTAAAAATAAATTGTTTGAGCTGTTTAAAGTAATGAATTAAGTCTGTTAACACCTCGTGTTCGACTCCGGCGATGGTCTTGGGTACGGGGCATTACATTTGGTGGTATCAGAGTAGGTTTAGTCTGTTCTCGGACTAACTTAGCATGCGTAAAAATTTAGCTATACATGCCACTGATCTGTGATAGTGTGATGTGTTCCGACGCATATGAGTACCGTCTTATTTAGACAGGGTACTCTCCAACCGAGCTGCGCCGACCATGTTCAATCTTATGTGAAGGTATTTGAGTAAAATTATGATTATGATAAGTCTCGGTTCAGAAAAGTATGAATAAAATTTTATGATACATATGTGATAAATATCCATATTTGCTTAATGCTCATATGATGTAGTGTATATGGCTTACTTGATAAGATGAACGGAATAAATAGAAAATAGTAGAGGTATGAATAAAAGTCATAATATTATGATATTAATGAAAATGTCCTTGTCTTGATTTGGACGTCGAATGTTGATGAATGCTAATGATATATAATTTTTATGAGATAAAGGATTATAATGAAATAAACTTATCTATGTTAAATTGTTGGACTGAATTATATGATTGTAATGACATGTACATGATGCACGAAATGAAAGTTGTGATTGTGATGGAAATATCTATGTTTGTTTGGCCCTATATGATGTCATGAGTATGAATTAATTTAATTAAATGAATGGATAAGTAAAGCTATCTAGAAAACATAGAATTTATACATAAGTATATTGTCTAAATGGGACAGTAGGAAAATTTGTGTAAGCCAACATGAATGTTGCATTGCCTGAATGAATGACATGATTTTGATGATGTTGCTATGATGATGGAAGTTGTGTCATATGTGTATGTATAAGAAAGTTGAGTCAGAAGTCCTACAACCCCTCCCCCTTACCGAAGTGTTACTTATAATGGAATTTCATGAGATTTGTATTGAATAAGTTTCCGGTTGAGAACCCAAAGAGTTCAGTGATAGAATAATTATAAGTATGATCAGAGATTGAAAATGAGCTGATAAGTAAAGTTAGAGCCAGTAAAGTATCGGATTGACGTAAAGATTATTGGAGTTATGCACTGTCCCAATTAGAGAAGGAATTCTCTTTGGTAAATCGAATTACTCAGGTGCAAGATCGAGAAAAGTGTAAATCGAAATTTATTCAGAACTGGCCTTCTTTAGTGAATGGTTTAATATGAAATTTGTGACGGTAGAACTAGTTGGGGAAATGATATTTGAAATGTGAACTATCCGAGTGTGTGTGATTATGATGGACAGATTTATTTGTGATCTCTTTTGAGATGTTCTATGTGTTTACCCGTTCGTAAATATTTCTATGGCTATTGATCTTCTCAAGAAATTCTTGTTATATGGGAATGTCTTCTAATTTCAGTGTTGGATGAAAGCATTGGTAGTCCGATTGGTTTATAATTTATATTGCTCTATTTTCATCGGGTATTCTATTTCATTTTGTTGATAAGAATTGATGAGAGAATACATATGATATTATAATTCTGTTTCTTCTACTTGATGCTTCATCTGATATATATGTATGGGAAGATATATTGATCTTGTTATATTTGATTTCAGTGGGATTAAATGATGTTTTCTTTTGGACTTCCTTTCTTTGAAGAATTATCGGGGTATTCTATATTTTCTCTATGAGTTTGGTTTTCGATTCTCCGGCATAGTATCGTATCTTGGGTTTCTTTATCCTGGATCTTTTTATTCTAGATTTCTTTATTCTGGGTTTCTCTATCTTGGATTTCTTTATTCGGTTTTCTTGTTATCTTTGTTCCATAATTTGTCAATTACGACTCATGTTCGAAGTAGGTTCTTCAGCGCGTGATAATCATGTCAAATATGACTATACTTCTAATTTGATCTTGGTAATGTGGTGATTTTAGTATTGGGATTTTTTTTTCTAATTTTTGTGTAAGGATTTGACATCAGTAAAGGCATAGGTGATAAAAGCGCAAGTTTCAGTCGGTATGGTGAATTACTTATTTGAAAGATTTCATGTGACAATTATGTCAGGATTATTTTTCTCAAGTCTGATAATAGAATTTCATTTTTGTACTGATAAAAGAGTAAATAGTCTGAACTAGAAGTGTATATTTATTAAAAAGAGTTGGATATTAGTTAAAGTCACTACGAATGATAAGGTTTTCATTTTATGAAAGCTGAAAAGTTTATTACATGTTGACAGAGTTCAGATAGATGAGAATATTGGTAACCAAAGCGTCTGAACTAGACTAGTCTACATTGAGCAAAGACTTCCTGACTTTCAGTAATATACTGTAGTATGAATTGTGATGTGTTTCAAGACAGTGAGGTAATGTGATAGTTTAGAGCATTCGATGTTACATAAAATCTGAGTTGTTAAAGAGGTTAAAGCTGAGCATTGGGATCTATCAAAATTATCCTTGTCAATGTTGATATTGGGATGGAAATGAGAAGGATTATTCTTGAGGCCATATCAGAATTATTTCTATGGCAGAAAGAGGAAAATGTGATGTATCCTTTTCTTAAATGTTTGGAGAAATCTATAAATCATATCGGTATTGAATGAATTCCTACTCATTAGATTCATGGAATTTCAGGTCTCCTTGATTGTTGGATTTCTTGGAATTTCGGTCTCCATTAATCAAGTTAAGATCCTGGTTTTATGTCATGATATCATGGGAAACTGAGAAGGGTTGAAATTTTAAGAACAGTTGAGAGTTGAGATTGTAAGCTTTTAGACCATATGAGAAATTAAAGAGACGTATTGGAGGTACAGCCTAAGTGAAAGTTCTTCAGCACCGAATATGCGATTAAAAGTGAAGACCGCTTTTCCGGTAAGATTTTCGGGGACGAAAATCCCTAAAAGGGGGGGAGAGTTGTAATATCCTAATTTTGGGCCTAGGTGAAATAGTGGTTTCGTGACCACAAAATCCAAGATGGAAATAATTATTTTATAATTATTTTGAGGTCTATGATATGATTGCATGATTGTGTGAAAATTTCGTGAAGAAATTTTATGCATAAAGTGCTTAAATTGAAATTAGGGACTAAATCGAATAATTTGTAAAACTTGCATTCTAGAAGTTTCTAGTATGAAATTGTTTTGAAATATTAATTAGGAGGTCTAAAATAGCAATTTCACCAATTTCTAAGTCTATGGACAAAAATTGGACATGGATAGAATTTTTGGAAAGTTTAGTAGTAAGGGCATTTTGGTCATTTAGGGGTAAAATGAATTAAAATACAAAATTAAAAGCCAATTTTGCTCATCTTCAACCCCATGGCCGAATATAGCAAGGAGAAACCATGGCTAGGGTTTTTCAAGCTTCCAAGATAGATTGTAAGTCCGTTCTAGCCCTATTTTTCAAGTTCTTTACGTTTTTGAAATCCCGGTAACTTGATTAAGCTTATTCTAGCAATAATTTAAGCTAGGGTTCATATTTGGAAAAATACCCATAGGTAAAATGTGTTTATTTTGATGTCTTATGGTAGAATATGAAGGCTGAAATTATGTTAAACAACTTTTGCTAAGTGATTTTAAGCAAAAATGAGTAAAACGGCTTAATCGGTAAAAAATGTTATTGTTCATAACTATGTGTTAGAGTGAGAATTTGATGTTGTCATAGAAGGTAAAAATGTTCAGCATGTCATAAAACGTAAGAAAATATGCTGAAGTTTAATTTACGAGCTTTGGGGCAAAAGTGTAAATATGCAAAAGTTTAGGGGCAAAACTGTAATTTTGCCAAAATATGATTTTGGATTAATTTGAATAATGTGAGCCCTAATTAGACTATATTTTAAATGATAGAGCAAGAAAAACTAAAATTCGGGCTAAAATGGGGAAAATACCAAGTTGTGGACGAAATGGTAAAAGTAGCCATTTTCACATGCGAGGTAAGTTCATGTGTAAATGTGGTAACATAATTGTCAATTTAAGTAATGTAATGTTATTTATATGATATGATGATTATTATCATTAAAGTTATTTATATGATATGAAGGTTTTTATCATGAAATATTATGCTTTGTGGTTATTACTGAGTAATATGCATACTATGTTTACTACTTGATAAATATGAATTTCTACCGAGTGTCGGTTTCGATATTCCATGGAAGACGGAAAAGATATGTGATCGAGGAAAAAGCCCGTTTGAACCTTGGGAATAGATTAGAATACAAGTGACGTGTCACTAGGATATTGAGTTCCGAACTCGTTGAGTTGAGTCCGAGTTTGAGAGATGTAACTAGGCATCCGAGCTCGTTAAGTTGAGTCCGAGTTCACTTGTGGATGCGAACACCCGAGCTCGTTGAGTTGAGTCCGAGTTCACTTATGGGCGGGTTACATGTTAGCTTGGCTACATATGTGGCACTTATATGCAAACTTTCCATGTATCCGAATTATATTCCGATGTGTTCAACGGGTAAAATTCTACTCAAATGGAGGAATACTCGAGATGAAAGGGACGTATTGGTAAGTGTTGTGAAATGGATACTTTGAACAGGTATGTACTTAACCCTCGGGTTGAAAACTCGATATAACAACAATATGGTAAGATGATAAATGAAAATGTGATATGAATGTCTCGGTGATGATCATGCAAATGATGTTTATGTTTGCTTATATAGTTGTGTTACTTGCTATTTGCATGTGAACTTACTAAGCATTTGTGCTTACTCCCTCCTTTTCATTCCTTGTAGTGTTGACAAGCTAGCTCGGAAATCGAAAACGGTCGGAGGCACGCTCACACTATCCGTATACCATCTTGGCATAATGGCTTGTATATTTTGAGTATGGCATGTATAGCATTATAATCATTTTGTATATATGGTCTTATGATATGGTTATTGAGTGGTATGGAAATGCTTGGTAATGATTACCTATTGGAATGGCTAATCATGATCATATTTGGTGTTATGTATGCTAAATTGCTAGTTAATCCATGGGAACCATGAAATGGGTAAAATTTACCATAAAATAGATTCAAACAGCAATAGTGACGTGAATTTAAAAAATCACTAAAAATAGTAGAAATGGAATTAAATAATGAATAAGTTATGGAATTGAACCTTGATGAGTCTATTTTCATATGGATGGAACAAAATAGGTATATGAGTTATATTTTATGAGATGTTTAAATTTTTGTGAAACAGGGCTAGAGCAATTTTTGGATCCCCTGTTCTGACTTTGGAAATTCACCATAAAATTTTCAAAGATAATTAGAAGTCATTATTTATATGTACAGATTCCTTATTGAGTTTAGTTTTATTAGAAATAAACGGAATAGTCATTGAAACTCTGCACACAGGAGGTATCTGATTCTGTAATACACAGAGGTCGAGCAATGAACCCTAAAACAGGGGAGAATTTAACTAATAAACTGTACTAATTTGCTTGACTAAAAATTCTATAAAAAAATTAGTAAATAGATATATGAGTGTAGTTTCAGGGAAAATTTACGAAATTGGATTTCAAGTTTTAAAACTCGAGATATGAATTTTTAAGCAAATGTGACGCAGATTGCTAGCTTGACTGAAAATTTTAAAAATAAATTGTTTGAGCTGTTTAAAGTAATGAATTAAGTCTATTAACACCTCGTGTTCGACTCCGGCGATGGTCTCGGGTACGGGGCGTTACAAGTTGAACATGGATTTCTTAAATTATAGTATGTTTTCTACGTTTCTGCAACTAAATTTCTAAGTGCTTTATTTTCATCCAATCTTATGTTTGAACAAGTTTTTTTTTATATATACTTAAGGTTTCTTTTATTTTAAGAAGGATTTTCAATGAAGACACGGTTTCAGCTAAAACACTTCAATGTGATGCGCCAGATTCGGCCATAACGTCCAGCCGGGTTTGGGGTGTTACACCTTTTATTAAATCGGACACTCAAACAATAAAATTAAATCACGAAAATTTCATAGATATTAATGCACACATAATAAACACATAAAATAGTTTTAAAATATTTTTCTAACTCGGATTTGTGGTCCTAAAACCATAGTTCCGATTAGGGTCTAAATCGGGATGTTACATAACAGCCAAACAGTAAAAATGGGCCTAAGGCCCATAATACGGGCCCATGTGGGCCCACACGCTTGTGGGGCCCACAAATTCCAAAACAGGACTTGGCCTTGTAAACTACACAACCTGGCCCAATAATATCCACACATCCGTGTGATTTACCCATGTGGGGCCCACGAGCTTGTGGGGCCCACATGGCTCATTTCGGCCCAACATGGCCCATGTAACATCCCGAATTAGGGCCTAGTCAGAACAGTGATTTCGAAAGCACAAATCCAAAGTAGAAATAATTATTTTATGATTATTATAAGGTCTATGATATGTTTACATGCTTGTGTGAAAATTTCATAAAGAAGTTTTATGTGAAAAGGGTCCAATTTGACTTTAGGGACTAAATTGAATAAATTGCAAAATATGAGTTCTAGAAGTTTTAGTATGAAATTGAAATGGATTTTTAATTAAAGGGTCCTAAATAGAAATTTGACCAAGTTCTAAAATTTTGGACAAAAATGGGCTTGGATGGATAAAATTTCAAAGAAAGGCTAAAAGGGCATTTTGGTCATTTGGCCATTAAATTGTCTAAAAGACAAAATAAAAGCCAAATTTCTTGTCCATCTTCTACCTATGGTCAAATATTGCATGGGAGAAGGCATGGTTAGGGTTTTCAAGCTTCCAAGCTCAATAGTAAGTGCATTCAAGCCCTGTTTTTTATGTTCTTTACATTTTTGAAATCCTGGTAACATGCTCTACTCATTTCTACCATTATTTTGAGCTAGGGTTTATGTTTAAAAATTTACCCATGAATGATATGCATGTATTTTGATGTTTAATGGTAGAATATGAAGGCTCGGTGTGTAATAAATGACTTTTGCTAAGTGATTTTCGGTAAAAATGCTTAAAAGGACGAAATCGTAAAAGTTATAAATTAGTCATAAAAGGGTGATTTAGTGGAAATTGGAGGCTTTCATAGTTATGAAAATGATTCGTCTAGGTTTTAAATGCAAGGAAATTGAATAAAAATCATTTTACGAGCATTGGGGCAATAATGCAAAATGTGAAAGTTTAGGGGTCAAAATGTAAATTTGTAAAAATATGATCTTTGGACCCATATGAATAATGTGACTAATTAGTAAGCTAAATGTGATATTATAGATCAAGGGAAACAAGATTTGGGCTTAGAACGAGGTTGAACAAGGTTAAGCACAAACTCAAAATAAATAGTTGTACTCGAAACCGAGGTAAGTTCATATGTCAATGATAATGCAATGATATTATTGTTCATGCTTGAACTCAAATTGATGTGTCAACATTGTGTGATGGATATTTATATAGTTGATATGAAGATTATATATTGTGACAAATGCCTAAAAAAAATAATTATATGCAATACCATGTTTATTTCATGGACTAATGTCTAAATAAACATGCAAAAGTGTTGAATTGGATGTACATTGCATGATCAGCTATGCATAATGAGATACTTAATGAAAAGCGAAAAAAAAAATCCTGGTTGACTAAAAAGGGATATCCGATGGATAAACCATAGCTTACATGACTTGAGATCCTGCATGTGTTGCAGAAAAGGATTTAGCCCGGACGGGTAATCTATTGATCTCAAATATAGAAAGGATCTAGCCCGGACGGGTGTTCCTTGAGTGATCGAGCCTTTCGAAGAATATGTGTGCATTAAGGATTTAGCCTGGATGGGTAATCCGATTAGGGTTTAAATTTAACCTAGACTGGTAATTCAAATCCGAGCTCATTAAGAGTATTTGTCGCTACAAGGGATTTAGCCTGGACTGGTAATCCCGCCGTAAGATGTAAGGTTCACGGGAGTGCGTACTTGAGATGATCACTTGTATGACTTGACAGTAAATGGATTATCTATCGAGATTCCCGAGATATTCAACGGGTATTATAATGAATAAGCGATGAAAGTCCTGAGATGGGCGCGATGATAAAGGTAAAGTTAATTGATATGCTACAAATATGTGCAGGTACGTACATTATACTCATAAGTGATGCCTTATTGAAATGTGATAAATGATAGGTAAGCAAATTCATGCATATGTATGTGTATACATGATAAAAAAGTAAAAAGGTTTGACAGATGAACCATCCTTATGCTTATGATTATGAATTGTGTTGTAATATCATGTTAACTTACATTGCGTAATGAGATATGGGTTTCATGAAATGATGAGCCCATGATCAATGAGCTCATGATAGTTACTATGAATTTGCACTAAAACAGTTTTGGACAGCAGCAATAGTCCGACTTTGAAAATCCACCAAAAATAATGGAAATTGAGTTAAAGACTGAATAAAACATGAAATTAAATTTTATTGGGTCTAGTTTCAGATAAAGGAAATGATGATAGTAAAGGAATCTAATATGATGAGATATTTGAATTCTTGTGGGAAAGAGTCAGAATGAGTTCGGAATCCCCTATTTTGACTTGGGAAAATCACTAGAAATTTTTAAAAAATAATTATGGGTTAGAATTCATATGACTAAAATTCTTAATGAGTCTAATTTCAGAAAAAATAGACGGGAACATTATCCGAGTCTCGTACTATGAGATATTTGATTTTTAGTAGATAAAGGTCGAGGTTATCAGATAGCGAAACGTGGGAAATTTTAAAGAATAAACTGTACTTATTGGATAGATCAAAAATTCTAGAAATTTTATTATAAGAAGATAAATGAGTCTAGTTTCAAGGAAAATTAACAGATCTTAATTTGGAGTTCTGTAGCTCTAGATATAAATAAATTAGTAACTATGACTCGAGAGCTTAACCAGAATATGAGTAAAAGTGTCCTTATGGTTGATTGCCTAAGGAAACATGTTGTTAAAGTGCTTATTATTTTCATATTGACTTACTAAGCTTTAAGCTTACTCCCTCCTCTCCATTTCCTTAGTGTTCTCAGGTTGGCTCGGGGTTGGAGATCGTCAGAGGCAACATCACACTATCAAGCTATCAACTCTAGAGTATTGCCATACATGTATTAAACACTTTCAAGTGAGTGGCATGTATAAGGACTAGTTTTTATATTAAATGTTGTTATGATTAGCCAAATGTATCGGCTTATATTGATCTATTGTATATAGCCATGAGATGTGGCTTATTATGGTTATGGCTTGTAAGCCTAATTATTCCTGCTATGGGTTAATGCATGTCGTGTGATCATAATTGGTTGCGAGGAATAATTAGTATAACACATGTACACGATGAATGCCTTAGAACCATTCGAGGTGGTTGTGGCCATGGAATGAATATGTGGCCTAGTAGTAAGTTGATAATGATTAAACATGGACAATTGTAGAATGTGTAGAAATTAAGTATTGGGTAATAAACACATGTATGACAACATGCAAATTATTTAATTGAATTTCACCAAAGGTTGATTAACCATTAAATTGATGCTATAATTTAGGTCCATGATGTGTAAAGTATGGGAAAGTATTAAGGACAACATAAGGCTTCGAAAATAGCCTAAGTGTTGGCCACACGGGCAGAGACACGGCCATGTGTCTCAACTGTGCGGAGGACACAGTCTAGCACACGGGCTTGTGGCTTGACCGTGTGGATCAATTTGTTTGGCTGACATCATAAACAGAGAGTTACACGGGCTGAGGACACAGGCGTATCCCAAGCCACACGGCCGTGTGTGACCACACGGCCGTGTGTGACCACACGGCCCAACTGACACGGGCGTGTGACTCTCCAAAGCAAGAAAATTGGTTAAGTTACCCAAAGATTTTTAAAGTTCTCGGTTTAGTCCCGAACCACCTCGATGTATGTTATAGGCTTCGAAGGCCTGTATAAGAGATGAAATGCATGTGTTTGAGATGTTTTAATTTTGGGAAAAAATTTTGTGGCCCGATTTTGCATGTTGTGAATGTTTGAGTCTAGTAGCACCTCAAACCCTATCTCGACTTCAGATACGGGTTAGGGGTGTTACAGCCCAAAATGGCCTAAGCCTATGAGATCGCTCATGGTGGCCTCTACAATCTAAATCCCATGTTTATGCGTTCGATTTACCAGACGAGCGAGCGCATGCCCGTATGGCCTCATTGGTCATAATTTTTGACTTTTACCGATATACGAGTATGGCAGTGTTGTTACACACCTGTTATGATGTCGTAGCTGAATGACTACCGAGATCAAAACACCTTATAAACCACGAATGCTTCTCTTAAATATTCAACACCATACACAACCCTTCACCTTAGACTTTTAGTTGTCCTCACCAATAAAGGAAAACCACTTGTAGGGGAAGAGCAATCGGCCTAACACCTTGATTATTGAGATTGAGCCCCAAGAAATCAAAGGGATTTCGGTAGTACCTCAGCAAAAATCGTCTAAGGGAAATAAAGAAGAGAAGGAAGATGATTAGGCTTTAACAGATTCGGCCATAATGCCAGAGGGTATTCAGTTTGGAGCAAAGGGAAGAAGAAGAGAAACAACACTCAGGGTATCCGGCCAAAACAAAGAAGGAGGAGATGATTCAGCTTAACAAAGAATAGAGAAGGTCAGCATAAATGGGAAAAGGAAGGAAGGATTCGAATATGCTAGGAGAAGAAATGACAGAAACCCGAAAGAACCTCCTTTTCCTTTGCAATAATCAACTATAGGATAAACAAAACAAAAATGAATGTGACCAACCCGAAAAGTTAAGAAAGAAATCGACAGCAAAGCTAGAAACCAAATCGACTCTTAGTTAGCTAGAAAGTTGTGATCGAATCCTTTTTGACCGAATGGGACTCCTCTAATTCGGTCAGCTTCTAACTTTAGCCTCCTCCAAGACACTCCCACACTGTCAAAATTTTGGGTGCCAGAGTTCAAATTCGACAGCACCACTCCCACCAAATTTGAATTCCCCTTTTCACTCGAAAATCGAAAATCCCCCTTTTCACTCCCCAAATTCGGCTAACAACAACCCCATTCAAATATGTTCAAACTTTTGGTGTTTCTATCAAACACAACTTCCTCCCATGGCCATTAGTAAAAATAATCTCCATTTGCATAAGTAGGGATTCGAACCTCAGACCACTAGCATACTCCACATGCCACTTATCCCTTAGACCAGCAGGCTCTTTTCTGCCATGTTTTACCCAATTTTATTTCAAAGCCTACTGCCTAGAGACAGTGTTTATTCCTCTAAAAATAAAACTTTTTGCACTTGCTCAGGTTTGAACCCAAGACTTCTTGAACACTTTCCAGAGCACTTAACCACTGAAACAGATAGACATTTGTGTCACTTTCTTGAACAACTAAATATTTATAAGCAGCTTCCTAACTGTTCCCATACTCAGGACGTGATACTTCTAGGCCCAAAATTCGGTGCGTTACACTATAAGTTAAAGGGATTTATTAGCTATGAAATTAAATAGTTGGAGGTTTATGTAATAATTATTCCATTGATAATTTGAGTGGACAATAATGGAAATTATATATGTTATTTTTAAAGGTTAATTAAAAGGTTAAATGTGTATTTTACTAAATAATGTAAATTAAACTAAAGAAAAGACAAAAGTATCATCTTTTATGACAAAAGTATCATCTTTTATGTTCATCTTCCATCAAAATAAGCTAGAAAACACCATTTTTGATGCTTTGAGGTTTCAGTTGGCTTGGTCCACGCATGTGTTCATTTTTGAGGTTAGTTTTTAGTGATTTTTATGTTTTCGGGATCGTTGTAGCTTAATCTAGCTAGCCCAAGGACTAAATTGCAAAAAATTAAAAGGTTAGGGTTTTTCCATGAGTTTGTTCATGTGATTTTTGGTGTTTGATGAAAGAAAATGAATCCTTACTGTTAGATAAATAACTTTTGTTAAATAATTTTTGATAAATTTGTCAATTAGGGGTTAAATTGAAAAAAATGAAATATTCATGGTGTAATTTGTGAATTAATGAAATGTGTGAGCTGCTATAAGCTTGTATTATATTTGGCTAGGCTTGGGTAAGGATGAAATTCCATGAATATCATTTTACGAGCCTAAGGACTAATTTGTAAAGAAATTAAAAGTATAGGGACAAAATTGTAATTTTGCTAAAATATAAATTTGAGTTAAATTGAGTAGAATGATTATTGAATTGAGCTAAATTTATCCATTTAGATCAAGATAAACCACTTATGGCTTTAGATCGAGGCAAAGAAAAAGCTTCAGATTAGTCGACTTTATTTTTCTACGTTTATCGTCGAGGTAAGTTCATACGTTTTAGTTTCATTTCTATTTTATGAATGGAATGCTATTATTGTATGATATTAAATTGAGTGTTGACGAAAAAATTCCAATGGCGTAACATTGATCACCGACAAATGAAAAGGGATAGCTTCGGCTATCGAATATGAAAAGGGATAGCTTTGGCTATCGAATATGAAAATGGATAGCTTCGGCTATCGATTATGAAAAGCGATGGTGACGACCATCGAACTATGAAAAGGGATGGCTTCGGCTATCAAACAATGAAAAGGGATAGTTTTGGCTATCAATTTATGAAAAGGGATGGTGACGACCAGCAAGTTATGAAAAGTGATAGCTTCAGCTGTCGAACTATGAAAAGGGATAACTTTGATTATCGAATTGCGAAAAGGGATAGGTCAACCATTATATTATTACCTTGTGTGAACTTCGATAAGAGAATTGAATGTAAATTACATTAGTTTGATGAAAGGTAAGTAATGTGTACCTTGTGAAAGTTAAGAGTATGAATGTACATATATATGTTTTTGAATTAGTTATTCTCATGTTGGATTGGGTTTACATGTTTTGTGGTTGTATATTGTATTGGCAAGGTTAGACTGTACGTGTTACAAACTTACTAAGCATGACATGCTTACTTTGTGTTAATTTTTCTGTGTTTTGTAGTTTTCCGAAGCTTATTCAGGTTAGAAAGTTGTTGGAGATCTATCACACTATCTATCGGCTCTTTTGATACTTATGGATGTTTAAGTTTGGTTATAATGGCATGTATATGTATTTTGGCTAATGTTGGGCATGTGTTTTGGTTGTTGGAATAACCATTTGGTTTGGCTGTGACTTAGCATTTTGATGTTGATATGAGCTTAGTTTATGGTATGTAAATATTACCCTTATTATGGTTTATGTTTGGCTTAATATGTTTAGATTGTGATAGATAAATATGCATATTGTATAAGCCTTATAACTTGTTGTGGTTTGGTATCTTATTAAGAAAGGTATATAGATGTCTATTTATGTTAGTGAATGAATGGCATACTTTGTACCATTTGATAGGCTTTGGTAATTTAATTCAATGGTTTGAATTTATGCAAGTTTAGTTGAAAGTTAGTTAGTCATTTTAGCCAATTTGAATACATGGTTAAACATGTTTATATATTGTCATTTGGGGTGTCTAAAGGCATATTGGTTGTATGATGTTATACCATATGTATATGACTTGTTCATGCTTGATTTTGGTGCCTTATTAAGGCATGTGCATATATGCATTTTGGTTATAAGTATATGCTAGTTTGGGTGAGAAAAATGGCTTGTAGAATGGCCTATTTTCGTCCACACTAGTAGAAACACGGGGGTGTGTCTTAGCCAGGTTTGATACAGGGCCAGGTGACACGGGCGTTTGGGGTTATATCGAAGGGTACACGGCCTGGCACATGGGTGTGTGGCTTGGCCGTGTGACCCAAGTCAGTGAGTTGTACGGGCTGGCACACGGTCGTGTGTCCCTACTTTGAATGCCCACACGGCCGTGTGACCCCTACAGTGTTGAAATTTTCATGATTTTTTAATAAAAATTCTCTGAGTTTCCGATTTAGTTCCACCTTGTTTCTAACGTGTAATAAGGGCCTCGAGGGCTTGTTTAAGAGATAAAATGTATGTTTTGAATTGGTTTTAATGTGTTTACTGATATGATTTGGAAAGTTTGAAATTTATGTTCGTTTGATTTGAAAACTCTAGTAATGCTCTATAACCCTGTTCCAGCGATGGATTCAAGTTAGGGATGTTACAAAAGATGTTGTATGGTTATTGTGGATTGTTTGACTAAATCCACAGATTTCTTTCCACTACATACGGATTATTCGCTTGGTAATTGTATGCTTTTTAGATTGTTAGACTAGATGGTGTACCTCTGTCTATTATCTCTGATAGGGACCCACGATTTACTTCTCAATTCTGGAGTAAATTACACAAACCTCTGCGCACATGATTGCATTTTAGTACAATGTTCCATCCATAGATTGATGGCCAATTTGAGCGAGTGATTCACGTACTTGAGGATATGCTTCGATGTTGTATTTTAGAGTTCGAGGGTAGTTGGGAGAAATTTCTTCCATTGGTTAAATTTACCTACAATAACAGTTATCAAGCGAGCATTAAAAATGGCACCGTATGAAGCTTTATATGGTCGGAAGTGTCGAACTCCGTCATACTAGACTGAGTTGAGCGAGAAAAAGTTATTCGGTGTTGAATTGATTCAAAAAACCAAAGAAAAGGTTAAAGTAATATGTGATAGTTTGAAAGCTACTTCTGATCATTAGAAATCTTATGTGGATTTGAAACGAAAAGGCATAGAATTTAAAGCCAACGCCAAAGTATTTTGAAAGTATCACCTTGGAGAAAAGTTTTCCATTTTAGCTGAAAAGGGACGCTTAGTCCGCGATTCATCCGGCCATATGATATCATTGAGAGAAATGGACTAGTGGCTTATCGTTTGACTTTACTGTCAGAGATAGATAAAATACATAATGTGTTTCATGTATCGATGTTACGGTGGTACCAATCAGACCCTTCAGATGTGATGTCACTTGTAGATATTGAGATTCAGTTGGATAAGTCATACAGTGAAGAACCGATTAGAATATTAGCTTGGGAAATTAAAGAGTTAAGAAATAAAAGTATAGCTTTAGTACAAGTTCTTTCACAATGTCCTAGAATTGAAAAAGCTACTTAGGAATCGAAACAAGCTATGAAAGTGCAATAGTAGAACCTATTTTCTAGTAAGATTTTCGGGGACAAAAATTCCTTTAAGGGGAGAGTTGTAAAAGCCCATTTTCAGTGATATTAGAAATAGTGGTATTGGGAACACAATTTCGACGAGTAATTTATTATTTTAATGTTTATTTAGTGCCTACAATATTTTATTAAGGTCATATTAAACTTTTTTTTTAGAAATTTTGATGTTTAAATGGTTAATTAGGTAAAAAGGACTAAATCATAAAAGGTGATAAAGTTGAGTTCTTTTTGTTAAAAGGGTCAAATGGCTAAGGAAATGAAAGCTAACAGACTTATATGGTAATTATACCATTCTTAATGTTAGTGGACATTATGGGTAAGATTTAGTTAATTTTTAAGTTAATAACTAAGGTTAAAATGGTAATTTAATAAGTACATTAAAACAAAACAAAATTAAAACATGTTTCATCTTTTCGTTTTAGTCTTCAACCAATTGAAAGGAGGAGGAGAACTCTATTGTTGATAGCTAGGGTTCAGCCAAGTCTTTTCTTTGCATGGTAAGTAAATTTGATCTCGTTTTTAATGATTTTTATGTTTTTGAGTTCGCTTTAGCTTAACCTAGCTAGCCTGAGGGTCAATTTGTAAAACTGTTAAAGGTTGAGGGACTTTTCATGGATGTTTTTGAATGAGTTGTGATGTTAGTTGATGGATTATGAATCCTTATTGTAAAATGAACATGTTTTGTTAAATGACTTTTGGTGAAATTACATTTAGGGATTAAATTATTAAAAGTATAAATTCATGGGTTTTATTGTCACATGTTGGTAATAATGGGTTGTTTCAAGGTCCTTAATAACATTGGTTAAGTTAGATTTAAGCTAAAATGAGCTATACTCAAGTTATGAGCTTAAGGACTAAATTATGAAAAGATAAAGTTTTAGGGGCAATTTCATAATTTTGCATAAATATGAATTATGGATTAAATTGAATTCTAGAAGTACTTAATTGAATGAAATTATTTATTTAGATCAAGATAAACACAATCGGACCTAAATCGAGGAAAAGCTAAGCTTCAGGCTAGTTCGACTATACTACTATGCTCTAGTTATCGAGGTAAGTTCCTATGAACTACAATCGTTTTAATGTTAGTCAAATTAACTATTACTATGTTGTTTTAATATAATTGAATCTGAATATAAATGTATTAATGCTATGATGAATTGACAGAAATCGAGCCCCGGTTGAACCTTAAGAATTCATAGGATACAAATGACATGCCATTAGAGATTTCATGTTTCGGGTGCTGGTCTTGAATGTCCTACTGATGGCTAAGGTCCTTCATTTTTTTTAGATTCTCCATAACTCGTGTAGCTTACATTCTGACCCACAGCTCGTGTGACCAGGCCCATTTCACGGCTCGTGTTAGCATTGATGTAAAGGAAATGTTACGGTTATATGTAAAGGCACACTATGTGTGAGCTTTCCTGAGTATCCTATGTAATTCTAGATAGTTCAACAGGTAAGAAAAGGAAATGAAATGGTAAGTATGCAAATGGATTGGATCATGACCTTATGAAAGGGGCTTATGAGTTAAATGATGCATTTACCTATGGAAACTTACTTATTTTATGGTTGATTTCATTTGTATCATGGACAAGTATATGAACTTGTGAGTTTGATGATGTTTTATAGGCTTTTACTAAGCTTATGGCATTGGTAATGATTTATTCTTAATCTATTAATTGTATAAATGAAACGTTAAGTTATGTTTAAGTTTTTACGAGCTTACTAAGCATCCGTTGCTTACGTAATTACTTTCCTTTGTTTTTTTTTTTTAGATTGTTGGAAGCTTGACCAGTTGGATGCTCAATGGAGACCTATCACACTATCCAGCAATCAATTCGGTAGTTTTTGAGTATTGTGGCCAAGGTTAATAATGGCATATATAGGATGTTCGTGATGGTATTTTGTATAATGTATCAATGGTGATTTGGCATGTACATGCTTTGAATTTTATGTTTGGTTTAGTGAAACTTAACATCTTATTAAGTTATGTTAGTTTGGTCACTTTCAGATGCTTGTAAGTAAGGTTTTTAGTTGGTATATTTGTGGTGACATGAAAATGAACATATGTGATGTTATTTTGGTAGATAAGGATCTAGGTTGGTATGTTTGGAAAATGATAATATTTGCATGTTTTGGTAATTGATGTTTTGATACAATTGTGATGCCTTTGAATGGCATATTGGTTAGGTGACTTAAGATGTTTGAAATGGTATATTTATGTGTGCTTGGGTTGTGTTTGAATCCCTTGAATGTTTGCCCAAGTGGTTTGAATGTCTAGGTATAAATTTCACCTGAAATGACTTGATTTTATGTAAATTTTTGGGTTCACACAGCCTGGGACACGAGCTGGCACACGACCAAGCGACACGACCATGTGTCATCTAAGAGTTTCTTAGTGTTTCAAGTCAGTGAGTTACATGGCCTAGCATACGGCCTGGCACACAGGCGTGTGTGGCAACTCAGAGAGTTACACAGCCTAGCACATGGCCTGGCACACGAGTGTGTGTGGCAACTTAGCGAGTTACACGGGTGAGGAAATGGGCTGGGACATGGCCTGTCCCTTGTTCGAATGTTACACGGCTTGGGGTGATGTCATATTGGGAGCCCTAATTTTATCCCAAAGAGATCAAGGATATCCTATGAGGGTAACACACTTATGACAGGGTCATTGGACGAGCACTAAGTAGTTGCTTCCGCAATAGTATGTCATTAGGAAGAGCTCAGTCATGATACTATAGTGGAATGACTTCGTGACTAAATGAGTGTATAATTGATAGGCGAAAAGTCAGAACTTAATTATAAATCATTTGAGCCCTAATTACATATGTCCAATCGTCCCTCCACTAGCTCGTTGAAACCAAAAATGAATTGTGAGTTTGAATAGAAATGAACAAAAATGAACAGGAAAAGAGAAATGGAAAAAAATCAGGAATGATTATAGTTTTTTTCCGAAATAGAAAAGTGGAATCATTTGGAAATGAATGTAGGTTTCCAAAAATGGAACTAGAAATGGAAATGTTCCATTTTCAATCCTATATGAATTACTTAAAAATGATCAGAGGAATGGGTTTATGTTTTTGAGTTGTTTTGATGCCTGAAAATGAAAATAAAGCATTTGGTCACAGTGAACATGTTAAGTTATGAAATACTGAACATATTTTCTCAAAATTTTACCAGGGATAAAATCGTAAAATTTTTATCGGGGGTAAAATTATAAAAACTTTACTAGGGTAAAATAGGGATGAGAAAATTGTTTAATTTAGAATATTAAAGTTTATTTTGGGAAATAGAAAAATCGAATCGGGTTGGATCACATTATAGACTACTCAGTTAGAAGGCCCAAGAAGTACTCGTATTAAACCTATGTGAGAGAGGCCCAAAATCCCCCATATAACATGAAAGTGGTAGCAACCCTAGTATGAATACTAGGGTGTGTTGTCCACCCCCTCCTACTGTAACTAGGAAGCTATTTTTCTATTTGAAATAAACCACTACAACTCAATAAGGGTTCTACCTTCTCTTCCTATAAATATATGACACCAGTAGAGCTATTAACAAAACTTTAAGAGATTGTTACTCTACCGAAAATTGAGAGAATTTATTCTTAACTATCAAATTTATTTTTCCAGAACAACAATTCTACTGGTTTCTATTAAGAAGAGAGAATTTTTATTTTCACCCCAAATAAAAGAGAAAACCTTTTCTAGTTTTTTGTTTCGATTCAATTGGTTCAAGCCCACACTCGAAGCAGTTCGTGGTATAAGAATAGAGAATAAGATCGTTTGGTTGAAAGTTAGGAACAGTGAATGTCTACAAAGCCAAACACACGAGTATGATTTCAGTTAGGGTTTATTGCTATAAATATCACAAACTAGGTCAGTTTTTCAAAATTTTAATTTTTCCCTATGCAAGAAAACCGTTTTCAAACTGAATTTTTTCCAACACTAATGCTACCAAGCATAAATATGTGTCTTTCACAATTGAGGTTATCAACAAATTACGTATCCTCTTCAATATGGAATTGATGCATTCCACTAGGTTTGTCATCATGTCCCCATATTATAGACCCCCATTGTATAATTGATTCCACTGGTCGAATGTAAACACTGCCAAGCATTTAAACCATGATATTTTAAATAGAGGCGAATACATACCCATGCTAATGACTTGTGCCTGCTGACTATCAGACTTGTGTTGTCTGTAGTAGTTAGCAACTACATGTCATATACAATACATATAGTGAGTGCAGCCCTAACGACTTCCCTGTTGTTGAATCACGGTCAGTATTCTGGGCCCCTTATTAGAGATGATGCATATCTAGGTTGCGGGACAAGATGTCATCTCAAGTTAGACAAGAAGAAATCCCAATAATCTACCTTTTCTCCCAACATTATTGCAAAGGCTATTGGTAGGATTTTTTTATTACCATCTTGTGCCACAATCAATAATAAGCAATGCTCATATCTCTCTTACAGGAAGGTATCATTGATTTGTACCAATGGCTTGTAGTACCGAAAAGCTTGTCAACATTGGTCGAATATCCAGAAGAAATGATGGAAAACTCGGTTCCCTTTGACCAAATGATCTTGGTAGCACGCAGGCTCCATTTGTAGTTCGATTATAGAACCTGGTATCCATTGACTCAGTACCTGACACCATTGCCACAAATCATTGTACAATGTGTCCCAACCATTATGCATCTTCCCTATGGCCTTCCTTTTTGCAATCCAAACCTTGTGGTATGACGATGTGTAATTATACTAGTATGAGATTCTTAGGGCTCAATTTCACCATAAGTAATATTATGTTCGAGATCGCTTCTGAATCAAACTTTAGATAATCCTATCTAATACCTGTAGCAACACGAATATTTCAAAATTAGGAATTCAATACCATAAATATTAAACAGTCTTGACGCAGTACCTGTGACAATACACATAGGTGGAGCAATATATTTCTTGGTGGTCCAAAACCTTGTCTTTTTCTTTATAGAAGCCATGATTTTTCATGGACATCTACAGTCTCACATTACGTATTTTGCCTCGAATTTCTCTAGTCGAGATTTAATAACGTAGAAGTTTACCCCATTCTTTATGTTGTATCGCTTCCTTGCTACAATAAAATCATCTTTATAGGAAAATTTCTTCCCCGCTTCTAAATCACTAACATCAAACGAAGAACTCGTATGGCTCGGTCTTCTATGTAGGAGTTCTGAAAACTCCAACCTACATTCTGCTGAGAGATCCACATTAAGCATGTGTGTCAGAGGTGAGTATGCCTTGAATCACAAATCTTCTTCGACAACTTTGTCCAGACCTTCACCGTCTGAACCTCTACCTTTTGGTTTAGTTGGAGTTAGATCTAGTTCAAAAAATAATTTGATTTTTGAGCTATCTGACTTGGGCTCCTAGATTGGATTGTCATTAGATTCAGTGCCCTCTTCAATCGCAACCCCCTAGCATGTCCAAAGTTGGATGTCCCTTCGCTAGTAGAGGTTGTAGGGAGTACATGATCCCTTCTTGTATAGTTATCGGTACAACCAAAATCACCTACAGATTATCCACCAGTGGAACTTGATGCCATACCCCTGTAAGTGTTCTCGACGTAAAACATTGGACTATCAAAGTTGAAACCAAAACCACTAACATAGTGTCGTGTCGGGGTGTCCAAATCTTGATTATCGCCATAACTCGATTGTTGGACGTTTTGTCTATCGCGATTGAAATCGAGGGATGAAACTGATGAGTGTCTACCAATTGATAATTTTAGGATATCATAATGGGAGCTTTCTAATGAAGCCATGAACCCACCGCACAACCATGTAATTGGACTCTCATCTTCCTCTTCTATTCTGGCCTTTCGAACAGGAACATAGTCGAGCTCTTATAGCCTTTATTTGTGTTGAAAAACTCTACATATAACTCGAGTATTGGTGATCAGCTAGCAAAATGCGTCCGGACCATCAGCTTAATCGTCATTGGGCCTTTAACATAAAAAACCTCATATTTGGCGGGGTTCTTCGATGCTGAATATCTATATTTCAAGGATTATACTTTCATCCAGGTGGATTCAATGGCTTTTTGCCTAATTCTTCCACAGAGTTTTAGCAATTGTCAGTTTGAGTTGAAAGCCAATGATGCTGTGTATGCCGATGAAAAAATGACCCCAACATTGGTGTCATGAATTTCACCATTGTAATAAACAATAGCCTGAACATGTCCACTCATTTCGAACCAAATAAATTGTTTCACATGTTTAAAAGAAAACATTACGCAAAAAAATAGAGTAGTAATTATCCATTAACAACAAAAATCAAATTGTAACGCCCCGAATTTGGGCCTAGAAGTATTGGGCCTTGGGTATGGGTCTGTAAGGAGGTTGTATATAAATAATTAATTGTGCAAGGAAATGACACAATTAAATGTCTACTTTGGTGGTTAATGGCCCGAGAAGTGTTGGAGAAATATTGGGTTCTAACCTGGGCTTTAGCAAAAATTTTGGTATGAAATGAATAAATACCTAGATGCTTGGATGATGGCCTTTTAAATTATTATGTTAAATAAATGACACAGGAAAGCATGTGGTCTAGTGGTTGTGGCGTCCTTAAGGTTGCAAGAGAGCCTGGGTTCAAGTCTTGGCTCTTACAATTCATTTTGGTTTTTCTCTTAAGTGAATCTGGATGCTGGCACATATGTCTTAAAGTTAATTACGGACATTTTTATCACAGAAAGAGCCTGTGGTGGAGTGGCAAGGTGGCGTGTTGTGTAACTGTGAGGTCTAAGGTTCAAGTCTTGGGATGCGTAGTGGAGTATTTATTTTCTATTTGAGCTGTGTAGGAGGTGGAGTTGGATTGAAATACTGTGGCTGAAGTGGTCACAAGAATGAGGAATTTTCTTATTAGTTGAAAGTAATCCCACATCGGGAAGCTAACATGAGAATTGGTGAGAAGCTATCTTTAAATAGAGCGAACCAGATGAGTTGGTGAGCAAGACTCAATGCAGGATGTGCCAGGGTTGGTGATCGTGGACTTCGGCGCGTTCTCATAAACAGGTGTGTATTTCGCACTACTCTAGTTGTAGAACAGCAAATGCCAGAATGCCGAAATACCGGTCACATGGCGATGGCAGCCACACGAGCGTGGGAGCGCATGTGTGGGAGCTTTGATGTGATGGTTGAGGCCATCATGAGTGCTGCGTGGGCTTAGGTTGCTATGGGCCATGTGGGCCCAATGGGCCCATGGGCCCAAGTCGGTAAATTGTATGATTGTGTAATAAATATTGGATTGGAATACGTGAATCTCATATTTGTAGGTTAGTATTACGAAAATACCCCTGTAGGGTAGAATTACTGAAATACCCTCGACCTGTAAAATTACCGAAATCCCTCGACTTGTAAAATTACCGAAATACCCTCGATTTGTAAAAATACCAAAATACCCCTAATTTGGAAAATTACTGAAATACCCTTAATTTGGAAAATTACAGAAATACCCTTGACTTTCAAAAATTACAGAAATACCATTGGTTTACAAAATTACCAAAATACCCTTGGTTTGTAGATTTACCAAAACACCCTTGTAGGGTGAAATGACTAAAATACCCCTAATAGGTAAAAAGGACCGTTCTGCCCCTCTAGGGTATATGACTCACTGATAATACAATTTTATTGATTTGACTATGTTTTGACTGAGAATGTATGACTGAGATTTGTATGGTTTTGTATGTCGTGTGTATATTTGCTGCATTCATATAATATTATGTTGCACATGGGTGGGAATTATGGAATGGAGGAAGTATATAAGGATCGCATGGTTGCTTGACAACCGTGGATCCACCTACAGCTTTTAAGCCCAATATATGATTGTTGACGACTCTGTGTCGATCATATTTACCGAGGCTATGTGCCGACTATATTACCGTCGCTAATGGTTATGTGCCTAACATGATATAGCTACCGATGGCTTAAAGCCAATTATTCTGATTATGGCTGTGTGCCAAACGTATTTGCCTAAGGCTATGTGCCAATATATGATTATTGACGACTCGGTGTCGAGTACATTTACCTAGGGCTGTGTGCCGATTATGATGGCTATGTGTCGAACTCATTACAGTTACTGAAGGCTTAAAGCCGTATATATGTGATTGGCAGCTTGCTGCAACGAAGGTAGTTTTGCAATCGGGCTACCATTGATGTGTCGATTAGGTGGGTCGATACTCATATCCCCACATGATGTGACAGGGGACGGAGCTGGTGTGTAGCAGATGGATTATTGGGATGGGTTAGAATACATTTTTACATTATGCATATGCTACACCATATGCAAGGCCGTGCCAAAACTGTAGGGTATACTGACTTATGCCACACAGCCAAGTCACACACCCGTGTGCTGGGTCATGTGAAGCATACTGACTTCGTTTCTAAAAAATATCAGGGGATATATTGCCGTGTCACCTGACCATGTGTCACACACGGCTGAGACACACGCCCGTGTCTCTGCCCGTGTAGACAAAAATAGACTATTTTCCAAGCCATCTTTCTCACCCAAACTTTGTATTAACCTAAACATATCAAATGGAATATAACATAGCAACAATAGGCATTCAAACTAATCTTAACCAATCCTAAATCATGCTATACCAATATCAACAACTATAATGCTCATAAGATCATGTTTTACCAATACAAAACATACCAATTTCACATTCACAAATCACCTAAATGGTTAACTTCATATAAGCATTGTCTTGCCTAAAACCACAAGCATACCATATCTCAAAATTCAACCATTTAGTACTCAAAATACCAATCCACAACAAGCATTCACATAGCAACTTCCAACCACATAACAAAAGGCCATTTGCACATATATGTACATAACCAAATATACCAAAATAAGCCAAATCACATAGCTATACACATAACCAAAACACACCTCATTTACAAGCCAAATCAATTGGCTAAATCCATTACAAACATATTAACCACAACTCATATACATGCCATATAACCAAATACACAAGTTCAAAAGTACCAGAATGACAACTGGATAGTGTGATGAGATCTCCGATGACTCTCAATCTGAGCAGGCTTTGAAATCACTATAAAACACGAAAAAAGTAAACAGAGTAAGCTATAAAGCTTAGTAAGCCCGTATGCTTAAAAAGTAAAACTTACTATTCAATTACAATTCAAGTACTTAAATATCACATAATGCAATTCAATTTAAATCCAAAAACCTAACACATATTCAATCCAAAGTTTAGACATGAATTTCATCAATTTCTTCAATTCAATGATTGTATAGTTCACGTACATATATAACAGCCCAATTTTGGTGAAATCGAAACAGTGGTTTTGGGACCACAAATTTGAGCCGAAAATAAAATTTATTTTAATTTTATTTTACGGTTTGTAATATGATAGAAATGTCGTGTGACAATTTTGATAAGAAAATTTTGTTGATTATGTGTTTAATTACGAAAAGGACCAAATCGCATAAAATGCAAAAGTTAAATTCTAGTAGCTAGAAGGATTAAATAGCTATGGAATTCAAAACTTGAGGTCCTTATGTGGTAATTAGACCATTAATAAAAAGTTAGTAGATATTTTTGGATGATTCATCCATGGAAAATTAGAAAAGTCTAAGGACTAAATTGGAAATCAAAATTATTAAAGATGATAAATTAATTAAATAGAAATAGAAATCATTTTATCATCTTCTTCCCTAAAATATTCCATGAAAACCCTAGGAGAGAGAGAAGAAACTTTCTTCGCCAAATAGGGTAAGCTTTCTTGTCCCAATTTTAGTAATTTTGATATTTTTCAAACCGGGATGGCATTTTTTTTGAAAGAAACGACCCAAAGGTCAACTTCAATTTATTGAATCTTTTAACACTAAATCATGGATATCTGACGGATAATCCATGTTGAAGTTCATAGTACAAGTAATATCCTTGGCCAAATTACAAAGCTTATCCGTAATTTTGTTACATCTCGGGGCCCATTTAAAAGTAAAACAATTAAACGATTCAAGCTGCCTTTGGAACTCCCGCATACGATGGCCCAACCTAGTCAAATCAGAACCTCTTATTTTAAAGCGGTTTACAAGGCTGACATAGTCGGTCTCATTTCCACTTTATTCCACTTTTCTGACCGGGCAAATTTGATGTTTTCTTCCAATGCTAGCATTTTCGCCCATTCAATTTGCACCTCATTATCTATCATGCCCATCTACCCACCAAGAATAAAACCATCAGAGTCCCTGGCCACCAGCCTGAAACACATTCTCTTACCATTAACAGAGGCATCGAAGTTGATCTTAACCCATCCCTGTGTAGGTTTGCTCCAAACTTTTTCCTCAGACTTTCCCGGTAGCATAGTGTCCTCCAGCAAATTAAAAATCTGGAAGCCTTAGCTTAATGCTGCCGCTCTCTTCCAGGTAACCTTGGTGTCTTCTTTCTCACCCCTAAAGATACGATTATTTCTACTATTCCAAAAACATTTCGAAGGACTGTGATAAGATCAGCAACTACCTTTTTATCCAACTCTCTGACAACATCTTTAATCCAGTCAATACATTTAGCATAATCCCTCCCAAGAAGATTGTTACTAAGACCACCATACGTAAGCACCGCGCAGGCCATCGAGCAGTCCTTCATAGCATTGATTAAAGTTTCCTTATCTTTTCCACATCTTGGACAGGTGCTATTAAAGCCACTACGAATGCTGGAAATTCTTTCATACATTGGAAGGATATTGGGATCGGTTGTGTTATCCCAAGGGAATGGGTGGCCTTGGTTTCAAGGACCTTCGACTATTTAATATGGCACTCTTGGGTCGAAAAGTGTGGTGCCTCATCAACAGTAGGGACACATTGTGCTATGGAGTGTTAAGTGCGAAATACTTTCCCGATGGTGATGTCTTTCACCCAAAAAGTATGGACAAGCCTTCTTTTACGTGGCAAAGCATAGCCAAGGCTGTGAGTATCCTCTAGGAGGGTTTTAGTTGGAACGTGGGCAATGGCAAAAGCATTAAGGTGTGGCATGATAATTGGGGTTTTGAAGGCCTGTCGGATAACTCTATTTGCCTAAATAAAATGATGGTTAAGGAGAACAACGTGTGTGAGCTGCTTAATGATAACAAGAACAGTTGGAACAAGAAAAGGGTTCTCAAACTCTATGGTGAAAGTCTAAGGGACCAAATTTGTAATATCCACTTTCTTCATAATGGCCTTGACGACCAACGAGTTTGTTTCCAAAATTCGCATGGCATTTTTTCTTCTAAATAGCTTATTCGTGGTTGATTCTTAAACAGATTGGATACGGCCTACACAGGAAACCGAGATAGCTAAATCTATCAATTTGGGTGATCAATTTGAAGAGTTATCAAAGTATGGAAATTAGGTCATGGAGGAATAGGCTGAAAATTTGAAATTTATGGTAGAAAATGAAATGTTGTTGATAGATAAACAACTTTTACAAAGTGATTTTTGATGAAAACATGATTTAGGGACTAAAATGTAAAATTGTAAAAATTGAAGAAAAATTTGAATTTTATAGAATATATGTGCTGTAAATTTTATGGTGAAATTTTTGTTAGGCTTGGAATAGGGAGTAAATTGCACAAAATTCATTTTTCGACCTAGGGACGAAATTGGAAGTTATGGAAAAGTTAAAGGCAAAATGGTAATTTTTCCTAAGATGAAAATTGAGTCCCCTTGACTATGAAATGTGATAAATTGATGTTAAATTTACTTGTATAGATCCGATAGACCAAATTCGGAGCTAGAATAAGGAAAAAAAGAAAATGTCGAATTAGTAGATTTTATGTACATGAACATTTGTCGAGGTAAGTTCGTGTAAGTAAATTGTGTATGTTTATATGCTTGAATTAAAAGTTGTGTTTGTGAATTGTATAAATAATGTATATATATGACATTGAAAAATATATCTAACAAAGCGCGGTCAATAATAATGCCCGATAAATGATAAATGATAAAAATGTTACTTATATACTTGAAATGAATGTGCAATGTGTTTATTTGAATTATATGAATGTTATAGATGTATGAAATAATCACATGCCTGATAATGCTTGAAAAATGTTAAGTCCCATTTGAATAAATGAGAAATCAATGGATATGTGATTTCCGAAAATGAATGAGGTCCTACATTTGTTGCGGATGGGTAATTCTGGAATAAGTCCTCTCGAGCATATGTTATAGATTGGATTTAGCCTAGACGGGTAATCCAAATCAAGCTCTTTAAAGGATATGTCATAAAAAGGATTTAGCCTGGACTGGTAATCCTAACTAAGCTCTATTAAGTAAATATATATTGGAGACAGGATTTAGCTTAGACTTGTAATCCTGTTGTATACATGTGTGGCTCGAGAGTGTACTCTCTGAGATAGTACCTTATGGGTACCATTAGACATGAATTGACGAATCCTGATTTGTACACCTCAAGTGTACTACCTGTGTATCCATTGATATTCTGATTAAAATTCAATAGGTAAAAATCTTGACATGAGAATATATGAATAAGAAATGAGTTATTACATGTATTTGTCTGAAATAGATGAAAATAAGGACACATGAGATGATTGATATATGGTAATATGGGATGATGATATTTGTACATGAAATTTATTTGATGAGTATGTTCATCCTTGATTATAGATTTGTACCCCTTGAGTGTAATTTTCATAACCTTGATATTTTAAATGATATGAGTAAAGTTTTGACATGAAATAATCTGAACTCGAGATGAACTATTATGAAATTATACTTGTAATATAAATGGATGATTTATACATGTTAAATGAATACATGTTGTGGAAAGCATATGTGCCTGGAAACTTGATCCTTGTTGAGCCCATATATGTTTTGATGTTATTGTGGAGTATATGACTAACAAGGGCAATGAGGATATGTGTAGGGCTTGAGGTCAAATTGATTGAATATGCCTTAGATAGTTACCTCGAAATAGAATGAATGGTAAGTTAAGTACCATGTTATATGAACTTACTAAGCATTTTATGCTTGCTTAGTTTTATTTCCCCGTTTTTTAGTAAATCGAAAGCTCATTGGATTGGAAGCTTGACAGAGATCACTCGCACTATCCATCGACCTATTTCGGTAATATGGTAAATCAATTATGGTTATAATGGCATGTATAGGTTTAATTGGCTATATTGGCATGTAAATGTAAATGATTATTGTAATCTAGCTATTGGAATGGCTAGTGATGACATTCTATGGAGATAACATAAGTGTTTATTATTGATTGAGTGAGAAAGGTTAAATGAGTATGCTTATAAAATGTAAGATTAAAAGCATGAATGCATGTAACAATATATCATATTAGATGTTATAAATTTCTTGAATTCAATGCTTGGATTGGTTGGTGTTTGGATGTAAGTTTGGTGCAGGAACTTAGTAAAAATTTTGGGTGAGAAATGAAGCTAGAAATGGATTTATTTTGTCCACACAGGCGTGTGTCTAGACAGTGTGTGACACACGGCTTGGTACATAGGCGTGTGGTTAGGCCGTGTGTCCCTTGCACCTTAAATTTGAGAAAATAGAATGCTCAAAATTAAGCACACATGCAGAGAGACAGGCGTGTGTCTCAGCCGTGCGTGCTACACGGCCTAGAACACAGGCGTGTGTCTTGGACGTGTGAAACCTGCACCTAATTTTGAAAGAATTTAATTAACCACACGGCCTAGCACAGGGGCATGTGGCATGGCCGTGTGCACAAGTCAGAGAGTTACACGGGGCCGAATACGGTCTACAGCACGGTCGTGTCCCTTGGACCACACGGGCGTGTGAGCCCTGTAACTTAGAAAATTTTTGTAATTTCGTGAAAAATTCTTAAAGTTTTCGATTAAGTCCCGACTTGATCCTAATGCTCGTATTGGGCCTCGATGGTCCATTTAAGGGACGATATGAATAATCTCAGTTAATGAATAATAATTTACGTGAATTATCTGAAAGTGTTCTAAAAAATTCTGGTAACGCTCCATAGCCATGTTCCAGCGGCGGATATGGGTAAGTGTGTTACATATAGTAGTATCAGATCTACGGTTCAGTCGGTTCTCGGACTGAACGCAGCATATGTGGAGTCTAGAAATACATGCCATTATATAACCTGTGATAGTGTGATATCTCTAGACTCTGATGAAAATTATTTTACAAATAGACATAGATGCTTTCCAACCGAGCTAATTCTGATACTGCTAAAAGTGATACTCACATGCTTGAGTAAAAATGTAACTTATGATGAAACGAGACTCATAAAGGTATGAAATAAATGTTTTATAGTTAACATGTTAATAATAAATGTTAAGTGATATGTGTGTAATTATGAAAGTTAAATTTTGAGGCTTACAATCTCCACCCCCTTACTAGTACAGTTTTATACAATGAAAATTCACAAGATTTATATGGATTAAACTCATGAATGTGAAACTAAAGAGTTCAAAGGCTGAATGATTAATAATGTATTCAGAATTGAGAATGGGTTAGTAAGTAAAGACGGTATTAAAAGAGATATCAAAATTTTCTGAAGAATTTTTTGAATACGTGATGCCATTGTTAAGGAAGAAGTTATTCATGAGTAATCGACTTATTCAGGTATGATATCTACAGAACGGATTACCTAAAAATTTCTTCTGAATTGATTCTTTCAGTGAACTGAATAATGTAAGACTATTGATGACTTTTTTAGTCAGTGGAATAGTGATAAAATTGCAAAGATATTTGAATGCAGCTGTTATAATCGGGTATATTACAATAATCTCTTCTGGGTAGTCTATAAGTTCTGTTATTTTCAAAGGCATATGAAATTGTTCATGTTCAAACGCAATATTTATCATATTGGAAGGCTGGCTAATTATATTAGATGGAATTATTGTAATTCCGGTTGATTCATAAGCGGTATTGCTCTATCATACTTGGGCTTTTTCATTTATCATGATTGATATAAGATTTGATGATAAGGTTCATAAGATATCATTTTCTACTACTACTGATTGAAGTCCAGAATTGTGAATTTGCAAATTATATTGTTTTCATTACAGTTGTTTCTACTGCGTATGTGCGATATTAGTTTTCAGGATTTTTTGAGATTTTATCAATTACTTTATTATTTAAACACGGTTTATCTGTAAAAGATATTCATTGGCTGAAGGTAATTACATTTATTACCATTATAAATATTGACTCGATCATGAAGTTCGGTGATAGAGATCATAGATTATAGAAACTATATTACTGCATTGGTTATTATTGGGGCCACTTTCGGTTTTCCCTCTTCTAATTTGAGGTACACAATTGATATTGAAGTGTTGCTTTATCTATACGATTGAAATGTCGGTCATATTATAGCACTATGGTTTTAAATCAATCTGATGGTTGTGGCTTCGGAAAAACTCAAAGCTTCAATGTTAACAATTGGAATAGCTACATTGATGACCTAGTTGTTACAAAAAAGAGGTAAGATTTGAATGGACCGATAAATATTAGTAAAGTTTTGACCAGTTGGAAGCTTGTTGATCAAAGTATTAATTTTGGTTCAACCTGAATTGGGTAAGGAATTTGTTATTACAGTGATGCACTATTGAATGGGATTAGACTGTGTTTCGATGCAATAAGGCAAAGTAATAGCCTGTGCTTTCAGACAGTTAAAAACCACATGGAAAGAATTACCCAATACATGATCTAGAATTGACAGCTATTTTTTTGTATTAAAATCTAACAACATTATTTGTTTTGTGAAAAATGTCACATAGTCACTGATTATAAAAGTTTGAGGTATCTGATGTTGCAGAAAGATTTGAATCTGAGATAGCGTATGTGGCTTAAATTATCAAAACATATATATATATATATATATATATATATATATGATTTGATAATTGAATATCACCCAGAAAGAGTAAATGTGATTGCACATATTATGAATAGAAAATTTATGTTTGCTTTGCAAGTTATCGATATCGATTGTAATTGCTTGATAGTGACTTAATTTTAGCTGAGTATAGAGCTAAACCGATGTTTCTACAACAGATCAGTGAAACTCAAAAAAGTGATAATGAGTTATAAGTTAAATGACTACAGTCTGAATTAATTTCTGATTCAGAATTTTAGAATAGATCTGATAATTGTCTGTTATTCAGAGACAAAGTCTGTATACTCAAGAATTTGGAGCTAGTACAGAAAATTTTACATGACTGATCACAGCGGTACTATGTCTATTTATCTGGAGAAAGATAAAATGCGTAACAATAAAATGCATAACAATTTGAGAACGATGTATTAGTAGCCTGGAACGGAATGTGGTATTTTTGAATCTATATTTAAATGTTGGATGTATCGGCAAGATAAAGAAAGATACTATTTAATTAATTGTCAATTTTTTTGATGAAGCCTACACATTTTATCCTAGTATGAATGGATTTCTCACTTAATTGATCACTTGAATTATCTATTTTTGAGACTGTCAGATTATATGATGTGCTAGTTTCTATTATTTCTAATAGAGATCTACAGTTTATATTTCAATTTTGAAACAAGTTACAAGAAGCTCTGGGTATACGGTTACATTTTAGTACCGTATTTCATTTGCAGACAAATGATCAATCTGAACATATGATTCAGTCTTTTAAAGATATGTTTCGGTGCTGTATTATAGAATTCAAAGGTAATTGAAAAAGAAATATTTGTCATTAGTTGAATTCGTATATAGTAACAGTTAACAGTCAAGTATAAAATTGTACAGTATGAGGTTTTATATAGTCACGAGAACTCCGGTGTTTTGGACTGAGCTCAATGAGAAAAGATTCATGTAGTTAGTTTGATTCATTGAAACCAAAGAAATGTGAAAGTGATCTGAAATAGTATAAAAAAATAGTATTTGATCGTCAAAAATCTGATGTGAATATAAAGTGAAAAGAAATAGAGTTTCAGATTGGCGATAAAATATTTTTGTGAGTTTTGCCATAGAAGAAAGTTCTTCAGTTTGGCCGTAAAGGGGAATTAAGTCTATGGTTTATCGGGTCATATAAGATTATTGAAAAGAAATGGACCTGTTGCGTATTGATTGGTATTATTATCAGAGTTCTACAAATTTCACAATGTTTTTATGAGTATATGTGTTATGACAGTATCGATCGGACCCATCATCTGTTATTACTTTGATAAATGTTAAATTTAGCTTGACACGATTTACAGCGAGATATTGATCGAAATTCTGGCACTTAAAGAGAAAAATTGAGAAATTAAAAGGTAGCTTTAGTAAAATTTTTCTGACAATGACATGATATAGAGGGAGCTACCTAGGAACTGAAGGAAACTATAAGAAAGTAATGTTTGAATCTCTTTACTGGTAAAATTTTTTAGGACGAAAATTCTTTAATGGGAGGAGAGTTGTAACAGCCCAATTTTGGTGAAATCGGAACAGTGGTTTTGGGACCACAAATCCGAGTTGAAATTTGACATCCGAACTCATTGAGTTGTGGTCTGAGTTCGTGATATATATGACACATGTTTTGGCATCCAGGTACTGGCCTCGTATATTCTACCAGTGGCGGGGTGGTCCGACATGTGTTGCGTATACCTGACAGCCTACATGAGCAGACCCGTGAGTAGTTCGAAAGTGAGTAACATGTGATGTGAGGTCACATTGGCTACATATGAGGCACATAGGTGCGAGATTCAGATTTATCTGATAGTATTCCGAGTGTTCAACGGGTAGTTCTAAAGGAAGTTCAATGAGTAAACTTGATGATTACGTCGAAGACGAGAAGGTAAGTTATTATGTGCATGTGGTATGTTATAGAATAGTACATGTATGTATTTCAAACTTATGAGAAATGAGCTTTGTATGTGATGAATATGTGATAAGAATATTAAAAAAGAAGTTATGTTTACGAGAATGATTTCTATAATGACCATGTGAGCATAGACTTATATTCATGAGGAATAAATATGTGAGGAATTCGATTGCTAAGCATGTGGAAGACTTTTAGATCAATGTGACTTGAGACATAATATGTTTGATTTCTAAGGTTTGTGATTCGTTGAATGATGTCAATTTTATATGACTTGAGCAATATGAATACACATAAGCAATATGCATTGTAGTACCTATGTTGATATACTACTTATGAAGAAATTATGATTGCTTGACTAGAACCTACGCATGATAAGCTATGACTATAGTTTTAAAAAGGACAAGCTTTATAATCGAATAATTAGTAATTACGAGAACATGTTGATGAACTTGATAAATGCATGTAAATGAAATGCTTATTATTTCCATACGAGCTTACTAAGATATAAAGCTTAATCCCTCCTTGTCAGGTTAGCTCGGGTTTGGAGATCATCGAAGACAACATCACACTATCAAATTATCAATATGGGGTATTGAAAGTCTTAAATGTTTTCTAGTGAGTGGCATGTATAGGGGCTTAATTATTATGATACGTATTCTCATGATTTGGCCAAAGATGTTGGTCCATAATGATTCATTGTATATAGCCATGAGATGTGGCTTATATTGGTTATGGGTTTGTAAGCCTATTCCCTTATGCTATGTGCTTATGTCTTGTGATATGGTTATTAGATTATGCTTACTTGTTATGAATGGTTAGTGTCATGATACATGTGATTGATGAATGTATTGCGACCAATCGAAGTGGTCATACCCATGGAATTAATGTGTGATATAGTAATAAGAGAATAATGCCTTGAATAAGAATGCCTGGTGATTAAGTTGAGATTAATTGGTAAGTGGATAAACATAGTATAATAGTAAATGTAGTCATCAAAATGACAAGACTAAATGAATGTGAATTGGTATGTTTAGATGTGGTATAATATGAGTGTACGGATCGCATGGATGATGGCATGTAAATGCTATAGTTGTGCCTTAATTGAGGGTGTTTAATCATTAAATGGATGTTATGTTATATGCCTTTGGTGTGTATAAGTATAGTTGGGATTAAGGGTAACAAAAGGCTTGGAAAATAGCCTGTGTTGGCCACACAGGCAGTGACACGGCCATGTGTCTCAGCCATGTGAAGGACACGGCCTGGAGACATGGGCATGTGTCCAGGGCATGTGAAGTCTGTACTTAATTCGCGAGAATTTAGTTCGGCACACGGCCTAGCACATGGGTGTGTGGCTTGGCCGTGTGGTTCATTTTGTTTGATGACATCATAAACAGAGAGTTACACGGCCTGAAGACACGGGCATGTCGAAGGCACACGGGGATGTCCCTATGTCTACACAAGCGCGTGACCCTGCTCCATGAAAATTTTTCTTAGTTGTCCCAAAGTTCTTCAAAGTTCTAGGTTAAGTCTCGAACCACCTCTAATGTATATTTTGGGCTTCGTAGGCCCATATAAGGGACGATTCACTTATGTATGAATGAATTTTTAATTTGAACAAAATTTTATGGCCTAGTTTTGTATGATTGTTTATGTTTAAGTCTAGTAACGCCTCGTATCCTATCCCGACGTCGGACATGGGTAAGGGGTATTACACGAAAATGGTCCGTAATATGATATAAATGTCATGTGAAAATTATGATAAGAAAATTTTATCGATTATGTGTTTAATTACGGGAAGGACCAAATCGTATAAAATGCAAAAATCGAATTCTAGTAGCTGGAAGGATTAAATAGCTATGGAATTCAAAACTTGAGGTCCTTATATTGTAATTAGACCATTAATAAAAAGTTAGCAGATATTTTTGGATGATTCATTCATGGAAAATTAGAAAAAAGCTAAGGAATAAATTGGAAATCAAAATTATTAAAGATGATAAATTAATTACATAGAAATAAAAATCATTTTTATCATCTTCTTCGCCAAAATATTCCATGGAAGCCCTAGGAGAGAGAAACGAAACTTTCTTGGCCAAATAGGGTAAGTTTTCTTGTCCCGTTTTTAGTAATTTTGATATTTTTAAAATTGGGATAGCTTAATCTATCTACTTGGGGGATCAATTTGAAGAGTTATCAAAGTATGGAATGTAACACCCCTCACCTGTATCCGACACTGGGACCGACACTGGGACAGGGTCCGAGGCATTACCGGACTTAAACATAAACATTCATACAAAACTGGGCCATAAAATTTCATTCAATTTAAAACCATTCATAAACATGCGTCTCGTCCCTTATACGGGCCCACGAGGCCCAAAACACACATTGGGTGTGGTTCGGGACTAAACCGAGAACTTTTGGAACTTTTGTGACACATAGAAAATTTTCTTGTTTTTGGAAGGTCACACACCCGTGTGGGTAGGCCATGTGGTCACACACGCCCGTGTGGCTTGGGACACACCCGTGTCCTCAGCCCGTGTAACTCTCTGTTTATGACGTCATCAACTAAATAGGGTCACACGGTCAAGTTGCACACCCGTGTGCTTAAGACGTGTGGTGAATTAAATTCCAAAAATCTGGTGCAAAATTCACATGGCCAGGGCACACGCCCATGTCTTGAGGTCGTGTCCTTCACACAGCTGAGACACACGACCGTGTCTCTGCCCATGTGTTTACTACTGGGCATTCAGTTTTACCTAATTAGGGTGCAAGGGACACACGGCCAGATCACACGTCCATGGGGCAGACCATGTGTCACACACGGTCTAGACACAAGCCCCTGTGCCTACCCCTTTGGACAACTTTGAGGCTATTTTCCAAGCCTTTTGTCACCCTCAATAACACATGCACATTTACACATCTCCATGACATCCTACATAGCATGAATGAGCACTTACACATTCATAAACATGGCTCATGCATATCAACTTCTTATCAATTTATATCTGCTTAAGACTTCATATTTTATTTAGACCAAGCTTACCAAATCACATGCAATATGAAGCATCAATTTACTTCTATTTCATACATTCATGCCTTACCTTTTATTATGCCATTTACTCACATTTCCATCATCAATCATCCATGAACATATTCATAATTCATCCATGCCAAATGAATTTAACCACAACATAAGTGACCATAGCACATGTATGCATGTATGAATAGGATTACATCCCCATAATTAATATGGGACATATCTCATATACAAAATGAATCATTAAATCATTATAAGCCAACACATTTGGCTACACAAATATGACATATAACAAAAAGACCAAGTCCCTATACATGACATACTTAAAATACTTGAATTTTACTATACCCAAAAGATTAGTTTTATAGTGTGAATCGAGCTCCAACGTCCTTTGATCCTTGAGCTAGCTTGGCAATTCTATAAGAAAATGGAAAAGAAAGGGGAATAAGCATAAAGCTTAGTAAGTTTGCATGTAAATAATTTACAACATTAACCATGAATTATTATACGCATAACACAATAATATTTATCACAATGTCATCAAGTATCATAGGTACATTTTAAGTCATGCCATTTACATAATGTACAATAAAACTCATGATCATAATTCATTCATTCACTTCTTTCGAGGTCTCATTGATTCATAATCTCAAAGTTTATGAGCTTTGTGTATGTACCTGTACCCTTTCAACATGATCATACCTTGTCATCTCTTTGACATAATCGTTGGATTACCAGTTGAACCACTTGGAATACTAAAGGATACTCGGGAACTCTCATACACATGGTAGGATGCCAATGCCATATCCCGGATATGGTCTTACATGGGATCACGTATCGATGCCAATGTCATGTCCTAGACATGGTCTTACATGGAATCATACATTGATGCCAATAGCCCAACTATGGTCTTATACAAAATTACATATCGATACCAAGCCATGTCCCAGACATGGTCTTACATGGGATCGCATATAACCCTAATGTCATGACATTTGTATCCTAACTATTGCTAAGGTTCAATTGAGGTTTCGAGATATCAAACTTCATCGAATCATCATCGAGTCATCATTAATTAAATCCACAAAGACAATTACACAATTCATGCAATATTAAAGCATTAAAAACATAATAATGTAATGTTGCGTTATTTGCACACGAACTTACCTCGGTACCAAAATATGGCTAACTATTCAATTTAGTCCACAACCTTGTTCTGTCCTCGGTTTAGGTCTGGACTCTATTTTTCTTGATCTATAATAGCAAATTTCACTTATTTAATTATCACATTGTTCAAATTAGTCCATAAATCATACTTTGGAAAAATTACAATGTTTCCCCCAAACTTTCACATATTACAAATTAGCCCCTAGGCTCGTAAAATGAAATGTCTTCATTTTCTTTGGTACTCAAGCCTAGCCGAACTTCTAACATGCTCATAGCAGCCCACGTTTCTCATTAAATCATACATCTTACTACTCATTTTACAAACTTTACAAATAAGTCTTTTTTAGCCATTTTCACTAGAAATCACTTGGTAAAAGATGTTAAACACACATCAAATTCCATAATCTACCATGATACATCAAAATACATGCATGTCATACATGGTTCAAATTTCAAACATGAACCCTACTTCAAAATATGGCTAGAAATAGGTAAATCGGGTTACGAGGGTTTCAAAAATGTAATGATTATTAAAAACGGGGCTAAGATGCACTTACTATTGAGCTTGAAAGTTTAAGAAACCCTAGCTATGGAACAGTTAGAGTTTTTGGCACACATGAACAATATAGACATCAATTTTGACTTATTTTCCCTTTTTATTCTTTTATTAACCAAATGACAAAAATGCCCTTAAGCCTTTCTTTCAAATTTTTCCTATTCATGCCCATTTTTGTCCCTAAATATAGAAACTAGGCAATTTTCTATTTAAGGACCTCTAATTAATAATCCATGGCAATTTCATGCTTAAAGCTTCTAGAACTCACATTTTGCAACTTTTGCAATTTAGTCCTAAATGTCAAATTGCACACTTTATCAATAGAATTTCTTCATGAAATTTTCACACAAGCATGCAATCATATCATAGACCTCATAAGAATCATAAAATAATTATTTCTACTTCGAATTTGTGGTCACAAAACTACTGTCCCAACTAGGTCCTAATTCAGGATGTTACATGGAAATTAGGTCATGGATGAATATGCTGAGAATTTGAAATTTATGGTATAAAATGAAAGGTGTTTGATAGATAAACCCAATTTAGGGACTAAAATGTAAATTTGTGAAAATTAAAAAAAAATTTAAATTTTATAGAATATGTGCTGTAAATTTTTTGGTGAAATTTTGGTTAGGCTTGGAATAGGAAGTAAATTGCACAAATTTCATTTTTTGAGCCTAGGGATGAAATTGGAAGTTATGGAAAAGTTAGGGGCAAAATGGTGATTTTTTCTAGGATGAAAATTGAGTCCCCTCGAATATGAAATGTGATAAACTGATGTTAAATTTACTTGTATAAATCCGGATAGACCAAATTCGGAGCTAGAACGAGAAAAAGAGGAAAATGTCAGATTAGTAGATTTTATGCACACAAACATTTGTCGAGGTAAGTTCGTGTAACTAAATTGTGTATGTTTATATGCTTGAATTAAACGTTTTGTTTGTGAATTGTATAAATATTGTATATATATGAAATTGAAAAATATATCTGACAAAGCTCGATGAATAATAATGCCCAATAAATGATAAATGATAAAAATGTTACTTATATACTTGAAATGAATGTGGAATGTGTTTATTTGAATTATATGAATGTTATAGATGTATGAAATAATCACATGCCTGATAATGCTTGAAAAATGTTAAGTCCCGTTTGAATAAATGAGAAATTGATGGATACGTGATTTTTCGAAATGAATGAGGTCTTGTATTTGTTGCGGACAGGTAATTCTGAAATAAGTCCTCTCGAGCATATGTTATGGATTGGATTTAGCCGGGACGGGTAATCTAGATGAAACTCTTTAGAGCATATGTCATGGTAATACCCCTAACCCATATCCATTGCCGGAGTAAGGTTACGAGGCATTACCGGTCAATATACAACATATAGCTTACATTTATTAACCTCAAGCATTCATTCTCATATATTATTTAAAACAATCACATTGTCCCTTATAAGGGCCTACGAGGCCTTAATTATGATTTAGAAGTGGTTCGAGACTAAACTGATAACATACAAAAATTTCAAAAAACTTAGAAATTTTTCAATCATACAAGGGTCACACGCCCGTGTGAACTAGCCGTGTACCTCACACAGCTAGTAGACACGCCCGTGTCTTAGGCCTTGTGAAAACAGGGCATACATACTGACTTGCATCACACAGCTGAGGACACGCCCATGTGTCAGGCCATGTGAAAACTGGAGAGTATACTGACTTGGGTCACACGGCCAACCACATGCCCATGTGTCCAGCCGTGTGCCCTATACGGGGTATACTAACTTATACCACACTGCCAGTCACACGCCCGTATGTGAGACTGTATGGAGCATACTAACTTCAATCCAATTTCAACACCAGGGGACACATGGCCGTGTAGCAAAACTGTGTGTCGCACACGGTTGAGACACACGCCCGTGTCTCTGCCCGTGTGAACAAAAATAGGTCATTTGCAAAGCCAATTTGCCACCCTTATTGTACATACTTACACAAGCTCATATGGTATTAATTTAAGACACAATTATGCAACCAAAATTCATCAACCAATACATAATCATACCATATCCATTTCAACTAAATTCAATACTCAATTCCATATCATTTACCTATTCAAATACCAAACAATTTAATTTGCTTTCCTAAGCATAATGCACATATATAATTCATTTAGCAAAAGTAATCCAAACATACATAATCACATTAACCACATTCATTCATTATAGGTCTATTACCAAACATTAAAAGTAGAACTATTTGCACATTCATAAAACATCATCAAGTTTATCATTTTATGCCATCTCGAATGGCCAAAATACACATCCATCAAACAAACCAAATTGATACAAGCCTATACATGCCATATACCATATATACATAACTTCAAAAGTACCAAAAATAGATGATCGATAGTGCGATGAAGTCTCTGACGATTCCCAGATCCGAGCTAGCTTCGTAGAACTATAAAACATCAAAAATTAAACAGAGTAAGCTTTCATATAGCAATTCAGAATAGATAATATCATCAACATTTAAAGCATCAATTCATGAGCTAACATAAAATTTATTCATACCCTCATTCATGAGTTCTCAACTTTATCTCTCTCGATACTTGAATAGTTTTTCGTACATACCTGTACCGATACATTTCTATTTCTCATCAATACTCTTATCAAACCGTTCCAATTTATAAGTGCCTACAATACAAATTCATCGATTTTCTGATGCCATAGTCCAACTATGGTCTTACACATACATTGCTAAGGCCTTGCCGTGGTCTTTCATTTACATGCCATAACCCGGTTATGGTCTTATTATTCGATTGCCATAGCCCAGCTATGGTTTTATTCGGCAAATTGCCTTACTCAATTCATACATTTCATTTAATATCTTAACATTTATCCAATAGAATAATTACTATTTCAATTTCATCCATCAAATAGATAGGCATACATTTAAGTTCAATTATACGAACTTACCTCGTATACGAAATTGTCGTATCGGGTCAACTACTCAATAACCTTGCTTTTCCCCCAATCTAAATCTGGATTCTTTCTTTCTTAATCTCTATGTATTCAAAATTGACTTACTCAATTACATATTCTTTCAATTTAGTCCAAAAATACACACTTGGGCATTTTTACACATTAGCCCCTAAACTTACATATTTAATCAATTTAGTCCCTATTTAACACATACACAAAATTCACATAATTTCTTTAAACCCAAGCTTGGCCGAATTACATATAGGTCCCTAGCAGCCAAAATTTCATTTATTTCACATTTCAACCCTTTAATTTGCATATTTCACAATTTAATCCCTATTTGACATTTTTGTCAAAAATCACTTTACAGAACATGAAAATCTATCATAAAAAATTTATATTTAATCTTAAAACACCAAAGAACACATGAACTCATCAATGGAAACTCTTAAAACCTTTAAGAATTTCAAAATCTATAGTACGGGCTAGCTAGAATACAAAACAACGATCTCAAAAACGTAAAAATCATCAAAAATCGAGCTCAAAACACTTACCAATTGAGCTATGAAGATGCTGAACCCTAAAACACAACCATGAAGCTTTCTTATTCTTCTATATTCATCCAAAAGATGATAATGAATCATAATTTTGATTTTTTATTTATTTATTAAAACATTTATTAACTAATTACATTATTAACCTTTAATAAATAACTTAAAATTTATTTAATGGTTTTCCAAAATTTTCCACTATCATTTAAAATGGTCTAATTACCATTTAAGGCCATCAAATTTAAAAGCCAAAATCAATTGACACCTTTAATAAGTAGAATGCAACTTTTGCATTTTATGCGATTTAGTCCTTTTTCTCAAATTGAGCAATTAAACGATAAAATTAGTTTACGAAATTTTTACACATATCAAATAACATGTTGTAAACACCAAAAATAACATTAAAATAATTTTTTCACATCGAATTTGTGGTTCCAAAACCACTGTTCTGATTTATCTAAAACTGGGTTTTTACAGTCATAAAAATGATTTAGCCTGGACTGGTAATCCTGACTAAGCTCTATTGAGTAAATATATATTAGAGATAAAATTTAGCCTACACTGGTAATCCTGTTGTATACAAGTGTGGCTCGAGAGTGTACTCTCTAAGATAGTACCTTATGGGTACCATTGGACATGAATTGACAGATCCTGATTTGTACACCTCGAGTGTACTACCTGTGTATCCATCGATATTCCGATTAAAATTCAACGGGTAAAAATCTTGACATGAGAATATATGAATAAAAAATGAGTTATTACACGTATTTGTCTGAAATACATGAAAATGAGGATACATGAGATGATTAATATATGGTAATATGGGATGATGATATTAGTACATGAAATTTCTTTGATGAGTATGTTAATCCTAGATTATAGATTTGTACCACTTGAGTGCACTATTCGTGACCTTGATATTTCGAATGATATGAGTAAAGTTTTGACATGAAATAATCTGAACTCCAAATGAACTACAATGAAATTATACTTGTAATATAAAGAGATGATTTATACATGTTAAATGAATACATATTGTGGAAAGCATATGTGCCTGGAAACTTGATCGTTGTTGAGCCCATATATGTTTTGATGTTATTATGGAATATATGACTAACAAGGGCAATGAGGATATGTGTAGGGCTTGAGGTCAAATTGATTGAATATGCCTTACATAGTTACCCCAAAATAAAAAGAATGGTAAGTTAAGTACCATGTTATACGAACTTGCTAAGCAGCTTATGCTTGCTTAGTTTTATTTCCCTTTTTTATAGTAAATCGAAAGCTCGTTGGATTGAAAGCTTGACAGAGATCACTTGCACTATCCATCAGCCTATTTCGGTACATATGGTAAATCACATATGGTTATAATGGCATGTATAGGTTAAATTGGCTATATTGGCATGTAAATGTAAATGATTATTGTAATCTATCCATTGGAATGGCTAGTGATGATTATGTTTTGGTATATGTATATTTGTATTAAGTTTATTCTATGGAGATAACATAAGTGTTTATTATTGATTGATTGAGAAAGGTTAAATGAGTATACATATAAAAGGTAAGATTAAAAGCATGAATGCATGTAAAAATATCATATTGGATGTTATAGATTGCTTGAATTCAATGCTTGGATTGGTTGGTGCTTGGATGTAAGTTTGGTGCAGGAACTTAGTAAAAAATTTGGGTGAGAAATGAAGCTAGAAATGGCTTTATTTTATCCACATGGGCAGACACACAGGCGTGTGTCTAGACCGTGTGTGACACACAGCCTGGTACATGGGCGTGTGGTTAGGCCGTGTGTCCCCTGCACCTTAAATTCGAGAAAATAGAATGCTCAGAATTGAGCATACGGGCAGAGACAAGGGCGTGTGTCTCAGCCGTGTGTGCTACATGGCTTAGAACAGGGGCGTGTGTCTTGGCCTTGTGAAACCTGCACCTAATTTCAAAAGAATTTAATTAACCACATGGCCTAACACACGGGCATGTGGCATGGCCATGTGCTCAAGTCAGAGAGTTACATGGGGTCGAACACGGCCTGCAGCACGGGCGTGTGAGCCCTGTAACTTAGTAAAATTTTTGTAATTTTGTGAAAAATTCTTAGAGTTTCCGATTAAGTCCCGACTTGATCCTAATGCTCGTATTGGGCCTCAATGGTCCATTTAAGGGATGATATGAATAATCTCGGTTAATGAATAGTAATTTAAATGAATAATCTAAAATTATTCTAAAAAATTTTGATAATGCTTCGCAACCCTGTTTCGGTGACGAATACGGGTTAGGGGTGTTACATTTAGTGGTATCAAAGCTACGATTTAATCGATTCTCAAATTAAACGTAGCATATTTGGAGTCTAGAAATACATGCCATTATATAACCTGTGATAGTGTGATATCTTCCGACTCTATTGAATTTTTTTTTAGAAATAGACAGAGATGCTTTCCAACCGAGCTAATTCTGATACTGCTAAAAGTGATACGCACGTGCTTGAGTAAAAATGTAACTTATGATGAAACAAGACTCATAAAGGTATGAAATAAATGTTAAGTGATATGTGTGTAATTATGAAAGTTAAATTTTGAGGCTTACGATCTCCACCCCCTTACCAGTAAAGTTTTATACAATAAAATTCACAAGATTTATACGGATTAAACTCATGAATGTGAAACTAAAGAGTTCAAAGGCTGAATGATTAATAATGCATTCAGAATTGAGAACGAGTGAGTAAGTAAAGATTGTATTAAAAGAGATATCAAAATTTTCGGAAGAATTTTCTAAATATATGATGCCACTGTTAAGGAAGACGTTATTCATGAGTAATCGACTTATTCAGGTATGATATCTACAGAATGAATTAGCTGAAAATTTCATCCAAATTGATTCTTTCAGTGAACTGAATAATGTAAGACTATTGATGACTTTTTTAGTAAGTGGAATAGTGATAAAATTGCAAAGATATTTGAATGCAGATGTTATAATCAGGTATATTAACGCAATCTCTTCTGGGTACTCCATAAGTTCTGTTATTTTTAGAGGCATATGAAATTGTTCATGTTCAGACACAATATTTATCATATTAGAAGGCTGGCTAATTATATTAGATGGAATTATTGTAATTCTGGTTGATTCATAAGCGGTATTGCTCTATCATACTTGGGTTTTCTAATTTATCATGATTGATATAAGATTTGATGATAAGGTTCATATGATATCATTTTCTACTTCTACTGATTGAAGCCCTCAATTGCAGATATGCAAATTATGTTATTTCCATTACAGTTGTTTCTACTGCATATGTGCAATATTACTTTTCGAAATTTTTCTGAGATTTTATCAATTACTTTATTATTTAAACACTGTTTATCTGTGAAAGATATTGTTTGGCCGAAGGTAATTACATTTATTACCATTATAAATATTGACTCGATAATAAACTTTGGTGATAGAGATCATAGATTATAGAAACTATATTACTGCATTGGTTATTATTGGGCCACTTTCGGTCTTCCCTCTTCTAATTTGAAGCACACAATTGATATTGAAGTGTTGCTTTATCTATATGGTTGAAATGCCGGTCATATTATAGCACTATGGTTTTAAATCAATCTGAAGGTTGTGGCTTCGGAAAAACTCAAAGCTTCAATGTTAACAATTGAAATAGCTACATTGATGACCTAGTTGTTACAAAAAAGAGGTAAGATTTGAATGGACCGATACATATTAGTAAAGTTTTGACCAGTTGGAAGCTCTATTGATCAAATTATTAATTATGGCTCAACCTGAATTGGGTAAGGAATTTGTTATTACAGTGATGTACTATTGAATGGGATTAGACTGTGTTTCGATGCAATAAGGCAAAGTAATAGCCTGTGCTTTCAGATAGTTAAAAACCACATGGAAAGAATTACCCGATACATGACCTAGAATTGACAACTATTGTTTTTGTATTGAAATCTGAAAACATTACTTGTTTGGTGAAAAATGTCACATATTCACCGATTATAAAAGTTTGAGGTATCTGATGTTATAGAAAAATTTGAATTTGAGATAGCGTATGTGGCTTAAATTGTCAAAACATATATATATGATTTGATAATTGAATATCACTCAAAAAGAGTGAATGTGATTGCATATATTCTGAATACAATTTATGTTTGCTTTGCAAGCTATGGATACTGATTGCAATTGCTTGATAATGACTTAATTTTAGCTAAGTATAGAGCTAAACCGATGTTTCTACAACAGATCAGTGAAACTTAGAAATGTGATAATGAGTTGTAAGTTAAATGAGTACATTGTGAATTAATTTCTTATTCAGAATTTCAGAATAGATCTAATAATTATTTGTTATTCAGAGACAAAGTTTGTAACTCAAGAATTTGGAGCTAGTACAAAAAATTTTACATGACTGATCACAGTGGTACTATGTCTGTTTATTTGGAGAATGATAACATGCATAACGATTTGAGAAAGATGTATTAGTAGCCCAGAATGAAAGGTGGTATTTCTAAATCTGTATTTAAATGTTGGATGTATCAGCAAGATAAAGAAATATACTATTTGAGTAATTATCAATTTTTTTTAGGAAGCCTGCACATTTTATCCTGGTATGAATGGAATTTTCACTTAATTGATCACTTGAATTATCTGTTTTTGAGACTGTCAGATTATATGATGTGCTAGTTTCTGTTATTTCTGATAGAGATCTACAGTTTATATTTCAATTCTGAAACAAGTTACAAGAAGCTCTGGGTATACGGTTACATTTTAGTTCTGTATTTCATTTGCAGACAGATGGTCAATCTGAACATATGATTTAGACTTTTGAAGAAATGTTTCGGTGTTGTATTATAGAATTCGAAGGCAATTGGAAAAGAAATATTTGCCGTTAGTTGAATTCGTATATAGTAAAAGTTAACAGTCAAGTATAAAATTATACAGTATGAGGTTTTATATAGTCACGAGAACTCTGTTGCTTTGGACTGAGCTCAATGAGAAAAGATACATGTAGTTAGTTTGATTCATTGAAACCAAAGAAAGGTGAAAGTGATCTGAGACAGTATAAAAAAAAAGTATTTGATCATCAGAAATCTGATGTGAATATAAAGTGAAAAGAAATAGAGTGTCAGATTGGCAACAAAATATTTTTAAGAGTTTTTCCATTGAAGAAAGTTCTCCAGTTTGGCCGTAAAGGCAAATTAAGTCTATGGTTTATCTGGTTATATAAGATTATTGAAAAGCATTGGACCTGTTGTGTATTCACTGGTATTATTATCAGAGTTCTACAAAATTCACAATGTTTTTATGAGTATATGTGTTATGACAGTATTGATCGGACCCATCATCTGTTATTACTTTGATAAATGTTAAATTCAGCCTGACACTATTTACAGCGAGAGATTGATTGAAATTCTGACACTTAAAGAGAAAAACTGAGAAATAAAAAGGTAGCTTTTGTAAAAGTTTTCTGACAATGACATGATATAGAGGGACTTACTTAGGAACTAGAGGAAACTATGAGAAAGTAATGTCTAAATCTCTTTACTGGTAAAATTTTTGAGGACGAAAATTCCTTAAGGGGAGGAGAGTTGTAACAACCCAATTTCGGTGAAATCGGAACTGTGGTTTTGGGACCACAAATTCAAGCCAAAAATAAAATTTATTTTTATTTTATTTTATGGCCCGTAATATGATAGAAATGTCATGTGAAAATTTTGATAAGAAAATTTTATCAATTATGTGTTTAATTGCAGGAAGGACCAAATCGCATAAAATGCAAAAGTTGAATTCTAGTAGCTAGAAGGATTAAATAGCTATGGAATTCAGAAATTGAGGCCCTTATGTAATAAAAAGTTAGTAGATATTTTTGGATGATTTATCCATGGAAAATTAGGAAAAAGGCTAAATTAGAAAAAAGGCTAAGGACTAAATTGGAAATCAAAATTAATAAAGATGATAAATTAGTTAAATAGAAATAAAAATCATTTTTATCATATTCTTCCCCAAAATATTCCATGGAAACCCTAGAAGAGAGAGAAGAAACTTTCTTGGCCAAATAAGGTAAGTTTTCTTGTCCCGTTTTTAGTAATTTTGATATTTTTAAAATCGGGATAGCTTAATCTATATATTTGGGGGATCAATTTGAAGAGTTATCAAAGTATAGAAATTAGGTCATGGATGAATATGCTGAAAATTTGAAATTTATGGTAGAAAATTAAAGGTTGTTGATAGAATAAGAACTTTTAAAAGTGATTTTTGATGAAAACATGATTTAGAGACTAAAATGTAAAATTGTGAAAATTGAAGAAAAATTATGAATTTTATAGAATATATGTGCTATAAATTTTATGGTGAAATTTTGGTTAGGCTTGGAATAGGGAGTAAATTGCACAAATTTCACTTTCCGAGCCTAGGGATGAAATTGGAAGTTATGGAAAAGTTAAGGGCAAAATGGTAATATTTCCTAGGATGAAAATTGAGTCCCCTTGAATATGAAATGTGATAAATTGATGTTAAATTTACTCGTATAGATCCGGATTTAATAGATTTTATGTACAAAACATTTATGTACACGAACATTTTAAATTTGGAGCTAGAATGAGGAAAAGAGGAAAATGTCGGATTTGTAGATTTTATGTACACGAAAATTTTTCGAGGTAAGTTTGTGTAACTAAATTGTGCATGTTTAAACACTTGAATTAATTGTTGTGTTTGTGAATTGTAACATCCCGATTTTGGGCCTAGTTGGAATAGTGGTTTTGAGACCACAAATTCGACATAAGAAAATTTATTTTTAGTATATTTTTATGGTCTATGACTCCACGGAATGATTTCATGAAAATTTCGTTCGAAAATTTTGACGTTTGGGCACTCAATTTAGTCAAAAGGACTAAATTGTAAAAGTTCAAAACTTCAGTTCTAGAAGCTAGAGGTGTCAAATAGCTACGAAATTTTAAATTGGAGGTCCTTAAATGGTAATTAGACCATTGGTTAATTTTTTGGACAAAAATGGACATGAAATAGGTGAAATAGAAAATTTTTAAGTTAGGGGCATTTTGGTCATTTAGTAATTAAAATGAATTAAAAACAAAATTAAAAGCCAATTTTTGTCCTTCTTTTTAATTTGCTGAATTTTACATGAAGAAACCATATCTAGGGTTTCCCAAGCTTCCAAGCTCGATTGTAAGTCTGTTCTAGCCCCGTTTTTAATAATTTTTACGTTTTTGAAATCCTAGTAAAACGATTTACCTATTTCTACCCTTGATTTGAAGGAGGGTTCATGTCTAAAAGTTTACCCATGTGTGACATGTGTGTATTTTGATGTTTAATGAAGGAATATGAATGTTTGTTGTGTGTTAAATGACTTTTACTAAGTAGTTTTCGATAAAAATGCCTAAAAGGACTAATTTGTAAAAGTTATAAAATTTGTCATAAATGTGTGATTTAGTGGAAATTGTGGGCTTCTATTGTTATGAAAATGATTTGGCTAGGCTTGTATGTTAAAGAAATTGAATGAAAATCATTTTACGACCCTAGGGGCAAAAGTGTAAATATGATAAAATTTAGGGGCAAAAATGTAATTTTTCTATAGTATGATTTTTGGATCACATTGGCTAATGTCGCTAGTAAATAGATTAAATCTGATATTATAGATCAAAGAATACGAGGTTCGGACCTAGAATGGGGGAAAAACAAGAAATTGACGGTTAGGTCCTTTTTTGCCTTTCTTGGTATCAAGGTAAGTTTGTATCTAAATAATGCATCGTTTTTACTTACGTTATCACATTTTATTATGTTTTATGAAATGTGGCTGAATATTGAATAAAATTGACAAGTATCGAAATGTGAGAAATTTTCCGGTTGAACATTAGGAACAGAATAGGATACAAGTGACATGTCACTAGTGACTCAAGTGTGGTACTATGTGAAGGCCACTTTGAGAAGAGATAGCTTGGTCACAAGTGTGGTACTATGTGAAGGCCACTTTGTGAAGAAGGTAGCTTTGACTACAAGGGTGGTACTATGTGCAGGCCACCGGGTATCAATTATTATTCCGATGTGTTCAACTGGAAATGACTAGGTGTAATTGAATATGACTATGTGATGAATAAGTGCAGGTACGTGTGTGTAAGCTTATGAGCAATGTGCTCAATATGTGATCGAACTTTGGTAAGATTGATATGGAGTAAGTGTTTCAATGAAAGTTACTACAAAGAAAACATGAAAGAGTGAAATTTAGTAATAAAACAGTTTTGGACAATAGCAGTTGTGTGACTTTGAAAAATCATCAAAAATGGTGGAAATCAAATTAGAGGTTTAATAAGATATTATATTAAAGCTTATTGACTCTATTTTCATATAAAGGAAACGGTGTAGGCAAAAGAATTTCATATTATGAGATATTTGAATTCTTATGAGATAGAGTCAGAATGATTTTGGAATCCCCTGTTCTAATTTGGTAAAATCACTACAAATTGTAAAACAATAGTTATGGGTTATAATTTATATGCTTAAAATCCCTAATGAATCTATTTTCAGGAGAAACAAATGGGAACATCATCCAAAACTTGTACTAAAAGATAATTAATTTTTAGTGAAGAAAGGTCAAAACTATCAAACAGCAGAACATGGATGAATTTGAAGAATTAACTGTACTTATTGGCTAATCCAACAATTCTAGAAATTTTATGGTAGAAATATATTTGAGCCTAGTTTCTAAAAAATCAAGCAGATGTTAATTTAGAATTCTGTAGCTCAAGATATAAATAATTTAGTGACTATGACTCAAGTGGACAGTTTTGTTACAAATAGTAAATATCACAATCATCTGTAATTGTTCTAAAATTTCAATGATACTTGATGATATTGTGATAATTTTACATTATGTTATGTGTATGATATTGTATAATTAATGTTACTTATTATTTACATGCCAACTTACTAAGCTATATAGCTTACCCCCTACCTTTTTTTTCCTATAGTGTCACAGATGCTATGTAACATCTTGATTTTCAGGTTTTTTTGCGATTCTTGATATTTTGGTAAAGTTTAAAAATTTTGGTTTTTGGTTGTGGAATTCATAATTTGATTATGTAAATGGGCTTATGGAAGGCCCATGTTTTGGCCAAAACCCGGTAGAATTTTTGAATTTTGGACTTGTGAAGTTAGGGGCTTTGGATAGGTGGTCTTATTAAAATTTGTGGGTAAAATGTATCACAAAAAAAAGCCTCTGGTAAAGTGGCTAAGTGACGCCACTAGGGAGCTATAAGGGTGGCATGTAAGTGGTTTGGGAAGACCTGGGATCGATTCCTTGTGTTGGCAAATATGATGCTAATTTTTATGCTTTGTACATGCTAGAGTTTAAAGCTGAATGGAACTCTATGGGAGAGAGTTTGAATCAGTCAAATGCATGGATTAAGGAGGGATAAGGGGAGAGATTTTAGGGATTTGAGAGAGGGATAGTTGGCCGAATATTGGGGATTAGAGAGGGGATTTCGGCAGAGGGGTTTTAGTTGGGGATTTTTGGCATTAGGGTCTAGGTTGTGCCTTTTTCCTCCTTTTGTTTAGTCTTTTCTCTCTTTTTCTTTTTCATCTGAATCCATCCCTCTTCCTTTCATCTTTTCTTTTTTTTCCCTCTTCCAAACCAGCCCGCTACTCCCCTTCATTCATCCATTGTTCCTTCCCTTACCACTACTTTTGCCGAAATACCGCAAAAAGCTGAAATCTATGGAGACTAGGTGGTGCCGCTTCTTTGTTGACCAGCAACCCTCTTTTTCTTCTCACTTCTGGTGGTCAATTCTCTTATCTTCTAGGCATAGACGGATTCAAAAAGAGGAGACTGTGGTAAGTGCTCAAACTCTAAACGATTCCTATTATAACTGTTGACAAAAGCTGAAACCCCTATAGTTTAGGAGGTGGCCGAATGTGGGTATAGGCTCTATTGGGTTCTTATTTTTACCTTTTTATGGTTTGTATAGTAGAGCAGAAGCAAGGCGTAGGGTCGACTTGGATTAGCTTGGATCATCGGAGTGACTAGATCTAGTCATCAATTTCGGCAAAGGTATGGATTCTAAGGCCATTATGGATGGTGGCCTAATATGTAAGTGTTGATAATAGATGGTTCTCGTTTTGGTTTAATTATTGTGGGCTAATCTATAAGTGGGTGATTATAGGAGAAACCGTGTAGGAGATCTCGTCAAGGAATATCGCAAATCAGGTGTGTAACGAACCTTCTTTTGTAGCTTAACTCGATATTTGCCGAAAAGCCGAAATGCCGAAATTTTGGTATTTCGAGGACTTGTAAGCAAGCAAATGCTCATTGGTTAATTAGATCCTCTAAGTTGATGATCAGGAACGTTGGAAAAGGTAAGAGCATGATTTTTGGCATTCACGGTAAGTTGGGCCTCGAGGGGTTAAAATCGGGCCCAATGGGCTTTCGGGCCCATTTGGGTAAATTTGGTAGAAATGAAAACCTATTAAATTGCATGTTAAGACTATTGACACCATTATGGATTATGGGCTAAATGGGCCTAGATGACAAAACCGGCTATGTAGGGCCCATCAGAGGTTTTAGGCTCAATAACTCGATTTCGCTAAAAATGGGCCAGAAACGTTGTTCAAACAAATGAATAGTTAGTAACTGATAATGAGCATGGAAAATCCCTAATTTTTGGTGAAATTAGAATTACCCTTATAATATGAAAATGACTATTTTGCCCCTAGGTAAAAATGACCATTATACCCCTAGGGTTTAGTTATGAATTTGATATATGAGATTTTGGTATACATGATTGATATGATATGCACATGATATGTATGATATGCACATGATATGTATGATATGCGCATGATAAGTATGATATGCACATGATGTATTCATAAATGCATTGGGTTGGGTTTTTATATGGATGGAGGAAGTGCAAAAAGGGCTTATGCCCTGGGATTTCAAAATGGCTTATGCCCTGGGCCACAGAAAAGGGCTTTTGCCCTGATTATTAAAAGACGCTAGGCCTCCAGTTATATGATAAAGCAGCTATGCTGCCAGTGGAGAGTTTTGGTTGGGTGGGTTGAGTTATTCCCCACATGGAGAGCTTGGTTGGTACGGGTGGAGAGTAGCGAATGGTGGGTCGAGTAGTCTCCCCAAATGGGTTTGCATTCTTTCATTGACATTACATGTGATATTGAAATGGGCCTATGGGCCATTTCGTTTACAGCAAAGGCTTCGGCCCAGTTATATGAAATATGAAGGCTTCGGCCCAGTGTTATGAAATATGAAAAGGCTTCGGCCCAATATGTGTTGGGATTGGATTTGGGCTTAGGCCCAGCCGGCTGATATTGTTTTGGGCTCTCAAAGGGGCTTGTTGCACACTGAGTTTCCAAACTCACCCCCTTTCCTTAACCTTGCAGGTGAGCCTTGATGTGGGGACTTGGAGCCGGAGGGAATTCAGAGTGGCCACGGCGATCGCCTTTGGGCTTTTTGAATAGGTGTTTGGTTTTCATTAAGTTTACTTTATTTATTATTTATTTTTGGGATGTAATAAGGCCATTTTAACTTTTCTTTTTCTTTCTTTTTCTGGGATTATTATTATTTTTAATAACCTCAAAACTGGTGGATAATAATTCAAATGGGCTAGACTCAGGACGTGTTTTTCAAAACGATACTTGTTTTCAAAATAACACCACGCCACGAATATTCGATTTGTCAAAGATAACCACTTAAATTAATTTCAAAACTAGATATAACCAAGTGTGCAATGGTTGTGGGCATGTCTAGGATTGGATCCCATCAAAGAGCTTGGTACTTAAGCAGCCTTCATGGCTCACCTCCTCTGTTACGGATACCTACTTGGTGCCCAGCCTCCATTCACTCTGGTTAGCTCAACAATAGTCAGTTTTTAGATAATAAAACGAAACATGGATTTTTAAACTTCTATGTGGCACGTCAGATTCGGCCATAACGTCTGGGCCGGGTTTGGGGTGTTACATTTGGTGGTATCAGAGCCAGGTTGCAACAACTCGACTGTGGATCAGGTCCAAAAATATTTTCGAAAACTTAGGCCTAAGAAGGGTATTTTTGGAAATGGTATTGGGAAGTTTTTTCAAAGATGTTCAAGTTTTTCTATTTTTAAAAGGGGTTAAAATCTAGAGTTTCAAAATAAAGGTGTTTTCAAATTAAAATTTTTAAATTTCTATTTTCGGTGGTCAAAAACATGGTTTTTGAGTTTTAAATGGACTGATAAAGAATTGGTGCACTGAATCCTGGCACCAAGTCTGTAAGCACATTCTCTTTACATTATGTGATAATGATGTGATGCTATGAATAGAACTGAGACCCTACTATGATACTTTAGATAGGTTAGAGCTGTGAAAACGGTAGAAATGAGACTGTAGCTAGGCTACGACGATGCGAAAACAATCCTTGAACTGCTATATTTCCATAAGACATCTCGTAATAAACAGTTGAACATTATACTAATATCATAAAATTCGTAGTCAGATAAGTCTATATGAGTACAAGAGGAACTCGTGGACGAGGCCGCGGACGTGGTCGCGGAAGGGTGCGAGCGGAATCTTCATCCTCAAGGCATAGGCCAGCTGAGGAGGCATTCGTGCCACAGGCAATGGAGACAGGGTCTTATGATCAGGCTACGGGGGATGTTTCCTTGTCCCAAGCCATGTTAAGGGTTTTAGAAAGAGTTGCTGGAGCTAGCACTGGGACAGTGAATAGGGGATCCATATCGAAGTGACTCCGGGCCAACGGAGCAGAAGTTTTTAGGGGCATATCTGGAGTAGCCCCAAATGTGGCTGAATATTGGCTAGAGGCAACAGAGCGAATCATGGACGACCTAGATTGCTCTGTGGAGCAAAAGCTGAAGGGGGCTGTGTCACTGTTATGAGACGAGGCATACTGATGGTGGATCACCGTAAGGGAGAGTACCCCAAATGATCAAGTAACCTGGGAATTGTTCAAAACTGCTTTTAAGGGGAGGTATATTGGAGCTAGCTATGTGGATGCTCGTCGGAAGGAATTTTTGAATCTGACTCAGGGTAATAAGACTGTCGTGGAGTATGAGGCAGAGTTCTTGAGGCTGAGTCAATATGCCAGCGAGATAGTTACAACTGAATATGAGCGCAGTGTTCGATTTGAGGATGGCCTCCGCGATGAGCTTAGGACATTGATAGCTCCACAGAGGGAGCGTGATTTTGCTGCATTGGTAGAGAAGGCTAAGATAGCCGAGGAGGTAAAGCAGACTGAACGGCAGAATCGTGAGAAGGATCGACCTAAATTTAAGAGGGATTTTAGACCCTCGAGTGCTACGAATTAGAATTTTAAAAGAGCTAGAATGGAGGAACTGGTTCGAGCAGTTCCAGTGAATACCTATAGACCATGCAGCTTGCGGGGGGACCGTGGTAGGGTGCATATGGGAAGAGGCCGAAACGAGCAGGAGCATGTTTTCGATGTGGGTCAAAGGAGCATAAGTTTAGAGAATGTCCTCGGAGAACAGCTCAGGAACTAGCTGGGGAGCAAAGGGATGTCCAACCACAGTGAGGAGGACCACCACCACGGAGAGGTCGTGGGCAAGGTAGAGGTGGCAATGGTAATGGACGAGGATATGGGGCACCTGGCAGGGGTGCTGGACAAGCTGAAGCTCTACAGTCGGTGTTGGTTTATGCAGCACGACGTTGTGAGGAAGGTGATGCACCTAATGTTATAACTGGTACGTTCCTCGGTTTCCCAAGACTTAGTTGCTTAAATATTTTGTAAGGCATGATATTGATACTTGCCCCTAAATCAGCTAATGCATTATTCACATTTAAACTTCCAATTAAGCAAGGAATTGTAAAACTCCTAGGATCCTTCAATTTGTTGGGTAGCTTATTCTGTAGAATAGCTGAACAAACTACGTTTAGCTCCACATGTAACGCTTCATCCAACTTCCGCTTGTTTGCTAGAAGCTCTCTTAAAAATTTCATTGCATTTGGCATCTGTGATAGAGCTTTAATAAACGTTAAGGTGATATGTAATTTTTTCAAAAGTTTAAGGAATTTACCTAATTGTTCATCTAAGCGGTCTTTCCTTGTCGCGTTAGGGTATGGTACACGAGGTTTATATTCTTCATTCACATAGCAAGCCTTATACTGCTTTGATTGATGTGGGTTCCACTCACTCGTATGTTGCTTGTGTTGTATCTGGAGCATTAGGTGTGTTTCCTGAGAAGACTGTGAGTGGGGTATCAGTAATAAGTCCATTAGGACACTCGGTTAAGGTAGATAAACTCTTTAAGGAGGTGCCTTTAGAGACACAAGGTGAGATATTTGTAGGAGATTTGATGGAGCTGCCATTTGGGGATTTTGATCTTATCTTGGGAATGGATTGGCTAACTAAGCATAAGGCGACGGTGGATTGTGCTGCAAAGAGAATGGTACTAAGAACTACCGAAGATGAGGAGATAATGGTCATAGGGGAACGAAGGAATTATTTGTCCAATGTTGTTTCGGCTTTAAGGGCCGAGAAGTTGATTCGGAAAGGTTGTGAGGCGTACTTGGCATTGGTAAGTCAAGCTGAACCTGAGGGAATAACTGTGGAATTGGTTAGGACCATTAAGGAATTTCAAGATGTATTTTCGGAGGAACTTCTTAGATTACCTCCGAAACAGATAAGTCGAGTTCGGAATCGACTTGTTACTTGGTACAGCTCGTGTGTCCATTGCGCCTTATAGGATGGCACCAAAGGAGTTGGTGGAACTCAAAGCTCAGATTTAAGAACTGTTGGACAGAGGGTTTATAAGACCCAGTATTTCTCCGTGTGGGGGTGCACGGTCTTTGTTCAGTAAAAGAAGAAAGATGGGACCATACGAATGTGTATTGATTTTCACCAGTTGAACAAACTGACGATCAAGAACAAGTATCTTCTGCCAAGAATCGACGATCTGTTCGACCAATTAAAAGGAGCCTCGGTATTTTCTAAGATCGACCTTCGGTCAGGATATCATCAGTTGAGAGTCAAAGAAGTGGATATTCATAAGATGGCATTCAGGACTCGATATGGTCATTACGAGTTTCTGGTGATGCCTTTTGGTTTGACTAATGCACCAGCAGCATTCATGAATTTAATGAATCGGGTGTTCCAGCCATACTTGGATCAGTTTGTAGTCGTTTTTATTGATGATATCTTGGTGTATTCAAAAACGGAAGAGAAGCATGATGAGCATCTTCGTGTTGTGCTGCAAGTATTAAGGGAGAAACAACTTTATGCAATGTTTAGTAAGTGCGAGTTTTGGCTGAACGAAGTCACTTTCTTGGGGCATGTTGTGTCTGCTGAGGGGATCAAGGTGGACCCTCGAAAGATTGAGGCAATTCTGGAATGGAAGCCACCAAGAAGTCGGTAACAAAGATCCAAAGTTTTACGGGTTGGCGAGTTATTATCTGAGATTCGTGGAAGGATTTTCGGTGTTGGCAAAGACAGATAATGAAACTTATAAGGAAGGGAGCACCTTTCTTTTGGATGAATAAGCAGCAAGAGGCTTTTGAGAAGCTGAAGAAGGTTTTGACAGAAGCGCTAGTGCTAATTCAGCCAGAATCTGGTAAGGGTTTCACTGTGTACGCGTCACATGTAGGTTTGGGCTACGTGTTGATGCAAGAGGGTAAAGTGGTCGCTTATGTTTCACGATAGCTTAAGCCTCACGAGGCAAACTATCCTACGCATGACTTAGAGTTGGCAGCGGTGATTTTCGCGCTTAAGATATGGAGGCATTACTTGCATGAGGAGAAATGCATCATCTATACGGATCACAAGAGTCTTAAGTACTTGCTGACTCAGAAGGAGCTGAATCTTAGACAGCGAAGGTGGATAGAGTTGTTAAAGGACTATTACTGTTCGATTGAGTACCATCCAGGTAAGGCAAATGTCGTGGCTGATGCGTTAAGCCGTAGGACTGTGGCGGAGTTGAAGGCAATGTTTGCTCGTCTAAGTTTGTATGATGATGGAAGCTTATTGGCAAAGTTACAAGTGAGACCGACTTGGGTAGAGCAGATTAAGAAGCAACAGTTTGAGGATGAGTCGTTGGCTTCTCGATTCCAACAAGTTGAGAAGGGGGAGAATCCAGACTTTAGGTTAAATAACAATGGAGTTCTTTGTTTTAGAGGAAGAATCTATATGCTGAAGGACTCTGACTTGAGATTGCTAATTTTGAAAGAGGCACATAATGGACCTTGTGCTATGCATCTAGGAGGGAGTAAGTTGTATCGAGACTTGCGGGAGCTATATTGGTGGCCTGGGCTTAAACAGAAAGTGGCCGAATTTGTGGGGAGATGTTTGACATGTCAACAAGTGAAGGCCGAGCATCAACTGTCTTCGGGATTGTTACAGCCAGTAAAGATACCACTTTGGAAGTGGGAAAGGGCAACTATGGATTTTGTAAGTGGGTTGCCGATGACACCTTCTAAGAAGGATTCGGTTTAGGTAATTATGGATAGGTTGACAAAATCTGCCCATTTCATACCTGTCCGAACCGATTACTCACTTCAGAAGCTGGCCAAGTTGTATGTGGTGGAGATAGTGTGGTTGCATGAAGTGCCAGTATCGATAATTTCAGACCGAGACCCAAGGTTTACATCTCGGTTTTGGCAGAAGTTGCATGAGGCGTTGGGAATGCGATTGGATTTCAGTACAGCTTTTCACCCTCAATCGGATGGGCAGTCAGAGAGGGTTATTCAGATTTTAGAAGACATGTTGAGAGGTTGTGTTATTGAGTTTAGGGGCAGCTGGGAGGACTATTTGCCATTAGCAGAGTTTGCGTATAACAACAGTTACCAAGCAAGTATTCAGATGGCTCCTTATGAGGCACTATATGGGCGAAGGTGTCGTTCGCCTACTTGTTGGGTAGAATTGGGGGAAAGACAAGTACTTGGGCCAGAGTTGGTAACAAATATCGAAAACAAGATTAAGGTCATCCGGAATCAGTTAAAAGAGGCAGCGGATCGACAAAAGTCTTATGTCGACCTGAAGCGTAAGGATATTGAATATGCTGTAGGGGACATGGTCTTCTTGAAAGTTTTGCCTTGGAAGAAGATATTGAGATTTGGTAAGAAGGGCAAGTTGAGTCCACGGTTTATTGGGCATTACCGAATTATTAAACGGATAGGGCCGGTGCCTTATCAGCTAGAGTTACAACCAGAACTGCATCGTATTCGCGACGTTTTTCATGTGTCCATGCTAAGGCGATATCGTTCTGACCCAACTCATATAATGCCATTACAGAAATCGAAGTACAGTCAGATTTGACTTTCGAAGAAGAACCGGTGCAAATACTTGATCTCGACGTCAAGGTGTTGAGAAAGAAGTCAGTCCCATTAATGAAAGTATTTTGGAGGAACCATGGCAAGGAAGAAGCTACTTGGGAGACCGAAGAGGTGATGCGTCAACAGTACCCTCAACTGTTTGGATCAGGTAAAATTTCGAGGCCGAAATTCCTTTAAGGGGGTAGAGTTGTAACATCCTGATTTTTAGGTTTTTTTGCGATTCTCGATATTTTGGTAAAGTTTAAAAAATTTGGTTTTTGGTTGTGGAATTCATAATTTGAGTATGTAAATGGGCTTATAGAAGGCCCATGTTTTGGCCAAAACCCGGTAGAATTTTTGAATTTTGGACTTGTGAAGTTAGGGGCTTTAGATAGGTGGTCTTATTAAAATTTATGTGTAAAATGTATCACAAAAAAAAGCCTCTGGTAAAGTGGCTAAGTGACGCCACTAGGGAGCTATAAGGGTGGCGTGTAAGTGGTTTGGGAAGACTTGGGATCGATTCTTTGTGTTGGCAAATATGATGCTAATTTTTATGCTTTGTGCATACTAGAGTTTAGAGCTGAATGGAACTCTATTGGAGAGAGTTTGAATCAGTCAAATGCATGGATTAAGGAGGGATAAGGGGAGAGATTTTAGGGATTGGAGAGGGGGATAGAGTTGGCCGAATATTGGGGATTAGAGAGAGGATTTCGGCAGAGGGGTTTTAGTTGGGGATTTTCGGCATTAGGGTCTAGGTTGTGCCATTTTCCTCCTTTTGTTTAGTCTTTTCTCTCTTTTTCTTTTTCAGCCGAATCCATCCCTCTTCCTTTCATCTTTTCTTTCTTTTCCCTCTTCTAAACCAGCCCGCTACTCCCCTCTATTCATCCATTGTTCCTTCCTTTACCACTACTTCTACCGAAATACCGCAAAAAGCTAAAATCTGTGGAGACTAGGTGGTGCCGATTCTTTGTTGACCAGTAACCCTCTTTTTCTTCTCACTTTTTGGTGGTCAATTCTCTTATCTTCTAGGCATAGACGGATTCAAGAAGAGGAGACTGTGGTAAGTGCTCAAACTCTAAACGATTCCTATTATAACTGTTGACAAAAGCCGAAACCCCTATAGTTTAAGAGGTGGCCGAATGTGGGTATAGGCTCTATTAGGTTCTTCTTTTTACCTTTTTATGGTTTGTATAGTGGAGGAGCAGCAAGGCGTAGGGTCGACTTGGATTAGCTTGGATCATCGGAGTGACTAGATTTAGTCATCAATTTCGGCAAAGGTATGGATTCTAAGGCCATTATGGATGGTGGCCGAATGTGTAAGTGTTGATAATAGATGGTTCTCGTTTTGGTTTAATTGTTTAGGGCTGATCTATAAGTGGGTGATTATAGGAGAAACTATGTAGGAGATCTCGTCAAGGAATATCGCAAATCAGGTGTGTAACGAACCTTCTTTCGTAGCTTAACTCGATATTTGCCGAAAAGCTGAAATGCTAAAATTCTGGCATTTCGAGGACTTGTGAGCAAGCGAACGCTCATTGGTTAATTAGATCCTCTAAGTTGATGATCGGGAATGTTGGAAAAGGTAAGAGCATTATTTTTGGCATTCACGGTAAGTTGGGCCTCGAAGGGTTAAAATCGGGCCCAATGGGCTTTCGATCCCATTTGGGTAAATTTGGTAGAAAATGAAAACCTGTTAAATTGTGTGTTAAGACTGTTGACACCATTATGAATTATGGGCTAAATGGGCCTAGATGACAAAACCGGCTATGTAGGGCCCATCAGAGGTTTTAGGCTCAATAACTCAGTTACGCTAAAAATGGGCCGGAGACGCTGTTCAAATAAATGAATAGTTAGTAACTGATAATGAGCATGGAAAACCCCTAATTTTTGGTAAAATTACGGAATTACCCTTATAATATGAAAATGACTATTTTGCCCCTAGGTAAAAATGACCATTATGAATTTGATATATGAGATTTTGATACACATGATATGTATGATATGCACATGATATGTATGATATGCACATGATATGTATGATATGCGCATGATAAATATGATATGCACATGATGTATTCATAAATGCATTGGGTTGGGTTTTTATATGGATGGAAGAAGTGCAAAAAGGGCTTATGCCTGATTTACTCAAAAGGGCTTATGCCCGATTCATCGAAAAGGGCTTTTTGATTATTAAAAAGAGGCTAGGCCTCGGTTATATATGATAAAGCGGCTATCTTTGCCAAAGTGGAGAGTTTTGGTTGGGTGGGTTGAGTTATTCCCCACATGGAGAGCTTGGTTGGTACGGGTTGAGAGTAACGGATGGTGGGTCGAGTAGTCTCCCTAAATGGGTTTGTATTCTTTCATTGACATTACATGTGATATTAAAATAGGCCTATGGGCCATTCCGTTTACAGCAAAGGCTTTGGCCCAGTTATATGAAATATGAAGGCTTCGGCCCAGTGTTATGAAATATGAAAAGGCTTCGGCCCAATATGTGTTGGGATTGGATTTGGGCTTAGGCCCAGCAGGCTGATATTGTTTTGGGCTCTCAAAGGGGCTTGTTGCACACTGAGTTTCCAAACTCACCCCCTTTCCTTAACCTTGCAGGTGAGCCTTGATGTGGGGACTTGGAGCCGGAGGGGATTTAGAGTGGCCACGGCGATCGCCTTTGGGCTTTTGAATAGGTGTTTGGTTTTCATTAAGTTTACTTTATTTATTATTTGTTTTTGGGTTGTAATAAGGCCATTTTAACTTTTCTTTTTCTTTCTTTTTCTGTGATTATTATTATTTTTAATAACCTCAAAACTGGTGGATAATAATTCAAATGGGCTAGACACAGGACGTGTTTTTCAAAACGATACTTATTTTTAAAATAACACCACGCCATAATATTCGATTTGTCAAAGATAACCACTTAAATTAATTTCAAAACTCGATATAACCAAGTGTGGCAATGGCTGTGGGCATGTCTAGGATTGGATCCCATCAAAAAGCTTGGTACTTAAGCAGCCTTCATGGCTCACCTCCTCTGTTACGGATACTTACCTGGTGTCCAGATTCCATTCACTCTAGTTAGCTCAACAATAGTCGATTTTTAGATAATAAAACGAAACATGGATTTTTAAATTTCTATGTGGCACGTTAGATTCGGCCATAACGTCTGGGCTGGGTTTAGGGTGTTACATGCTAGCTCGGATTGGAGATCATCGGAGATTCTATCACACTATCAAGATATTAAAGGGTATAAACGAAATTAAACTTTGAGTCTATGGCATGTATAGGGACTTAGTCATTTGGTGTATGAGTAATTATGATTTGGCTAAATGTATTAGCTTATGATGGCTAAAGGTTGGATGCAATTTGTAGCCATGCAAATTGGTTTATATAGGCTAATTGATTGTAAGCCCTTATAATTATGCGTGCACATATGTTAATGTTTTGTGATATGGTTTATATTTGCTTAATATATAATAGATGTGAGTTTTTTCATATGTTAATGCCTTTTGAATGTGAATTTAGCATGAAATGATTTGGTAAGGCATGATGTTATAATGCATGCTAAATGATGGAGTGAACATGATATGTTATTGCTTGATGGTAGTTGTCTTGAAGGCATTTATATGCCATGAATTGTGTCATATGATGTTGTGTGAATGCGTGCAAGTGAGGGTGGAAAAATGGCTAGGAAAATAGCCTTGTATTTGTCCACAAGGGTAGACAAATGGGTGTGTATCTAGGCTGTGTGTGACACACGGTCTGCCCCCATGGGTGTGTGACCCCAAATTGTCCAAAGTACGAAAATTTTCTAAGTGTAGTAAAAGTTCCAAAAGTGTTCGGTTTAGTCCCGAACCACTCCCAACGTATGTTTTGGGCCTTGTGGGCCCATATAAGGGACGATAGGTATATGTATGAATGGTTTTAATTTGGACGCATTTTTATGACCCAGTTTTGTATGTTTGCCTATGTTTAAGTCTGGTAATGCCTCGTACCCTGTCCAGGAGTCAAACTCAGGTAAGGGGTGTTACATTTAATGGTATCAGAGCTATGGTTTAGTTGATTTTTAAACTAACATAGCGTATGTGAGTCTAGCTATACATGGCATATTACTGCTTGTGATAGTGTGATATCTTCCGACTCTGACAAAATTGTTTTCTTAAGACAGAGATGACTTCCAATCGAGCTATTTTTCGATAATGCTGATAGTGATGTTGAGATGATTGAAATGTGCTTATGATGTATCGAAATTTGGAAAGGTATGAATAGAAGTTCATGATATGTATGTGTTAACGTACGAAATGTGATAACCATGAATTGAGAAATGTGGAAACATGGAATGAAATGAAAGTTTACACGGTGATCAGCCCATTCATGTTTGATTGGCATGCGTATGATGTTATGTGCCCAACATGTTTGATTAAGTAAATATGATAAATAAACTAACTCAAATTGACGGAATGTAGTTTATGTACACTTGTTTGAAAAAGTATAATCAGTATGTCCATATGGTTAAATCTTATGTCTAATTGTTAAATTAGAGATAATATAATGTTTTGTTTTATGAATTTGTTATGGAACCATGAATATCATAATAGTATGAAAATTTAGTGGGAAGATCAAATTAGTAGAATACAAGAAATGAGTACGATCGTTCAATGATGAATTGACGAATAAGACCATGGTTGGACCATGGCAGCACATGTGAGTACGTGAAAGACTATAGCTGAGCTATGGCATCGTAATGACATGTAAGACCATAGCTGGGCTATGGCATTGTGATATGTGTGAGACCATGGCAGGGCCATGGCAAATTATGTGTTAGACCATAGTTGGACTATGGCATCAAGTAAGCAACGTACTCAAACACGTAAGACGTTCTCTAATTTGACAAGTGATGGTAAGTGAAATTGAAGTTAAATGATGGAATTTGATTAGATACTAATATTGAACCTAAGTGAATGAATACATCGTTTGAATTGTGGATGGCAGAAAATATTTGTAAAATAAATAAGTATATTAATTTGCTTGGAGTGAATTATGTGATTATAATGATATTACATTAATGATGAATGCTTAGTCATGTATGTGTATTTATGAGAGTCAAGTTAGAGTCTCTACGACCTCACCCCTTACCAGTGTTGTTCATAACAAAATTCACAAGAATTATGTTGAATAAGTTCATAAACGTGAAACTGAAGAGTTCAGTGGTGAAGTAATTAATAATGCATACAGAGATGAGAATAGTTTGGAAAGTGAAAACAGTTTTTGAAGAATATCAGAAAGTTTTAAAGATTATACAGATTATGCAATGTCACGGATAAAGAAGAAGTTAGTCTCGGCTAATCGACTTATTCAGATATGATGTCTAAAGTATGTGTTTGCTGAAACTTTTCCCGAATTGGTTTTCGTTGGTGAATGGAATGATGCGGGGTTCATGATGACAGAATTAGTCAGAGAAATGATAATTGAATAGTAAAGATGTCTATGTGTGACAATTACTATTGAAATGAATACGATGATCTTTTTTGGGTATTATATATATTCTTTTATCCTCAGAGATATGTGTGTGATTGTTCATTTTCCGGTGAAGTTCTTACCGTGTGAGAATGTTAGCTTACTATAATGTTAGACGAAAGTTCTGTTGGTCTAGTTGGGTTATGATCGACATTTTTTTATCTCTTTGGAACTCTATTCAGATATGTTGGAATGAAGTCGATGGTAAAAAATTATGTGAGACTATTCTTATGTTTCTACTGATTATGGTTTTGTTTTAAATATGCGGGAAATATATTATCTTTGTTATGAAGGAAGTCCAGAGTCGGTAAGTAGTATTTTCTTCTGATTTTCTCTAGGGAATTATTAAGATCTTTATTATCTTCTTGTGAGTTATGTTCTCGGACTTCCGGTATGGTATCGTATCTTGGATTTCTTTATCTCAGTTTTTCTATCATTCTTATTTCATGAATTATCAACCATGGCTTATCTTTAAAGAGTGTTCTTCAACTTGTGATAACTATGTCTATTATGATTATGCTTCTGGTTTCGATAATAGAAATGTGGTGATTCCGGTATTTGGATTTCTCTAATTTTCATGTAAAGAATTGACATCGGTAAAGGTATAAGTGGTGAAATCAGAAGCTTCGATTTGTATGATGGATTTATTTTCTCAGGTAAGTTAATTAAAGTCAATGCATTCAATCGGGATGTCTTTGTTTCTTTAAGCTAATGCAATTGTAAAGGTCTTAATTAGCATGGTAAGAGAATTTTGAAAGATTGTGTGTTTGAGTTGTTTTAATAGCATGAAGAAAGGAGCATTTTGTTATGTTATTATTTGATAGTCGAAATCGACTTGGTTGTTTTTATTAGAGTGAGGTGGTCAATTGAAATGTGATTTGAGTTGCATGTAGTTAAAGTATCCTCAGTTATGGTAATAAATTTTGTGCATTCACGAGTGTATAGACAGGCAGTCTAAATGAAGAATTGATATTCTTGAAAGCATGATATAGAAAAATAACTATTAGATTTGTTTTAAATGGGTGATGTTATTCTGAATTAAAGCTATTCTGTTAATAAAGTTATCCCAATTGTGAAATTTTGAATAGCCTAGGCATGCTAGCAAAGTTGAAGCAATTGAAGGTATTATTAAGCGAAGCTCTTGTTTTGAGCTCAGTTTGAATTGAGTAATGAATTTATGATTTTTCAGTGATGCACTAGTGAACGGATTAGAATGTGTTTTATTGTTAGAATGTAAAGTGATGATTCATGTTATTATTATTCCGAGATGGAATTTGTGTACCGAAGAATCCGGGGCTTATGTAGAAAATTTTTATATGAAGTTCACAGTAGTGGCTTGTCTGTTCATCCAGAGTGTAATAAAATGTGCAGTCATATGAAGTTGATGTTTTGGTCATTGCGTATGTTACATGCTATTTTTGAGCTTGTGTTCAAATGTTGATTTGTCAATAGGTAAAAGCCGAATTTCAAGAGTATTTAGGACTATCACAGTTAGTGATGATTCTAGAATGAAAATGAGATGGAAACACTATAGATTTCGTATCTGAATTCACTTTATCTCTGAAAAGGAAAATGTTATCAGATTGTGATTGATCGTTCGTGTACAGATTTCTTATTTAACAAACTAGTCGAGTAAGATGTTTCTGGGATTATTCGATTATGCGAAGTATCATTCTCCATTATTTCAGATTGAGATCTAAGGGCTATATTCCAATTATGGAAAAAGCTACAGGAAACTATGAGTACGCAGTTGCATCTTGGCACTGTAATACATCTGTAAATCGGTGGTAAGTCTGTAACACCCAAAACCCAGCCTAGATATTATGGTCGAATCTGGCGGTGTCACATTGGAGTGCTTTTCAAAAATTTGCTCTTTCTCATGTAAACCCGTTTGGGAATTTAAGGCCTCTTTGTTAGAACTCAAAACGAGATAGCTATCTGTTGTTCATTTTACATTTTTATTACTTTTAAAACATTGTTTGTTGCAGAAGCATTTCAAAAGTGTTGCAAAAATGTAGCGTTTTGAAAATAGTTATTGTTTAGGAAAATTGCATTCTAATTCTAGCAAATATAAGTCATAATAAACATAAATCCCAAATTAAAAGCTAGAAAATTAGAGAGGCCTTATTACATAATTTAAAACCCAAATCGAAATCTAATAGCAACTAAAAGAAAACATGAGCAGTAGTGTGGCCATCTCCGAGTCCCTCGCAGCATCTATCCTCCTAGGGATTACCTGTACAGTTAAAATAGTGGGGTGAGTTTACAAAAACTCAGTGTGTAATCCCCATAATAAACAAACAGTAAAGAACAAGTCTGGGCCTAAGTCCATATCAGTAATAGTTCAAAACAACAATGCAACCCATTCCCATCACACCATGTGGGGACAAAGTCGACCCACCCAGCTAGCACACCAACAACACAGCAAAGCTGCCAGTATCAGTATATGGCACAAAGCCATGAGTAGCGGTACGAAGCCATCAGTAGCGGCACAAAGCCATTAGCAGCGCAACAGTGCTGCCAGTAACAGAATATGTGGCAATGCCACCAGTACAGTATAGTAGGCTTAAGGCCATCAGTAGGTCCATAGTCGTCTTGCGCGACCCGTGCGACCATATCAGTACACTTCCTCCGTAATAGTATCCCAACCCCATGCAGAATGCCGTGTCATAAATCATACATGTATGCAGAATGTCATACTCAGTAAGAACAGTTATAACATAGCACAAATCAACCCTCGAGGGGTAAAATAGTCATTTTACCCTATAGGGGTATTTTGGTCATTTTCATCAAAATAGGTCTAGGCACACTTACCGATCCATCAGAAGGTCCAGAACCGTCTTGGATGACTCGTGTAACCTCAACATACATAACAATGCGAATGGGCTCACAGCCCATTATGCAGCCAATGTGGGCCCACATGCCCGTGTGGCCCTCTAAGCCTAAAAACAACCATGGCCATGTGAACTACACAGTCCAGTCTAGTATTTACCACATAATGTGAATTTATCCATATTGGCCCACAAGCCCATTGGGCCCACACGACCCACTTCAGTCCATCGAGGCCCGAAATGGCTCGAACCCATAGGAATACCCATAGTGGCCTCTACAGTCTTACGCCCATGATTCATGGGCTTGGCTTACCATATGTGCGTTCGCACACCCATGTGGCCAAAAGGCTATTCTTTCGACTTTTTGGCTTTTCAGCTTTTGCCGTTCTACAGTCTATTCAGTGTGTGAATACATACTTGTTGCGAGAAGAATACAGTTCTTTCGAACACCAACCTATATTCAAACATATCCCCAACGTCAGTCCTTTAACAAATGGGTAACTAAACCCTATAATAATACTTATCCAAATCATGGTTCGACACTTACCTTGATCGAACACTTATGGTTCCTCACCCGTTAGACGTTGCTGAAGATTGATTATAGATTACTACAAATCGTCAAATAGAATTGTGACACCGATTCTGGGGGGTAAAAACAATTGATTCACAACCCCTAACAAGGTAGCCGCTACGACGAGGTAGAATTAACGACACCACTCCCCTAACAACGCCGATCAGAAAAGTCAAGGTTAAAAGAAAAGTATAGCTACGACAGAAGAAACAAGAATGGACAGAGACAACATCCAATAAAAAAGTACTTGCCACCCAGATCGACAGAGAGGAATAACAGAAAGAATCAGTTCCTGAAAGGTCAACGCAAAAGCACTATTCGACTAGCTAGAATCCGATGGCATTGAAGAGAAGGGAGAAGGAAAAGAATGACTCATTCACCACAAGCCAAAACCGAATGAGATAGAGAGGAGAAGAGGGTACAATAGACCAGGGGAAAGTTGATTGAGAGAAAAGGAGAAGAGAGAAGGGAAGGTTCAGTTATGGCAAAGAAAACTAGGAGAAGGAGAAGTGATGGAGAGACGAATGTAGATTAAACAAGGTACCGATCGACAGAGCAGAGTCAAAGTAAATTAATACGAAGTGTCTCCGAACGGTCACAAATACGTTTCGGCTACTAAACCAGCACAAACAAAAGAGAACGAAATGAAGCAAAAGGAGTCACTACCGAAAAAGAGAGCAAACAATAGCCAAATTCGATACTAAGTGCCTATGACCGATTTTGGCACAAGAAGAGTCCTATTTTCAGCAACCAACTCCCTTTCCCTTACTGTAACAGCCCAAAATTGAGTCTAGTCGGAACAATGGTTTCGGGACCACAAACCCGACGAGAAAAATTTTATTTTTATTATATTTTTATAGTCTATAAATTTATGGAAATATTTGGTAAAAATTTCGTTCAAAAATTTTGACATTTGGGCACTCAATTTAGTCAAAAGGACTAAATTGTAAAACGTGCAAAAGTTGAGTTCTTTATATATGAGGTGCCTAATTGTTATGAGTTTTAAATTGAAAGTCCTTATGTGATAATTAGTCCTTTAATAAGTTAGTGGATGAATATTTGTTTGATATTTTTGAAATTTGGTTGAAATAAGAAGGGTAATTTTGTAAATTAATTAAAATGACCTAATAAGACAAAAATGATAAAAGCTATCATTTTTTTTTCATTCTTTCTTCTTCAACCGTGGAAAAGAACCAAAAATGGCAGCCATGGATGAGCTCCATTCGGCCAAGCTTCTATGGCTTATATAGGTACGGTTTTTGTCCCGTTTTTAATGATTTTCGTATTTTTTAGATCCCGAAGCTTAAATTTTCGATTTCTACCAATTGATTGAAGAGAAATTAGAGTTTAAAAATTTACCCATTCATGATATGGGTGTGTTTTGATGATTTATAGTAGATAATGAATGTTTGATGCGTTAAATACGAGTTTTATTCGATGAATTTCGGTAAAAATGTCAAAAAGGGGTTAAATTGTAAAAGTTATAAATTGGTCATAAGTGTGTGAATTAGTGAAAATTTGGAGTTGTCATAGAAGAGAAAAATGTTCAGCATGTATTAAGCCTTATAGAAATTGAATAAAAAATATTTTACGAGCCTAGGGGTAAAAGTGTAATTTTTGAAAATTTAGGGGGCATATTGTAAATTTTACAAAATTTGATATATGAATTGAATTGATTAGTGTGTTGATAAAATGTGTTAAATAAGTGTTATTTGACATGTTAGATCAAGAAAATATGAAATTTTGGATTAAGATTGGGGAAGAACAAAGTTGTGTGCTAAGTCAAGAAAGTTAATAGTTTGAAAGATTTGAGGTAAGTTGGTATGATAATAATACTGCAATAATGTTGTAATTTATATTAAAAGTTAAATTTAGTGAATTAATTGAATTATGTTAAATTAAATGTTATGGTGCTAAGTTTATGAATTGATTTAAAAATATGTCTATGGTACATGAAGTGCATTGAATTATCATACATAAATGTGATTTCTATGATTATGGATATTATGAGCAATTGTAAGTTCATATGATTTTTAATAATGCACTGTGTAATTTAATTTTATTGCCTTGATATTAAATGAGATGTGAGTTTATATGTAAGTGATACATCAATTTTACTTGTATTATGATATTTTATAATAATATCAGAAATATGTTTGTTGATAATTACATGATTGGTGAAATTGCTGGAAAAGAGAGAGGAATCCCGGTTGAACCTTTAGAAAGATTGGATGATACAGATGGTATGTAGCTAGGTCGCTTGGGTGATACTATGTGTACACCATGTAGACAAGAGAGCTACGGGATATATGTAGCTAGGTCGCATGCGTGGTTCCAGGTGAAGGACACCATGTAGACAAGAGAGCTACGAGATAAACTGGCTAGGTCACATGGGTGGTACTAATTGTTCACCATGTTTACAAGAGAGCCGAAATTTATGATGGGTGGAGCTATGTGCTAAAACCACCAAGTATCGAGGATTGATCCGAAGTGTTCAACGGGAGACTTACTATGTACTACTTGTGAGTTTTGTGATGAATAAGTGCAGGAACTTGGTTATGTGAATGATGAATTCATTAAGTGACCGAGATGTGGTAAGGTTATAAACAAGTAAGTTATACATGAGGATGGTTTTATGGTGACCTTGTAATCATGGGCCTATACTTGTGATGTATGAAATGTGGTGAAAATGATTTGTGATATGTATGTCAAAATGAGGTTAATACAAAGAAAGTGTGAAAGAGTGAATTAGCAATAAAATTGTTTTGGACAGTAGCAGTGATGTGACTTTGAAAAATCAACAAAAAATAGTAGGAATTTAATTAGAGGCTGAATGAGATATGAAATTAAAGTTTAATGAGTCTCTTTTCATATAAAAGAAACAGAGCAAGCAAAGGAATTCTATATTTTGAGATATTTATATTTTTATGAGACTGGTTCAGAATGATTACGTGATCCCCTATTCTGACTTGGTAAAATCATCAGAAATTGTAAAAAAATAATTATGGGGCATGGTTTATATTCTTAGAAACCCTAATGAGTCTATTTTGGATTGGAATAATGAAAAACATTATTTGAATTCTGTACAATCAGATAACTGAGTTTTTATATAGAGAGGTCAGAATTGTCAGACAGTGAAATAGAGGAAACTTTAAGAAAAATCTGGTATTGATTGGTAAAACCAAAAATTCTGAAAATTTTATGGTAGAAATTTACATGAGTCTAGTTTCAAGGAAATTTACGAAACTAAATTTTGAGTTCTGTAGCTTAAGAAATAATTAAATTAGCGACTATGATTCAGGAAAACAGCCTTAGCTGATCTTGTGTAAAAAGATGAAATCATGTGATTAATGATTCTATTTTCTTGAGCATATTTATTGAGGAATGGGATAACATTGTTAATTAAATTTCTTATTATTATTAATATGCCAACTTACTAAGCTTTTAAGCTTACACCATTTTCTCATTTCTCTTAGTGTTGTCAGGTTGGCTCGGGGTTGGAGATCGTCGAAAGTATCATCACACTATTAGTTTATCAAATTAGAATAATGGTAATTCTTATTTATTGTCAAATAAGTGGCATGTATAGATAATTAGTTATTGATATTAAGTAATATTATGATTTAGCCAAATGTATAGGCTCATTTTTGCTTCAGTGTATATAGCCATAAGATTTGGCTCATAATGGTTAAAGTTATGTAAACCTATTTTATGTATAAAAAAACTTATAAGTGTCTGAAAGATTTCGGTTTGTTCCCGAACCAATTTCAATGATTGTTTTAGGCCTCGTAGGCCCTTTAAGGGAAAAATTATATATGTTTGAAAAGTTTAAAATTTGATGAAATTTTATGTCTCGGTTTTAAATGATTACAAGTACTCAAGTCCGGTAATACCTCGTATCCTGTTCCGGCGTCAGATACGAGTAAAGGGTGTTACACTTATTCCTTGATCCACTCCACGTTTTTCTCCTATCCACCAATTCAAACATTTGAAAATCCCCCTTCTTACTCCCCCAATTCGGCTAACAACAAATCTATTCAAACCTGTTCAAATTCTTGGTGTTTCGGTCAAACACAGCTTCCTCCCATGGCCTTTAGCAAAAATAACCTCCATTTGCTCAAGCAAGGGTTCGAACCTCATATCCCTTACACACTCCACACGCCGCTATCCACTAGACCAACAGGCCTTTTTATGTCATACTTTACCAAATTTTATTTATAACCCTACTGACCAAAGATAGGGGTTTTATCCTTAAAAACCAAAATTTTGTGGAAGCCAGGACTTGAACCCATGACTTCCCAGACACTTACAGAGCACACAACCACTACGCCAAACACTCAATTTTCACTTTCTTGCACAATTAAATATTTGTGTGCAGTCTCCTAACTGCACCCCCGCTCAAACCTAATACTTCTAGGCCCAAATTCAGGGTGGTACAAAGTCTGAGAGAGTAATTCAAAATTTTGACGATATGCTCCGGCACAGTGTGCCAAAGTTCAAAGGTTATTGCAAAGAGATATACGAAGTTAAATTGATTTGTGATTCTGAGAAATTAGTGGAAGTGATTCATAAGAGTTGGAAGCAACTTCTTCTGGTAAGATTTTCAGGGGCAAAAATCCCTAAAGGGGGGAGGGTTGTAACATCCTGATTTTGGGCCTAGTCGGAACAGTGGTTTCGAGACCACAAATTTGATATAAGAAAATTTATTTTTATTATATTTTTATGGTCTACAATTTCAAGGAATGATTTTGTGGAAATTTCGTTTGAAAATTTCGACGTTTGGGCACTCAATTTAGTCAAAAGGACTAAATTGTAAAAAGTGTAAAACTTGAGTTCTAGAAGCTAAAGGTGTCAAATTGCTATTAAATTTTAAATTGGAGGTCCTTAAATGATAAGTAGACCATTGGCTAATTTTTTGGACAAAAATGGACATGAAATAGGTGAAATAGAATATTTTTAAGTTAGGGGCATTTTGGTCATTTAGTAATTAAAATGAATTAAAAACAAAATTAAAAGCCAATTTTTGTCCATCTTCTTCCTTGGCCTAAATTTACATGAAGAAACCATGGCTAGGGCTTTCCAAGCTTCCAAGCTCGATTGTAAGTCAGTTCTAGCCCTATTTTTAATGATTTTTACGTTTTTGAAATCTTCGTAACAAGATTTACCTATTTCTACCCTTGTTTTGAAGTAGGGTTCATGTCTAAAAATTTACCCATGTGTTACATGTGTGTATTTTGATGTTTAATGGAGGAATATGAATGTTTTTTGTGTGTTAAACGACTTTTACTAAGTAGTTTTTGGTAAAAATGCCTAAAAGGACTAATTTGTAAAAGTTATAAAATTTGTCATAATTGTGTGGTTTAGTGGAAACTGTGGGCTGCTATTGTTATGAAAATGATTCGGCTACGCTTGTATGTTAAATAAATTGAATGAAAATCATTTTACGACCCTAGGGGCAAAAGTGTAAATATGACAATGTTTACGGGCAAAAATGTAGTTTTTCTATAATATGATTTTTGTATCACATTGACTAATTTGACTAATAAATAGACTAAATGTGATATTATAGATCAAAGAAAACGAGGTTCGAACCTAGAACGGGAGAAAAATGAGAAATTGACAGTTAGGCCCTTTTTGCCTTTTTTGGTATTGAGGTAAGTTTGTATGTAAATAATGCATCATTTTTACTTACGTTATCACATTTTATTATGTTTTATGAAATTTGGCTGAATATTGAATGAAATTGATAAGTATCTAAAAGTGAGAAATTTCCCGGTTGAACATTAGGAATAGAATAGGATACAAGTGACATGTCACTAGTGACTCAAGTGTGGTACTATGTGAAGGCCACATTGAGAAGAGATAGCTTGGTCACAAGTGTTGTAACACCCCTAATCCCGCATCCGTCGCCGGAAGGATTTAAGAAGTATTACCAAACATGCAAGAAGTTTCTTTTAATTATCATCGAATATTCCATTTGAATACCAATAGAACCGAATTCCATTTATACATCAGACAAGTAGTCACTTTAATATAACAATTATCTCGATTCATTTATAGTTCAATTCGATCAAAATATTTAAAAGATTAATTATATATCAACTACCATACATATTAACTAAGTAGAACTTATATAATAACTTAACAAGCCATTTTCGCATGGCTATATATATACACACCAAAAGATACGTATTAACATCAAAAGTCAATCCTATACATGCCATTTTTAAAGTTCAACTACAAGGTACCAAGTGGGCTTGGATAGTGTGAATGACTTCGTCTTGAAATCCCCAAGGTCGATAGCTAACGAACGAGATCTATAAAACAGAGAATTTCAGGAACAGAGTAAGCATTTCGATACTTAGTAAGTTTAAGTAATGAAGTCATCTACAACTAAAACATAACATTCATAAGATAAATAAATACATAACATAAAACTCCATGATCATGTTACCTCACACTTCAATCATTATATTCATACGCATACGAGTCAAACCCGACTAAATTTCATTGTAGTCAAACATTTTGTACTCTCGAATAAGCTAAATATTTCATGCAACCCTAAGATCGACCGGAGTTCACAATTCAATTGAACGAATACATTTAAAACCAAATCAACCTATACAATGTATATATATACTTATAAAACATACCTTATTCTCTTAGAAGTTCGAACGTACTTAATTGGAATTATTACAACCGTATCACCAATTTCGAATCAAGACGAATGTCTTCTGGATTTAGCCGGATGTAGCAACTAGCACGAATGCCTTTGGGACTTAGCCCGGATATAACAACTAGCACGTATGCCTTCTGGATTTAACCCGGATATAACAACTAGCATGAATGCCTTCGGGAATTGACCCGGATATAACACTCACGCAAGGTCTGCGGGTCTTAGCCCGGATGTAGTCTCTATTTATCATGCATATGTCTTATCATCTTAACACATTTGTATTTCATTCACATTACTAGAACACAAGCACAACAAGCTTAATAACCATTTCCACTTTCGGCTCAATAGACCCGTATGAGGGTACGGTCTCGATTTGCCATTCAACACAATTTCAATAACTATTCGGCCACAAATCATAAGTACAAGCTATTTATCCCACTACATAAATCAAGTAGAACCATTATGCCATAGACTAATTGTTATGCTTAAATATGATCAAGATTTGTCAACTCATAGACTAAGTTCCATTACTCGAAGACTTACCTTGGATATACTTGAACGATGGCAAAGTGGCTACTCGGCTACTTTTTCCTTCCCTTATCTCGAAATTGTCCCCTAAGCTCTTGAGCTTAAGTTCAACAAATTTAAACTAGTCATTAATCGACTATTAAAGCATCACTTTAAGAATATAATACATATAGATTCGGCTTTCACACATATAGATTATAGTAAGCTTTATAAAAATTGATAATTAATTCATTAACAAATTTTCTTTAATGCTTACAATATAATTACAATTTCCCTATAAGTTAACTTCCTGAGCAACAGCCAGTAAAGTATTTATAATTGGAGTTATGAAACTCCAAATCAATTGCCGTAAATTTTTCTTGACAGAAGACTCATTCATCTATTATCCATAAAATTTTCATAATTTTTAGTTTAGCCCAACAATACCAGATTTTTCTTAAAGTTCACCTTGTTTCACTGCTTGACTAAACTGACCATTCTTCACTACGAATCAGATTTCTCAATGTAAAGAATTCAAAATGTGTTCTAACTTATTTCATTTGAAACTAGACTCATTAAGGAATCTAAGCATATAAATTTTATCTTAAGGCCATTTTTGTACAATTTATACTGATTTAATAAAAACAGAACAGGAAATCTAGTAGTCATTTCGACTCAACCCCACAATACTTCAAAGATCTCAAGATCGGTAACTCTTTTGTTTCTATAGTTTCTTTTGTAAGAAACTAGACTCTTCAAGCTTTCATTACATAATTTATCCAGCTTCTAACTCAACTCCTACAAATTATGGTGATTTTCAAAAATCACCTTACTGCTGCTGTCCCCAAGCAGTTTAATACTAAATCAATTTTTCAAACATTCCTAGTATACATTTTATTCAAGTATGTATATTAACAATCGAATTTATCAAATAACTATCTATAAAATTCACTTCAACATTCTCAATACAATACATGGTGTTCAAACCCTTATTCAAGTTCAAAATTCGGCTAATACACACATATATATACACTAGAAATCAATTGTTAACATTTATATTTCACCTTAATAGCTAACTTAGCAAACCTTATTTTAACCTACAATTGTTCTTAACACAATTAAAGCATCCTCTTCATTCCATCCATTAAAAATGTATACATTTCCCAAATACCTAAAATCACATTCGGCCAAGGAACACAATTTGTTAGCCGATTCTTCTCCATTTAGCAACTAATGCCCAATGTGCTCATTTGTTAAACTCTCATTCACCTATGTACCATTTTCCATCCAAATAACATGAACAACAACCCTTTCATGAACATCTTTCTCTTAACCAATTTCTCATGATACCAACCAAAATTCAAGATTTGGACATGGGTTAACTAAGGAACTTGGTAACTAACTCAATACATTCAACAATTTCAAAAGCTATTAAGAATTTCATACCTTAACCAAGACTAGGTGTGACCAAATGCTTGTTTTCCCCTTCTCCTTTCTTCTTAGAGTTTCGGCCAAGGAAGCTAAAAGATGAACACAAATTTTCTTTCTTTGTTTTATTCATCTAATTAGTTTAACTCCTATTTTTATTTATTTATTTATTATTTTTTTATACTACTAATACATTATTTTATTAATATAACAAACACATAATGCTTATCATCATTGTCATGGCCGCCACTATTCTTAAGTGGGGAAAATTGACATGCAAATACACTTTTTGACATTATGCACAATTAGGTCCTTATACATTAACCTATCACACTTCAAAAGTGTCACACCTAAGTCCTATTGAATAAATTCACATGCAAATGACCAAATCAAAGCTTGAAACTTTCACACTTGTATTTAATCACTTCATAAACATGAAATATAACTTATAATTATTTTTATAGCTCGGTTGTGGTCCCGAAACCACTTCCCGACTAGGGTCAAGTTAGGGCTGTCACAACTCTCCCCCACTTAAGAAATTTTCGTCCCCGAAAATCTTACCGGTAAATAGGTTTGGGTATCGTTCTTTCATAGAGTTTTCGGTTTCCCACGTAGCTTCTTCGATCCCGTGTTTGAGCCATAACACCTTTACTAACGGAACCCTTTTGTTTCGCAACTCTTTCACTTCACGAGCTAGGATACGATCGGTTCTTCTTCATAGCTCATATCGGCTTGAATTTCAACCGGAGGATTTATTATGTGTGAAGGATCAGATCTGTAACGTCGAAGCATCGAAACATGAAAAACGTTGTGAATCTTCTCGAGATCAGGGGGTAAAATCAATCTATATGCCACTGGACCAACTCGTTCGGATATTTCATACGGCCCTATGAACCTCGGACTCAGTTTGCCCTTACGGCCAAATCTGAGTATCTTTTTCCAAGGTGAAACTTTAAGAAATACCTTGTCTCCCACCTGATACTCAATATCTCTTCGTTTTAAATCTGCGTACGACTTTTGATGATCTGACGCTGCCTTCGGACTTTCATGAATTATTTTTACTTTCTGCTCAGCATCTTTAATCAAATCAACTCCGAAAATTTTACTTTCACCAAGCTCGGTCCAAAACAATGGTGTACGGCATTTACGACCGTACAAGGCCTCGTAAGGTGCCATCTTAATACTTGATTGAAAACTATTGTTGTAAGCGAATTCAATCAAAGGTAAATACCGTTCCCATGAACTACTAAACTCAAGGATACAACATCTCAACATATCTTCAAGTATCTGAATTATCCGCTCAGATTGACCATCAGTCTGTGGATGAAAAGCGGTGCTAAAATGCAACTTGGTACCCAAAGCTTCTTTACGATTTCTTCCAAAATCGCGAGGTGAATCTCGGATCTCTATTCGACACAATAGAAATAGGTACCCCGTGCAATCTTACAATCTGAGAAACATACAATTCAGCTAGTTTATCCAGTGAATAATCCGTACGTACGGGAATAAAATGAGCCGATTTAGTTAGTCTATCAACAACAACCCAAATCGCATCTTTCTTACTTGCTGACAATGGCAAACCTAATACAAAATCCATCGTAACTCGATCCCATTTCCATTCAGGTATCATGATCGGCTGGAGTAAACATGTAGGCACTTGATGTTCCGCTTTCACTTGTTGACATATTAAACACTTCGAAACAAAATCAGAAATGTCTCGCTTCATGCCATGCCACCAAAACTGACGTCTCAGGTCGTTGTACATTTTCGTACTTCCGGGGTGAATTGACATTCGGCTACAATGAGCTTCGTTCAGAATCGTCGAAATAAGTTCTGAATTTCTTGGAACACACAACCGACTTTTGAACCTCAAACAATCGTCATCATCAACTTGAAACTCTGACTCCATACTCGAAACACATTCAGCCCGTTTTACAACCAATTCTTCATCGACTTCCTGAGCTTCACGAATTTGATGAATCAACAATGGTTTGGCCTTTAATTCTGCTACCAACACATTGTCGGATAGAATAGACAAGTGTACATTCATTGCTCGTAAAGCAAACAGTGATTTACGACTTAAAGCATCCGTAACCACGTTAGCCTTTCCCGGGTGATAGTCAATAACAAGCTCATAATCTTTTAACAACTCAAGCCAACGTCTTTGTCTCAGATTCAAATCTCTTTGAGTCATCAAATATTTGAGACTTTTGTGATCCGAATATATATGGCACTTCTCACCAAACAAATAGTGACGCCATATTTTTAAAGCAAAAACAATGGCAGCTAGCTCGAGATCATGAGTCGGATAGTTTTTCTCATGCGGCTTCAATTGTCTTGATGCATAAGCTACCACTTGACCTTCTTGCATCAATACACAACCCAGCCCAAGCAAGGATGCATCACTGTAAATGACAAATTCTTTACCGGATACGGGTTGTACTAACACTGGGGCTTCAGTCAAATAAGTTTTCAATTGATCAAAACTTTTTTGACATTTCTCTGACCAATCAAACTTAACATCTTTCTGAAGTAATCTCGTCATTGGTGTGGCTATCATTGAGAAACCTTTTACAAAGCGCCTGTAGTAACCGGCAAGTCCCAAAAAGCTCCGGACTTCAGTAATATTCCTTGGGGGCTTCCAATCGAGTATGGCTGAAATTTTGCTCGGATCAACTCTAATACCCGATGCAGATACCACGTGTCCCAAAAAGCTAACTTCTCTTAACCAGAATTCACATTTACTGAACTTAGCATACAACTATTTATCCCGCAAAATCTGCAACACTACTCTCAGGTGCTCGGCATGTTCAATTTCATCGCGTGAATAAATCAAGATGTCGTCTATAAACACAACCACAAACTGGTCCAAATATTGTCTGAAAATCTGATTCATCAAATCCATAAATACCGCAGGGCATTTGTAAGCCCAAACGGCATCACTAAGAACTCGTGAGTGACCGTATATCGCTTCGGAAGCGTTTTGGGTATATCTGAGTCTCGAACTCGCAGCTGATAAGAACCCGATCTTAAATCTATCTTTGAAAACACTGAGGCTCCCTTTAACTGATCAAACAAATCGTCAATACGTGGCAACGGGTATTTATTCTTTATGGTCACTTTATTTAATTGACGATAGTCGATGCACATTCTCAAGGTTCCGTCCTTCTTTTTCACAAACAAAACTGGTGCACCCCAAGGTGAAAAACTCGGTCGAGCAAAACCTCTATCCGTCAACTCCTTCATTTGAGTTTTCAATTCTTTTCATTTCATATTGGCGCCATACGACACGGAGCCATTGAAATTGGTGTGGTACCGTGTACCGATTCGATGCCGAATTCAACTTCTCGAACAGGTGGTAATCCTGGTAACTCCTCAGGAAAAACGTCTGAATACTCACAAACTACTGGCACCGATTCAAGCTTCTTTTCTAATTCCTTACTATCAAGTACATACGCAAGATATGCCTCACACCCCTTTTATCATATTTTTGGGCGAAGATCGAAGATATAATTGGTGGCAACCCGTTCTTATCAGTAGACTTAACTCAGATTATCTCGTTGTTTGCGCATCTCAAATCAATAGTCTTCCTTTTGCAATTCACAACTGCATCATGGACGGTCAACCAATCCATACCGAGGATAACATCAAATTCATCAAATGGTAAAAGCATCAAATCAGCCGGAAAATAGGAACCTCGGGTTGCTAGGGGACATTTCTTACACACCTTATTAACAAATACATAATGACCCAAAGGATTTGACACTCGGATTACGAACTCAGTAGACTCAATAGGTAGAGTCTTACTGGATGCTAAAGTCTCACATACGTATGAATGAGTAGAACCAGGGTCTATCAAAGCAATCACATCAGTATCAAAGAGAATAAAAGTACCCGTAATAACATCTGGAGAAGAAGCATCCTCGCGTGCGCGTATAGCATAAGCTCTAGTAGGAGCACGAGCCTCAGATCTGGTTGTAGCATCTCTAGATCCTCTCTGACCACCGCTAGCATCCCCCGCATTTCTAGATGGTCTACCTCGAGCGATGCAGCACACCGGTTTCGACTGCCACATTACATTCGAGCGGTCTCGGGCAATCCTTAATAAAGTGGTCGGTGATCCACACTTATAGCAGAGCGATCATGGAATCTACAACTCCCGAATGCCATTTTTACCACATCGACGACACTGTCCCTATCCCGACGATCATTTGCCACACACCGGCAATCAAGTGACTCGCGTCCTCACAGGGGGTCGTTCACGATCTCGTCTGGAAAAACCCGAAGTGTCTTTGGATCGGCCAGAATCGTCTCTAAACCTCTTCGACATGTTGAAAGGGCTTCCCGAATATCTCTTACGAAACTCTTTAGCTCCCATTTCAGCTTTTCTTTTCTCCTTCTTTGAGTTCTTGACTTTGCAAGCTCGTTCGACAAGTACTACGAACCTCTAATTTCTAGAACACCAACATACAACTTTATATCTTCGTTCAAACCATCTTCAAAACGCGTTTACATTCACGACACGAAGAAACACATTCTCGAGCGTGCACGTCTGGCTAAGCCTCACAAACTTTCGTTCATAATCGATGAAGTCATAGAACCTTGTTTAAGTTCAAGAAATTCCTTTCGTTTTTGATCAATAAATCTCTGGCTGATATACTTTTTTCGAAACTCGGTTTGGAAAAACTCCCAAGTTACCCGCTCTCTGGGCACAACAGAAATCAAAGTATTCCACCAATAGTAGGCAGAATCACGTAGCAGAGAGATAGTACACTTTAGGCATTCTTGGTGTGCAAGATAATTTATCAAGCACCGGATAGTATTATCAACCAAAATTCAGCTTGCTCGGCATCGTCGCTAACTCTGTAGCCTTAAATTCGTTAGCCTCTGTGCTTTCGATTCGTCAACTAGGGGCTTGTTTAACCTCATCTGATTGGTTACCGGAGGTACAGGGGCGCCAGGGGATGTATTAGTCCGGAGTGGGGGTTGTGGAACAGCCGTATTAGTTCGAATGTATTGGTTAAACCAATCATTCATCACATTATAAAAGGCTTGTCTAGCCTCGTCATTTTGGTTGCTTGCCACAGGTTGAGAGTCCATCGGCGCCGTCCCGTGCGCGGGAGCAGGCGCTACACTCTCCACATTGTCAGCTACCGCTCGATTGGGATCGGGATCCATTTCTAACAAAAACACACATTGAAACTATCAGAAATCATCACACTATCGTATTAACACCAAATGGCATGTATAGCTAGACTCACACATGCTACGTTAGTCCTAGAATCGACTAAAGTCCTAGAATCGACTAAACCGTAGCTCTGATACCAATAAAATGTAACACCCCTAATCCCGCATCCGTCGCCGGAAGGATTTAAGAAGTATTACCAAACATGCAAGAAGTTTCTTTTAATTATCATCGGAATATTCCATTTGAATACCAATAGAACCGAATTCCATTTATACATCAGACAAGTAGTCACTTTAATATAACAATTATCTCGATTCATTCATAGTTCAATTCGATCAAAATATTTAAAAGATTAATTATATATCAACTACCATACATATTAACTAAGTAGAACTTATATAATAACTTAACAAGCCATTTTCGCATGGCTATATATATACACCAAAAGATACGTATTAACATCAAAAGTCAATCCTATACATGCCATTTTTAAAGTTCAACTACAAGGTACCAAGTGGGCTTGGATAGTGTGAATGACTTCGTCTTGAAATCCCCGAGGTCGATAGCTAACGAACGAGATCTATAAAACAGAGAATTTCAGGAACAGAGTAAGCATTTCGATGCTTAGTAAGTTTAAGTAATGAAGTCATCTACAACTAAAACATAACATTCATAAGATAAATAAATACATAACATAAAACTCCATGATCATGTTACCTCACACTTCAATCATTATATTCATACGCACGAGTCAAACCCGACTAAATTTCATTGTAGTCAAACATTTCGTACCTCGAATAAGCTAAATATTTCATGCGACCCCTAAGATCCGACCGGAGTTCACAATTCAATTGAACGAATACATTTAAAACCAAATCAACCTATACAATGTATATATATACTTATAAAACATACCTTATTCTCTTAGAAGTTCGAACGCACTTAATTGGAATTATTACAACCAGTATCACCAATTTCGAATCAGCACGAATGTCTTCGGGATTTAGCCCGGATGTAGCAACTAGCACGAATGCCTTCGGGACTTAGCCCGGATATAACAACTAGCACGTACGCCTTCGGGACTTAACCTGGATATAACAACTAGCACGAATGCCTTCGGGAATTGACCCGGATATAACACTCACGCAAGGTCTGCGGGTCTTAGCCCGGATGTAGTCTCTATTTATCATGCATATGTCTTATCATCTTAACACATTTGTATTTCATTCACATTACTAGAACACAAGCACAACAAGCTTAATAACCATTTCCACTTTCGGCTCAATAGACCCGTATGAGGGTACGGTCTCGATTTGCCATTCAACACAATTTCAATAACTATTCAGTTACAAATCATAAGTACAAGCTATTTATCCCACTACATAAATCAAGTAGAACCATTATGCCATAGACTAATTGTTATGCTTAAATATGATCAAGATTTATCAACTCATAGACTAAGTTCCATTACTCGAAGACTTACCTTGGATATACTTGAACGATGGCAAAGTGGCTACTCGGCTACTTTTTCCTTCCCCTTATGTAAAATTGTCCCCCTAAGCTCTTGAGCTTAAGTTCAACAAATTTAAACTAGTCATTAATCGACTATTAAAGCATCACTTTAAGAATATAATACATATAGATTCGGCTTTCACACATATAGATTATAGTAAGCTTTATAAAAATTGATAATTAATTCATTAACAAATTTTCTTTAATGCTTACAATATAATTACAATTTCCCTATAAGTTAACTTCCTGAGCAACAGCCAGTAAAGTATTTATAATTGGAGTTATGAAACTCCAAATCGATTGCCGTAAATTTTTCTTGACAGAAGACTCATTCATCTATTATCCATAAAATTTTCATAATTTTTAGTTTAGCCCAACAATACCAGATTTTTCTTAAAGTTCACCTTGTTTCACTGCTTGACTAAACTGACCATTCTTCACTACGAATCAGATTTCTCAATGTACAGAATTCAAAATGTGTTCTCACTTATTTCATTTGAAACTAGAATCATTAAGGAATCTAAGCATATAAATTTTATCTTAAGGCCATTTTTGTACAATTTATACTGATTTAATAAAAACAGAACAGGAAATCTAGTAGTCATTTCGCCTCAACCCCACAATACTTCAAATATCTCAAGATCGGTAACTCTTTTGTTTCTATAGTTTCTTTTGTAAGAAACTAGACTCTTCAAGCTTTCATTAAATAATTTACCCAGCTTCTAACTCAACTCCTACAAATTATGGTGATTTTCCAAAATCACCTTACTGCTGCTGTCCCCAAGCAGTTTAATACTAAATCACTTTTTCAAACATTCCTAGTATACATTTTATTCAAGTATGTATATTAACAATCAAATTTATCAAATAACTATCTATAAAATTCACTTCAACATTCTCAATACAATACATGGTGTTCAAACCCTTATTCAAGTTCAAAATTCGGCTAATACACACATATATATACACTAGAAATCAATTGTTAACATTTATATTTCACCGTAATAGCTAACTTAGCAAACCTTATTTTAACCTACAATTGTTCTTAACACAATTAAAGCATCCTCTTAATTCCATCCATTAAAAATGTATACATTACCCAAATACCTAAAATCACATTCGGCCAAGGAACACAATTTGTTAGCCGATTCTTCTCCATTTAGCAACTAATGCCCAATGTGCTCATTTGTTAAACTCTCATTCACCTATGTACCATTTTCCATCCAAATAACATGAACAACAACCCTTTCATGAACATCTTTCTCTTAACCAATTTCTCATGATACCAACCAAAATTCAAGATTTGGACATGGGTTAACTAAGGAACTTGGTAACTAACTCAATACATTCAACAATTTCAAATGCTATTAAGAATTTCATACCTTAACCAAGACTAGGTGTGACCAAATGCTTGTTTTCCCCTTCCCCTTTCTTCTTAGAGTTTCGGCCAAGGAAGCTAAAAGATGAACACAAATTTTCTTTCTTTGTTTTATTCATCTAATTAGTTTAACTCCTATTTTTATTTATTTATTTATTATTTTTTTTATACTACTAATACATTATTTTATTAATATAACAAACACATAATGCTTATCATCATTGTCATGGCCGGCCACTATTCTTAAGTGGGGAAAATTGACATGCAAATACACTTTTTTGACATTATGCACAATTAGGTCCTTATACATTAACCTATCACACTTCAAAAGTGTCACACCTAAGTCCTATTGAATAAATTCACATGCAAATGACCAAATCAAAGCTTGAAACTTTCACACTTGTATTTAATCACTTCATAAACATGAAATATAACTTATAATTATTTTTATAGCTTGGTTCTGTGGTCCCGAAACCACTTCCCGACTAGGGTCAAATTAGGGCTGTCACAAGTGTTGTACTATGTGAAGGCCACTTTGTGAAGAAGGTAGCTTTGACTAGAAGGGTGGTACTATGTGCAGGCCACCGGGTATCCGTTATTTTTCCAATATGTTCAACGGGAAATGACTAGGTGCAATTGAATATGACTATGTGATGAATAAGTACAGGTACATGTGTGTAGACTTATGAGTAATGTGCTCGATATGTGATCGAACTTTGTTAAGATTGATATGGAGTAAGTGTTATAATGAAAGTTACTATAAAGAAAAAATGAAAAAGTGAAATTTAGTAATAAAACAGTTTTGGACAGAAACAGTTGTGTGACTTTGAAAAATCACCAAAAATGGTGGAAATCGAATTAGAGATTGAATAAGATATGCAATTAAAGCTTATTGAGTCTATTTTCATATAAAAGGAACGGTGTAAGCAAAAGAATTTCATATTATGAGATATTTGTGTTCTTGTTGGATAGAATTAGAATAATTTCAGAATCTCCTGTTCTGATTTGGTAAAATCATTAAACATTGTACAAAAATAATTATGGGTTATAATTTATATGCTTCAAATCCCTAATGAGTCTATTTTCAAAAGAAATAAACAGAAACATCATCCAAATCCCGTACTAATAGGTAATTAATATTTAGTGAAGAAAGGTCGAAACTGTCAAACAGTAGAACAGGGATGAATTTGAAGAATTAATTGTACTTATTGGCTAATACATAAATTCTGGAAATTTTATGGTAGAAATATATTTTAGTACGGTTTCAGAAAAATCAAGCGATATTAATTTATAATTCTGTAGCTCAAGATATAAATAATTTAGTTTCTATGACTCAAGTGGTTAGTTTTGTTACGAACAGTAAATATCCCAATCATCCGTAATTGTTCTAAAATTTCTTTGATACTTTATGGTATTGTGATATTTTTACATTATGTTATGTGTATGATATTGTATAATTAATGTTTCTTATTATTTACATGCCAACTTACTAAGCTATATAGCTTACCCTCTACCTTTCGTTTTTCTATAGTGTAACAGATACTAGCTCTGATTAGAGATCTTCAGAGATTCTATCACACTATTAAGATATTGAAGGGTATAAAAAAAATTGAACTTTGAGTCTATGTCATGTATAGGGACTTAGTCATTTGGTGTATGAGTCATTATGATTTGGCTAAATGTAATAGCTTGTGATGGCTAAAGGTTGGATGTAATTTGTACTCATGCAAATTGGCTTATAAAGGCTAATTGATTGTAAGCCCATATAATTATGTGTGCGCATATGTCAATGTTTTGTGATATGGTTTATATTTGCTTAATATATAATCGATGTGAGTTTAATCATATGTAAAGCCTTTTGAATGTGAATTTATCATGAAATGATCTGCTAAGGTATGATGTTATAATGCATGCTAGATGATGGTGTGAAAATGATATGTTATTGCTTGATGGTAGTTGTCTTGAAGGAATTTATGTGCCATGAATTGTGTCATGTGATGTTGTGTAAATGTGTGCAAGTGAGGGTGGAAAAATGGCTAGGAAAATAGTCTTGTATTTGTCCACACGGGTAGACACACGGATGTGTGTTTAGGCCATGTGTGACACATGGTCTACCCCCATGGGCTTGTGACTTGGTCGTGTAACCCCAAATTTTGCACAAAATCATAAACAGAGAGTTACACGGGTTGAGGACATAGGCGTGTCCCAAATCACACGGGCGTGTGACACTCCAAAGTATGAAAATTTTCTAGGTGTTGTAAAAGTTCCAAAAGTTTTCGGTTTAGTCCCGAACCACTCCCAACGTATGTTTTGGGCCTCGTGGCCCCATATAAGGGAGGATAGGCATATGTATGAATGGTTTTAATTTGGACACACTTTTATAACTCGGTTTTGTATGTTTGCCTATGTTTAAGTCTGGTAATGCCTCGTACCCTGTCCTGGCGTCGGACTCGAGTAAGGGGTGTTACATGAATTGTATAAATATTGTATATATATGACATTAAAAAATATATCTAACAAAGTCCGATCAAAAATAATGCCCGATAAATGATAAATGATAAAAATGTTACTTATATACTTGAAATGAATGTGGAATGTGTTTATTTGAATTTTATGAATGTTATAGATGTATGAAATAATCACATGCCTGATAGTGATTGAAAAATGTTAATTCTCGTTTGAATAAATGAGAAATCGATGGATATGTGATTTCCCGAAACGAATGAGGTCCTGCATTTGTTGCGGACGGGTAATTCTGAAATAAGTCCTCTCGAGCATATGTTATGGATTGGATTTAGCCCGGATGGGTAATCCAGATCAAGCTCTTTAGAGCATATGTCATAAAAAGGATTTAGCTTGGACTAGTAATCCTGACTAAGCTCTATTGAGTAAATATATATTGGAGACAGGATTTAGCCTGGACTGGTAATCCTGTTGTATACATGTGTGGCTTGAGAGTGTACTCTCTGAGATAGTACCTTATGGGTACCATTGGACATGAATTGACGGATCCTGATTTGTACACCTCGAGTGTACTACCTGTGTATCCATCGATATTCTGATTAAAATTCAACGGGTAAAAATCTTGACATGAGAAGATATGAATAAGAAATGAGTTATCACACATATTTTTTTGAAATACATGAAAATGAGGATACATTAGATGATTGATATATGGTAATATGGGATGATGTTATTTGTACATGAAATTTATTTGATGAGTATGTTCATCCTTGATTATAGATTTGTACCCCTTGACTGTACTATTTTTGACCCTGATATTTTGAATGATATGAGTAAAGTTCTGGTATGAAATAATCTGAACTCGAGATTAACTATTATGAAATTATACTTGTAATATAAAGAGATGATTTATACATGTTAAATGAACACATGTGGAAAGCATATGTGCCTGGAAACTTGATCATTGTTGAGCCTATATATGTTTTGATGTTGTTATAGAATATATGACTAACAAGGGCAATGAGGATATGTGTAGGGTTTGAGGTCAAATTGATTGAATATGCCTTGCATATTTACCTCAAAATAGAATGAATTGTAAGTTAAGTGCCATGTTATACAAATTTACTAAGCCTTTTATGCTTACTTAGTTTTATTTCCCTGTTTTATAATAAATCAGAAGCTCAATGGATTGGAAGCTTGACAGAGATCATTCGCACTATCTATCGACCTATTTCGGTACATATGGTAAATCAATTATGGTTATAATGGCATGTATAGGTTAAATTGGCTATATTGGCATGTAAATGTAAATGATTATTGTAATCTAGTCATTGGAATGGCTAGTGATAATTATGTTTTGGTATATGTATATATGTATTAAGTTTATTCTATGGAGATAACATAAGTGTTTATTATTGATTGATTTAGAAAGGTTAAATGATTATGCTTATAAAAGGTAAGATTAAAAGCATGAATGCATGTAGCAATATATCATATTAGATGTTATAAATTGCTTGAATTCAATGCTTGGATCGGTTGGTGTTTGGATGTAAGTTTGGTGCAGGAACTTAGTAAAAATTTTGGGTGAGAAATGAAGATAGAAATGGCTTTATTTTGTCCACACGGGCAGACATACGGGTGTGTGTCTAGACCGTGTGTGACGCACAGGCTGATACATGGGCATGTGGTTAGGCCGTGTGTCCCCTGCACCTTAAATTTGAGAAAACAGAATGCTCAGAATTGAGCACATGGGCAGAGACACGGGTGTCTATCTCAGCCGTGTGTGCTACACGGCCTAAAAAACGGGCATGTGTCTTGGTCGTGTGAAACTTGCACCTAATGTTGAAAGAATTTAATTAACCACACGGCCTAGCACACAGGCGTGTGGCATGGCCGTGTGCACAAATCAGAGAGTTACACGGGGTCGAACACGGCTTGCAGCATGGGCGTGTCCCAGGGTCACACGGACGTGTCCTTTGGACCACACGATCGTGTGAGCCCTGTAACTTAGAAAATTTTTGTAATTTCGTGAAAAATTCTTAGAGTTTCTGATTAAGTCCTAACTTGATCCTAATGCTCGTATTGTGCCTTGAGGGTCCATTTAAGGGACAATATGAATAATCTCGGTTTATGAATAGTAATTTACGTGAATTATCTGAAAGTGTTCTGAAAAATTTTGGTAATGCTTTGTAACCCTGTTCCGACGACGAATACGGGTTAGGGGTGTTACAACATGCCTGTACTAATTCGTATGAATTTTATACTCTTCTAATTCATCAATATACCTGTTGAACCATTTGGAATAATATTAGATACTCGGGAATCTTGCACCCTAAGTGCCAATACATGGTCGAAGCCATCTCAATCTCATATCTTATATAATGCTCAATCTCGAGCTACCAACGGGTCTGCTCACACAAGCTAATGATCAAGACATAACTACACAGTGCTACTCACACAAGCTGACGAGAATTCGCAACACATGCCGGAAAACTTAGCCACCGGTAGAACGTACGGACCAGCACGCAAACATAATAACCCCTAGTGACATGTCATTTGTATCCTATCTATTCCTAAGGTTCCACAGGGATTTAAACATTTCTGAATATTTGTCGAACATTTTTTGTAAAGTCATAATCACAATTAATGCAATTATAAAACATTTAAAACAGAACTATATCAATGCTTACTAACATAAGAACTTACCTCGGATATATACGGAGAGATTTGAGCTATCAACCAACTATCTTGATTTTCCCCTGGTCTAATTTTGAACTTTTCTTTTCTTGATCTAAATATAATCAAATTTAACTTATTTAATTATCATTCTATTCAATTTAATCCAAATTTCATATTATGGCAAAATTATTTTAATCTCTTTACAATTTAGTCTCTAACTCATAAAAATGCAAATTCATGCAATTCAACTTATATCCATGCTAGTTGAATTTCAATTAAGTACCTAGCAAGCCCTATATTCCATTTATTTCACATTCCTACCACAAATTTTTATATTTTACAAATAAATCCCTAAATTACAATTCCAACCAGAATCACTTAACAAATGTTGTTTATCTAACAACAACTATTCATTTTCTATCATCAAACATCAAAATACAGACATATTCATCAACCGTAAACCTTTAATAGTTTTGCAAATTAGTCTTTAGGCTAGCTAGATTAAGCTACAACGACTCCGAAAACATAGAAATCATTAAAAATAGAGCAAAAATGCACTTACATGAACTAGGAGATGTTGAATGTTTAAGCTCCTCCCATGGAGATTTTTGGTTGAGTTTTGGTGAAATGAAGAAGATGATAATTTACCTTTATACCCTTTAAAAACATTAATAATTACACAAAATACCAAACCATTATCATCCACTACCATATTAATGGGTTATTTACCACATAAGGACCCCCACTTTAAGGTTCCATAGCTATTAGATAGCTTTAGCTAATAGAACCCAAGTTTTACACTTTACGCGATTTAGTCCTTTTTATCGAATTAAGCATTAAAATGATAAAATTTCTTAACGAAATTTTCATAAAATCATACTATCATGTTGTAGACCTTAAAATAATAATAAAATAAATATTTTGATATCAAATTTGTGGTCTCGAAACCACTATTCCAATTTGACTAAAAACAGGCTGTTACAACTCTCCCCTTAAGGAATTTTTGTCCCTGAAAATCTTACCAGAAAATAGGTTAGGGTACTATTTTCTCATAGCTTCCTCAGGTTCCCACATAGCTTCTTTGACACTAACATTTCTATAAAACCTTCACCAAAGCTATGCTTTTGTTTCTTAATTCTTTAATCTCTTAAGCCAGAACTCTGATCGGTTCTTCACTATAAGACATATCAGGCTGAATTTCAATCTTTACTGGAGAAATTACGTGCGATGGATCTGATCGGTACCGCCGTAACATCGACACATGAAATACATTATGGATCTTTTCTAATTCTGATGGTAAACCTAGTCGATATGCCATTGGCCCAATTCTTCTGATAATCTCGTACGGTCTGATAAATCACGGTGTAACACCCCTTACCCGTGTCCAGTGCCGGGACAGGGTATGTAACATCCTCACGCCCGAAACCGTCACTAGAGTCGAGCTTGAGGTGTTACTAAACTTAATTCATTACTTAAACAGCTCAAACAACTTATTTTAAAATTTCCAGACAAGCTGGCTAACTGCGTCATAGTCGCTTAAAAATTCATATCTTGAGTTTTAAAACTCGAAATCAAGATCCGTCAATTTCCCCTAAAACTAGACTCATATATATATCTACTAATTTTTTGCTAGAATTTTTTGTTAGACAAATTAGTATATTTTATTAGTTAAAATATCCCCTATTTCAGGGTTTGACTGCTCTAACCTCTATGAGTTACAAATCAGATATCCCCCTGTACGGAGTTCCAATGACTATGCTGTTTGTTTCTAATAAAACTAAACTCAATAAGGAATCTGTACATATAAAGCATGACTTCTAATTATCTTTTTAAAATTTATGGTGAATTTCCAAAGTCAGAATAGGGGATCCAGAAATTGCTCTGGCCCTATTTCACAAAAATTTAAACATCTCATAAAATATAACTCATATACCTGTTTTGTTCCATCCATATGAAAATAGACTCATAATTATTCAATTCCATATTTTATTCATCATCTAATTATATCTCTACTATTTTTAATGATTTTTCAAACTCACATCACTGCTGCTGTCTGAATTTATTTTATGGTAAATTTTACGTATTTCATGGTTTCCATGGATTAGCTAGCAATTTAGCATACACAACACCAAATATGATCATGATTAGCCATTCCAATGGCTAATCATTACCAAGCATTTCCATACCACTCAATAACCATATCATAAGACCATATACACAAAATTATTATAAAGCTATACATGCCATGCAAAAAATATACAAGCCATTATGCCAAGATGATACACTGATAGTGTGTGGCGAGCCTCCGACTGTTCCCGATTTCCGATCTGGCTTGTCAAAACTACAAGGAATGAAAAGGAGGGAGTAAGCATAAAAGCTTAGTAAGTTCACATGCAAATAGCAAGTAACACAACTATATAAGCAAACCTAAAACATTATTTGCATAATCATCACCGAGACATTCATATCACATTTTCATTTATCATCTTACCATGTTGTTGTTATATCGAATTTTCAACCCGAGGGTTAAGTACATACCTGTTCAAAGTATCCATTTCACAACACTTACCAATACGTCCCTTTCATCTCGAGTATTCCTCCATTTGAGTAGAATTTTACCCATTGAACACATCGGAATATAATTCGGATACATGGAAAGTTTGCACATAAGTGCCACATATGTAGCCAAGCTACCATGTAACCCGCCCATAAGTGAACTCGGACTCAACTCAACGAGCTCGGGTGTTCGCATTCATAAGTGAACTCGGACTCAACTCAACGAGCTCGGATACCTAGTTACATCTCACGAACTCGGACTCAACTCAACGAGATCGGACATTCGCATCCATAAGTGAACTCGGACTCAACTCAACGAGTTCGGATGCCCAAATATCCTAGTGACATGTCACTTGTATCCTAATCCATTCCTAAGGTTCAACGGGACCATTTTCCCAATCATGTGTCTCAACCATCTCCTACGGATTGTCGATACCGATACTCGGTGGTATTTCACATTTTCCAAGTATATCACATAATTTGACATATTATCAAACAATTATCATGAGTATAATATTTCATAATAATTATCATATCATTTAAATAACATAAAAACATTTAAAATAATAACTATGTTACCAACATTTACATATGAACTTACCTCGTATGTGAAAATGGCTACTTTTACCATTTCATCCACAACTTGGTATTTTCCCCATTTTAGCCCGAATTTCAGTTTTCCTTGCTCTATCACTTAAAATATAGTTTAATTAGGACTCATGTTATTCAAATTGACCCAAAATCATATTTTGGCAAAATTACAGTTTTGCCCCTAAACTTTCACATATTTACACTTTTGCCCTAAAGCTCGTAAATTAAAATTCAGCCTATTTTCTTATGTTTTAGGACATGCTGATCATTTTTCCCTTCTATGGCAACATCAAATTCTCACTCTAACATGTACTTATGACTATTAGGTATTTTTACTGATTAAGCCATTTTACTCGTTTTCACTTAAAACCGAGTAGCACAAGTTGTCTAACATAATTTAAAACCTCATATTCTATCATAAAACACCAAAATACACAAATTTCACCTATGGGTATTTTTCTAAATATAAACCCTAGGTTAAATTATTGCTAGCATAAGCTAAATCGAGCTACCAGGATTCTAAAAACGTAAAGAACTTGAAAAACGGGGCTAGAATAGACTTACAATCGAGCTTGGAAGCTTGAAAAACCCTAGCCATGGTTTCTCCTTGCTGTATTCGGCCATAGGGTTGAAGATGGACACATTTGGGTTTTAAAATTTGTCTTTTAATTCATTTTACCCCTAAATGACCAAAATGCCCTTTTTACTATTCTTTAAATTTTTACCCTTCCAAGCCCATTTTTGTCCAAATTTTTTTAGAAATTGGTAAAATTACTCTTTAAGGACCTCTAATTAATAATCTATTTCAATTTTATGCAAAATGCTTCCAGAACACAAGTTTTGCAATTTATTCAATTTAGTCCCTAATTTCAAATTAAACACTTTATGCATAGAATTTCTTCACGAAATTTTCACACAATCATGCAATCATACCATAGACCTCAAAATAATTATAAAAAAATTATTTCTATCTCAAATTTGTGGTCTCGAAACCACTATTCCGACTAGGCCCAAAACTAGGATATTACAACTCTCCCCCCTTTAGGGATTTTCGTCCCCGAAAATCTTACCGGAAAAGTGGTCTTCACTTTTAATCTCATATTTGGAGCCGAAGAACTTTCACTTAGGCTGTACCTCCAATACATCTCTTTAATTTCTCATATGATCTGAAAGCTTACAGTCTCAACTCTCAACTGCTCTTAAATTTTCAACCCTTCTCAGTTTCCCATGATATCATGACATAAAACCCAGATCTCAACTTGATTTAATGGAGACCGAAATTCCAAGAAATCTAACAATCAAAGAGACTTGAGAGAAGTAATCCACCATACCGATTGAAACTCGTACTTTTATCATTTATGCCTTTACTGTTGTCAAACCTTACACGAAAATTAGAAAAATCCCAATACTGAAATCACCACATTACCCAAATCAAATCAGAAGTATAGTCATACTTGACATGATTATCACGAGCTGAAGAACGCACTTCAAACATGAGTCGTAATTGACAAATTATGGAACAAAGATAACAAGAAAATTGAATAAAGAAATCCAAGATAGAGAAACCCAAAGATAAAAAATCCGAATAAAGAGATCCAGGATAAAGAAACCCAAGATACGATACTATGCCAGAGAATCGAAAACCAAACTCATAGAGAAAATACAGAATACCCTGATAATTCTTCAAAGAAAGAAAGTCCAAAAGAAAACATCATTTAATCCCACTGGAATCAAATATAACAAGAACAATATATCTTCCCATACATATATATATATATCAGATGAAGCATCAAGTAGAAGAAACAGAATCATAATATCATACGTATTCTCTCATCAATTCTTATCAGATGAAATGAAATAGAATACCAGATGAAATAGAGCAATATAAATTATAAAACGATCGGACTACCAATGCTTTCATCCAACACCGAGATTAAAAGACATTCCCATATAACAAGAATTTCTTCAGAAGATCAATAGCCATAGAAATGTTTTTGAGAACGGGTAAACACATAGAACATCTCAAAAGAGACTGCTAAATCTGTCCATCATAACTATCACACTCAGATAGTTCACATTTCAAATATCATTTCCCTAACTAGTTCTGCCATCACAAATTTCATATTAAACCATTCACTAAAGAAGGCCAGTTCTGAATAAATTTCGATTTACACTTTTCTCGACCTTGCACCTGAGTAATTCAATTTACCAAAGAGAATTCGTTCTTTAACTGGGATAGTACATAATTCCAATAATCTTTATATCAATCCGATACTTTACTGGCTCTGACTTTACTTATCAGCTCATTTTCAACCTCTGATCATACTTATAATTATTCTATCACTGAACTCTTTGGGTTCTCAACCGAAAACTTATTCAATACAAATCTCATGAAATTCCATTATAAGTACCACTTCGGTAAGGGGGAGGGGTTGTAGGACTTCTGACTCGACTTTCTTATACATACACATATGACACAACTTCTATCATCACAGCAACATCATCAAAATCATGTCATTCATTCAGGTAATGCAACATTCATGTTGGCTTACACAAATTTTCCTATTGTCCCATTTAGACAATATACTTTTGCATACATTCTATGTTTTCTAGATAGCTTTACTTATCCATTCATTTAATTAAATTAATTCATGCTCATGACATCATATAGGGCCAAACAAACATAGATATTTGCATCACAATCACAACTTTCATTTCGTGCATCATCATGTACATATCATTACAATCATATAATTCAGTCCAACAATTTAACATAGATAAGTTCATTTCATTATAATCCTTTATCTCATAAAAATTATATATCATTAACATTCATCAACATTCAACGTCAAATCAAGACAAGGACATTTTCATTTGTATCGTGATATTATGACCTTTATTCATACCTCTACTATCTATTTATTTCATTCATCTTATCAAGTAAGCCACATACACTACATCATATGAGCATTAAGCAAATATGGATATTTATCACAACATGAACTTTCATCTCACATATTATCACATATGTATCATAAACCTTTATTCATACTTTTCTGAACCGAGACTTATCATAATCATAACTTTACTCAAATACCTTCACATAACATTGAACATGGTCAGCGCAGCTCGGTTGGAGAGTACCCTGTCTAAATAAAACGGTACTTATACGCGTCGGAAGACATCAAACTATCACAGATCAGTGGCAAGTATAGCTAAACTTTTACACATGCTAAATTAGTCCGAGAACCGACTAAACCTGCTCTGAAACCATAAAATGTAACGTCCTCATACCCGAGACCGTCGCCAGAGTCGAGCTTGAGGTATTACTAAACTTAATTCATTACTTAAACAGCTCAAACAACTTATTTTAAAATTTCTAGACAAGCTGGCTAACTGCATCACAGTCGCTTAAAAATTCATATCTTGAGTTTCAAAACTCGAAATTAAGATCCATAAATTTTCCCTAAAACTAGACTCATATATATATCTACTAATTGTTTTATAGAATTTTTTGTCAGACCAATTAGTACAGTTTATTAGTTAAAATATCCCCTGTTTCAGGGTTTGGCTGCTTTGACCTCTGTGAATTACGAATCAGATATCTCCCTGTACAGAGTTCCAATGACTATGCCGTTTGTTTCTAATAAAACTAGACTCAATAAGGAATCTGTAAATATAAAGAATGACTTCTAATTATCTTTGTAAAATTTATGGTGAATTTCCAAAGTCAGAATAGGGGATCCAGAAATCGCTCTGGCCCTGTTTTACAAAAATTTAAACATCTCATAAAATATAACTCATATACCTGTTTTGTTCTATCCATATCAAAATAGACTCATATTTATTCAATTACATATTTTATTCATAATCTAATTATATCTCTACTATTTTTAATGATTTTTAAAACTCACATCACTGCCGCTGTCTAAATTTATTTTATGGTAAATTTTACCTATTTCATGGTTTCCATGGATTAGCTAGCAATTTAGCATACATAACACCAAATATGATCATGATTAGCCATTCCAATGGCTAATCATTACCAAGAATTTCCATACCACTCAATAACCATATCATAAGACCATATACAAAAAATTATTATAATGCTATACATGCCATGCTCGAAATATACAAGCCATTATGCCAAGATGATACACAGATAGTGTGAGCGAGCCTCGACTGCGTTCGATTTTGAGTGGCTTGTCAAAACTACAAGGAATGAAAAGGAGGAGTAAGCATAAAAGCTTAGTAAGTTTACATGCAAATAGCAAGTAACACAACTATATAAGAAAACATTAAACATCATTTGGATAATCATCACCGAGACATTCATATCACATTTTCATTTATCATTTACCATATTGCTGTTATATCGAGTTTTCAACCCGAGGGTTAAGTACATACCTGTTCAAAGTATCCATTTCACAACACTTACCGATACGTCCCTTTCATCTTGAGTATTCCTCCATTTGAGTAGAATTTTACCCATTGAACACATCAGAATATAATTCGGATACATGGAAAGTTTGCACATAAGTGCCACATATGTAGCCAAGCTACCATGTAACCCGCCCATAAGTGAACTCGGACTCAACTTAATGAGCTCGGGCGTTCGCGTCCATAAGTGAACTCGGACTCAAATCAACGAGATGCCTAGTTACATCTCTCGAACTCGGACTCAACTCAACGAGTTCGGACATTCGCATCCATAAGTGAACTCGGACTCAACTCAATGAGTTCGGATGCCCAAATATCCTAGTGACATGTCACTTGTATCCTAATCTATTCCTAAGGTTCAACGGGACCATTTTCCCAATCATGTGTCTCAACCATCTCCTACGGATTGCCGATACCGATACTCGGTAGTATTTCACATTTTCCAAGTATATCACATAATTTGACATATTATCAAACAATTATCACGATTATAATATTTCATAATAATTATCATATCATTTAAATAACATAAAAACATTTAAAATAATAACTATGTTACCAACATTTACATATGAACTTACCTCGTATGCGAATATGGCTACTTTTACCGTTTCATCCACAACTTGGTATTTTCCCCATTTTAGCCCGAATTCAGTTTTCCTTGCTCTATCATTTAAAATATACTCACATTATTCAAATTGACCCAAAATCATATTTTGGCAAAATTACAGTTTTACCCCTAAACTTTCACATATTTACACTTTTGCCCCAAAGCTCGTAAATTAAAATTCAGCCTATTTTCTTATGTTTCATGACATGCTGATCATTTTTCCCTTCTATGGCAACATCAAATTCTCACTCTAACGTGTACTTACGACTATTAGGTATTTTTACCGATTAAGCCCTTTTACTCGTTTTCACTTAAAACCGAGTAGCACAAGTTGTCTAACATAATTTAAAACCTCATATTCTATCATAAAACACCAAAATACACAAATTTCACCTATGGGTATTTTTCCAAATATAAACCCTAGGTTAAATTATTGCTAGCATAAGCTAAATCGAGCTACCAGGATTCCAAAAACGTAAAGAACTTGAAAAACGGGGCTAGAATGGACTTACAATCGAGCTTGGAAGCTTGAAAAACCCTAGCCATGGTTTCTCCTTGCTATATTCGGCCATGGGGATGGACACATTTGGGTTTTAAAATTTGTCTTTTAATTCATTTTACCTCTAAATGACCAAAATGCCCTTTTTACTATTCTTTAAATTTTTACCCTTCCAAGCCTGTTTTTGTCCAAATTTTTTTAGAAATTGGTAAAATTACTATTTAAGGACATCTAATTAATAATCTAATTCAATTTTATGTAAAATGCTTCTAGAACACAAGTTTTGTAATTTATTCAATTTAGTCCCTAATTTCAAATTAAACATTTTATGCGTAGAATTTCTTCACGAAATTTTCACACAATCATGCAATCATATCATAGACCTCAAAATAATTATAAAAAAAATTATTTCTATCTCAGATTCGTGGTCTCGAAACCACTATTCTGACTAGGCCCAAAACTAGGATATTACAGGGTACGAGGCATTACCAGACTTAAACATAACCAATCATATAAAACCGAGTCATAAAATTTCATCCAAATTAAAACTTTTCGTGTTTCATCATAAAGTCCCTAATATGGGTTTTCGAAGCCCAATACATACTTTGAAAGTGGTTTGGGACCAAACCGAGAACATTTGAAAACTTTGAAAAAATTTCTTGAAAAATAGGGGCACACGCCTTGAGCACATGGCTGTGTGACCAGCCGTGTGGATAAAATTTAGGCTATTTACCAAGCCTTTTTCTATCCAAAACATTTACACACTTATACCAAATTTATCAACACTCAACATGGCATTATAATAAACATACAACTTAACCAATAATAGCCAACATCAATGGCCTTATACAAAATGAACTATCAAATAGCATAGGCCAAATCAATTATGACACATAACAAAATAACCCCTATACATGCCATAATTCAAAATATTGCTTTCAAAATACCAAAAGAGTGTTGATAGTGTGGATGGATCTCCGACGATCTCCGTACCCCGAGCTAGCTTGGTGACACTATAAGACAAGAGAAAGAAAAATGAGTAAGCATATAGCTTAGTAAGTTGGTATGTAAATAATAAACAATTTATTAACATGCTTTTACCAATCCTTATAATATGTTCTCAAGATAATACAATCATATTTCACATAGTTTCACTATTCACTCATGTTCATATCAATTTGTCTACGCGAGGCATAGTCATTAAATTATTTATATCTAGAGATATTGAACTCCAAATTAAGATCCACTAATTTTTCCAGAAACTAGACTCGTATATATTCTTACCATAAAATTTTTAAAATTTTTGGTTTAGCCAATAAGTACAATTTATTCTTTAAAGTCACCCCTGTTTTGCTGTCCGACAGTTCCGACCCCTCTTCACTAAAAGTTAATTATTTCCCCATACGGGATTCAGATGATGTTTCCATTTGTTTTTTTTTGAAAATAGACTCATTAAGAATTTTAAGAATATAAATTATAACCCATAGTTATTTTTGTAAAATATTTAATGATTTTCCCAAATCAGAATAGGGTATTCCAAAATCATTCTGACTCTGTCTCACAAAAATTCAAATATCTCATAATATGAAATTCTTTTGCTTCACCGTTTGCTTTATATGAAAATAGACTAAACAATATTTAATTGCATATCTTATTCGCCCTCTAATTTTATTTCCACCATATTTGGTGATTTTTCAAAGTCACACAACTGCTACTGTCCAAAACTGTTTTATTACTACATTTCACTCTTTCATGTTTTCTTTGTAGTAACTTTCATTGTAACGTTTACTCCATATCAATCTTACCAAAGTTCGATCACATATCAAGCACGTTGCTCATAAGTTTACACACACATACCTGTACTTCTTCATCACATAGTCATATTCAACTATACCTAGTCATTTCCCGTTGAACACATCGGAATAATAATGGATACCTGGTGGCCTGCACATAGCACCACCCTTGTAGTCAAAGCTACCTCCTTCACAAAGTGGCCTTCACATTGTACCACACTTGTGACCAAAGCTATCTTTCTTCACAAAGTGGCCTTCACATAGTACCACACTTGTGACCAACCTATCTCTTCTCAAAGTGGCCTACACATAGTACCACACTTGAGTCACTAGTGACATATCAATTGTATCTTATTCCGTTGTAACACCCTTCGCCCGTATCCCTCACCGGAACAAGGTTCGAGGTGCTACCAGATTTAAACTCAACCATTTATATAAAACCAGGCTGTAAAAATTTTTGATCAATTTTAAACTTTTCATACACGCGTATATTATCCTATAATCGGGCTTACAAGGCCCCAAAACATTCATGAGGCATTATTAAATATTTACCAATATCTTAGTCTTGTATCATTTACTTATTCAACAATGAATCACAATTCAAATTCTAAATATACATGCTATAAACCACATCACAGGAGATAATAACATACAAGCATATGAATAATCAAACTACCTTAATAACAAGCCAAAGTCTTTGGCTTAATCATAATATTACATACTCAACTTTACAACCCTATACATAACATAGACTAGAAACACTAAGATATACTTACACCGATAGCATAGACTCGACAATGTGATAATATCTCTGACGGCCTCCAACCCGAGCTAACCCGGCAACCCTAGGGCATATGGGAAAGAAAAGGGGAGTAAGCTTTACGCTTAGTAAGTTCATAAGAAAACAATAAGCAACTCATTAACAAGTTTTATCAATGTTTACAACATAATCACAAATTCACTACAAAATGTCTTCCTGAGCAACAGTCACTAAATTATTTATAACTAGAGCTATGAAACTCCAAATCAATTGCCGTTAATTTTCCCTAACAATAGACTCATATATCTTCGATCCATAAAATTTTCAGAAATTTTGGTTTGGCCAATCAATACTAGATGTTTCTTAAAGTTTCCCCTGTTTCATTGTTTGACTAATCTGACCACTCTTCACTACGAATCAAATTTCTCATTGTACGGAATTCAAAATATGTTCTAGTTGATTTAATTTGAAACTAGAATCATTAAGGAGTCTAAGAATATAAACTTTATCTTATAACCATTTTTGTACAAATTATAATGATTTTCTAAAAACAAAATAGGGGACCCTGAAGTCATTTGACTCTGTCCCACGCCACTTCAAATATCTCATTATCAGAAATTCTTTTGCTTCCACGGTTTCTTTTATAAGATACTAGACTCATTAAGCTTTAATTATATAATTTATTCAGTTTCTAACTCAACTCCCACAATTTATGGTGATTTTCCAAAATCACGTTACTGCTGCTGTCCCAAGCAAATTTATTACAAATTTACTCTTTCACACATTCTTTGCATTCATTTTATTTAATCATGTATATCACCAATCAATTTCATCACAAATCTATAATTTCACTTAAGCATAATCTCTATGCAATACATCATGCTCAATGATTCACACATAACCGTTCAAATTAGCAATTATAAGATGGTTCCGCACATAGCCCACCCTTGTCGATAATTTACGATGGTTTTACCCTTACTCACATATATGACATAGGCATTTAAATACTTCAGTGTCAACTTTAATTCAACCGAATTCAACCATTGTACCATTTCATAGCCACAGTTTCTTTCGTCATTCATATCTAAATGGTATTTCACATAATTCATATAACCTTTCACCATGACCGAATACACACATACATATATGACATCTTCACCTATGTTTCTCATTTCACATTCATGATTCAATTTCAATCGATCTAACATGTATAAGTATAAATCACATACCTGGCCAACTTAATGTATTGAACGAATTCAATTGCCGATTTAACACAAGGTCTCATAGTCTTAGACTTTTATCAAATCACCAGCATTTAGCCTGCTAGGTTTTAAACCTGAATTCATCACCGGCACGAAACCTGCTAGACTTTAAGTCTGAACTCATTCATCGGCATTTCGCCTACTAGGTTGAAGCCTGATATCATTTCACCGACATTATAGCCTGCTAGGCCCGAAGCCTAATATTATCTCACTGGCATTATAGCCTGCTAGGCCCGAAGCCCGATAATATTATTCACCAGCTTAAAGCTTGCCAGGCCGAGGCCCAAATATCACATTTCGATAAACAATTCACCTATTCTTTCATATTTTCATAACTTATACTTCAATTACGTATAACTGAAACACATATCTATGAACAAAGATTTTCATCCTTTCAACCACTTAGGGTTTAATTTCCACAATTGAAACACATATCTTAGTACATCATTTAATAGTATCAAAGTCGACTAGATATGCTAGTCACATACGGCTCATAACTTTAATTTAATATTTATTCAACACAAAGAACATATGTATATATATTTATATATACAATCAAACATCTTCTTAATTATGATTATTCAACTCTTAAGCATATAACATGATCAAACACAAACACTTAAGAACTTACCTTGGATTTTATTGAATAACTACGGATTGACTAATAGACTAGTTTCGCTTTCCCTTTATCCAAAATTGGCTCCTTATGCTCTTGAGCTTGATTAACAAATTCAACTTATCACATCTCTATTATTTAAAACCACATTCGGTAATTTATAAAATACTATAATTATCACATCTCATTCATCCAAAATCACATTCGGCACATAAAAAAAAACATTGATAAGTCTCAAAACACAAACAACACTTATCAAAGTCATGTAATTTACACACTTCACATGGCACTACTACATTCATTAACCTTACTTTCATACAGCCACTCTTCTTTGACCGAATGCTCCCACACTTATATAAATATACTCTTAGACCGTAATATAACATCAATTGCACATGCTGTTCATATAGCCGAATATCACTTAACTAATTAATTAAAAATCTTTTAATACTTAATTCCACAAGTCCATTCGGAATTAGCTCATCCAACTCACATTTTTCATTGACAACCTCTATAACTACAATTTATTCACATCCTTATTCATGCTACATTCGGCCATTTTAAATAAAATATATATAAATAATTACACAATGATCACTTTAGTCGATTATAAATTCTCAATTAAATCACATATAACATTTACAAGCTCAAACTCATCCTTTACCTCATTTCTCTCTTTAATTCATATTCGACAATCTTTCTAACCGCTTAAATGATTATAGCACAAGGACATTTTCAATTCAATCAAAGACGATCTCACATTTACAATTTACAAATGGTAATTTCATTCTATTTATCTCAATTTACTAACAAACCCAACCTTGCATGGATTTAAGAACATTCGGCCATTATTTAACAACAATTGATTCACATCATAATTCATGTTCATATTCGGTCATCTATACCCATACTAACCATATAACTATTAAATTCCAAATTTAAACACAAGTATAACATTTTAACACAATGGCCGAACACTTCATGAAGTTACCAAGACTCATCATTTGCTATTTCACACACACTCACATCCAATCCTTTTTATTAAACACTCAAAATCAACCATCTTCATACCTCATCACAAAAACATCAAAACGCCAACCAAGAAATACAACATCCATGGCCGAATATCATCTCCATCAAATAGAAAAATTTGAACCATGGGCTAGGTAGAATTCAAACTAACAACTTAAAATATACATGAATTTCAAAGAATAATATCAAACATACCTCAATCTAGTTACAAGCATGGCCGAACTTCTTAGAAACTTTTCCTTTTCTCTTTTACTTGGTTTTTCGGCTAAGGAAGAACAAATATGAACAAACTTTGTTCTTTTCACCCCTTTTTGTTTTATTAATTCTTATTTCATATTATAAAACATTTAATAATTATATTTCTTATATATATAAAATGCATATATTACAAATCATCATCATCATAGCCGGCCACTAACTTTAAATTGGACAATTTAACATGCAAGTCCTCCCTTTTAATAAGCCATGCATTGTTCGGTCACCTCATTTCTTCCTAACACATTCTTCAAGTTTATCACATAAGTCTTTTTTCATAATTTCACATTCAAATGACAAAATTTAGACATGATACTTTCACACATGATACTTCACATATAATAAACATAGAAAACAGCATTTAAATAATTTTGTGACTCAGTTTTGTGGTCCCGAAACCACTTCCTGACTAGGGTCAAGTTAGAGCTGTCACATCTGTTCCTAATGTTCAACCGAGAAATTTTTCACTTTTCGATACTTGTCAATTTCGTTCAATATTCAGCCACATTTCATAAAACATAATAAAATGTGATAACATAAGTAAAAAAGATGCATTATTTACATACAGACTTACCTCAGTGCAAAATATGACGAATTTGTAATTTAGTCCATAACTTTTTCTTTTCCCCATCAAGATCAATTCCTCGTCTTTCTTGATAATCGACCTTGGAAGCTTGAAAAACCCTAGCTATGTCTTCCTCATATGAAATTCAACCAAGGGGTTGAAGATGGACAAAAATTGGCTTTTAATTTTGTTTTTAATTCATTTTAATAACTAAATGACCAAAATGCCCTTAATGAAAAACTTTGGAAACATGCCTAACCATGTCCATTTTTATCCACCAACTTAAATAATGGTCTAATTACCAAATAAGGGCCTCAAATTTAAAATTTCATAACAATTGGACACCTCTAGCATGTAGAACTCAACTTTTGTATTTTTTACAATTTAGTCCTTTTGACTAAATTAAGTGCCCAAACGTCAAAATTTTTGAACGAAATTTTTACAAAACAATTCAATAAACTTTTAGACCATAAAAAATAATAAAAATAAACTTAACTATGTCAGATTTGTGGTCCCGAAACTACTGTTTCGATTAGACCCAAAATCAGGCTGTTACAACTCTCCCCCTTTTAGGGATTTTCGTCCCCGAAAATCTTACCAGAAAAGAGATAAAGTATCATTCTCATAGTTTTCTCTGCCACATCGAAGAATCTTATTCGAGGGCAATACTTTCAAAAACACTCTGTCATAGGATCTAATATATAAAATCTTAAACTTTCAAATTTGTATATCACTTATGTCAGTCTGAAGTAGCTTCCAACTTTCATGAATCACTTTCACTAATTTCCCAGAATCACAAATCAATTTAACTTCGTATATCTCTTTCCAATAACTTTTGAACTTTAGCACATAGTGCCAGAACATATCGTCAAAGATCTAAATTACTCTCTCAAGAAAACATATACTCAGCTGATCTGTCAAATAAGGACTCAGTACATACTGGAAAAATCATGCGGATTTTGTCAAACAATCAATCACAATTCAAATAACATCTTCCTTTTCAAAAATAAAAGAAATCCCGATACGAAATCTATAGTAACTCTATCTCATTATCACTCTCGTACAATCACTGACTGTATTAGTCCTGGATATACTTGATTTTTGACTTTTATCTATTAACATATTGTCATCTAAATACGGAACCAAAAATATCATGTAACATACGCAATCACTAGCACATCTACTTTATATAACTGCACATTTTATTACTCTTGGATGAACAGACGTGTTACTACTGAGCCTCGTACAAAAACTTCTGCATAAGTTCTAGATTCATCAATACGCAAATTCTATCTCGAAATAACAATAATAACAGGAATCATGTCCGACCTGAAATTCAACATCAGAAGTAAACTCACTCTAAACTCATTTAGATTACCATTCACTATCACATTTCTGAGCTTCTCAAACTCGTAGAGAAAACATCGCTTTAGTTTTTAATTTAACTGAATCGGATCGTCACCAAATAAGGTCCTTATTAAATGAAAGGTCCTTTGCTATGATTTATTAAATGAAAGGTCCTTATGTTGTCATTAGACCATTGATAGTGGAAATTGACATAGATGGCCATCCATTATGAGATTTTATATGTTTATTACTAAGGCTAATAAGGTAAATTACTTATTAAGTTATTATTAAATAAAACAAAAGATAAAATTTGATGTTCATCTTCATCTTGCTGCCGACTTTTGAAGAAAAGAAAAGCTTTCATTTAGGGTTTCATTCGACTATGCTATGTTTGTCAATTAAGGTATGATTTTTGTCCTGTTTTTGATAATTTCTATGTTTTTGTAATTGTTGCAGCTCAATCTAGCTAGCCCGTGCCTTAATTTTTGAATTTGTTAAAGATTTCATGAAGAGCCATTATTGAATGCTTAAGCTTTTAAATGTTTGAAGATGAAATATGAACTTTTGATGATAGATTTACGTGTTTTGTAAAGTGATTTTTGACAAAAATGTCAAAAATGGATTTATTTGTGAAAATGTAAAATGAAGTGTTTAAAAGTGTGAATAAATGAAATTTTTGGGTTGCTAGAGGTCTCTATGAAATTCAGCTAAGCTAAGGTTTAAAGAAATTATGTGAATTTTATGTATTTGTGAAATAGGGACTAAATTGAATAAATGTGAAAGTTTAGGGGCTAATGTGTAAAAATGCCCCAATGTGTATTTTTGGACTAAATTGAATGAGTAAGTGATTAAATGGGTTAATTTTGAATACATATAGATCAAGAAAGAAAGAATCCAAAATTAGATCGGCGGAAAGGCAAGCTTATCGAGTAATTTACTCATTTCGCCATATTAATACCCGAGGTAAGTTCGTACGTGGTAATTTCATTATAAATGCATGTTAAATGCTTTGATATTGCATAAAATATGATTAGAAGATTACATATATTGTTTGAATTGTGGATACAACTCTACGGATGTATTCGATGATGAAATCGACAAGTGAAACTTCCCGATTGAACCTTAGGAATAGTTTAGGATGCTAGTGACATGTCATTAGGCTATTATGTTGGCTTCGGGCCATGATATCGGCACTTCAAGTGTGAATGATACCTTGATTTGGCTACGGGGCATGGTATAGGTATTCAGAGAGGAGTTACCTTGATTTGGCTACGAACCATGGTATACGTACTCTGAGATAAGTTACCTTAATTTGGCTACGGGCCATGGTATAGGTACTTATCGATTGTGATCCTTGAGTATCCAACTTCTATTCTGAATGGTTCAACGGGTAAAAGAATGGCGTGGTTGAGAAAGAGGTTAGTATAAGGTGATACAGGTACTTACGAAACCTACTCGAGTATTACATTGAGAAAGTTCAATGAGATGGTATTTAATCATTTTTTGAGACATGAGAAAGGTTTGTGTTAATGTGATGTTGATTTGGTAATTTGTGAATGCTTACTGTATGTTATTTGTTTATGTTTTATAGAGAATTAAAGGTAGCTCGAATCTGGGAGTCATCGGGAACCTCATCGCACTATCAAACACCTAAGTTGGTACTTTTGAGTTGTGTATATATAGTATATGGCATGTATAGTCTATTTATGGTGTTTTCGTTGTGAATATAGCCATGAGACTTGGCTTGTAAGTGTATGAGTTATGTTTGATAAATGACGTGTATTGATTGGTAATACTTCATAACCCTATTCTGATAGTGAATATAGGTGAGGGGTGTTACAACAAGGTAGTTTCATGACTTTGTATGTTAAGGAAATGCAGATCTATGAGTACACTTGAAGAAATAAAGATTAGTGATATGTTTGAGTTAAAGTAGAGGTAAAAGGTTAGCTGAATGAGTTCTAAAAAAGTGTCTGTATTTGATAAGGTGAGGAAGTCATCGTATCTGGTTGAATGAAAGATTTGGAACTCAACCTGTTGTTGTCACAAGGAAGGATTAGATCTGAAGTTCATTAGCCTTCTAGGTTATGAGGTGAGTCACTAAGCTGACTCTTGCAAATGTATTATGCATGTTAGAACCTTTTGTGAAATTAAGCTAAAAATGCATGATGTGATGATTCTGTGAAAAATGTATGTCTGATGAACTTGCATGAATGATTTGTATGGAATATGGATATAATCTCTGACGTCAATGGTTAATATGTCTAAATGAGTAAAGTGTCTATATGTGTTTTAAAGATATGAACAAGTCAGAGGTGAATGAGTCTATCACGTATGAGTCTGCATGAAGTGTCTGTATCTATCTCCAGAGTCGTCTAAAAGGGTCCGTAGGTCTAAAAACACAAATCTCTGAGAGGAAAAGTCCATGACACTCTAAAGACCACATAGTGCAAGACCATGGCTGGGCTATGGCATCATATGGAAAATATTTAAAGAACGGTTGGGTAAGTACCAGGCAATGTGGGGCAAACCTCACGACGGTGAGTTTAGGCAAATCCCTATCATCAAAAACACCAAATTTCGTAAAAGTTTACCTTTGTGGCTATTTCTGTTAAGGAAATGCCCTTGTGGTTATCTGTGTTAAAAAGAAGCCCTTGTGACAATCTCTATTAAAAGGATGCCTTTGTGATGAGACTCTGAAAGGAAAACCTATGTGGCTATCTTTAGAAAGGAACGCCTTCGTCACAGAATTTGAAAAATGACTATCGTAATGACCATCTGAAGATAATGCCTTTGGGCAAACCCCGTATAGTTATAAAGAATTAAGCTAATGTATGCCAGAGTACGTGGCAAGACAAGGTTGTGTGTTGAAAAGAGTGTACTGAAGTATGAAAAAATATATTAAGTATGATAATAAGGTAAGATTTAGGAAAGGATATAGATAGCAAAGAGATGTTAAGTATAGTGCACTCAAGAAAGGGGAAGATGGTTGTGAAGAAAGAGAGATGGTAGCCTTAGTACTGTACCAACCAAAGAAGGAATAAAGGTCAATAAATACCCTAAGGATGTGCAAAATAACATATGCAACATAGAATGAATGAAAAATGTATTCTAAAGTTTAGCTCACTAACTTCTTACAAACTTAATATACTTGTTTTTTTTTTTTTTAGGTTTGTAAAGGAATATGCATCAAGAGATGATGTTAGGATGACACTAAGAGAGAGGCACGTCGGACTGTTATGCATAAAGAGGAAGGCAAATGGCATATTCGAGTCTGCGTATAAGTTATTTAAGTAATAATACCATATGTACTCAGCAACATAAGGGATAGAATAAAACTCTATAGAATTTTATTATTCTGAAATATAAATAAAGTCAAACAATGTAAGCCATAAGAGATTCTATTACACTCATAGATAGATGTTCACATCAACGAATGAGAAAGAAAAATTTTAAGTTACACCTGTAAGAAAGACGTGACACCCGATATTCGGATCCGATAGATTCGATCGAGGGCATTACATTACGGAAAATGAATCTATGATTAAATATATTTAATTTCCATATTAAATGGATTCATAATGACTAATTAATTTAATTTCATTTTCAAAATTTATTTATTTATTTATAAGTAATTAAATAATAATTTGAAAACCATAAATTAATTCTCAAGTCATTTCTATACTTAGAGAGAAAACACATTTGTTTGTGACTGCAACTTATTTCTCCAACTTCGTCATTTCTATTCATTTTTGTTCATTTGGTTCTACATGCAATTCATTTCTGGTTTCAACAAGCTAGCGGATGGACTGACTGGACATATATAATTAGTGCTAATTTAATTTATAATTAAGCTCCAGTATTTCACCTATTAATTATAAACTTATTTAGTTACAAAGTCATTCCACTACAGTATCATGACTGAGATATCCCTAATTACATACCATTACTAAAGCTACTTAATCAGCTCTTGTCCAACAACCTTGTCATTAGTGTGTTACCCTCATGGTAAAATCTGACACAAGGAAACGCTTGGCCTAGTGGCAAAAGGCGTTGGTAGCAAGCAGGAAGTCTAGGGTTCAAGTCCTGGCCTTGGCAAAAAATTTTGTCGCGCATATGATTAGTAGGGAAGCTACCGTTTAGGCCTCTTTTAATTTTTTATTTTTAATTTGGGGTTTTTAGTTTATTACATTTTCTATCTATTAAAAATAGATCACGATTTTCCAAAACGATAACTGTTTTCAAAACACTACATTTTCGTAACACTTTTGGAAATGCTTCCGCAACCTAAAAAGAATTTCAGGAATAATAATAAGTTTTCAATGTACTACGTTTTAAACAAGAAGAGTTTTTAATGAAAACATGGTTTTCGAAAAACACTTCAATGTGACACGCCAGATTCGGCCATAAGGTCCAGACCGGGTTTGGGGTGTTACAGTCATGCTACATGATCGTGTGTCCCCTGGAGAATAATTAGAAATTCAAGTCAGTCTTGAGCACGACCTAGACACACGAGCGTGTTTGGTGGCCGTGTGAGTCACATAGCCTTAGCACATGGGCGTGTGTGGCCATTTTGAAGGGTACATGGAACAGACACACGGGCGTACGGTTAGCCGTGTGACCCAAGTCAGTAACCTCCCAAGTTTTCCCACAGCCATGGCACATAGGTGCGTCTTCGGCCGTGTGGTGCAAGTCAGTATATAAGCCCTGTTTTCACACGGCCTGTAACACGGGTGTGTCTGGTGACCGTGTGAGGCATACGACCTGGTCACACGGGTGTGTGACCATTTAATGTTTGAAAATTTTTTAAGTTTCCCAAAGTTTACATATGTTATCAGTTTAGTCCCGAACCACTTCTAAGCATGTTTTAAGGTCTCGTAGAACCTTATAAGGGATGATATGATTGAGATGAATGGATTTGATTATGATTGCATAAATGTATGTGAATAAGGTGTGTTATCAAGTAATGCCTCGTAACTCTATTCTAGTGACGGATATGGTTTAGGGGTGTTACAAAACCTTTTTAGGCTGTTAGTGTTGCGGTGCGAAAATTTCCAAGGGAGTAATCCAAGTAGATTTAGCACTTGAGTAGATCATTTATAGCTGTTATTTTACACATTGGAAATAAGGAAATGTAATAAAAAAATTTTGTTGTTTATTTTTATGATGTTTAGATTTTTGCTCGTTATTATTGCTCGTAAAAATTATAGACGTTTCATATTAGTTCATTGGGTTGTTTAGCTTGAATTATTGATGTTGGATGAAACTGAAAATTTTGATACCCTTAACGCTAAATTTTGATGTTATAAATGCATGATGTTTTGGGATATGTATGGTTGTGTTAAATGCCTTGTTCAGGTGTTATTTTTGTTGTCTGATGTAGAGGTATCGATAATTGGGTATTAGTATCGATACCTCCATGATAATTCGAATGTGCAGGAAGTTACTAGCTCATTTTGGTATCGATGCCATTTCTTGAATATCGACACTTGGGATAAAAATATCGATACGTTTTGGGTTTGTATCAATAATTTTTAAGCTTTAATTTTTTCAAGAATACAAAATGCTTAGCTTTAATTGTGAGAAATATCGATACCATTGAATTAGTATCGATACATACGTCATCTTTTGGTAATTTTTGTTAAGTTGTTTTCAAGCATGCTTATATCTTATCTCAAGCTTGTTTAATATATGTTTAGAACAATTTAATGTCACCAAGGGAATTCTTGGCTTGGAATCTTTATAATTGTTCAAACTTGATCACATTTGCATGCTAATGAATAGTTATGTAATGTGTGATGTTGTGACGGTGTTGTAGCATCTTATTACTCAGACTCGACAACCGGGTCGAGTATAGGGTGATACGTTTGATGGTATCAAAGCCTAGTTTATCTATCATTCAAACCTAAGTTGTTGAGTTATGGACTGGGGTTACGAAACCCATGTGTCTAAATTTCTCTGAATGCTTGATTGGATTGAAATATCTTTGTTTGAATACATGAGTTTGTAAGAAATTGAGGTAGGAATAGGAACACATTGCCTTGATTTTGAAGTTTTCTTGTAGGAACGTGACTTGGATCGTTTCCTCGCCACTCACACCTTTCCTTGTTTGTGTATGTTATATTATTAGATTCAATATGCCTCAAAGACATGAGAATGTGAAGGCAAACTCTCAAGAGGATGGTACATCCTCTGTACCTCTTGTGTCATCGTGTTGAGTGAACATACCTGATGAAGGTGTTGGCCCTCCGATGGAAGCTATGATTGGAGCACTTTAGAGCACTTCTAGTGCTAACCTAGCTTGTAACAGCCCGGTTTTAGGTATCACAATAGTAGTTTCGAAACCACAAATCTAAGGTCGTAAAATTATTTTAATATTATTTTTGGTGTTTACAGCAAGTTATTTGATATGTGTGAAAATTTCGTGATTTAATTTTATTGATTGGTTGTTTAATTTGATAAAATGACTTAATCACGTAAAATGTAAAAGTAGCATGCGATAAGTTAAAATGCCTATTTGCTTTGATTAATTAAACATGAGGTCCTTATGTTGTGATTTGACCATTGAATATTTGAGTGGACAAAGATGGACAACCATTATGTGTTTTGTTATTTAATTTTTAAGGTTAATAAGGTAATTATGTTAATAAGCTTAATACAATAAAACAAAACATAAAAAATTAGTCCATTATCATCTTTATCACCGAAATTGAAGAAGAAAGAAAATCATCCATGGCTATTTAGGGTTCAGCTACTATACAGCTCAATTATAAGTTCATTTTTGTTCGGTTTTTGATTACTTTTATGTTTTTGAGATCATTGCTTCGTATTCTAGCTAGCCCATACTTTAATTTTCGGATTTGATGATGAATTTGTGATTTTCCATTGTTGATAGCTTGATGTTTTATTGTTTGATGATAAAAAATAAATAGTTGTTGTTAGATTATCCTAGTTTATTAAGTGATTTTTTGATAAAAATGCTTATTAAGGATTAAATTGTAAAATTTGTAAATTGAGGGGTCAAAATGTGAAATAAATGAAATTAATGTGCTGCTAGGGACCTAGGGAGAATTCGGCCTAACACGAGTTTATTAAAATTTTGTGTATTTTTTGTTGTTTTAAAATAGGGACTAAATTGAAAAAAGGTGAAACAATAGGGGCTAAAGTGTAAAATGTCCCTTTATGTGTTTTGGATGAAAATATAATGAAGATATAATTAAATAAGTTAAATTTGTATTAATTTAGATCAAGAAAGGAGGAAATCAAATTTGGATCGGGGGAAGTCGAAAGTTCTTGAATAGTCGTTTCGGTTCGTTCCTACCATACGAGGTAAGTTCATAAGTAAATAAATGTTGTTAAATTCGAATGTATATGAATTATATGAGCAAGCTGAATTTTGTTTTGTTAGGTAATGCCCCGTAACCCTAACTCGGCGATGGATACGGGTTAAGGGTATTAAATTTGATTGGTATCAGAGCTACGGTTTAGTCAGTTCTAGGACTAACGTAGGATGTGTGAGTCTAGCTATACATGCCATATTTGTAAACTGCGATAGTGTGATGATTCCTGACAATTAGAATGTGTTTTTGTATAGTAAATGGATCCCAATCGAGCTGTAGTTGATGACATGGAAAGTATTACACTCGCTCCCGCTCAAGGGGCAGTGCAATCTGATTCTAGACTTGTTACGAGTAGCCACGAAGGAGAGGCTAAACAAGCCTTCTTCCAGATGATGAATGAATGGTTCATACAGTATATCCAGTCAAATCCGAATGCTCAACAACCTCCACCCCCGTCTAATCCTCCACAAGTCCCTATCATGCCACAACTGTGAATCCGATTCAATTGAGTAAGCCTCCGGTTGATAAAATTAGAAAATATAGGGCTGAAGAGTTTCGTGGTACTACTGATGATGATGCTAAGAGAGTTGAATTCTGGCTTGAGAGTACAATACAAGTGTTTGATGAAATGTCATGTATTCCTGAAGAATGCCTTAAATGTGTTGTTTCACTTTTGAGAGATACTATCTGTGGTTTCGAAAGAACGAGTCACTTGGGAGTTCTTTCAAACAAAGTTTTGAAAGAAGTACATCAGTCAGAGATTCATAGATCAAAAAATGCAAAGAGTTTCTTGAGTTGAAATAGGGTCATATGTCTGTTATGAAATACGAACTAGAATTTGTGAGCTTAAGTGAATATACACGAGAATGTGTTTCGACTGAATCTATAATGTGTAAAAGATTTGAAGATGGTTTGAATGAAGACATTAAGTTGTTAGTTGGGATTCTGGAAATAAAAGAGTTTGTGATACTCGTAGAGCAAGCATGTAAAGCTGAAGAACTCGGGAAAGAGAAAAGAAAAGCTAATTTTGAAGTTAGAGATTCCTGAAAAAGATCATCGAGTAAGTCATTTCAGATGGCATCAAAGAAGTTTTGAGATGATTTTAGCCATTCAAAGACTACTGTGGGCTACTCTAGACGAGATCGAGACAGACTACCTGTGAGTTCAAAAGCTACCTCTATAGCTAGTGTTGGCAACATCAGACCAATCAACCTGAGTGCAAACATTGTGGTAAACGACATCCCAGCAATTGTAGATTGAATGATCGAGCTTGTTTCAAATGTGGATCATTAGATCATTTCCTCCGTGAATATCCTAAGTTGGTCAAGAAAGGTACAGTATAGAATACGAGGCCGAGTTATACTAAAGCTAGAGGTAGACTACCCAGAAATACGAGTAATGTGAGTGGTAGCTAGAGAATGACTAAAGACACAGCTGTTAGATCTGAAGCACGCGAAGCTGCCAGAGCTTATTCCATTCACGCTCGTGAAGAAGCTTCTTCTCCTGATGTTATTACCAGTACTTTCACTCTCTGTGATACTACTGTAATTGTATTGATAGATCCAAGATCGAATCATTCTTATGTATGTGAAACTTTAGTATCTAGTAAGACTTTGCCTGTAGAGTTTACTGAATTTGTGATTAGAGTATCAAACCCCTTAGAAAGATGTGTCTTGGTTGATAAAGTATGCAAGAACTGTCCTTTGATTATTCGAGATTCCTATTTTCTGGCCGATCTGATGTTGATACCATTCGACGAATTTGATATAATTCTAGGTATGGATTGGTTAACATTGCATGATGCGATAGTGAACTACAAATGAAAGACAATAGATCTGATATATTAGAATGATGAGATAATTCAGATTGAGTCTAATGATTTGAATGGGTTGCCGCCAGTGATTTCTTCGATGTTAGCTCAGAAATATGTGAGAAAGGGTTGTGAAGCTTACTTTGCTTATGCGCTCGACTCTAAAGTGACCAAAAAGAAGATTGAATCAATACCAGTTGTGTGTGAATATCCAGATGTGTTTCCCAAAGAGTTACCGGGTTTACCACTGATCAGGGAAGTTGAATTTGGTATTGAGTTAGTGCCAGGAACAACTTTGATATCGATAACTCCGTATAGAATGGCACCGACTGAATTAAAAGAGTTGAAAGCCCAGGCGCAAGAGTTGACTGATGGAGGTTTTGCACGATCGAGCTATTCTCCCTAGGGTGCACCGATTTTGTTTGTGAAAAAGAAAGATGGAACTATGGGAATGTGCATCGACTATCAACAGCTCAATAAAGTGACTATCAAGAATAAATACCCTCTGCCACGAATAGACGATTTGTTTGATCAGTTGAAAGGGGCTAAAGTGTTTTCAAAGATAGATTTGAGATTAGGTTACTATCAGTTGCGAGTTAAAGACTCTGATGTGTCGAAAACTGCTTTTCAAATGAGGTACGGACATTATCAGTTTTTAGTTATTCCTTTTGGACTAACGAATGCACCTGCTATTTTTATGGACTTAATGAATCGGATCGTTAGACCGTATTTGGATAAATTTTTTGTTGTATTTATTGATGACATCTTGATTTATTCTCGTGAGCTAAACATCTGATAATAGTGCTACAAACTTTGCGTGATATGCAGTTGTTTGCGAAGTTCAGTAAATGTGAATTTTGGTTGTACGAAGTTGGTTTTTTGGGGCATATTGTGTCAGCATCAGGTATTTGAGTGGATCCGAGCAAGATTTCAGCAATATTAGATTGAAAGCCTCCGAGAAATGTATCTGAAGCTTGAAGCTTTTTAGGACTCCCCGGTTATTAAAGACAATTTGTAAAATGTTTCTCTATGATTGCAAACCCAATGATGAGATTCCTTCAGAAAAATGTTAAGTTTGAGTGGTCCAATAAGTGCTAGAAAAGTTTTGATCAGCTGAAAGCCTTATTGACTGAAGCTCCAGTGTTAGTTCAGTCAGAATCGGGTAAAGAATTCGTAATCTGTAATAATGCATCGTTGAATGGACTGGGATGTGTTTTGATGCAGGAAGGCAAAGTCATAGCTTATGCCTCGAGACAATTAAAGCTGCATGAAAAGAATTAACCGACGCATGATTCGGAGTTAGCAACTATCGGGTTAGCGTTGAAGATTTGGTGCCACTATCTGTTCGGTGAGAAATGTCATATTTATTCTAATAAAAAAAGCTTAAAATATTTGATGACACAGAAAGATTTGAATTTACGATAGCGGAGATGGTTGGAATTGTTGAAAGATTACGAGCTAGTGATTGACTACCATCTGGGTAAGGTTAATGCTGTGGCTGATGCTTTAAGTCGGAAATCTTTGTTTGCACTACTTGTGATGAATACTCAGATGACTCTATTTGATGACGACTCAATTGTAGTTGAGTTGAAAGTGAGACAGCAGATTTACGAAGCTCAAAAAATTGATAATGAATTGTTAGCAAAACGGGCTCAATGTGATTCGAACTCTGATTCAGAATTTTGAGGTGATGCTGATAATTGTTTAAGATTCAGAGGCGGAATATTTATTCTTAGAAACTCAGAGTTGATTCGGATGATTTTAAATGAAGCACATAGTAGTCGTTTGTCTATTCATCCGGAAAGCAGGAAAATGTATAATGATCTGAAACAACTTTACTGGTGGTCTGGTATGAAGCGAGATATCTCTGAATTTATTTCAAAAGGTTTAATCTGTCAATAAGTTAAAGCTGAGCATCAAGTACCTTCTGGGTTACTTCAGCCGATTATGATTCCCGAGTGGAAATGGGACAGAATCACGATGGATTTTGTATCAGGTTTGCCTCTGTCTCCGAGTAAGAAAGATGCAGTTTGGGTAGTGGTTGATAGACTGACAAAGTCAACTTATTTTATTCTGGTACGAACAGACTACTCACTTGATAACTTAGCTGATTTGTATATCACTGAGGTTGTGAGATTGCACGGAGTACCTATTTCTATTGTTTTTGTAACACCCTTAACTCGTATTTGTCGCTGGAATAGAGTCATAAGGCATTACAGAAATAAATATAATCCCATCAATTAAATACATAAGTATATAATTATTCATTCGGTCAAGTCATAAGAGTTAACTCTAATCATTTGCATAAATTAATATAACTTTTAAATTTAGTCATTTTAATATCATATGAAAAAAAAAAATAAATAGGTAAGCATTCACAAGTAACAGTATAATATATATAACTTGCACCACCAATTTCCTGTCTGTGACATCATCATGAAGTTTGTTCCTATCCCATATGATCTACAGTTTATTTCTATTTGAAACAATTACAAGGTTATAAACCAACTCACTTCATTTCTTGGTTTTATCGGTTAATACATGTAAATTATTATACACGTTCTCAACTTGCACTTAGTTAGTATATTTATTTAGCCACATAACAGGGTAAGTAAATCCACAGGTGTAGACACCTTGCACGTATTCAAGACACATAGTAACATACAAAATTAAACAAATACAAAGGTCAAGTGCGCATGTCTTAATGTAAATACCATAATTCATATTAACTTAGTGACATACATAAAAATCTATATGACCGAATGTACATGTATTCACGATAAATGTATATATTATGACTGCATCCTTAATATAAGCTTAATATAAAATTTACCATTTATATTCAGCCAAATCAATACATATGCATACATGATATACACTTACTCATATACCAAAGACTTACTTAACCTTAATGAAACAAAACACATTGTTTAGTCATTAAAACTAATCACAAACCACATACGACATTTGTCACTTAATAATCATATTTATTTAACCAATACACTTCCACCCATTATTATTTGTCACTTTATATAATACTATCAAAACGGATTAATTATACCTTAATATACCATCATAGCCGAACATAACTTATAATGCATGTATCAAAATCAACCCAATCCCTATTTCCAATACATATAAAAGCACCTTAATTAAACAAAATAACTATTTCCTTATTTATATATTTTTTTATTTTATACTCATGCAAAACCATGACCGAATCACCTATAGATACTACCTAACCCATCAACTACTTTAACGCACATATCACACAACAACTTAACTAAGGTTCAATCATTCACAACATATAAGCCCTATTAAGTTCATACCCTGCACATACAAAACCGAATTCAAGTGAAGAAATTATCACAACCAAGACACATTCCAAAACCAACTTAACCATTTAGCCATTTTCGCATGGCTTGAATATACATTCATTCCCAAAATAACAACTCCAAAACCAGCTATTACATGCCATAATTTTCAGTTTAGCTTATGGTACCAAAGGAGTAGACAGTGTGATGAACTCGACTGACGATTCCTGAGCTTGTAGCTTGACTTCAAAATCTATAAAACAGAGTAAATATAACACAAAAAGTAAGCTACCAAAGCTTAGTAAGTCATAAGCAAATAACAATTCAATGGCCAATTCAACTTAACTAAATTAAACTGGTTATTAAATCAATTCACATTAAATTCAGGCACCTATGAATTCATGTTACATACATATAAATCATATACATGTATATACAATTTCATTATCAAAATAACCGAGTGCTTTTATAGCCAAAACTTAACAAATTATTATCCAACCCTTAAGACCGAATATTCATTAAATACCTAGTTCACATGCTCATAAATATATAAACTAATATGTTATAATATAGTCTTATGTACACATATATTAGTCATTTGGCCGAATACACATAAACACATTTGCATAAAATTAAATCTAATTCAATAATGTGCAATAGGCCAAACACACTTACCTTAACTTTAACATACATCAAACTAACTCATACCTGGCAATTTAGCTCGGTTTACATATTCGAACTTGACTTCTCTTTGCCCGATGAACCATTCAGAATTGGATAGGACCCTCGGATAATCTCATAATCCGTAGAATGCCAACGTCCCAGACGTGGTCTTACATGTACCGCATATCGATGCTACTGTCCCAGATAGGGTCTTACACGTAATCACATATCAAAATCACAAATCGATGCCATGGACTTACTCGCACACATATATCGGAATCCTATGCTATGACATATGTATCGTAGCTATTCCTAAGGTTCATACAGGGCTTTCGGACATCATATCTCGGTCGAATCGAACTTGGGAATGTCATAGCCCAATTTAACATATTCGGCCATAGCATAATTCAATCATAAAATTTCATAACAGCATATAATTATAACATTAAACTATCAATAAACACATCTATTTGCTTATAAACTTACCTTGGACGTCGTAAAACGGGACGGGGCTGCAAGTCGACAACTTTCGTTTTTCCCCGATCCAAATCCGCTTTCTTTGGTTCTTGATTAAACATATCCAAATTAATCTCATTCAAACATATTTTCATTCAATTTAGTCCAAAAACACATAAATAGGTAAATTACTATTTTACCCCTAACATTTACAATTTTTTACAATTTAGGCCCCATTGCAGAAAACACAAAATACACAAAATTTAGCTGCACTCTAGTTAGGCTGAATGCTCCTTATATACATACAAGTCCATATTTTTCATCAATTTCATAATTTACTCCCTCAACTTTTTATTTTTGTAATTAAGTCCTAATTACTCAAAATCATCAAAAATTCCAATACAAAATATATTAACCCAACACCTATCTTTCATATTTCACCATCAAACAATAAAAATCACAAGCTCTCATCAATGGAATAACTCAAAATATTCATCAAAATTAAAAATTTAATCATGGGTTTTGTAGTACTCGAAGCAACGATCTAAAAAACGTAAAAATTATCAAAAACCGACTAAAAACAAACCTTAAATTTGAAATTGGAAGATGGCCAAATCTAGTTTCTTCTCTTTTCTTCTTCTTTTGTTTATAATCGGCTATGGTGATATTATAAGAGCACTTAGGCTTATTTTATTTTATAACATATATTATATAAATTAAAAGTTGGCTTCCTAAATTACCCTTTTAAAAATTAACAGCTAAAGCTTATAAGCCAAGGACATATCCGTCCATGTCACATGCACATGGTTTCCTACTCATAACATATATTATATACATATAATTATATACATTTTATTATTATAACATATATATATTATACATATTAAATAAGAAAATATATTCAACTTAGCTAATGCCGTCCACTAATATATATATAGAAAAAAATTGGACTTTTTGCATCATGAGTGCTTCCATTTAAGAAGCCATTACCAAAACAGTCCTTACAATTAAAACTAGCAAATTTTCAATTTATGCGATTAAGTCCTTTCATTTAATTGGATACCCAAATGATAAAATTAAATCACGAAAATTTCACAGATATAAATTCACACAAAATAAACGCGAAAAATAATTTAAAAATATTTTTCTAAATCAGATTCGTGGTCCCGACACCACCGTTCCGATTAGGGTCTAAATCGGGCTGTTATAGTTTTGAATAGAGATCCAAGGTTCACATTGCGGTTTTGGAAGAAACTACAAGATGCATTAGGTACAAAGCTATACTTCAGTACTGCTTTTCACCCATAGACGGATGGACAATCTGAGTGGATTATTCAGATACTCGAGGATATGTTGAGATGTTACATTCTTGAGTTTGAAGGTATGTGGGAACAATACCTGCCATTGATTGAATTTGCATATAATAACAACTTTCAATCGAGTATTAAAAGGCACCGTATGAAGCTTTATACGATCAAAAATGCCGAACACCACTGTACTGGACAGAGCTTAGCGAGAATAAGATTCACAGGGTTGACTTGATTAAAAAAACTGAACAGAAAGTGAAAGTGATTCGTGAAAGTCTGAAAGTAGTGTCAGATCGTCAGAAATCGTATGCAAACTTGAAACCGAAAGATATTGAGTTTCAGATCGGGGATAAAGTGTTTTTAAAAGTTTCTCTGTGGAAGAAAATACTTCAATTCGATTGTAAAGGCAAGTTGAGTCCGAGATTCATCAGGCCATATGAGATCACCGAGAGAATAGGTCCAGTGGCATATTGGTTAGCTTTACCGAATGAGTTAGAGAAAATTTACAACGTTTCCTGTTTATTGATGCTTCGACGATATCGATTTGATCCCTCGCATGTGATTTTCCCGTCCGAGATTGAGATTCAATCTGATAAGACTTACGTAGAAGAACCAATCTGAATTTTAGATAACAAGGTTAAAGAATTGAGAAATAAGAAAATTTCATTAGTAAAAGTCTTATGGCATCGACACGGGGTTAAAGAAGCTACGTGGGAGCCTGAAGATGCTATGAGAGAACAATATCAAAACCTATTCACTGGTAAGATTTTCGAGGACGAAAATCCCTAAAGGGGGAGAGTTGTAACAGCCCGGTATTAACTAAATCAAAATACTAATTTTGAAACCACAAATTTGAGGTCGTAAAATTATTTTAAGATTATTTCTTGTGTTTACAGCAAGTTATTTGATATGTGTGAAAATTTCGTGATTTAATTTAATCGATTGGTTGTTTAATTTGATAAAAGGACTTAATTGCGTAAAATGTAAAAGTAGCATGCTATAAGTTAAAGTGCCTATTTGCTTTGATTAATTAAATGTGAGGTCCTTATGTTGTGATTTGACCATTGAATATTTGAGTAGATAAAGATGGACAACCATTATGTGTTTTCTTATTTAATTTTCAAGGTTAATAAGGTAATTATATTAATAAGCTTAATAAAATAAAATAAAAACATAAAATTTAGTCCATTATCATCTTTATTTCTGAAACTGAATGTAACGCCCCCACGCCCGAGACCGTCGCCGGAGTCGAGTATGAGGTGTTACTAAGCTTAATTTAACATTTTTAGAACTTTGGATTATTTGTTTCTACATTCACAGCTTTTAAGCTACTTGCGTCACAGTCACAAGAAAAATCATATCTAGAGCTACGAAACTTGAAATCAAGATCTGTAAATTTTCCTTGAATCTAGACTCATATACCTATCCACTAATTTTTTTCTAGAATTTTTGGTTGAGCCAATTAGTACAGTTTATTAGTTAAAGTTACCCCTGTTTCAGGACTTGACTGGTTTGACCTCTATTTACTACGAGCCACATTTCTCTCTGTAAAAAATTCATATAACTATGAGGTTTATTTCTTATAAAACTAGACTCAATAAGGATTCTGAGGATATAAAATACACCACCTAATTATATCTTTACAATTTTTTGTGAATTTCTAAATTTGGAACAGGGGATTCAGAAACTGCTATGACCCTGTTTCACTAAAATTCAAATATCTTTTAACATATAATTCCTTTACCTGTTTAATTTGTTTCATGTGAAACTAGACATAATAAGATTCAATTTGATATGTACTCCATCACTAAATTCAATTTCTATGATTTTTAGTAAATTTTCAAACTCGTGTCAGTGTTGCTGCAGTATTCTGTTTATGGCAAATTTCATCCCTTTTATGAGTTTTTATGCACTAAGTATCTTAATAATTTTCCTTAACATCAAACATAATCTAAACTAACCATTTTCATAATTTATCATTATCAAACATTTTCTCAACCATTCCATCACCATATCATAAGATCATTTACACAAAATAGGTATATTGCTATACATGCCATACTTAAATTTACAAGGCATTTACCAAAAGTCTTCCGGATAGTGTGATTGAGCCTTCGACCTATCCCGACTCCTGAGCTGGCTTGTCCAAAACTACAATGAGTAAGAAGGAGGGAGTAAGCATAAATGCTTAGTAAGTTCATATGCAAATAATAAGTAACATAACAAGCGGTCATACCAATCAACATTAGCATGCATCACTAAAACACATATCACATTTCTAATCATTTTCATCATCTTATTACCTTATCGTGATTGTATCAATACTCAACCCGAGGGTTAAATACATACCTGTCCAAAATATCCATTTCACATCACTTACCAATACGTCTCTTTACATCTCGAATATTCCTCCATTTGAGTATAACTTTACCCGTTGAACACATAGGAATATAATTCGGATACATGGATAACTTGCACATAAGTGCCATATATGCAATCAAAGCAATCATGTAACCCGCCGCCCATAGCGAACTCGGACTCAACTCAACGAGCTCGGGCGTTCGCATCCATAAGTGAACTCGGACTCAACTCAACGAGCTCGGATGCCTAGTTACATCTCACGAACTCGGACTCAACTCAACGAGTTCGAACATTCGCATCCATAAGTGAACTCGGACTCAACTCAACGAGTTCGGATGCTCAACCATCCTAGTGACATGTCACTTGTATCCTAATCTATTCCTAAGGTTCAAGCGGGATTTTTCTCGAACACATATCCTTGCCATCTTAGTAAAATACCAAAACCAATACTCGGTAACACTTTATATTTAACAAATAATACAAATAATTTGCATTTTATTCGAAAATAACCACAAAGCATATATTTCATGATAAAAATCAGCATATCATATAATTAACATCAATAATTTAAAAAAAACAATTATACTATATTATTTACACATGAACTTACCTTGGTACCAAAATACAAAGATTTTGCAATTTAGTCCATAATCTTTTCTTTTCCTCGATTGAGGTCGATTCCACGTCTTTCTTGATCTAAAATAACACATTTAGCTTATTTAATACTCACATTATCAAATTAATCCTTAACTCAAATTTTGGCAAAATTACAATTTTACCCCTAAACTTTTACATATTTACATTTTTGCCCCTAGGCTCGGGATTAAACTTTATTCCTTATTCTTATGTTTTACAACATCCTCATCACTTTTCTCTTCTATGGCAACATCAAATTCTCACTCTAACATGTACTTGTGACTATTAGGTATTTTTACCGATTAAGCCATTTTACTCGTTTTTGCTTAAAATCGAGTAGTACAAGTTGTCTAACATAATTTAAAACTTCATATTCTATCATAAAACATCAAAATACACAAATTTCACCTATGGGTATTTTTCCAAATATAAACCCTAGGTTAAATTATTGCTAACATAAGCTTAATCGAGTTATCAGGATCTCAAAAACGTAAAGAACATTAAAAAAGGGCTTGGAATCACTTACTATGGAGCTTGGAAGCTTGAAACAAACCCTAGCTATGGAGAACCCTTGAAATTTCGGCCTAATGAAGAAGATGGACAAAAATTGGCTTTTAATTTTGTTTTTAATTCATTTTAATAACTAAATGACCAAAATGCCCTTACTACTAAACTTTCCAAAAATTCCTTCCATGTCCTAATTTTGTCCATGAACTTAAATTAGTCAAATTGCTATTTAAGACCTCCTAATTAATATTTCAATGCAATTTCATACTAAAAACTTCTAGAATGCAAATTTTGCAACTTATTCGATTTAGTCCCTACTTTCAATTTAAACACTTTAGGCATAGAATTTCTTCACGAAATTTTCACACAATCATGTAATCATATCATAAACCTCAAAATAATTATAAAATAATTATTTCTATCTCGAATTTGTGGTCACGAAACCACTATTCCGATTAGGCCCTAATTCGGGATATTACAACTCTCCCCCCTTTAAGGATTTTCGTCCTCGAAAATCTTACAAAGAAAGCAGATGTGGGTATTGATTTCTCATTGTTTCTTGATTCCCATGTAGCTTCTTCTATTCCATGCCTTTGCCACAACACCTTCACAAGTGCAACATTTTTATTTCTTAGTTGTTTGACCTCTCGAGCTAAAATCGGTTCTTCTTCGTAGGTCATATCTAGTTGTAGTTCAATTTACGTCGGTGAAACTACATGTGAAGGATCCAAAGCGATACCGGCGTAACATAGATACGTGGAACACATCATGAATCCTCTCTAATTCAGGTGGTAATGCTAGCGGTATGCTACCGGTCCAACTTTTCAATTACTTCATACGGCCCAATAAGCGCGGACTTAATTTGCCCTTCCGTCCAAATCTAAGGACTTTCTTCCACGAGGATACTTTCAAAAACACTTTGTCACCAACTTGATATTCAATCTCTTTTCTCTTCAAATCTGCATACGATTTTTGTCGTCTATCTCAAGCGACTTTCAAACAATCTTGAATCACTTTCACCTTTTCTTGATTTCTTTTATTAGATCAACTCCATAAATCGATTTTCCTTGAGCTCAGTCCAATACAAAGGCGTTCGACACTTACGACCATACAATGCTTCATAAGGTGCCATTTTCAAGCTCATCGATAACTATTGTTGTAAGCAAATTCTACCAACGGCAAATATCTTTCCCAACTTCCTTGAAATTCCAATACACAACATCCGAGCATGTCTTCAAGAATCGAATTACTCTTTACGATTGTCCATCGGTTTGTGGATAAAAAGCGATCTTTGAAATTTAACTTTGTACCTAATGCTTCTTGCAACTTTTGCCAAAACCGTGAAGTAAATCTCGGATCTCTATCTCGAAATGATTGACAAAGGTATTCCATGAAGTCTAACAATCTCACGGATATACAATTCAGCCAACTTATTAAGAGAATAATATACGTGCAGGAATAAAATGAGCCGATTTAGTCGATCCATCAACTATTACCCGGATGGCATTTTTCTTCCCGGAGTTAACGGCAACCACGATATAAAATCCATGGTAATTCGATCCCATTTCCATTCAGAACCATGATAGGTGAAGTAATCCGAAGGCACTTGGTGTTCGACTTTCACTGTTGACAAATTAAGCATTTGGACACAAACTCGATATATCTCTTTTCATTCCATTCCACCAATACATTTTCTTCAAGTCATTATACATTTTCGTACTACCGGATGAATCGAGAAATAACCACTATGCTTCTCTGTAGGATCTTTTGAATAAATTCCTCATTCTTTGATACACAAATCCGATCTTTAAACATTAAACATCCATTAGAACCAATTCTGAAATCTGACTCTGTATCAACTTTATACTGTTTTCTCTTGGCTTGCAAATCTTGATCATTTTTACGAACTTCACAAATCTCTTGTAAAAACATCGGTCTTGCTCTTAACTCTGCTAGAATCGAACCATCATCTCGATACCTTTAACCGAGTGCTCATAGCTCTCAAAGAAAGCGATAACTTTACGCTCAAAGCATCAGCAACCACATTCGCTTTTCCGGATGATAATCAATAACAAGCTCGTAATCTTTCAATAACTCCAATCATCTTCATTGTCTTAAATTCAAGTCTTTTTGTGACATCAAGTACTTAAGACTTTTATGGTGGTATATACCCGGCACTTTTCACCATACAAATAATGTTGCCAAATTTTCAAAGCAAACACCACATGCAGATCAATTCCAAATCGTGAGTAGGATAATTCCTCTCATGAGGTTTTAAGCGCCTCGAAGCATATGCCACCACTTTTCCTTCTTGCATGAGCACACACCCCAAACCATTTAGAGAAGCATCACTATACACTACAAATTCTTTATTGATTCGGGTTTGTACTAACACTTTGGTGCCTCTTAATAACTTTTTCAATTCTTCAAAACTCTGTTGACATTCTTCCGTCCATTCAAATTTAACATCCTTTCGGAGTAATCTAGTTATAGGAGCAGCAATTATAGAAAATCCATTTACAAACCGCCGATAATACCCAGCTAGCCCCAAGAAACTTCTAACTTCAGTTACATTTTTCGGTGGTTTCCAATCAACAATGGCTGAAATTTTACTAGGATCAACCCGTATACCATCACCTGAAACAATATGACCCAAAAATCCAACTTCCCGTAGCCAAAATTCACTTTTACTAAACTTAGCATACAGCTGCTTATCTCTCAAAGTTTGTAAAACTATCCTCAAATGCTCAGCATGCTCTGTATCATCTTTTGAATAAATTAAAATATTATCTATAAACACCACAACAAATTTGTCCAAGTATGGTCGGAATATGCGATTCATTAAATCCATAAACACAGCAGGAGCATTTGTCAACCCGAATTGCATAACTAAAAATTCATAATGACCATACCTTGTTCTAAAAGTAGTTTTAGGCACATCCGACTCTTTTACATGATTGGTAATACCCGGATCTCAAGTCAATCTTTGAAAACCATGTCGCTCCTTTTAGCTGATCAAACAAATCATCAATTTTGGCAACGGATATTTGTTTTTGATTGTCACCTTGTTTAACTGGCAATAATCAACACACAACCTCATAGAACCATCCTTCTTTTTCACAAATAACACGGGAGCACCCCAAGGTGAAAAACTCGGTCTCACAAAGCCTTTATCAGTCAACTCTTGCAACTGCGACTTTAATTCCTTCAACTCTGCTGGTGCCATTCTATACGGAGCAATCGAAATCGGAGCTGTTCCCGGTATCAAATCAATACCAAATTCTACTTCCCTGACTGGAGGCAAACCCGACAATTCTTCTAGAAATACGTCCGCAAATTCACACACAACCGGCACTGATTCAACTTTCTTTTCAACTTCTTTTGTATTAATTACATACGCCAAATAAGCTTCACAACCCTTTCTCAGATATCTTTGAGCCGACATTGAAGAAATCACACTAGGTAATGCCTCTGATTTATCTGATTTAACCCGCAGAGTTTCACCATTTTCACACTTTAATTCTATAACCTTTTCTTTGCAATTTATTTTAGCATCATGCAATGTCAACCAATCCATACCCAAAATAACATCAAACTCATCAAACGGCAACAACATCAAGTTGGCCGGAAAGTAATGATCCCAAATCATTAAAGGACATTTCTTACATACTTTATCATGATCACACATTTGCCTAACGGGTTCGACACTCTAATCATAAATTACGTGTTCTCAACGGTATATTCATACTAGACACCAATTTCATGCATACATATGAATGAGTAGAGCGGGATCAATCAAAGCAATAACATTAACATTATAGAGAGAAAATGTACGGTAATCACATCGGTGAGAAGCATCTTCACGCGCTTTAATAGCATAAGTTCTAGCGGAGCCCTTCCTTGAGTCTAAGCTGGTGCATCCACGGCTACATTTTCTTTGCTTGCTTTGCTCCTCGACTTTTCTTGGATATCTTCCTCTCGAATCGCCCCACTTGTTTTTGTATTCAAATTTTTCTTTTTCAGCTCTCTGCAGGCGATCTCTACTAAAATGATCAGGAGAACCACATCGAAAACATTCATTTGCTCTACGGACCAAAATGATTTCTACCACACATTGGCACTCGGGTTTAACAAATCTCGAGTTCCCTACACTGTCATAGAAGTAGTGCGGGATTTAGGACCCACATTTTGCTTCTTATAATTCCCATATGATTGCCCGGTGAAGCTTGGGAGCGAGGATTCATATTCCTTGACTTTTTCAGTTCTTTGTGAAAATGAACCGCTCATCGGTCTTTTCTTCCAATTTCTAGTCTCGGCCTCTACCTTTTTCTTTTCTTTAAGTAATTCTTGACCTTACAAGCTCGATCAACCAATACTACCATTTCTTTTAATTCAAGAATTCCAACAAATACCTTGATGTCTTCGTTGAGCCCGTCTTCAAATCGTTCGGCACATCTTGGCCTCTGTATGAACATACTCTCGGCATACTTACTTAATCGAACAAACTCTCTTTCATATTACTCAGCACATCATATTACCTTGCTTCAGCTCAAGAAATTCTTTACGCTTCTGATCAATAAATCTTTCACTAATATATTTCTTCCGAAACTCTTCTTGAAAGAATTCCTAAGTTATTTTCTCTTTCGGTACCACCGAAATCAAAGCCTTCCAGCAATTATAAGCTGAATCCCTCAACAAAGATATAGCACATTTCAAACATTCTTCAGGTGTACAAGATAATTCGTCAAATACCCGGATAGAATTTTCAAGCCAGAACTCTGCTTTCTCGGCATCATCATCAATATTTGCTTTAAATTCTTCGGCCCCTTGCTTGCGAATTCTATCAACTGGAGTTCTGTGAAATTTCATCAGATCCATACCTTGAGGCATCGAGGGTACAGGTTGAGGAATTGGGGAAGGTGGGGGAGGTTGTACATTTGGGTTCGTACGAACGAACTCAGTGTACCATGCACTCATCATTTGGAGAAAGGCTTCCGACCCCCTTTCTCCTCCTCACGACCAACAGTAGGAGGTGGATTTTTGATCGGCGCTGCTCCTTGATCGGAGTGGCGCATTACTCTCTACATCATCGCTCGCCACACTGGATCGGGATCCATTTACTATAAAAAAAATCATTTAAATGGTCAGAAGTCGTCACACTATCACAATTTATACATATGGCATGTATAGCAAAATCCGTACATACAACACGTAGTCCGAGAACCGACTAAACCTACTCTGATACCACTTAATGTAACGCCCCCACGCCCGAGACCGTCGCCGGAGTCGAGTATGAGGTGTTACTAAGCTTAATTTAACATTTTTAGAACTTTGGATTATTTGTTTCTACATTCACAGCTTTTAAGCTACTTGCGTCACAGTCACGAGAAAAATCATATCTCGAGTTACGAAACTTGAAATCAAGATCCGTAAATTTTACTTGAATCTAGACTCATATACCTATCTACTAATTTTTTTCTAGAATTTTTGGTTGAGCCAATTAGTACAGTTTATTAGTTAAAGTTACCCCTGTTTCAGGACTTGACTGGTTTGACCTCTATTTACTACGAGCCACATTTCTCTCTGTAAAAAATTCATATAACTATGAGGTTTATTTCTACTAAAACTAGACTCAATAAGGATTCTTAGGATATAAAATACACCACCTAATTATATCTTTACAATTTTTTGTGAATTTCTAAAGTTGGAATAGGGGATTCAGAAACTGCTATGACCCTGTTTCACTAAAATTCAAATATCTTTTAACATATAATTCCTTTACCTGTTTAATTTGTTTCATGTGAAACTAGACATAATAAGATTCAATTTGATATGTACTCCATCACTAAATTAAATTTATATGATTTTTAGTAAATTTTCAAACTCATGTCAGTGTTGCTGCAGTATTCTGTTTATGGCAAATTTCATCCCTTTTATGAGTTTTTATGCACTAAGTATCTTAATAATTTTCCTTAACATCAAACATAATCTAAACTAACCATTTTCATAATTTATCATTATCAAACATTTTCTCAACCATTCCATCACCATATCATAAGATCATTTACACAAAATAGGTATATTGCTATACATGCCATACTTAAATTAACAAGCCATTTACCAAAAGTCTTTAGGATAGTGTGATTGAGCCTTCGACCTATCCCGACTCTCGAGTGGCTTGTCCAAAATTACAATGAGTAAGAAGGAGGCGTAAGCATAAATGCTTAGTAAGTTCATATGCAAATAATAAGTAACATAACAAACGGTCATACCAATCAACATTAGCATGCATCACTAAAACACATATCACATTTCTAATCATTTTTCATCATCTTATTACCTTATCGTGATTGTATCAATACTCAACCCGAGGGTTAAATACATACCTGTCCAAAATATCCATTTCACATCACTTACCAATACGTCTCTTTACATCTCTAATATTCCTCCATTTGAGTATAACTTTACCCGTTGAACATCGGAATATAATTCGGATACATGGATAACTTGCACATAAGTGCCATATATGCAATCCGGCAATCATGTAACCCGCCCATAAGCGAACTCGGACTCAACTCAACGAGCTCGGGCGTTCGCATCCATAAGTGAACTTCGGACTCAACTCAACGAGCTCGGATGCCTAGTTACATCTCATGAACTCGGACTCAACTCAACGAGTTGGACATTCGCATCCATAAGTGAACTCGGACTCAACTCAACGAGTTCGGATGCTCAACCATCCTAGTGACATGTCACTTGTATCCTAATCTATTCCTAAGGTTCAAAGCGGGATTTTCTCGAACACATATCCTTGCCATCTTAGTAAAATACCAAAACCAATACTCGGTAACACTTTATATTTAACAAATAATACAAATAATTTGCATTTTATTCGAAAATAACCACAAAGCATATATTTCATGATAAAAATCAGCATATCATATAATTAACATCAATAATTTAAAAAAAACAATTATACTATATTATTTACACATGAACTTACCTTGGTACCAAAATACAAAGATTTTGCAATTTAGTCCATAATCTTTTCTTTTCCTCGATTGAGGTCGATTCCATGTCTTTCTTGATCTAAAATAACACATTTAGCTTATTTAATACTCACATTATCAAATTAATCCTTAACTCAAATTTTTGCAAAATTACAATTTTACCCCTAAACTTTTACATATTTACATTTTTGCCCCTAGGCTCAAGGATTAAACTTTATTCCTTATTCTTATGTTTTACAACATGCTGATCACTTTTCTCTTCTATGGCAACATCAAATTCTCACTCTAACATGTACTTGTGACTATTAGGTATTTTTACCGATTAAGCCATTTTACTCGTTTTTGCTTAAAATCGAGTAGTACAAGTTGTCTAACATAATTTAAAACTTCATATTCTATCATAAAACATCAAAATACACAAATTTCACCTATGGGTATTTTTCCAAATATAAACCCTAGGTTAAATTATTGCTAACATAAGCTTAATCGAGTTATCGGGATCTCAAAAACGTAAAGAACATTAAAAACGGGGCTTGGAATCACTTACTATGGAGCTTGGAAGCTTGAAACAAACCCTAGCTATGGAGAACCCTTGAAATTTCGGCCTAATGAAGAAGATGGACAAAAATTGGCTTTTAATTTTGTTTTTAATTCATTTTAATAACTAAATGACCAAAATGCCCTTACTACTAAACTTTCCAAAAATTCCTTCCATGTCCTAATTTTGTCCATGAACTTAAATTAGTCAAATTGCTATTTAAGACCTCCTAATTAATATTTCAATGCAATTTCATACTAAAAACTTCTAGAATGCAAATTTTGCAACTTATTCGATTTAGTCCCTACTTTCAATTTAAACACTTTAGGCATAGAATTTCTTCACGAAATTTTCACACAATCATGTAATCATATCATAAACCTCAAAATAATTATAAAATAATTATTTCTATCTCGGATTTGTGGTCACGAAACCACTATTCCGATTAGGCCCTAATTCGGGATATTACACTGAAGAAGAAAGAAAAGCATCCATGGCTATTTAGGGATCGGTTACTATCAAGCTCAATTGTAAGTTTATTTTTGTTCAATTTTTGATGATTTTTACGTTTTTGAGATCGTTGCCTATGCTTTAATTTCCAGATTTGATGATGAATTTATGATTTGCCATTGTTGATAGCTTTATGTTTTGTTGTTTGATGATAAAAAAATAAATAATTGTTGTTAGATTATCATAGTTTATTAAGTGATTCTTTGATAAAAATGTTTATTAAGGATTAAATTGTAAAATTTATAAATTGAGGGGTCAAAATGTGAAATAAATGAAATTATGGGCTGCTAGGGACCTAGGGAGAATTCGTCCTAACATGAGTTTATTGAAATTGTGTATTTTGTGTTGCTTTGAAATAGGGACTAAATTGAGAAAATGTGAAATAATAGGGGCTAAAGTGCAAAATGCCCATTTATGTGTTTTGGATGAAAATATAATGAATATATAATTAAATAAGTTAAATTTGTATTAATTTAGATCAAGAAAGGAAGAAATTGGATTTGGATCGGGGGAAGTCGAAAGTTATTGAATAGTCGTTCCGGTCCATTTGTACCGTACGAGGTAAGTTCATAAGTAAATAAATGTTGTTAAATTCGAATATATATGAATTAAATGAGCAAGCTGAATTGTGTTTTGTCAGGTAATGCCCCGTAACCCTAACCCGATAACGGATATGGGTTAGGGGTGTTACATTGTTCTTGCACTTGCCAATCCTACACTTGTTAACCGTGGGTTGCAGCTTGAACGTCTGCAGGCGTTGGGTGGTATAGAGTTTTCTAGAATTAATGGGATCGATCCGACCATAACTAAGTACTGGTTGGAAGGAGTTGAAAGGATCCTTGAGCAGATGTCTTGTTCTGATGAGGAGAATTTGGGTTGTATTGTGTCCTTACTCGAAGGTGAGGCTTATCGTCGATGGAATACTGTTAACAAAGGTACTACTTCTGACTATTTGACTTGGGGTTATTTTCTTGAGGTTTTTAAGAGGAATTTTATGGGTGAGTAGTACTCGAAAACCCATAAATGTGAGTTTCTATATCTGGTTTAAGGTAGTTTGTCTATGGTTGATTATGAATCAAAGTTTGTTTGACTTAACCAATAAGCTCCAGATATGGTTTTTTTTAGAGGGACCATTGTAAGAGGTTTCATTTTGGGCTTAATCATGAGATTTGAGTTTACTTGGTAGCTCAAAATGCAGAGTTGTTTGATAAGTATGTTGAGAAAGCCAAAGCAGTTGAGGAGACTTTGGTTGAGCCGCCTCGTTTTGTGGTAACTAAATAGGGTATTATTGGCTTCAATTCTATATAATTGTTCAAAATTGATGACGTTTGCATGCTAATGAATCGTTATGTACTGTGTGATGTTGTGATGGTGATGTAGCACCCTGTTACTCAAGCTCGGAGACTACGCTAGGTATAGAGTGTTACATTATCTCACGGTAACCATTACATCTTCCTTCATAAAAAGTCAATTATTATCAAATAGTGATCAAGTTATCCATCACAAACACGGAAAACCTGTAGCCATGGTTAATTTTCATTAACCATGTAATGCCAATGAGAGGATATCATTTAACCATGTTTTGGGAAGTGGATTCCACTGTTATGAATGATGCTACATACTACAGAAGTCATACACCCAACGGACAAGCGCTCAGTTCCTTATCTAATTAAACTCAGACTTTTACTTACATCAAAGTGTATGAGTCACACATACATAGTCCCCCATCAACTTAGGATTTAGGTATCTCACACTATAAATGCCAAAAGTGAATAAATCCATAAACAGATTTAGGATCTATTTTGCTTGGGTCATGTCTGATGTATTCTCAATCCAGTCAGTCTGTAACACCCCAAACTAGGCCCGGACGTTATGGCCGAATCTGGCGTGTCACATTGAAGTGTTTTAGTGAAAACCTTGTTTTCATTGAAAACCCTTCCTTAAAAAGAAACATCTCAGTTACTTTGCAAAATCTCTCTTTTCAGTTACAGAAGCTTTGTCCAAACATTTGATTTAAGAAAACTCATCATTTAAAAATTTAGTTACGGAAACGTAGTATATAAAAGAACTATGGTTTAGAAAATCCATGTTCGACTTCTCATAATTACAACGCATAAAATTAATAATCCAAATAATAAAAAAAAAGGGAGGCCTTATTACAATCCAGACTAAATGACTTAATAAACTAATAACTTATATGCTTTTAAATCAAATCCAAGTTGTCTTGCTAGCTGGCCACCCAAAGTCCCTCCAGACATCGAACCTCCTACTGTGCATCACCTGAGGAAAAATAAAAGGGGGTGAGTTTTCAAAAACTCAGTGTGTACAACCCTCGACAAGAAATAAGCATTCATCAATCACCATACAATATACATGCAATGCAATGCAGTGCAACCCACCCCAATAATCCAACCGGTACCCTTCATCTCCGTCCCCCGATACACATAATGTGGGGATATAAATATCGACCCACCCAACCAATACACATCAATGGTAGCCCGATTGTGGAACTACTTTCATTGTAGCAAGCTCCCAATCACATATTGGGCTTAAAAGTTGTCGGTGGATCTACGGTTGTCAAGCAACCATGCGACCCTCATATACTTCCTTCTTTCCATAATTCCCAACCTATATGCAACCTAAACAGGATATCATATGAATGCATATGAATGTAGTAGGTATACATGTAACATCCATAAATCTTACATTCAACACATAGGGGTATTTTAGTCATTTTTGCCCTCAGGGGCATTTTGGTAATTTTCTTTTATTACAGGTTTTTACTTACTTTGGCCCGTTAACAAATCCCGTGAGCTAAGATGAACAAATAGTATGCACCAGGTAGGATTCTAGAGAAGAGGAGGTGAGTCATTAATACCTCTTAAGTACCAAGCTCTCCCTAGATCCAATCCTAAACATGCATATACCCGTTGCCATACCTTAACCCCATGACTTGTCCACGGTCTCAATAAATTGATTAATTTTATGCAGTCATCATATACTAGGCCAAAAACCACTTACGAAGCCCAGACAAATCCACATACCTGTATATGGCCCACTAGGCCCAATCTCTTCTATATGGCCCATTAGCCCCAAATCACATTCCTACGGCCATTACGACCAAATCACATTTACATTCGTGCTCACATACAATTTTCCATCACATAGCATCAATTATCAATTTTTGCCTATTATGGGCCCAACGGCCTATTGGGCCCATTTAGCCCATTCTGGCTCGGTTGACCAATTCATAGCCCAAGTCCATGGAATCACCCATGGGGCCTCAGACAACCTATCGGTTTCCTCCTTACGAGTGTTCGCACACTCGCAAGACTACCATAGCCAAACATTCAGCTTTTCGGCATTTCAACTTTTCGACATTTTGGCTTTTGCCAATCTACTTTTGTGTGCAGTGTATGTACACACCTGGTAATAAAGCGTGCTGCGATTTCCTTAGCCCCGAACCTACAATCGATATCACCTTGCGCGACAAGTTATAACAGCCCCTTCTTTAATCACTAACCACGATAAACTCTTAGATCTGCACCAATCTTAACTATTAAAACTAGAATAACAGGTGACTTGTATCCAACACAAGTCCCCCTTCCCTTAACTATGACCATTCGACCAACTAAGATTAAGAACATTTACCAAAGTCTCTCACCTTAGGAGCAAATCGGCAGGGATCTAAAAGACTGGAATTCGATACTAATCCTACCAAAACCAATTAGAAGAAGTGAGGAATAGAGTATTCGATACTTAGCAAAACCGATTAGAAGAACCAAAACACTTACACTAGGACTAACTGACTAGAAAGAGTACTAGCGGCTCCAAGGGTATTCGGCCAAAGAGGAGTTTGGCCCTTACGATTTGTATGGCAAAAATAGGTTATTAGGTACCAAGGGAAAAGAGAAGAAGAATTCGGCTAGACTAAGAGTGAATCAAAGAGAATTAAGTAAAGGACGAAGGGAAAATCGGCACAAAGAGAAGGAAAGAAGATCAAGGGTTTTCAGCTTTTAGATCTTGAAGAGAAAAAGGGTTTCTGGCAACCAGGTGAAGGAGAATTCGGCATTAGCCTGGCAACCACAGATTCAGAACCTATATATAGTCTCTATAATCGAATTTATTATGCCTAAATTCCCATTTCGGCTCCACCTCTTCTTCACTCCTCATCTCCTAGTTTTTCTCCCTGATAACTCCTTAATCCCCTCCTCAAATTTCTCCTTTTATCACTCCCTACAGAGTTCATATCCAATGCCACCTCTGTTCATCTTTTAGGAAAAAATAAATCCCTCTTTTGAGCAAGGAGGGATTCGAACCCCAGACTTCTGACACAAGCAACACGCCACTTATCCACTGGGCCAGCAAGCTATTTTTCTGTCTAATTCTTCCTTCATTTATTCAAAATTCCACCTACTTGCCATCAGGGTTCTTTTAATAATTAAACTATAATTTCCTTCACTTCTTAGTTCTAACTCCAAAACTAATCGAGACCTACTATCACACAATTAACACTTAACCGGGGAATACTAAGCACACATTTTTTTATCAGAACTAAAAAAAAGCAAATTTAGGATTTCGAGATTTTTAGGGTGTTAGAACTCTACCCCCTAAAAGAAATTTTGTCCTCAAAATTCCCAACTACTAACACAGACCACCATACCACAGTTCCACTGCGCATTCTAATTCCAACTTAGGTAAATAGCACACTATGGGTAAGTACGTACCAGTTTTCACATCTGGAGCGTCTTCGTCCTTTCTGTAGCGTGCTGCATAGACCAAAGCTGGCTGCCTCACCTCAACATGACCAGCACCTCTGCTCGGTGCTCCACGACCCAAACCGTTTTCACCCCTGGCCTGATCACAGCCTCTCGGTGGTTGCTGACCACCCCTCAGTGGCTGCACACCACCTTAGTCCACGACTGGCACCTGAGCTGGCATTCAAGGGTAATTCTTGATCCTATGCTCCATGGATCCACAAGCTAGACAAGCTCCCATCCTCTTCCAACACTTGCCTACATGACCTTTTCCACAATCAGCACAAGGTGCCACCCTTGGATTAATAGTAAGGGGCCCTGCTCTAACTGGCCCATTAACTCTGGCCCTAGCCCTAGGCCTCTGATCGACACCAGGAGTCTCGGCCTCTCTTTTATCCTTACCTCTTTCTTTTTCCCGATTTAGGCGCTCAGTGCACTTTACCTCCTTCGCTATCTTTGCTTTCTCTACCAACTCTGAGAAAAATCGTTCCCTTTGTGGAGCTATCAATACTCTGAGGCTATCTCTAAGTCCATCCTCAAACCTAATGCAATGCTCGTAGTCCGTTGCCACCATAACACTTGCATACCTACTAAGGCTTAGAAATTCCACCTCATACTCCACCACAGATTTGTTTCCCTGGGTCAAGTTCAGGAACTCCATTCTTCTAGCGTCTATATAACTCGCACCCACATACTTCCCTTAGAACGTAGCTTTGAAGAACTCCCAAGTGACCTGCTTAGGTTGGGTGCCCTCTTTCATTGTCAGCCACCACTGGTAAGCTTCTTCCCTGAGCAGTGACACTGCCCCTTTCAGCTTTTGTTTAGGTGAACAGTCTAAGTCCTCCATTATCCTTTCAGTGGCTTCCAACCAGTATTTCGCCATGTTAGGGGTCACACCAGACACGCCCTTAAAGATCTCATCCCCATTTCATCGAAGTCACTCCAGAATGGACCCCGGATTTCTCGTGCCATTATTGGGCCCTGTGACCCTTTCCAAAATCCTTAACATTGCCTGCGACAATGCATCTTCCCCTGCGGCCCGACCATTCGGCCTATTCTCAGCCACGGGTGAGGCCGGAGCCTCTTTTACTCTAACATTGGGCATATAGCCCGATGCCGACGATTCAGCCCTAACACTTCCGTGGCCTCGGCCACGGCCTCTTGCACGTCTTCTAGCATTCATCGTTGATTCACGCATTATCTGGATTAGAGATTTTATGAAGTTTTAGTTTCAATAATTAAACCGATTTTTTATGAAAGTATTAAAAAAAAGGTTGTTTTTGTAATTCCTCTACAGTTTCAAGATCCTACGGGCTTCAGTTCCATTCTAACATAATCATCTAAAGTAGCCCTCTAACTATCTAATGTATATCAAATTAAACAGGCTTAAGAGTAAAAAAACATACTTAGTTCGACGTCGGAGACTTAGTGTGCCGCTCAGCAAGACTTCTTTTTTTTTCCATAACATTGTAAGTCAAAATTTTTTTAAACACAAAAGAAACCAAGTTATAAGGCCCACTTCACAGCCCGAGTTTTGCAAAGGGGCTCTGATACCCCTAAATGTAACGCTCCAAACCCAGCCCGGACGTTATGGCTGAACCCGGCGTGTCACATTGAAGTGTTTTAGCGAAAACCTTATTTTCATTGAAAACCCTTCCTTAAAAAGAAACATCTCAGTTACTTTGCAAAATCTCTCTTTTCATTTGCGGAAGCTTTGTTTAAACATTTGATTTAAGAAAACTCATCATTTAAAAATTTAGTTGCGGAAACGAAATATATAAAAAAACTATGGTTTAGAAAATCCATGTTTGACTTCTCATAATTACAACGCATAAAATTAATAATCCAAATAATATCAAAAAGGGGAGGCCTTATTATAATCCAGACTAACTGACTTAATAAACTAATAACTTATATGCTTTTAAATCAAATCTAAGTTGTCTTGCTAGCTGGCTACCCAGAGTCCCTCCAAACATCGAACCTCCTATTGTGCATCACCTGAGGAAAAATAAAAGGGGGTGAGTTTTCGAAAACTCAGTGTGTACAACCCTTGACGAGAAACAAGCATTCATCAATCACTAGACAACATACATGCAATGCAATGTAGTGGAACCTACCCCAATAATCCAACTGGTACACTTCAGCTCTGTCCCCCGATACAAATCCTGTGGGGATATAAATATCGACCCACCTAAATGATAAACATAAATGGTAGCCCAGTTGCAGAACTACCCTTATTGTAGCAAGCTGCCAACCACATATGGGGCTTAAAAGCTGTCGGTGGATCCACGATAGTCAAGCAACCATGCGACCCTCATATACTTCCTTCGTTCCATAATTCCCAACCCATATGAAACCTAAACAGGATAATATATGAATGCATATGAATGTAGAAGGTATACATGTAACATCCATAAATCTCACATTCAACACATAGGGGTATTTTAGTCATTTTTGCCCATAGGGGCATTTCGGTAATTTTTCTTTATTACGGGTTTTTACTTATCTTGGCCTGTTAACAAATCCTATGAGCTAAGATGAACAAATACTATGCACCAGGTACGATTCCAGAGAAGAGGAGGTGAGTCATTAAGTCCTTTTAAGTACCAAGCTCTCCCTAGATCCAATCCTAGACATGCATATACCCGTTGCCACACTTTAACCCTATGACTTGTCCACGGTCTCAATAAATTGATTAAATTTTATGCAGTCATCATATACTAGGCCTAAAACCTCTTACGAAGCCCAGACAAACCCACATACCTGTATATGGCCCACTAGGCCCAATCTCTTTCATATGGCCCATTAGCCCCAAATCACATTCCTACGGCCATTAGGACCAAATCACATTTACAGTCATGCTCACATACAATTTTTCATCACATAGCATCAATTATCAATTTTTGCCTATTATGGGCCCAATGGCCTATCGGGCCCATTTAGCCCATTCTGGCCCGGTTGGCCAATTCACAGCCCTAATCCATGGAATCGCCTATGGGGCCTTAGACAACCTTTCAGTTTCCTCCTTACGAGTGTTCGTGCACTCGCAAGACTACAGTGTATGTACACACCTAGTAATAAAGCGTGCTGCGATTTCCTTAGCCTCGACCCTACAATCGATATCACCTTGCGTGATAAGTTATAACAGCCCCTTCTTTAATCACTAACCACGATCAACTCCTAGATCTACATCAATCTTAACTATTAAAACTAGAATAACAGGTGACTTGTATCCAACACAAGTCTCCCTTCCCTTAACTATGACCGTTCGGCCAACTAAGATTAAGAACACTTACCAAAATCTCTCACCTCAGGAGCAAATCGGCAGGGATCCAAAAGACTGGAATTCGATACTAATCCTACCAAAACCGATTAGAAGAAGTGAGGAATAGAGTATTCAATACTTAGCAAAACCGATTGGAAGAACCAAAACACTTACACTAGGATTGACCGACTAGAAAGAGTAGTGGCAGCTCTAAGGGTATTCGGCCAAAAAGGTGTTCGGCCCTTGCGATTTGTATGGCAAAAAGAGGTTATTCAGCACCAAAGGAAAAGAGAACAAGAAGTCAGCTAGACTAAAAGTGCATCAAAGAGAATTGAGTAAAGAAAGAAGGGAAAATTAGCACAAAGAGAAGGAAAGAAGATCAAGGGTTTTTGGCTTTTAGATCTTGAAGAGAAAAAGGGTTCCTGGCAACCAGGTGAAGGAGAATTCAGCATTAGCCTGGCAACCATAGATTCGAAACCTATATATAGTCTCTATAACTGAATTTCCTATGCCTAAATTCCCATTTTGGCTCCACCTCTTCTTCACTCCTCATCTCCTAGTTTTTCTCCCTAATAACTCTTTAATCCCCTCCTCAAATTTCTCCTCTTATCACTCCCTACAGAGTTCATATCCAACGCCACCTCTGTCCATCTCTTAAGCAAAAATAAATCCCCCTTTTGAGCAACGAGGGATTCGAACCCCAAACTTCTGACAGTAGCAACACGCCACTTATCCACTGGGCCAGCAAGCTCTTTTTCTATCCAATTCTTCCTTCATTTATTCAAAAGCCCACCTACTTGCCATCAGGGTTCTTTTAATAATTAAACTATAATTTCTTTCTCTTCTTATTTCTAACTCCAAAACTAATCGAGACCTACTATCACATATTTTACACTTAACTGGGAATACTAAGCACATATTTTTTTATCAGAACCGAAAAAAAATTCAGGATTTTGGGGCGTTACACAGTCACATCTATGTCTCTATCTTTTAGGAGTCATCCCCTCCAATGCCCAAAATAAGGCATCTCCCTAATTGGACTTGATAGATAACATATTAGTCTTTCAATCGGTTTGCTCATTTTTTATTAAACTAAGGACATGTTTAGCTTCGTCTACTAATACTAGTTGTCTTTTCGTACTACGATCCGACCACGTAATACCGCTTAGTATTAGTTAAACATTTAGACAACCAAGGAGCAACATTTGCTTCTATTTTGCTTTGCGTGCAAAAAATATGTGAGGAAAATAATACAAAGTATTTTAATTTAATTCATGAATAATTTTATTAATCAATCTGTTTAGAAAAATTACAAGTGTACTTGACGAAAATACTACACTCAGGGTACCATATCCAACAATTGGGTATCACACTAAACATGTCTTTAGTCTAATTAGAAATGAGCAAACCGGTTGAAAGACTAATATTTCTTATATCAAGTCGAATTGAGGATATTCTTTGTCTTGAGCATCATAGCAGAAGACTCCTAGAATAAAGAGACATAGATGTGACCGACTGGACTGATACTACATTGGACAGGACTCAAGCAGAATAGATCCTAGATCTGTTTATGGATTTATTCACTTGTATGATCATAGTGTGGCATACAATAATCCTGAGTCGACGGTAGACTATGTACGTGTAACTCGTATAGTTTGTTGTAAGTAAAAGCTTGAATTCAAATAGATAAGAAATTGAGAGTTGGTGCGTTGGGTACATGACTTCTACAATATGTAGTGTAACAGCCCGCTTTTCAGTGGTGTCAAAAATAGTGGTTACGGGACCACAATCCAATGAGTCAATTATGGTGTTAAAATAAATTTTGAATTGGTAAGTTATACTATTTGAAAGAATAATTAAGCTCAAGTGGTAAGACCCTAAAGTTATGTGGTTTGAGAAAATGAGGTATCGGGACCTCATTTCTATAAGCTGAGCCATAAATATTTTAATAAATATTTACAGATTGTTATTACAGTCGTAATCAAATTTGGTTAATAAATTTTAATGTTTAGATAGTTAAATAATTAAAAATGACTAATTTGTAAAAAGTATTAAAGTAAATTATTATTAGTATTTAAATGCCAATTTGTATAATTAAAAAAAATGGATGGTTTAATAATAATTGGCAATAGTGGACGGTAATGTAGTTAATTTTTAAGTTATTATTTGAAATTTTTTATTAAATTAATGTTTAAGTAATAAAATAATAAAAACAAAAGTAAAATAGATAAGTATCATCTTACCTTGTTTTTTCACTGAAAAGAGAAGGAAGAAACTCCATTTGAGAAGCTTCAAGTTTCGGCCAAACAAAATTCTATGCATGTAAGTTCGTTTCGAACTCGTTTCTTGTAATTTTTATGTTTTTGAGATTGTTGAAATTAGGTCCAGCTAGCCTGTGCTTTCATTTTTTTAAACTGTAACAGCCCGATTTTGGGCCTAGTCGAAACAGTGGTTTTGGAACCACAAATTCGAGGTCAATAAATTATTTTATGTGTTATAGCATGATTATATGAGTGCATGATAATTTCGGTGAATTAATTTTAGCGTTTGTTAGCTTTATTGCGAAAAAGGACAAAATCGCATAATGGGCGAAAGTTTTGTTTTGCTAGCTAAATATGTTAAATAGCTACAGAACTGAAATTTGGGGTCTTTAAAGAGCAGATAGACCTTTAAGAAAGGCTTGGCCGACCATAGAGAGAAAGAAAGTAGAAAACTCAATATTAGGTGAAGTTGGTAACTTAATTTTGACTAGAAATAAAATAAAATAAAACAAAAGGTATCATCTTTTCATCTTTCTTCTTCCCTACAGAAAATACCAGCAAAGAGGGGGTTTTGAAAGCTCAAAAATATCAGCCACTCTTCACCCTTGCAAGTAAGTGATTTTGATGGCCTTTCTGGATAATATTTGTACTTTTGAGACCCTTGTAGATAATCTAGCTAATGAAGGGACTATTTTGCAAAATGGATGAAAGTCTAGGGTTTTTCCATGAGAACATTTATGTTGTTAGCTGAAAATTTATGGAAGAAAATGAATCTTGGTTGTGTAATAAACAACTCTTGTGAAAGAAGTTTGCATGAAAACACCTAAAAAGGGCTATTTTGTAAAGTTGTAAAATAAGTTGTAAATGTGTGAAATAATTTAAATTGTCAGTTGCTATAGTTATAAAAAGAATTCAGCTAGGCTTGGTAAAGGAGGAAATTCGATAAAAATCAATTTACGAGCCTAAGGGCAAAATCATAATTTTTGAAAAGTCTAAGGGCAAAACGGTCATTTTGCCAAATTGTGAATTATAGAATGTTTTAATTTATGTAATGATTAAATGAGTGAATTTCATCATGTTAGATCAAGAAAATTGAGATTTGGACTTAAATCGAAAAGTACGAGGTTATAGACTAAAATGGAATAATTAGCTGAAATTGCATTCGAGGTAAGTCCGTGTGACTAAATAAGCATGTTATCCATGTTATTGTAACACCCCTTACCCGAGACCGAGGCTGGGACCGGGCACAAGGGATTACCTGATTTAACCTCATGCATACAATCATTTCCAAGTTATAAGTACTAGGTCCAATTTAAAACTTTTCTCTTATAATCCAAAAGCTCTTAATATGGGCATGTGATGCCCAAGTCACACTTTGGAAATATCCCGGGATTAATACCAACATCTTTAAAAACTTTGAAAAAAAATTGCCACTTAAAGCTGGGCACACACCCATGTGGCCATTATGACATGGCCATGCTAAAGGCCCGTGTGGTTCACACAGCATAAGCACGAGGGGACACACCCGTGCCCCGAGCCCGTGTGAATTAAATTCTAAATTCAAACCTACAGAGGTTTTCACACAGCTTGACACACGCCCGTGCCTATGGCCCATATTCCTCACACGACCATGACACGCTCGTGTCTTAGCCCATGTCTAAAAACCTTGGCATTCTGTTTCTAATGTCAGCATCCAATTAGGGGCACACGGCCAAAGTACACGCCCATGGCCAGAGGCCGTGTCCTCCACACGGCTGGGACACATGGCTGTGTCTCTACCCATATGTTTACTACCATACATATTGACTTGTAAATTTAACGTGCAGGGGACACACGGTCGGATAACACGCCCATGGGGCTAGCCATGTGTTACACACAGCCTAGACACACGCCCGTGTGTCTACCCGTGTGGACAAAAATAAGGCTATCTACCAAGCCTTTTTGCCACCCTTATGAGCACTAGCTTATACCACATCTAAACAACCAATTCACACACAACCACATAGCCAAATCATTCAATTTACTCATTCCCAAAAGAAGATCATCATTTGCATTTATCAATAACCAATATTAGCCACCATCCATGGCATTATACAAAATGACTCAATAGCTATGACAAGCCACAAGTTTGGCCCAAAGCTAAGTAACCATTACAAAAAGACTAACTCTTATACATGCCACAATCAAAATGATAAAACTAGCAATACCAATTGCTTCAAGGATAGTGTGACTGGCTTCTCCAACGTATGCAATGATACTCGAGCTACTTTGGCAGCATTATAAGAAAATGGAAATTGAAATAGGTTAAGCATAAAGCTTAGTAAGTTGCATGAAAATAAACATCAACTGCTAATCATAAAGTAATATTCTCGTAACCTTTCATAGCTTATTCATGAATACCATAAATAGACGTAAGTATAACTTACTCATCACCATCCAATACAACTCATATTGCATATATTGAGCCCACATCTCATACATTTCAAGTAGGTACCTGTACCACTCGTCACATGATCATAACTTTTCTTATTTCGATATAAATTACAAATCTTTTGTTGAACCATTTGGAATACTACCGGATACTAAATAGCCCTAACATGGGTTAAGATGCCGATGCCATGTCCCAGACATGGTCTTACACTGGCTTCCATATAGCGAGGCTGATGCCATGTCCCAGACAGGTCTTACACTAGCTCTCATCTATCGGTGTCGATGCCATGTCCCAGATAGGTCTTACTCTGACACACAACAAGCTGACGCCATGTCCCAGACAGGTCTTACACTAGCTTGTATACCGCGAGGCTGATGCATGTCCCAGACATGTCTTACACTAGCTCTCGTCTCAATGCCGATTCATGTCCTGGACATGTCTTACACTAGCTTAAATATCCGAGGCTGATGCATGTCCCAGACATGTCTTACACTGGCTCTCATAATGTGGCCGATGCATGTCCCAAACATGTCTTACACTAGCACACAAATGACCCAAATGTCATGGCAGGAATATCTGATTTATTCCTAAGGTTCAACCGGGAGTTCTACTACCTCAATTCTCATCATGCTTAATAATTTCCACAATCAAATAATTCATGCTATAACAATTCATTCATACATGATAATGATATAGTTGCATTATTTACACACGACTTAACTCGGTATTCAAAATATGGTGACTATTTCGGCTTAGTCCACTAGCTTTGCTTTTCCCCAGTCTAGGCTCGAATTTTGTAATTCTTGATCTATCATGATAAAATTCACAAATTTAATCATTATCGATCTTGGTACTCAATAATTTATAATTGGGCAAAATGACCATTTTTCCCCTAGACTTTCACAAATTGACCAATTTACCCTAGACTTGAAAATCAATTTTTATCACATTTTCTCATTAACTAAGCCTAGCCGAATACTTTTTATACTAGGAACATCCCAAAATTCTCATTATTTCACACATTTATCACCTATTTTACAACTTATGCAAAATGGTCCTTAGTTAGGGTTTCCATGAAAACTACCTAACAAAAGTTGTTTATTTCACAACCATGATTCATTTTCTTCCATAAAATTTTAGAAAAAACATGAACACTCTCATGGTAAAACCTTAGACTTTCAACCATTTTGCAAAATAGTCCCCTTATTTCAAAGCTCATGCTACAAGGGTTCTAAAAATGTAAAAATTTTCAAGAAAAGCCATCAAAGTCACTTACTTGTAAGAGTAGAGAGTGGCTGACATTTTCAAGCTCCAAGAAGCCTTATTTTGTTGAGAATTTCGGTGAAGAAGGAGAGGTGAAAGGGATGATATCATCCTTTGTTTATTTTATTTCTTTTTAGTCAAATAAGTCACCAAATTTTTACCAATCATTGACTATCTTAATTCTTTGCCTCCTATGACTGGTCATGCTCTATTTTAAGGGTCTATTTGCCCTTTAAAGACCCCCAATTTTGGTTCTCTAGCCATTTGACACCCTCAGCTATCAAAATAGGACTTTTTCACTTTATGCGATTTAGTTCTTTTTCGCAATTAAGCATGAAATCATTAAAATTAATTCACAAAAAATAGTCATGCAGTTATATAATCATGCTATGGAACATAAAATAATAATAAAAACAATTTCTCAACATTCGATTTGTGGTCCAAAAACCACTTTTCTGACTAGGCCCAAAATCGGGTTGTCACAATTCTCCCCCTTAGGGATTTTCATTATTGAAAATCTTACCGGTGAATAAGTTCAGGTATTGGTCTCCTATAGCCTCCTTGGTTTCCCATTTGGCCTCTTCAACTCCATGTCTATTCCATAAGACTTTCAAGAGTGCTATACTCTTATTCTTCCACTATTTAACCTCTCGAGCCAAAATCTTCACTGGCTCTTCGCCATAAGTCATATCCAGTTGAATTTCAACCTTATTTGGCACGATTACATGCGAAGGGTCCGATCTATATCGACCTAACATGGACACATGAAACACGTCATGAATCTTTTTCAACTCTGAGGGCAAAGCCAAACGGTTGGCAACAAGCCCTACTCTCTCGATAATGTCATAAGGTCCTATGAAACGAGGACTTAGCTTGCCTTTTCTACTGAATCTGAGAACCTTCCTCCACGGGGATACTTTCAAAAACACCTTATCACTGACTCAAAACTTGATCTCTTTTCATTTCAAATCCACATAGGATTTCTGTCTATCTGAAGTGGCTCTCAAGCATTCACAAATCATCTTAACCTTCTCTTCGGCCTCTTTGACCAAATCGACCCCGTGAATTTGATTCTCTTTAAGTTTCGTCCAATATAAGGGTGTTCCACACTTACGCCCGTACAAAACCTCATAGGGTGCCATTTTCATACTCGACTGATAACTATTGTTGTAGGCAAATTTAACCAGCAGTAAGTACTTTTCCCAATTGCCTTGAAACTCGAGAACACAACACCGCAACATATCTTCTAAGATCTGAATTACTCTCTCCAACTGATCGTCAATTTGCAGGTGAAATGCTGTACTAAAATTTAGTTTTGTTCCCAATGCCTCTTGCAACTTCTTCCAAAATCGCGAGGTAAACCTCGGATCTCTACCAGAAATAATCAACAAAGGTACTCCATGAAGTCTCACGATCTCGAAAACATACAATTCAACCAATTTCTCAAAGGGATAATTGGTACACACCGGTATAAAATGTGTCGTCTTTGTAAGCCTATCAACAATGACCTAAACAGAATTCTTTTTTCTTGGCGTCAACGGCAACCTTAATACAAAATCCATGGTTACACGGTCCATTTCCATTTGGGAACCATTACTGGTTGAAGCAAACCCGAAGGTGCCTGGTGTTCAGCCTTCACTTGCTGACAAAATAAGCATTTGGAAACAAACTCAGAAATGTCTCTTTTCATCCCTGACCACTAGTACATTTTCTTCAAGTCGTTATACATTTTCACGTTACCCAGATGGATAGACAAGCGACCACTATGTGCCTCTCGTAAAATCTTCTGAATAAGCTCATTATCATTGGGTACACAAATTCTGTCTCGGTACATCATACAACCGTTGGTACCAATACAAAATTCTGATTCATTTCCCATCTCACACTGAGCCACCTTAGCTTGCAAGTCCCTATCACCTTTCTGAGCTTTACAAATATCTTGAAGGAACATCGGTCTAGCTCTCATCTCAACTAGAATCAAACCATCATCAATCACGGTTAATTGAGTATTTATAGCCCTCAAGCCGAATAATGATTTCCTACTAAATGCGTCAGCAACTACATTTGCCTTTTCGGGGTGGAAGTCAATCACCAACTCGTAATCCTTTATCAACTCCAACCATCATCGTTATCATAAATTCAGTTCTTTTGATTCATCAAATACTTTAGACTCTTATGGTCAGTAAATACCCAGTATTTCTCACCATCCAAATGGTGTCTCCAAATTTTCAACGCGAACACGATGGCAGCCAACTCTAAATCGTGCGTTGGGTAATTCTTCTCGTGTGGCTTTAGCTGTCTCGAGGCATAGGCTATTACCTTGCCTTCTTGCATGAGCACACACCCTAACTTATTCAAAGATGCATCACTATACACCAAAAACTCTTTTCCCTATTCTGGTTGCACTAAAACTAGGGCTTCGGTCAACAAAGCCTTTAGTTTCTCGAAACTCTGTTGGGACTTATCATTCCATTTGAACTTAGCCTCTTTTTATAGAGTCTAGTCATCAGAGTAGCTATCATCGAGAATCTTTTTACAAACAGTCTGTAGTACTCGGCTAGGCCCAGAAAGCTTTTGATCTCTGACACATTCTTTGACGGTTTCCACTCAACGATAGCTGAGATCTTACTCGAGTCAACCCTAATTCCATCACCCGACACGATGTGTCCTAAAAATCTGACTTCTCAGAGCCAAAACTCACTTTTACTAAACTTGGCATACAGCTGCTTATCCCTCTAGGTCTGTAAAATAATTCTCAAATGCTTCTCGTGTTTATTCGTATCTCAGAAATAAATCAATATATCATCGATATAGACCACTATGAACTTATCCAAATACGGCCAGAAAATGTGGTTCATCAAGTCCATAAATATTACAGGGGCATTCGTTAAATCGAAGGGCATAACAAGAAACTCATAGTGTCCATACTTCGTCCTAAATAAGATTTTTGATACATCTCGCTCCTTTACTTTGAGCTGGTAATAACAGGACCTCAAGTCTATCTTAGAAACAATGGTGGCTCCTCTCAATTGGTCAAACAGATCGTCGATCCTTGGCAAGGGATACTTGTTTTTCACTGTCACCTTATTGAGCTGTCTGCAGTCTATATACATAACCTCATCTACCCGTCTTTCTTTTTCACGAAAAGTACTGGATCACCCCACGGTGAATAGGTTAGTCTCGCAAAATCCTTTTTAGTTAACTCTTGTAGCTGTACTTTTAATTCCTTTAACTCCACTGGAGCCATGAAAATAAAAATCAATTTTAAAAAATTACGGATTCGGCGCCGGAGACTCGGTGTGCCACACCTTTCAGAAAAATACCTCAAAACACTTTACATATTTAAAAACAACCTCATGAAATACAAAATTTTGAAAACCCATTCCACAGCAGAGTTTTGCAACTTGGCTCTGATACCACTAAATGTCACACCCCAGACCCGACCTAGACGTTATGGCCGAATCTAACGTGTCACGTCGAAGTGTTTTTCAAAAATTGATCTTTTCGGTAAAAGTCCGTTACTGAATTTAAAACCTCTTTGCTAGAACTCGAATCATTCTAAAATCTGTTATTCATTTTAAATTGTCATCACCTTTAAAAACATTGTTTATAGCGGAAGCATTTCATAAGTGTTGCGAAAACGTAGTCTTTTAAAAATAGTTATTGTTTTGGAAAATCGCGATCTACTTTTAACAGATAGAAAATGTAATAAACTAAAAATCTCAAATTAAAAACCAGAAATTAAAATAGGCCTTATTACAACCCAGATCAAAATATAAGTATTTATAAGTAGATAACTTAAAAGAAAATAGAAAACAATAGCAGTTGTGTGGCCATCTCCGAGTCCCTCGCAGCACCGATCCAGCTAATGCTGGTGATTACCTGCACAATTAATAAACGGGGTGAGTTTATGAAAACTCAATGTGTAATCCCCTCTTAAATTAAAACAGTTAGTAAGCATGATGAATTGAGAATCGATGCTGCATTTGGAGCCTATTATGATGTGAGAATAATGTGTGTGGGCCTAAGCCTAGTACAATTTCACTTGGGTTTCAGCTCTCATCAGAATCAATTGGGCCTAGCCCATTCTTAATATTGTTAACAGTTGGGCCTAGCCCATATCAGAAATAGTTCTATATGCATAATGTGTGATGCATGCTAACTCGTCCCATCCAACCTTGCACTTGCCTCCGTCTAACCCTACACTACTTGCGGGGAATAAATCACCCACGCCATCCCTACACTCCCAATGTTAGCATCGGTTGCGGCACTAACTAAAATAGTAGCAAAGCTATTCGTAAACAGAATGGCCAAGAGCCATAAACAGAATGGTTATCAACCATAATCAGGATGGCACAAGGCTATCAACAACTGTAATAAGTTTGACACATAGCCATCAGTGACGGTAATATAATCGGCACACAGTCGCGGAAAAATATGATCGACATAGTGTCATCAATGAATATGATTGGCACAAAGCCATAATCCAGATTATCCAGCTTTAAGCCGTCCGTCGGTCAACAGTCATCTCGTGTGACCCGTGCGATCTTAACAGATCAATACTGGATCCACAATCGTCTTGTGCGACCCGTATGACCCTATTAGAACTTCATCCGTATCTATGTCCTAACCCCATGCAATATGTCGTGTATGTCATGCTCAATCATCTCATGTGTATGCAAAATGGCCATGCTCGATGAATGATCATTTAAACATATATTAAAAACGTATCGATAATCGACTACGATCAAGTCGATTAAAAAACACGATCATACGATCACAGTCAAATCAGTTAAATTCACAGTCTAAGTCAGTTATTTACCCACAAGGGCAAAATATTCATTTTACCATACAGGGGTATTTCGGAAGTTTTACACTACAAGGGTATTTCGATAATTTTACAAATCGAGGGTATTTGGGTAGTTTTACAAATTGGGCGTATTTCGGTAATTTTACAAACTGGGGTCTTACCGACCCAATAGAAAGTCCATCATCGCCTCGAGTGACTTAGGTAACCTAAACAGACATAACGGTGTAAGTGGGCCTAAGGCCTATTACTCGGCCCAAGTAGGCCCACATGCTAGTGTGGCCCATTTGGCCCAAATTCAATTACAGCTATGTGATCTACAAAGCCTAGTCCAATATTTGTCACTTACTGTGGATTTAATCCGCGTAGGGGGCGCAAGCCTATTGGGCCCACATGGCCCATTTCGGCCCAGCGTGGCCCATAATAGCCCAAGTCCACGAGAACGCTCATGGTGGCCTCTACAGCCTATCACCCATGATTTGGGCTCAGTTTGTCCCACGTGCTTTTGCACACTCGTGAGGCCTCGAATGCAGAGATTCTGACATTTCAGCATTTTGGCTTTTGTTGATCCACAGTTAAACAGGGGTGTGAATACACACCTTTCGGCTTTTCATCGACTATCGATTACAGGGTACTGTTACACACCTTTTCATGAAAGCCTACGAACACCCCTTGAGAACCAACCTACAAGCATCGAGATACTATGTTACTCACTTCCCAAAGATAAAACTCATCTTATACCAAAACCAACATATCACCATATATTACCTTGATTGAACGAGAAGAGGTTTCCCACCTGAACTGATACCCAAGACTAGCAGCGATTTCCTCTTCTCTAAAACCCTATATTTCCAAACACCATTAACGGACTACGGTATACATACAAGTGCTGAAGTAAAGGCATATTCACTTACTGAGATTAAAAGAGAACTAATTGACCAAGGCACTTCTAGAGCACAAGAGTGTAATATTTGGCTTAACACCACTAGAATATTTGAGAAAAGAGCAAGGGTAGTAGCATTCGGTCAAAGGAAGTAAAGAAGAAGAGAATAGAAAATGAAATGAAAGGTTAGAGGAAAAGAGTGATGTGATTCGGCAAGAAGGCGAAAATTAAATTCCTAAAAATACTAAGGTAGGATTCGAACCTAAGATCTCTTTGTTGGCCACTAACGCCACCTCCCTACACCCTAAGTGGCGTCACTTAGCCACTTCACCACAAGGCTTTTTGATGCCATTTTCCACCTATTTTTATTTAAAAGCCCAACTACTCACAACCCTGGCTCTTTTGATAATTAAATTAAAATTCCTCCACCAAAAAACTTGAACCCAGAACTTCTCCAACACACCTAGACACTCCAAAATCATTAAACCATTAAAGCCAACATATCATTTTTCATTTTCTTGCTCACTTAAAAATTTTATGAGACCTAAAGCCCAAAGCCCAATTCCTCTAGGCCCAAAATTCGAGGCGTTACAACTCTACCCCCTTAAAGAAATTTCATCCTCGAAATTTCCAACTAATCATTAATCATACTACCCAAGTCTCACCACTATGCTTTCGTTGCGCACTCTAATTCTAAAGTAAAAATAAACACTCAGTACACTATGGTGGGGTACACACTAGTATTTGCATCTGGAGCGTCTTCGTCCCCTTGGCAACGTGCTGCATAGACCAAAGCTGGCTGCGTTGCCTCAGCATAACCTACACCTTCGCCTAGTGCTCCACGATCGTGTTCATTACCATTTTTGCCCCTGACCTGACCTCGGCCCCTTAGCGGCTGTTGACTACCCCTCTGTGGTTGATCATTACTTCAGCCTACAGGTTGACCCAAATCTGGCCTCCTAGGGCAATCCTTAACCTTATGCTCCATAGATCTACAAGCCAAACAAGCTCCTATCCTCTTCTAGCACTCACCTAAATGACATTTCCCGCAGGTAGTACAAATTCGTATCCCCAGATTAGTAGCAGGGGGTCTCGCTCTAACCGGCCCGTTCACTTTGGTCCTAGCTGTAGGTCTCTATCCAGCATCAGGAGACTCGACATCCTTTTTATTCTTGCCTTTTTCTTTTTCCTGGTTTAAACACTCAGTGCGCTTTACCTCTTCTGCTATCTTCGCCTTCTCCACTAAAGTCGCGAAATCTCGCTCTCTCTGCAGAGCTATTAGCACTTTGAGGCTATCCCTGAGGCCATCCTTGAACCTTACGCAATGCTCATAGTCTGTTGCCACCATCACCCTTGCATATCGACTAAGGTATAAAAACTCTGCCTCATATTCAACCACAGACTTATCTCCTTGTGATAAGTTCAGAAACTCTTTCCTTCGAGCATCCATATAGCTTGCACCCACATATTTCCCCTAGAATGTAGATTTGAAGAAATCCCAAGTGATTCGCTCAGGTTGGGTGCCCTCTTTCACCATTAGCCACAACTGGTAGGCTTCCTCCCTAAGCAGCGATACTGCCCCTTTTAACTTTTGCTCCAGTGTGCAGTCCAAATCATCCATTATCCTTTCAGTGGCCTCTATCTAGTACTCAGCTATGTTCGGAGCCACACCAACCACACCCTTAAAGATCTCGGCTCCATTAGATCGAAGTCGCTCCAAAATTGACCCACGACTTCCCATACCGTTATTGGGCCCAGTGACCCTTTCCAAAATCCTCAGCATTGCTTGTGACAATGCTTCTTCTCCAGCGGGGCGATCATACGGCCCAGTTTCAGCCACAGGTAAGGTCAGAGCCTCTTCTACTTCAACATCGGGCATATGGCCCGATATCGACGATTCAGCGCTAACACTCCCGCGGCCTCGGCCATGGCCTCTTACACCTCTTCTAGCACTCATCATGGATTCGCGTATTATCTGGATTAAAAATTTTATGAAGTTTTAGTTAGTTTAATAATTAAACCGATGTTTTATGAAAATATTTAAAGAGAAGATTGTTTTCAAAAGTCCTCTACAGTTTCAAGGTCTTACGGGCTTCGGTTCCACTATAACAAAATCATCTAAAGTAGCCCTCTAACTATCTACTGTATAACAATTTAATCAAGTTTAAAAACAGAAGAACTTACTTGGTTTGATGTCGGAGACTCGGTGTGCTGCTCAACAAGATTTTCCCTTTTTCCAAAATGGTGTGATCCAAAAAAAATTTTTAGAAAGAAAAAGAAACCAAATAATAAGGCCCACTTCACAGCCCGAGTTTTGCAACCTAAACTTTGATACCACTAAATGTAACACCCCAAACTCGGCCCGACGTTATGGCCGAATCTGGCGTGTCACATTGAAGTGTTTTAGAGAAAACCTTATTTTCATTGAAAACCCTTCCTTAGAACAATACATCTCAATTACTTCATAAAATCTCTTTTCAGTTGCGAAAGCTTGTTCGAAACATTTGATATAAGAAAAACTGTCATTTTAGAATTTATTTACGGAAACGTTGAAAATATTCTATGATTTAGGAAAACGTGTTCAACTTTCTATGATTACATCACATAAAAATAATAAACCAAATAATAGGAAAGAGGGGAGGCCTTATTACAATCCAGACTAAAGAAAAGGAAATTACTTAATAAACTAGTAACTTAAATGCTTTTTAAACAAATTCAAGTTGTCCTGCTAGCTGGCCACCCTGAGTTCCTCCAAACATCAAACCTCCTATTGAGCATACCTGAGAAAATAAAAGAGGGGGTGAGTTTTTGAAAGCTCTGTGTGTACAACCCTCATCAAACAAACATGTAACAGACAAATTATTTTGGGCCTAAGCCCAATTCAAATACGGTGGCTTTTGGGCCTTAGCCCATTTTGGCCTCAGTAGGGCCTAAACCCATGTCAATTTCCACATATCACATTTAACTAGGCCAAGCCCTTTTCATAATCCAATCATGATGTATGTATGCTAATGCTTATATCCCCATCCAACCTGTACACCCCCTTTCCAACCAACACTTACTGTGGGGAGATACTCAACCCACCCATCCTTATTACAACCCGGTGTGGAACCAGTGCGGCCCCACTTAATAGTGCAGCATAGTTGCTTATAAATGGTGTAGCACTGGTTACAGAACTACTTAATGGTGCAGCAAAGCTACTCGGTGGCTAAAACGCCTTCGGTGGATCCACAGCCGTCGAGCAACCATGCGATCCTTATACACTTCCTCCAATCATAAACCCAGCCCATGTGCAACATAATAATGTATGGATGCAACGTATATGATACATAGATCATACTCATAACACATAGGGGTATTTCAGTAATTTCTACCCTACAGGGGTATTTTGGTAATTTCTTAGCAATATTGGTCTTAATTACGAGCTCTGGCCCGTCAACAAGTCCTCGTTGGCCAAAGTGAATAGACACTATGCAGCAGGTAGGATTCCAGACAAGAGTAGGTGGGTCATTAAGACCGCTTAAGTACCAAGCTCTCCCTAGATCCAATCCTAGACATGCATATACCCATTGCCACACTTTACCCTTATGACTTGTCCACAGACGAATTTGATAAATTAGTTAAGTTTTATGCTACTTAAGGATTTATTAGAAACTAGGCCTACAAGTCCATGACAAAACCTTAGCAAGTCTACAGGCTTCCATACATTCATATGGCCCATCAAGCCCAGTCACATTTATACGGCCCATTAGGCTCAATTACACTTATATGGACCATCAGGCCCGAATCCAATCCAAACCATTCAACAAACTTAATTAGCTCATTACATATTACCAAATTATCAACTTTTGCTTATTTGGGCTCACGGGCCCGTCGGGCCTATTTGGCCCATTTTGGCCCAGTTGGCCAAAACGTGACCCAAGTCCATGAGATCTCTTATGGGGTATCAGGTATCGTATCGAATACCCTCTTACAAGTGTTTGCATGATCGCAAGACTACCGTATCCAAACTTTCAACTTTTTGGCATTTCGGCATTTTAGCTTTTCGGTATTTCAGAATTTGCCGATCTACTATGTGTGCGAAGTGTGTGTACACACCTGGTAATCGAGCGTGCTATGACTCCCTTAGTCACAAACCTTGAACACCAATCCCTAATAGCTTTTCCTTGATCACGTATTCCCTAGATCAAAACCGTAAAACATCTAAGGAGCAATTCAGCAGAGAGCTAAAATCCGAGATCTAATACTAATTCCCTACCAAAGTCGATTAGAAAGAATGAGGGAGAGGAGTAATCTGTATTAACAATACTAGCTGAAAAAGAGATAAGGTACTTACACCAAAAGAGCAATCGGCCCAAGGGAGATTCAGCTTTTTGGCTTTTAAACTAATATGGTGAATAAGGTTTATCTGGCACAAATTAAAGAAGAAGAGTAGAAGAAGGAATAGGCTAACCTAAAGGGTAAATCAAAAGAGAATTGAGGAGAGAAAGAATGGAAAAGAATCAGCTAGCAAAGATGGAAAAGCCAATCGGCACTTAAAAAAAATAAAGGATTTAGCATTAGCCTAGGATCCCAAACTCAGCACATATTTATAGCCTATAGCCAAATTGCCTAACCCTCAATTCCCAATTCAGCTCCATCACTTCCCCCTTCTCATCTCCTCATTTTTCTCCATGATAACTCCCCAATCTATTTCCTAAATATTCTCTCCTGAACACTTCCCTTAGAGTCCATCTTCACGCCACTTCCAACCTTCTAGAAGGCTAAAATTAAACTCCTAAAAATACTAAGCTAGGATTCGAACCTAGGATCTCCTTGCTAGCCACTAACGCCACCTCCCCACACCCTAAGTGGCGTCACTTAGCCACTCTACCACAAGGCTTTTTTATGCCATTTTCCCCCTATTTTTATTTAAAAGCCCAACTAGTCACAACCTTGGTTCTTTTAATAATTAAATTAAAATTCCTCCACCACAAAACTCGAACCCAGAACTTCTCCAACACACCTAGACACTTCAAATTCATTAAACCCTTAAAGCCAACATATCATTTGTCATTTTCGTGCTCACTTAAAAATTTTATGAGACCTAAAGCCCAAAGCCTAATTTCTCTAGGCCCAAAATTTGGGGCGTTACAGTATGTGTGAATGAGGGTGGCAAATGGATTGGCAAATAGCCTTTATTTTTTCAATACGGGTAGATACACGGGCATGTGTCTAGGCCATGTGTGACACACGATATGCCACATCGGCGTGTGTTCCAGCCGTGTGTCCCCTACACCTTAGTTTTGAGAAACAGAATGCTCAGTATTGAGCACACGTGTAGAGGCGTGGGTGTGTGTCTTAGCGCTGCGGATGACATGGCCTCAAGCACGGGTGTGTGAAGTCTGCACCTATTTTATGAAAATTAATTTTCCACACAGCCAAGCACACGGGCGTGTGACTTGGCCATGTGACCTCAATTTGTTCATGGGTTATGATTGTTACTTGCGATAAGTTTTAAAATTTATAATTGATCGTACTTGAACTAGCTATTATCACGATGAAGGCAAGCGTACCTATCGAACAGTAGTATGGTTTTAGCAAGACTGGATGTCGAACCCAAAGGAACTAAAAGTATTAGTATTAACTTTCTTTTTATTGTCTAGCCTAAGAATAATGGGGATTATTTTATCTAAACTAATTAACTAACCTAAGGATGCACAGAAAGTAAATTGGGGAAATACTTTTGGAAAACTGATTGATTTGGATAATACCCAAGGAAGAATCCACCTAGACTTCACTTGTTATTCGACTCTAAACCAGATGATTTATTCACTTGACTTGATCTGTAGAAATCTATAAGTTATGTTATTATCCCTATTCAAGACTAATAATGTTTAACCTAGGTTCATTAATTGAAATCTCTTTCTAATTAAAACCCCTAGTGTTGTATTAACTCGATCTATGGATTCCCTTATTAGATTTGACTCTAATCCGGTAGATTTATGTCGTCCTATCTCTAGGATTGCATGCAATTCCGCTTAATTATGAACGATCTACTCCTAGACAAGGACTATTCATCCTTTGAATAAGCACATCAATACTTGAATCAATATCCTGGAATATTCAAACAAGAGTTAAAAACATAATTAAGAACAAATCAAGTATTTATCATATAGTTAAGAAAATATTAACAAGAATCTTCTTAGGTTTCATCCCCCTTAGGTATTTAGGGGATTTAGTTCATAATACTAAAGGAAAAAATCTTAGAAGAGCAATAATGACAAAACATAAAGAAAATGCAAAACCCCTAAATGAAATTGAAGGGAGATCTTCAGTCTTGAAGGTGAATCCGGCTTTCGAGATGGATCAATCAGCTTTTTTTGAGTAATTCCTTGCTTCCTACTCTCTGTCTCCCTTCTCTCCTCCTCTAGGGTCTTTTAAATAGGCTTTAGAATGCTTTCCAACCCTCAAAATTTCCCTTTTCCAAATAAAACTCAACTTGGGCTCGACAGGGACACGCCCGTGTGCGATTACTTCAAGCCGTGGTCAAGGCTGAGAAATAGGCACGCCCGTGTTGAGGTTATTTTAAGCCGTGTTCAAGCCTTCTATAATGGCACGGGCTTGTGTTCTACCCATGTGAGGAAGTCCAAGCCGTGTTGATTTCCCATGTTGGCCCATTTTCTCCGTTTTTGGCCTGCTTCTCATTCTTTTTATTTTCCTACGCTTACCTAAGTATAAGATATGAAATTAAAGGATTAGGAGCATCAAATTCCATAAATCTAATGTTAATTCATCCAAAAATGTGCTAAGCATGGGATAAAAATATGTAAAACTTAGGACTTATCAAATACCCCCACACTTAAGCGTTTGCTTGTCCTCAAGCAAAATCCTCAATTCACCATTAAGAAGTCATTTTTCTCAACTTATAATTCCCATCAATAACATCTCAAAATAATCCATAAGTAATCATACATTGAGAATTCAACTAGAAGAACATTAAAGTTTCAAACATTCCAAGTTGAGCATTTTATCATGAAAAGCATAGGTGTCTCCCCTTATCTAAGTAATCACCTTTGATTCAAAATATCACAGAGTTTAACATCCTCACTAAAGATTCACTCAAATCACTTGAGGTGTTTAAGGACAATAAATATAGCACTCAACAGTCAATATGAAAAGTTATTACCATAGGCTTGCGTGAAAATCAAATCTCCACCACTATATATTGAGATGATACATCAATCAAAAGGTCCTTAGAGGGTTGTAACGTGGCTTTGGTTAGGGGGTGTGGTCATAAGCTGAAAGAGAAGGTTAGAATCGAGATTGAATTGAAAAAATTACTTAACTAGAAAAATATTAAAACTGATAAACTATCTTCCTAATTGAGCTTTTCTTCATGGATAACATCGTTTAAACCCAAGCATTACATAATTTCATTTTTTTTAGAACAAATCAAATAACATAGCTAACTATCAGAAATAAAACATAGCTAAACAATTTATTCAAATGAAATCTCGACAAAAATAAGGATCAAATTAATTTAGGGGATTTCAACAATAATAGGTTATGGGTTAATATTGGGGGTAAATCAATGAATGGCTTGTTAGGTTCAAAGGGGTTCACTGAGGGTTAATTATGAAGGTAGGCTTTTATGGAGTGAGTGGGTTAAACCTATGTGCCTTTATCATCTTGATATAACAAATCAATGGTGTGGTCTTGACATGCATAATCGAGGCAAGTTCTAGAATAACAATTCAAAATTAACTTACTCATAGCAACAATAAAAGTGAGCATGAAAGAAATAATATATGCTCTAAAGGCTCAAGATCTCACAAAAATTATGGCTTTTTTTTTTTTATGTTAACCCTTTGAATTTCAACTTTAAGATAATACTTAAACTTGGGGATTTAACCTAAAATTTTAATAATCAAAAATCAATTTATCGTGCTTGATTCTCTAATTACTTAAATTTTAAATCATCAATGCATAAATACCTATGTTTTAATTCAAGAAATATCAATAAAAATCATAAATTAATCAAAATTCATTCTAATAGTGATATGAGTGATCTGCATAAGAATAAGACAAAATTCATGGATTTTTCTGATAATGATATAAATAACCCCTTCATACTTAAGATGTACATTGCCCTCAATGTACAAAAATAAAGTTAGTAGAAAATATAGATCTAAGATCATAAGATAGGGAGAGAAGTGAAACTTCCTGAATGTTAAATGGATTCTTTGAATAGTAGTTATGGAAAGTGATTGGCTAAGGCAAGGAGGAGGATACTCCGATGGTGGTAGAGGTTGGGTTCCACAACCACAGTGTCCAGCGAAGAGGTTATCGTGGTGGTCGGGCAGGACATGGTAGTCGTGGAGGACCTTTTCCAGCGGAGTTGTGAATTCTTAAGTAATAGTGAGCTTTGGAGCTTTTTTATAACTGCGATAGAATCAATAATTCTTTAGAAATATAGAAAAGTAGGATTACTCATAAAGAAATAGCCAAAGAAATAAATTAAGTAATATAAATTGTAATACCTAAAAATGAATTAAAAATAGTCTTAAATAAAATTAAAAATATAGATATTGGGGTACACGGCCGTGGGGCACGCCCGTGTGCCTTTATTTTAGCCCATGTTTATCGGGGTTTTTAGCTTTGGGCATGTTGGTGCACACGGCCTTGTCCAACGGCCGTGTTCTATTTCGTTCACGTCTCTCATGCTCGTGTGTATATGCGCACGCCTGTGTTAATTTGACAAGTTCGACCACGGGTGGTGAGCACGGGCGTGTCACACGTCCGTGTTGATTTGGCAGGCTTGCCCATGGCCATGTCGCACGGCCGTGGCAACTTATCGCATCCCGTGTTTTGGGAAAAATTCTTGCTCTGTTTTCACACGACAGTATCGCATGGCCGTGTCATCTTTCATGTTATGAGCACGGCCTAAGGCACACCCGTGTGCTTGGCCGTGTGGATTTGGGAAATTTGTGTTCAAAGACCCAGTTAGTGATTTAGATGTTAAAACTAAAATTTAAATAAATCACAACTGTTAGTACTCGGATTGCCTCCCGAGAAGCACTTATTTATAGTCTAAGCTCGACTTACCTCGATTTCACGTAGTCATAGTGGTTCAAAGAGTTTATACTTCTTATTCCTGCTATCGGTTTTATCAAAATAAGATTTTAGACGAGTACTATTTACCTTGAACGTGCCAAATTTGGAATGAGTTACCTCGACTGTACCGTATGGAAAGATGTTAAGTACCATAAGAGGGATTGCTCCATTCGGTTCAGAAGTGGCAATACGAGGGTTTGCTACATCTAATAGTACCTTATCTCCAACCTTAAGTTGATTTGGTGGAAAATCGAGTTCGTCATGGCGTGGTTTCAGTTTATCATGTGTTCTCGATATTTGTGTCCACCATTCATCTAGTTTCTCTATCTATAGCCTTCGTTCTTCATAGATAGGTTCTTTGTTGTTACGTAAACATGGCTCATTTACGCTCTTCGAGCGTGTTTCCTGCAAAGAAGGTTGCACCACATGATCAGTATTAGTAACATGATTTATACTACCACCCTCGTTACTCAGATTACAAGCTTGAATAGTGATTGTTTCATCACCCACATAAAGTGTGAGTTCACCTGTACCAACATCAATAATGGTTCTAGCAGTCGCTAAAAAGGGCCTTCCTAAAATTAAAGGCACGTCACTGTCCTCTTCTATATCTAGAACAACAAAATCAACTGAAAATATAAATTTATCGATTTTTACTAGTACATCTTCAATGATACCCCTAGGAAATCTAATGGTTTTATCTGCCAATTAAATGCTCATCCTAGTTTGTTTGGGTTTCCTAAGACCTAGTTATTTAAATATTTTATAGGGCATGACATTACTAAATCAGCCAAAGCATTTTTAATGGTTAAACTACCAATTAAACAAGGAATCGTAAAACTCCCTGGGTCTTTCAACTTGTTGGGTAGCTTATTCTGTAGAATGGCTGAGCGAACTACATTTAATTCCACATGCGACTCCTCATCCAACTTTCACTTATTTTCTAAAAGCTCCTTTAAAAACTTCATTGCGTTCGGCATCTGCAAGAGAGCTTCAATAAACGGTAAATTAATATGTAATTTCTTTAGCAGTTTAAGGAATTTACCAAATTGTTCGTCAGTGCGGTCTTTCCTTATCGCATTATGGTATGGTCTTGAGGTTTGTATTCTTCACTTACCAATTTTTGCTTACTGTGGTCTACCTCATCCTTACCTTTACTTACCATAACTCCTTGCTTCGGTTCTGATTTAGGTTCAAGTAACCCTTCTTCATTTCAAACATTAATCGCGTTGAGCTGTTCCCTTGGGTTAGGTTCAGTATTACTTGGCAAGCTACCTTGTAGTCATTCAGAAATTAATTTGGAAAGCTGGCCTATCTGAGTTTTGGGCCTTTGGATCGACGCTTGTTGATTTTTAAGTGCTGTCTCAATATTCTAGAAATAAGTTTCTGACACTGGGATAAATTTTGTTAGCATCTCCTTAAGGTTCGGCTTCTTTTCTTACTGGTAAGGTGGTTGTTGAAAACTCGAAGGATTTTGTATCCTTTGATTTCCTTGACCACCCCACGAGAAATTTGGGTGGTTCCTCCAACCTGCATTATAAGTATTACTATATGGGTTATTTTGAGGTCTAGAGTTATTATTACCCATATAGTAGACTTGTTCCCCCTCGGTGCTAGGATTGAAGGGTTGATATTCTGTGTGTATACCTTCTAAACTTAAGTCACACCTCATCACTGGATGTACCTACGTGGAACCAAGTAAACCGTCAATCTTTTTATTCAAGAGTTCCACCTAATTTGACAACATATTAACCGAGTCGACATTATAAATGCCCGTTGTTTTGGTTGGCTTAGTCCTCATGACTTGCCACTGATAGTTATTCAGTGACATTTCTTCGATAAATTTGTAAGGCTCTTCATGTGTTTTATTGTTGATGGTTCCACTAACGGCTGCATCAATTATCTGTCTCGTCGAGGGGTTCACACCATTGTAAAATGTTTGGACTTGCAGCCACAGAGGTAATCCATGGTGAGGGCACCTTCGCAGTAGGTCTTTGTATCTCTCCCATGCATCGTAGAGTGTTTCTAAATCCATCTGCACAAAAGAAGATATATCATTCCTTAGTTTAGTTGTTTTAGCAGGTGAAAAATATTTAAGCAAGAACTTTTCGGTCATTTGTTCCCAAGTAGTGATTGATCCTCATGGTAACGAGTTCAACCATTGTTTAGCCTTATTCCTCAGTAAAAAGGGAAATAACCAAAGGTAAATGGCATCGTCAGAAACACCATTGATTTTAAATGTGTCGCAAAGTTCCAGAAAATTGGCTGTAACGCCCTAATTTTTGGGACTTCTGTGAATTTTGGCGAATTTTAGAATTTCTGTGTTTTGACTGCTAGGTGTAGGTCTGAGTATGTTAGTGGGCCTCTAGAAGGCCCAAGTCTAAGATAAAATCTAGTAGTTTTAACTAATTTTAATTCTAAAGGAAAAAGGAATTCTGGTATATTGGGCATTTAAAATTCCATGGGTGAATTAAGCCACAAGAAGGCCTGTGGCAAAGTGGCATGTGACGCACTAGGGTGGTAAAAAAGTGGCGTGTGGATGATTAGGGGGAGCTAAGGTTCAAGTCACAAGGTAAGCAAATTATAGTATTATTTTTGTGAACAGAAAGGGGATGTGATGGAACTCAAGTGGAACTCTACTAGGAAGAGTTTGAGCTGTTCAAGAGATTGAGTAAGGAGGGGATAAGGGAGAAGATTTACGAGCTGATTAGGGAGTGTGGTATTAGCCGAATGGTGGACTCTTGAGGAGCAAGAGTTGGCCGGCCAAGGGTTTCTAGTATAGGGAAAATTCGGATAGGAAGGGGGGGATTTCGGCATTTGGGTAGTGTGGTTTCTGACAATTCTTTTCCTTCTTCTCTTCTCCTCTCCTCTTCTATTTTCTCTTTTTCTTCTTTTTCCTCTCTAGCCAAACCATCCCTACCATTCTACTCATCCATTCCCAATCTTTCTAAACCTCCATAACCGATTGCCATAAAAGCTGAATTCCCAAAAACCTTTTTTTTGTCGATTTCTTCTAGCCAAACCCTCCTATCTTCTTCATCTTTTTGGTCGATTCTCTCATCCTCTAAACCCCAACTTCTGTCGACAATATCATTGCAAAACCCCCAAATCTAATCATCTTTTTCTTCACAGTTTCAAAAAGCCAAAAACACCATAGTCTTAGGGGCATTTAGCCGAATCTTTAGATCTCTAAGATTTAATTTCTGCTAGTGTTTGAGGGTTAGATCTACATCAGAACTGAATAGGAACTGAAGTGGAATCGTGTTGGCTGAAAGAATCAGTGGTAAGTACTCAGATCTATTCTTTATTTCGGGATTTAGAAAAGCTGAAATCCCTAAAGGCGTAGGGAGGCTATCGATTGGAGCTTAAGGCTCTAAAGGGTCGTAACAATTGAATTGTTTTGGTGTTAGTGTGATCTAGAGGCTGTTGATCAAAGGCTTGGACAAGCGAAACGACTAGATCTAAACCTAGTCGCTAGTTTCGGTAAAGGTAGGATCGCTAATGCCTAAAGTATTAATGGCCGATTTTTGGTAAGGGGTTCTGTATATAAGTTGCTATTGGATTCATAGTTAACATGTTAGTAATTGACTGTAGGCAACTCGTGTGTGGAACTCGTCAGCGTTTCGTCGCAAACAGGTGTGTAACTAACACCCTCTCATAGACTAGATCGGAAAAAGCCGGAAGGCCGAAATGCCGAATAGCCGGTATTTTGTGAACTTACGAGTGTGTGAATGCTCGTGAGATAGATTGATTAACAATTTCGGTAATCAAAGTGATAAGGCTGCAGTACGTGTGATTTCGTGCACTTCGATGTATTTGGGCTTAATGGGCCAAAATCGGGATAATAGGCCAACGGGCCCAATTTGGTAAGAACACTCGGTAAGTATTTTTGTTAGTACGTAAATGGTTGAAATATGTATAAAAACCCTAAAATAGTTAAATTACTAGAATACCCCTAAGTATGGAAATTACCATTATACCCCTAGGTGTAAAATGACCATTATACCCCTAGGGTTAATTTTTGACTGAAATGCATGATGATCTGATTTTGTATGTTGTAAGCCATGAATTGTATATCTATTTCATGGGGACATGGGTTATATTTATGGAGGAAGCGTCTTGGTGGCTATGACACAATTATCTGTTCTGGTGGCTTTGCCACGAATATCTGTATCTGGTGACTCTGTCACATTATCTGTTTCTGGCAGTCATGCTGCAAATTCTGTGGCGTGTAGCAGTTGGGTGGGTCGAGTAGTCTCCCCACATGGTGTAAGGTTGGTACGGGGGTGCATATGGTTGGATATGGGTTGGGTTCTGCATATATATATGAAATATCTGTTCTATTCTGTTATGGGCCTATGGGCTTCATTCTGAACACTGTTTTGGGTTAAGGCCCAACTTAATCTGTTTCTGTGGTTTGAGCTGAATTAGACTATGGTTGGGTTATTTTACACACTGAGTTTCCAAACTCACCCCTTATTTTCATCCACGCAGGTAATCCCCAACGATAGTAGGGTTGGAGCTATGAGGGATTCAGAGTGGCCCCACGTTCTGCAAATTCAGTTTTCTTCTGGTGAATTGGACATCTTTTCATTTACTTTTACGGTTTGGGTTTTAAGTTGTAATAAGGCCACTTTAATTATTTTTAATTGTTTTAATACGGTTTGCTAGAATAGATATGATATTATCTTAATCGTTGAAGTTGAATGGCTTAAAGGCGTGTTTTCAAAAATAGTACTTGATTTCAAAATATCACGACAACAAAGCAAAACTTTCGCAATGGAAACATTTTCCAAAATTAATAACCTTTTTAAATGGACTTAACTGAAGTGGTTTTCTAAGAACATTCACTAAGTTAGGGTGTGACAATGGTGGTGTGCATGTCTAGGATTGGATCCAAAGGGGGCTTGGTACTTAAGCAGTCTAATGGACTCACCTCCTCTTTTCTGGCATCCTACCTGGTGCACAGCTTCCATTCACTTTAACCCGTTGTGAAGTTACTCTTTAAGACACTAGAAGAGTTTTTAAATTAATAATATAAAAATGTTTTTTGATGCTTCAATGTGGCACGTCGGATTCAGCCATAATGTCTAGGTCGGGTTTAGGGTATTACATTTAGTGGTATCAGAGCCAGGTTGTAATAATTTCGCTGTGGAATGGGTCTATAAAAACAAAGATTTTTGAAAATAAAATTTTTACAAAAATTACGAAACTCGATTTTTAAAATTGGATCCTTAAAAAGGTGGCACCCGAATCTCCGGCCTAAGTCTGTAAGTATCATTCTAAACTTTTTTGAATGTTTTTTTTTTTGAATTATCTGTCTGTATTGAAACCCTATTAGGATAATCTAGTAGGATGGTACTGAAACTATAGGAAATTTTGGTAATAGACTGAGACTGTAGCTAGGCTTCGATTCTGGGGAAAACAAACTCTGAATTACTGTCAGTTCATAAAACATTTGTAATAAACACTGAAATATTTAATTGATGCATAAAAATCGTAATCAGATAATACAATACGAGACGAGAGCAGCTCGTGGGAGAGGCCGGGGACGTGGCCGAGGTAGTGCTCGAGCAGGAACTTCGTCTTCAGGGTTAAGCCGATGGCAGATACACCGGTACCACCGGCAACAAAAGTGGAGTCTCATGATCGTGGTGCCGGGGATGACGCCCTGTCTCAGGCAATGCTTCGTGCTCTAGAAAAGGTTGTCAGGGCAAGTACGGGTAATGGAATTCGAGGATCTATTTCTGAGTGACTCCGAGCTAACGGAGCAGAGATCTTTAAGGGTGTATCTGGTGTAGCCCCGAATGTGGCAGAATATTGGTTGGAGGCCACGGAACGGATTATGGATGACTTGGACTGCTCCGTGGAGCAGAAGCTGAAGGGAGCCGTATTGTTGCTACGAGACGAGGCTTATCAGTGGTGGCTCACTATGCCTAAAGATTACGAGCTTGTTATTGACTACCATCCGGGAAAAGTGAATGTGGTTGCTGATGCTTTGAGCAGAAAGTTACTGTTTGCTTTGAGAGCTATGAACACTCGGTTAAAGGTATCAGATGATGGTTCGATTCTAGCAGAGTTAAGAGCAAGACCGATGTTTTTACAAGAGATTTCTGAAGCTCAAAAAAATGATCAAGATTTGCAAGCCAAGAGAAAGCAGTGTGAAGCTGATACAGGATCAGATTTCAGAATCGGCTCTGATGGTTGCTTGATGTTTAAAAATCAGATTTGTGTACCGAAAAATGATGAGTTGATTCAAAAGATTTTGCATGAAGCACATAATGGTTGTTTGGCGGTTCATCAAGGCAGTATGAAAATGTATAATGACTTGAAGAAAATGTACTTGGTGGAGTGGAATGAAAAGAGATATTTTCGAGTTTGTATCAAAGTGCTTAGTTTGTCAACAAGTGAAAAGTTGAACCCAAGTACCTTCAGGATTACTCCAGCCTATCATGGTTCCTGAATGGAAATGGGATCGGATTACCATGGATTTTATATCGGGGTTGCCGTTAACTCCGGGAAGAAAAATGCCATCCGGGTAATAGTTTGTGATCGACTAAATCGGCTCATTTTATTCCTAGTGACGCACGGATTATTCTCTTAATAAGTTGGCTGAATTGTATATCCTTGAGATTGTTAGACTTCATGGAATACCTTTGTCAATCATTTCGGATAGAGATCCAAGATTTACTTCACGGTTTTGGCAAAAGTTGCAAGAGGCATTAGGTACAAAGTTAAATTTCAGCACTACCTTTCATCCACAAACTGATGGACAATCAGAGAGAGTAATTTAGATTCTTGAAGACATGCTCAGATGTTGCGTATTGGAATTTCAAGGTAGTTGGGAAAAGTATTTATTGTTGGTAGAATTTGCTTATAATAATAGTTATCAGACGAGTTTGAAGATGGCACCTTATGAAGCTTTGTATGGACCTAAATGTCGCACACCTTTGTATTGGCGAGCTTAAGGAAAATCAGATTTCTGAGGTTGATCTAGTTAAGAAAAGAGAGAAAGTAAAAGTCATCGAGAGATTGCTTGAAAGCGACTTTGCATGCACACAAAACCGCATGTAGATTTGAAGAGAAAAAAGATTGAATATCAAGTTGGTGACAAAGTATTTTTGAAAGTATCCCCGTGGAAGAAAGTTCTCAGATTTGGCAAGAAAGGCAAATTAAGTCCACGTTTTATTGGACCGTTTGAAGTGGTTGAGAGAGTTGGACCAGTAGCTTATCGGTTATCATTGCCATCTGAATTACAGAAGATGCATGATGTATTCCACGTATCTATGCTACGTCGGTATCGTTCAGATCCTTCACATATAATTTCACCGATAGAAATTGAGCTACGGCTGGATATGAATTACGAAGAAGAACCGATTAAGATTTTAGCTCAAGAGGTCAAGCAACTAAGAAATAAAAGTGTCGCTCTCGTGAAAGTATTGTGGCAAAAGCATGGAGTAGAAGAAACTACATGGGAACCTGAAGAAACTATGAGAAACCTATTTACTGGTAAGATTTTCGAGGACGAAAATCCTTAAAGGGGGGAGAGTTGTACTATCCCGAATTAGAGCCTAATCAGAATAGTGGTTTCGTGACCACAAATCCGAGATAGAGATGATTATTTTATAATTATTTTGATGTTTATGATATGATTGCATGATTGTGTGAAAATTTCGCGATGAAATCCTATGCCTAAAGTGCTTAGATTGAAATTAGGGACTAAATCGAATAATTTGTAAAACTTGCATTCTTGGAGTTTTTAGTATGAAATTGTTTTGGAATATTAATGAGGAGGTCTTAAATAGCAATTTGACCAATTTCTAAGTCTATGGACAAAAATTGGGCATGGATGGAATTTTTGGAAAGTTTAGTAGTAAGGGCATTTTGGTCATTTAGTTATTAAAATGAATTAAAAACAAAATTAAAAGCCAATTTTTGTCCATCTTCTTCATTAGGCCGAAATTTCAAGGGTTCTCCAAAGCTAGGGTTTGTTTCAAGCTTCCAAGCTCCATAGTAAGTGATTCCAAGCCCCGTTTTTAATGTTCTTTACGTTTTTGGAATCCCGGTAGCTCGATTAAGCTTATGCTAGCAATAATTCAACCTAGGGTTCATATTTGGAAAAATACCCATGGGTGAAATTTGTGTATTTTGGTGTTTTATGATATAAAATGAGGTTTTAAATTATGTTAGACAACTTGTACTACTCGGTTTTAAGCGAAAACGAGTAAAAGGGCTTAATCGGTAAAAATACCTAATAGTCATAGGTACACGTTAGAGTGTGAATTTGATGTTACCATAGAAGGGAAAAATGATCAGCATGTCATAAAAAATAAGAATAAGGGATGGAGTTTAATTCCCGAGCCTAGGGGCAAAAGTGTAATTATGCAAAAGTTTAGGGGAAAAAATGTAATTTTGCCAAAGTTTGTATTAAATGCTGTTTTGATGAATGTATGTATTAAATAAGATTAATTTGGCATTATAGATCAAGAGAAACAAGATTCAAGTCGCGATCGAGGGAAAAACAAAGTTTACGAAGAATAGGCTCGATTGCTAATAATTTTGTACCGAGGTAAGTTCATGTGTAAATGTAGTAACATAATTGTCATTTTAATTAACTTAATGATATTTATATGATATGATGATTATTAATATGAAATATTATGCTTTGTGGTTATTGTTGAGTAATATGCAAATTATGTTTATTACTGGTTAAATATGAATTGCTACCGAGTATCGGTTTTGATATTCCATGGAAGACGGCAAAGATATGTGATCGAGGAAAAAGCCTGTTTGAACCTTGGGAATAGATTAGAATACAAGTGACATGTCACTAGGATGGTTGAGTTCCGAACTCGTTGAGTTGAGTCCGAGTTCATGAGATGTAACTAGGCATCCGAGCTCGTTGAGTTGAGTCCGAGTTCACTTATGGATCCGAACGCCCGAGCTCGTTGAGTTGAATCCGAGTTCACTTATGGGCGGGTTACATGGTAGCTTGGCTACATAAGTTTCGCAGGCTATTGAGTTTGTTTAGCTGCGGGTATGGCTCTTATGTTCATGAGATCCGCGTATTCGAATTATATTCCGATGTGTTCAACGGGTGAATCTTAAGTGAATAAGAAGAAGGCCTAAAATGAAGGTGACATGTTGGTAAGTGTGGAAATGAGAAAATTTGACAGGTATGTGCTTAAACCCTCGGGTTGAGAACTTGGTATGATGAAATCGTAGAAAGATATTAAATACAAACGAAGCATGAATGTCTTGGTGCTGTTTAAGCAAATAATGTTTTTGTGGGATTGTGTGATTATGTTACTTGCTATTTGCAAGTGAACTTACTAAGCATTTGCGCTTACTCCCTCCTTTTCTTTCATTGTAGTTTTGACAAGCCGGCTTGAGAATCGGGATAGGTCGAAGACTCATTCACACTATCTGAAGGCCTAAATTGGTAAAATGGCTTGTGTGTTTTGAATATGGCATGTATGGCAAAATACTCACTTTGTGTAAATGATCTTATGATATGGCTATGGTTTGGCAAGAAAAGGGTTTGTAAATGATTAGCCATTGGAATGGCCAATCTAAGTCATATTTGATGTTATGTATGTTTAAAATGATATTTAGTCCATGAAAATCCTTAGTAAAGTGAAATTTGCCATAAAAGCAGAGAATCCGCATGCAAATGATGATGTAAATTTCAAAAATCACTAAAAATAGTAGAAATGGAATTCAATGATGAGTAAGTTATGAAATTGAATATTTATGAGTATATTTTCATATGGATTGAACAAAACAGGTATATGAATTATATTTTATGAGATATTTGAATTTTTGTGAAACAGGGATAAAGTAATTTCTGGATCCCCTGTTCTGACTTTAAAAATTCATAATAAATTGTAAAAGAATAATTAGAAGTCATGCTTTATATGTAAAGATTTCTATACAGAGAGATATCTGATTCGTAATACACAGAGGTCAGAGAAATTGAACCCTGAAACAGGGGAGAATTTAACTAATAAACTGTACTAATTGGCTTGACAAAAAATTCTAGAAAAAAATTAATAAATAGATATATGAGTCTAGTTTCAGGTAAAATTTACAGAATTGGATTTTGAGTTTGGAAACTCGAGATATTAATTTTTAAGTGACTATGACGCAGATTGCTAGCTTGACTGAAAATTTTAAAAAAATAAATTGTTTGAGCAGTTTAAGTAATGAATTAAGTCTGTTAACACCTTGTAATCGAATCCGGCGACAGTCTCGGGTACGAGGCATTACAATGGGCGTGTCCCAAACTACACGGGCATTTAACCCCTGTTTGGGGGAAAAATTTTCTAAGTTTTGTATAAATTTCTAAAGTTTTCAGTTTAGTCCCGAACCACTTTCGATGCATGTTTTGGGCCTCTTAGGCTCGTGCTAGGGACTTTATGATTGAATGTGAATGGTTTTAATTTGGACGCAAATTTATGGCTCAAAATTATATGATTGTTTGTGTGGTAAGTCCAGTACTGCCTCATACCCTGTTACGACGTCGAATATGGGTAAGGGGTGTTACAACCACCCTACCCTCAAAGACTTTAAAAGCAGAAGCGGCAAGTTCAATTCAAGAAGTTCCTAGACATACTCAAGCAACTTCATATCAACATCTCGTTGGTTGAAGCACTTAAACAAATGTCGAACTACGTCAAATTCATGAAGGATATCCTGTCAAAAGAATGAAGACTTGGAGAATTTGAGACGGTAACCCTGAAAAAGGAATGCAGTGCATATCTTCAAGACAAACAACCCTAAAAGTTAAAGGATCTTGGATGTTTTACTATACCTTGCAACATTGGAGCAACATATTATGGTAAGGCACTATGTGATCTGGGTGTAAGTATCAACCTGATGCCCATGTTAGTATTTAGAAAGTTAGGGATAGGTGAAGTTAGACCTACTACGGTTACAGCTCAATTAGCAAATCGATCCTTAACACATCCAGAAGGAAAAATCAAGGATGTGTTGGTATGTGTAGACAAATTTACTTTTCCTGCTGACTTTGTTATTCTAGACTTTGAATCAGACAAAGAAGTGTCAATCATCCTAGGAAGGCCTTTCCTAGCAAGTGGAAGGACCATTATTGATGTACAGAAGGGCGAGCTTACTACGCGTGTTCAGGATGATCAGGTAACATTTAATGTTTTTAAGTCTATGCGATTTCTTTACACAATTGATGACTGTTTTGTAGTGTTCGATTTAAAGGAATTAATCGTGGAAAATGAACTCAACTATGTTGAGGACCCATTGGAAAAAATTTTAACATCAGACCCTCCAAATGATGAAGAGAAGGATGACTACTTAGCTTTGCTAGAAGCTAATCAAAGGGGATTTAATCTGCAATCCCATTTTGAATCTTTGGAATTAGAGAATAAGGATTATCCCAACCAAAAGTGTCAATCGAGGAGCCATCTAAATTAGAATTGAAGGTACTTCCCTCACATTGAAAATATGTTTATTTAGGTAACGCTTCTACTTTGCTTGTGATTGTTTCAGCGGAATTAACCGTTGAGCAAGAAGAGAAACTCATCCTAGTATTGAAGTAATTCAAGAAGGATATCGAATGGAACATAGCCAATAATCACAGCATTAGTCCATCTATATGCATGCCCAAGATCATCCTGAAAGATGGTAAAAAAGGGAAGATTGATGGACAACGAAGACTAAACCCCATCATGAAGGACGTGGTAAAGAAAGAAATCATCAAGTGGTTAGATGCGGGTATAGTTTACCCCATTTCAGACAGTTCATGGGTAAGTCTTGTCCAATATGTGCCAAAGAAAGGAGGTATTACAATCATTGATAACGAGAATAACGAGTTGATACCGACTAGGATGGTTACAGGATGGAGAATTTGCATCGATTACCTGAAGCTGAACAAGGCGACTAGGAAAGATCACTTTCCTTTGCCATTTTTGGACCAGATGTTGGATAGACTTGCGGGGTGAGACTATTACTATTTTCTTAATGGATACTTAGGGTATAATCAGATTATAGTAGCATCGGAAGATCAATACAAGACAACATTCACTTGCCCTTATGGTATATTCACATTTAGAAGCATGCCATTTGGTTTATGTAATGCACCTGCTACATTTCAAAGATGTATGATGTCTATTTTTACTGATATGGTTAAGAAATACTTGGAAGTCATTATGGATGATTTTTCAGTATTTGGAGATACATATGATGATTGTCTAGCAAATCTAGCCAAGGTACTATGGCGATGCGAAGAAACAAACTTCGTACTCAACTGGGAAAAGTGTCATTTCATGGTACGAGAAGGTATTGTTCTAGGGAATGGGATAATGAGACATGGAATCGAGGTAGATAAAGCAAAGGTAGATGTTATTGAGAAACTCCCACCTCCAACATCTGTAAAGAGTGTTAGGAACTTTTTGTGCCACGTCAATTTCTATCAAATATTTATCAAGGACTTCTCCAAAATTGCTAAACCCTTATGTAAATTATTGGAGAATGACATGACATTCAAATTTGATGAGGAGTACTTAAGAGCTTTCAAAGATTTGAAGAGTCGGTTAGTTTCGGTACCCATAATCGTCACACTAGACTAGGATTTGCCATTTGAATTGATGTGTGACACAAGTGACTTCGCGATAGGAGCTGTCATGGGCCAACAAAGGAATAAAGTTTTTTATGCCATCTACTACACAAGTTGGAATCTGCCAGAAGGTCAACTAAATTACACGGTAACAGAGAAAGATCCCATCTACTTGCTATTGTGTTTACTTTTCACAAGTTTTGATCTTATCTTGTAGGTACCAAAGTGACTGTCCATATGGACCACTCGACAATTAAGTATTTACTTGCCAAGAAAGACACAAAGTCGAGACTGATCCAATGATTCCTTCTACTTCAGGAGTTTGATCTAGAAATTAAAGATCGAAAAGGAGTGGAAAGCCAAGTAAGAGACCACTTGTCCAGATTAAAGCCAAGAAGGGAATTCTCCACTTATATCCATTTAGGAGACATTTCCAGATGAACACATACTGAAGGTAAATCATGTCCATAATATCCCTTGGTTTGTTGAAATAGCTAACTATTTAGCTTGTGGTTTGATGTCGATTGATAAGATGTATCATCAAAAGAAAAAGTTTCTTCATGATATGAAGTACTATTTCTGGGAAGAACCATACTTGTTTAAAAAGTGTGCAAATCAAATGATCAAGAGATGCATGGCAGAAGATGAAGTACATAAGATTCTATACCACTGCCACTCATCTCCAAGTGGGGGACACTTTGGAGGTACACATACTGCGGCCAAAGTATTGCAAACCAGATTCTTTTGGCCAACACTATTTAAAGACGCGTATGCTTACGTAAGGAGTTGTGATCAATGTCAAAGGGTTGAAAATGTTACAAATATAAATGAGATGCCTTGAACAAACATCAATGAGGTAGAATTATTCAATGATTGGGGTATTGAATTTCTCGGTCCTTTCCCTGTGTCTTTTGGTCACAAGTACATATTGGTAGCAGTAGACCACATGTCTAAGTGGGTTGAGGTTGAGGCATATCTAACAAACGATGCTAAGGTTGTGATGAAGTTTTTGCAGAAGCATGTGTTCACAAGGTTTGGAACCCAAAGAGCCATCCCATTTTGTGAACAGGTGGTTGAAATGTTAACTCAACAAGCATGAAGTGAAGCACAAGGTTGCCACAGCTTACCACCTGCAGACAAACGGGCAAGCTGAACTGGAAAACAAAGAGATCAAAGGCATACTCGAGAAGATAGTTTGCCCGAACCAACGACATTGGTCCAAAAGACTGGATGATGTTTTATGGGCCTGCAGGACAGCATACAAGACACCTTTAGGCATGTCACCCTATAGGTTAGTCTTTGGGAAAGCCTATCACCTGCCTTTGGAGTTAGAACACAAAGCTTACTGGGCACTCCAATAGCTCAACTTGGATCTTAAGCTTGCTAAAGTGAAACAGATGCTCCAACTAAATGACTTAGAAGAGTTCTGAATGTTCTCATACGAGAATTCCAAATTACTCAAGGAAATACTTAAGAGATGGCATGACAAACACATTCGAGTTTGAGAATTTAAAGCAGGTTAGCAAGTCTTGTTATTCAATTCTAGATTAAGGTTCTTTCCAGGTAAGTTAAAATCACGTTGGTCCGGTCCATTTACGATTCACCTAATTTATCCATAAGGAGTTGTCGAGCTTCAAAGTAAGGGAGGTAATTTTCGAGTCAATGCTCAGCACTTAAAACATTACTGGGGACATAAAATTGAATGAGATCAAAACTTGTTCATTTTATCAGATATTTGATTTTTCTTGTTTTTCTTTTTAATAAATGATATAGGGTATATTTTTAGGATTAGCATGTTTAAATAAATTCTATTTAGGAGATTGGAACTTAACCGAGACTGCTTGTGACCCCTCCAATCTTTCCTGGGAACTGATTTTAACATAACCTTCCAAGAAATTATTCCCTAATAGAAAAATAAATTTTTAGTTTTCAAATAAAAGGGTCAATTTTGATCCAAGTTTTAAATTGCAACTCAATTTCAAATTTTCTTTAAGTCTAGGTACTTAATTGAACTATTTTCAAATTTTGGTTACTCTTTTTGTAAATAGTAAAAATTAGATGTCTCTTTTTGTAAATATTTTCAAAAGGCATCTAAAATAAATGTTTTTAATTTATTTTAATAAATATGATGATAATCATTAATATATAATTATATCTATTATAATATATATTAATTATTATCAACTTTCGATAGAATAATGATTTGTTTAAATTTGATCATATTTTATTTAGTAAGTATTTATCTTTAATAAATTAATAGCAAATAATAATTTAATATGCATTACACTAATTATTAATTGTGGTTAACTCTATGTCGAATTAGAACTTAGAATATCTTGATTATTAATTTGTTCTAAGAATTCTAATTAAACTTCTACTCCTTTCACTATAAATTTCACCCACCTTTGCCATTTTTTTTCACTCATCCCTCCATCAATCTTAGCATCCATAACCCACCAAGTACCAAATCACCAAGTGCCAAAACTTTTACCCACAACACTGCCTAGCTCCGCATGTCACCCTCATGCTTAGCAGTAGCCCCATTCGGCCAGCATCCCCCACGCACATCGTGCGCGCTAGCAGCCTACTCCTTGTCACCTCACCTACCAAACGTCCAGCTCCAGTAGCTCGTCAGGCTTGCTCGATGCACCTGCTTGCTGCCTACTTCCTTGCATTTGCGCGGCACAAGCATGCTCTACTTCTTGCACAAGGATCCACCTAATAGTGCCGCCTGCTACCCGTGCATCTGCTCACACCGTGCATTCTTACTTGCACCAAAACCCTTGCCTATCGCGCCACACCATCAAGACACCCTACAACCATCCCTAAATCAACCCCTTTTTAGTCTGAAAATCTGAAAGAAATTTTAGAGGAACTTACAGTTCTAGGTTCTAAGTGGATTGTGTCAAAGCAAGGAATTCACACTTGTCGCAAAGAATATTTGACACCACTAGTGAAGGTATGGTTCTATTTCATTTGATTTAGCCTTAAGCCCATTTCACATGGGACTACAATTTCATTAGACCAAATGGTCTTATTATACTCGATTTTAACTGGAAAGACAATTGCTGTGGGAAAAATCATCCTAAGGGAAATGCAAAATTGTGCTTCTAGACATTCTGGCCCAGCTTACTTTCCCTTTACGATAATAATTTTGTGCTTGAAAGCTAAAATTCTTGCAAACGTAAAAAAGACAAGTTATAGCCAGGGCACAATCATAGATTGGGACCTCTACCGAATAGATGGAGACTTTATTTTATAACAACGAGTTGAAGAGAGCAAGGATCCTAAAAAAGAAGAAGAAGATCCCACAGAGATCGAACCAATGCAGTCAGCTGAAATCCCTAATAAGGTAGAACCAATGGAACCAGTAACCAAACCTGACATTGCAACTTCAATGTTCAAGACTTAATTACCTTGCCCAGACTTCGAGATGAGCTGTCAAAATTGATGGACATCATGCAACATATGCAGTGGCAGCAACAAGCTTACTGGAGATATTAAAAAATATGAGATGACTCAATGAGAAGCACCTTTATGAAAACATACAATGACCCGATTATTTTTGTGCCTGAGTTTCCAGATTTCATAGTTGAACCATGGAGTCCACTATCGAAGAGGGAGCGAAGCGATTCATGCAAAAACAAAGACGATGGAGCAAAAAATGAGTCGAATTCGGAGGGATCTGCAAATAAATAGAAAGGAAGGATCTTGACTTCATTTTATTTCCATTTTTAGGTTATTTAATAGGATTAGGTTTTATTAGGAATTTTTATTTTCGCATAATAAAACAAGATGTGGAAATCATAAATAAAAATGAACAAGTTGCAAAGTACAAAGTGTGGTAATAGATATATACATGTCTAGGGTTGGATCTAGATAGAGCTTGGTACTTAAGTAGTCAAATTGACACACCTCTTCTTTTCTAGAATCCTACCTAGTGTATAGTTACTATTTACTTTTACCAATGAGGACATTGTTCATATTAAGTAGGGGGACCGAAAAATTGAAATTAATTTCTTTCAAAATAAAATTTCTTTCAATTATGATTAGGTTATATTTTGTTCAAAATTTTGAAATTTTGTTAAGTATGCTAAACTTTAGTATGAATAAAGTTCGATTATTTCAATAATTGTTATGTTAACTGAAATATGACATAAATTTATTTTTAATAAAGCATGCAAATCATACCATAAAATTTTAGTTCCTTAGGAAAGTTAGGCATGCATGAAAGTTTAAGTCTCTAGAATTCACTTAGTAGTTTCTTGAGGCAAAATCCTAGGAAGTATGGAATGTTGAAAATGATTTAGGCAACTTTTGTTTGGGCCGTTTGAGCCTTTCAAGCCAACCTTGATGAATTTTTATCCTTCGAAACCGAACTTTGACACTATATGGCCTAATTTTGTTTGAACCTTTGCAATATTTAGTCATCATTTTTCTCTTAATAATCTTTAAATTGTCCCAAACACTAGACTTAGTACTATTCAAAATATTCTTTGAAACAAGTTTGAAAAGAAGTATCAAATGCTCAAAAAATTTGTAGTACATACAATAAAATGCTTGTGAAAAAAAGAAGAAGAAAGAAAGCATATTTACTCGAAAGAAATAGATGTATAAAAGAGCATGTAAAAGCAAAATAAGTTGGTGTATTGAAGATAATTATTTCGAAGGGCCGATTCAAGCTAAGTCTAGAGTTTTTAGCTTAAATTTATCTATCTTTTACCTACCCGTAGCTTAGCCACGTTACAACCTTTTTAAAGACCTATTGATTCAAGTTTCTATGCTACCTACATTAGTAGAGAGAAATTGCTATGTTCAACATATGAAGGCATAAGTTAAACTTAATGATTGTAGCTTAATCTTGAATAAGGGAATAAAATCAAATTTGTAAGGATTTAACATGTCTTTATTTGGAATCATTTAGTCTATTTTTGCTATCATAAGAATGATTGAGATTAATTTGAATGATATGTATGCTTAAGTAGAGTAAATCTCAAAATTCTTATTCTTGAGCATAAGTATACTAAAATCATAATTTTGGGAAGAATGTTTCTCTAAAGAAATTTTTTTCAAAGGTGTTTCTGAAAAAGTTCTTTTCAATTTGTGCATTACTTGGGATGAGCAATGAATTAAGTTTGGGGGTGTGGCAACATGAAAATATACACACTTTTTCATGCCCTTTTAAACTCAAATTCATGCAGTTTCGGTAAAATTCTTGTCAAAAATATATAATTATTATAAAATAAATAAATTGTACTTAAATTATGAACATGTCAAACTTTACTTAGTTTTATAATAAATTTTGATTAATTTTGATCATTTTTGACAAATTTGCACAAAGGCGAAAAACAACTCGGCAAACACTACTAGAAGCATAAAACCGAGAAGCAATTTGAAGCATCAAGGTGAATTAATTTTTTAGTCTAAGACGGTCCAAATTATGTGTATTAATTCATAATATAATTGATTTTAATTTTAATCTAATTTAATTTGGGGTTAAATAAATTATTATTAATTAATTATGAAAAGTGGCCAAGCTGAGCTGAACTGAGAAAACAGTTCCAACCGAGCACTAGGCAACCCAAAACCATCCCACATGCTGAACCAGCTTGTTTGGCTGATTATTTGGCTTGCAAAATAGCCCTTTAAGACTCCTTCAAATTACATTGAAACCCCTCCACTATTTATGCCTTTTTAAATTTGCCCCTACCATAAAATAACAAGTTTGAAACCTTCAAACTTGCCACATGTGTGGCCGACCATGGGGGGACTCTCTGGCTTCTATTTTTAGCTAATTTTAGTACCCATCTGTAACGCTCAAGTTTGTACAACTGCACACAGTCGTTATCAAGTAATAAGTAAATATTATTAATAGGTTGGTAAATAGAATCACAATTTGATTTGGAAGTATTGATTAAAACTATGTAAAATTAATCTAGATGCAATGATCCCTAATGTGATTTATCCTAACATGCAACTATATGAATGAAATAGATTTTAGAAGAATTAACACAATAAGCAACAATTATAACATAAATAAGCTAGGACAATTACTTTAATTAAACTCAAATTATTATCAATATGCTTATCAATATTCAAAAAAACATTCCATGGCAACTCGATCTTTCATGAGTTTGGAAACCACATTAGGTCCTTTCGGAATCCTTTACTTAGTAAATATGCATTTTACTCATCTTTATTTACTAAGGGATTCTTAGTATTCATGCGAGGTAACAGGGACGTGTTAGGTTTGAAATAGTTTGATTACACAAATCTAAAAACTAAGCAGATAACAGAGCCTGGTTAGGGTTGTTATGCAACCAGCAATTCAATCGGGTTAGGATCTAAATTGAGCATGCACATTTCAATTATGCATCCATTAGCCATCGTCTAGTTAGGATTGCTCAGCTAATTCAGGTGCATTTCAATCACGTATGAACGAAATACAGACTTGATTTTAATTGAAAACATGATCGATGGAGGCACAAATATTATAAGCATGAATCAAATAATTATTATTCACTCAAAGCAATCATCCTAGCTTAAAGAAAATTAAGCTGTCATTGTTGTAAACAAGAATAGTAAACACATAGCAAACATTCTTGAATTAAATTAAAGTAAAGAAAGATTAAATCCAAATCAAAGTGGCTGCCACCCAAGACTCTGACTGACGAGGGCTCCTTCGTTCCTTCGCTTTAGTCCTTTACTGATGGCTCTCCAAGGTGGCCGACTAAAGGTTCTTTAAGAGGCTAATTTGCTAAAAATCTTTATGCAAAGATAATGATAGGCGTGAGGGAGAAAGATAGCTAAGAGAATTAAGAGATGAGAGAATGATGAATGAGTGAGGAATGATTAGAAAAGTGGGAAATGGGTTCTTATTTATAGGTGAGGCAAGGGAGCTAGTTTGCTAAAAATAGGAGTGTCCATCTTTTGAAAATTCCTCCAAGGGTGGCCAGCCATGATTTGTGGAAATGTGGCTGATTTTTGCTTGATTTAAGTGCCACAACATCATTAGGATCAGGACTCGGTCAATTGCAAATCTCCGGGTAAATCTCTTATTTCTTTAACTCTTCAAGGGCCTTGTGTAATTAAACCAAATTTTGATTTATGAACATCCACATGCAGCTGAATTTTGGGTTGACTTGGTCCTCTATTTGGATGGTTTTGTAATCAACATAAATCTCTTAGACCTATCCAACAATAATAGGTAATTTAGAGGACCAAAGAAAATAATTTAACCACTTTAATTAATCAATTGACTTAATTATTTAAAACCCAATTTATTAATGAAATATATTAAAATAAATTATTAACTATAACTTTATATTTTATTATTTAATTTAATCATGCATGGCCCACTTTATAGCTTGAAAATATAATATGCTCAAATTAATATAAAAGAAGCCATTTTCTGCATGAAAACTATATAATAAAGCATAAAATCACATTTTAATAATTTCTATGTCCCAATTTCATATTTTCATATATTTCATTAATTTATTAAGCAATTACTTGGTTTTAACAACAAATTTAAGTAAAAAGGCGACGAATTATATAGGAAAAATCCTATATATTTTTCAGTTTACACACCCCCAAATTTAAATCATTGCTCGTCCCGAGTAATGTTCATGCACAGCACAAGGTCTTGCTAAAGCAAAATTGCTAAATGTGTAAGCAGCATCAATCCTTGCCTCATAATCATGTATTAATAAATTCATGCTCATAGATCTTCTTTATTAACAAGTAAATCATAAGCAAACATTTTGAAAATTTTATACTAAGTTTCAAGATATGCCAACATGAATCATAGTATGTATATACATCACAGCCATAGATAATATTCTTTCATTCAACATAATTTCTCATCAATCAAGTAAAACAATCATAAGGCTTATTTATAATCTTCATATGTTAAACTTAGGACTTCCTCTCCACTAATGTAGGTGACATAATCATCAAATCAATAGGTCTTTTATAAGGCTGTAATGGGGTTAAATCAAAGGTAGGGATTTTAAAAGATGGAATATTTCGGTTTCAAAATCTTAACCTTTAAATTTTTCTTGGTTTTCTTGTAATACAACCTTTTTCTTTAAGTGAACCTTTGGAACACCCCCACACTTATTTTGAACTCAAGCTCATATATTTTTCCTTTTTAAAGACGGAGCAAACTTTTTCTTTAAGCATGAGCACATACATCTTTATGAAAATTTCCTCAAATGTTGATTCCCAAGACAACTTTAGTTAAGATAGGTGCACCAAATTAGAATAACTTACAAAGACGGTAATGTAGCTTATAATGTAGGTTCATTGCAATAAACAAGCCTTTAAGCTTAAAATTATAGTTTCAAGGGTCTAATATCATAGGGTTGGCTTGAAAAGGCTCAAACGGTCGAACGAAATAGTACCTATATCATTTTAGATTTTTATGTCTCCTAGGATTTCGCCTCATGTAACACCCCAAACCCAGCCTAAAAGTTAGGCCCGAATCTGGCGTGTCACATTGAAGTGTTTTTCGAAAACCATGTTTTTATTAAAAACCCTTCTTATTTAAAATGTAGTACATTGAAAACTTATTATTATTCCTAAAATTCTTTTTAGGTCGCGAAAGCATTTCCAAAAGTGTTGCGAAAACGTAGTGTTTTGAAAACAGTTATCGTTTTGGAAAATCGTGATCTAGTTTTAATAGATAGAAAAAGTAATAAACTAAAAATCCCAAATTAAAAATTTGAAACTAAAAGAGGCCTTATTACAACCCAGATAAACATATAAGTACTTATAAGTAGATAACTGTAAAAGACAATCAAAACAATAGCAGTTGTGTGGCCATCTTCCGAGTCCCTCGCAACACCGATCCAGCTAATGCTAGGGATTACCTGCACAGTTAATAAATAGGGTGAGTTCATGAAAACTCACTATGTAATCCCCTCCTAAATTAAAACAATTAGTAAACAGACAGAATTCAGAATCAGTTTGGACAGGAGCCCATTACAGTAACAGAATAATGTGTGTGGGCCTAAGCCTAGTACAATTTCACTTGGGTCCCAGAGCTCATCAGAATTAATTGGGCTTAGCCCATTCTCAATATCAGTAACAGTTCCATATGCATAACGTGTAATGCATACTAACCCATCCCTACACTTGCACTACTTGTGGGGAATAAATCACCCACGCCATCCCTACACTCCCAATGTTAGCAACGGTTGCGGCACTAACCAAAATCGCAGCAAAGCTGCCCTTAAAAAGAATGGCCAAGAGCCATAAACATAATAGTTATAAACCATAATTAAGATGGCACAGAGCCATAATCAAGATGGCACAAGGCTATCGGTAACTGTAATAAGTTTGGCACATAACCATCAGTGACGGTAATATAATCGATACACAGCCACGGGTAAATATGATCGACACAGAGTCATCATTAAATATGATAGGCACATAGCCATAGGTAAATACGATTAGCACAAAGCCATAATCAAGATGGCACAAAGCCATATTTAGGTTGGCACAGAGCCATAATCAGATTAAGCAGCACTAAGCCATCCATCGGTCCATAGTCATCTCGTGCGACCCCTGCGACCTTAACAAATTACTACTGGATCCACAATCGTCTTGTGCGATTCGAGTGATCATATTAGAACTTCCTCCGTCACAGAATAGCCAAAGGCCGTAAATATCGCAACAATGCTGCCAATTAATAGAACGGCTATAAGCCGTAAGTATTACAGAAAAGGCTGAAAGCCTTGTACAGAACGGCTACAGGCCGTACACTTCCTCCGTCAATAATAACCCAACCCTATACAATATGTCATGTCATAAATATTACGTGTATCTAAAGTCATACTCAGTACAATCATATATGAAAATCATAAGCACATCAATCATACGAAACATAAGGCATAATCGTTATTCTACTATACTGGGGTATTACAGTCATTTTACCCTACAGGGGCATTACGATCATTTCACACTACAAGGGTATTTTGGTAATTTAATAAACTGGGGCCTTAATGACCCAACAAAAGGTCCACCATCGCCTCGAGCGACTTAAGTAACCTAACAGACATAACGGTGCAAATGGGCCTAAGGCCTATTACTTGGCCCAAGTGGACCCACATGCTCGTGTGGCCCATTTGGCCCAAATTCAGATACAGCTAAGTGTCCTACATAGCGCAGTCTGATATTTATCACTTACTACAAATTTAATCTGTGGGGCCCACTAGCCCATTGGGCCCACACGGCCCCTTTCAACTCATCGAGGTCCTTAACAGCCTAAGCCCACGAGAACGCTCGTGGTGACCTCTACTGTCAGTCGCCCATGATTTATGAGCTCAGTTTACCCCACGAGCGTTTGCATGCTCGTGAAACCTCAAATGTCAAAGTTTTGGCTTTTCGGCTTTTAGTGATCTACTGTAGAGAAGGGTGTGAATACACACCTGTTTATGAGAACGCGTCGAAGTCCACGATCACCAACCTTGGTTAAACAAGTATGAAATAATCCCTCCTAAAACCAGTGATCACCATCTCATCTTATTCGCTCTATTTAAAGCCAGCTTCTCGCCAATTCTCATGTTAGCTTCCCGATGTGGGATTACTTTCAACCATTAGGAAAATTCCTTATTTTTTTATGACCACTTCAACCACAGATTTCCAGTCCAACTCCACCTCCTACGCAGCTCAAACAGCAAAATAAATACTCTATTGCGTATCCCAAGACTTGAACCTTAGAGCTCACAGTTATACAACACGTCACCTTACCACTCCACCACAGACTCTTTCTGTGTTATAAATTCATCAAAAATATTCATAAAGCCTATCCACTAACATCAAGGCTCCTTTAAGAGAAAAACATAAATTTTTGCTAAAGCCTAGGTTTGAACCCAGGACTTCTCCAACACTCCCAAAAACTCCTAATCACTTAACCACTGCAGCAGACAATCAACTGTGTCATTCACTTGCACAACTAAATTCTAATTCCTTCGATACGCGAAGCCCATTTCTTCTAGGCCCAAAATTTGGGGCGTTACAACTCTACCCCCTTAAAGAAATTTCGTCCTAGAATTTGCCAACTTTCAGAATAGTCGCACAACCTAGCCCACCACACTACGCTCTCGCTATGCACTCTGATCTTAAGAATACAAGTACACAGCAAACCATCTATCTATCGAAGTAGATAGATATCACATGCACTCCATTTCCAGAACACACACAGAATAAATACAAACTCTAAATTCAAGTGTAGCAATACAATCTATTATCTAAAGAAATCACAGTGTTTTTATCTACTGCTTTTCAATGAAAACAAACAACAGTTTTAGAAACATACGGATTCGACGTCGGAGACTCGGTGTGCTACACAATCAGTCAAACATTTTTAATTCTTCAATTTATTTGAAATAGTTCCTTCAAAAATTCAAAATTTCAAAAACCCATTCCACAGCAGAGTTTTGCAACCCGGGCTCTGATACCACTAAATGTAACACCCAAAACCTGGCTTAGAAGTTAGACCCGAATCTGGCGCGTCACATTGAAGTGTTTTTCGAAAATCATGTTTTCATTAAAAACCCTTCTTATTTAAAATGTAGTACATTGAAGACTTATTATTATTATTCTCAAAATTCTTTTTAGGTTGCGAAAGCATTTTCAAAAGTGTTGCGAAAACGTAGTGTTTTGAAAACAGTTATCATTTTGAAAAATCGCGATCTATTTTTAACAGATAGGAAACGTAATAAACTAAAAATCCCAAATTAAAAATTCGAAACTACAAGAGGCCTTATTACAACTCAGATCAAAATATAAGTACTTATAAGTAGATAACTGTAAAAGAAAATCGGAAACAATAGTAGTTGTGTGGCCATCTCCGAGTCCCTCGCAGCACCGATCCAGCTAATGCTGCGGATTACCTACACAGTTAATAAACGGGATGCGTTTATGAAAACTCAGTGTGTAATCCCCTCCTAAATTAAAATAGTTAGTAAACAGACAGAATTCAGAATCAGTTTAGGCTGGAGCCCATTACAGTAACAGAACAATGTGTGTGGGCCTAAGCCCAATGCAATTTCACTTGGGTCTTAGCCCTCATCAGAATCAATTGGGCCTAGCCCATTCTCAATATCAGTAATAGTTCTATATGAATAATGTGTAATGCATGCTAACCCATCCCATCCAACCCTTCGCTTGCCTCCTTCCAACCCTGCACTACCTGCGAGGAATAAATCACCCACGCCATTCCTACACTCCCAATGTTAGCACCAGTTGCGGCACTAACCAAAATCGCAGCAAAGCTACCCGTAAACAGAATGGCCAAGAGCCGTAAACAGAATGGCCAATAGCCATAAACAAGATGGCACAGATCCATAATTAGTATGGCACAAGCCGATCGGTAACTGTAATAAGTTTGACACATAGCCATTAGCGACAATAATATAATTGGTACACAGCCACGGGTAAATATGATCGATACAAAATCATCAATAAATATGATAGGCACATAGCCACAGGTAAATACGATTAGCACAAAGCCATAATCAAGATGGCACAAAGCCATATTTAGGTTGGCACGGAGCCATAATCAAATTATGTAGCAGTAAGCTATCCATCGGTCCACAATCATCTTGTACGACCCGTGTGACCTTAACAGATTAATACTGGATCCACGGTCGTCTCGTACGACCCGTGCAATCCTATCAGAACTTCCTCCATGACAGATGACCAAAGGCCATAAATATCGCGCAGCAACGCCGCCGAGCAATGTAACGGCTATAAGCGTAAGTATCACTGAAAAGGTGAAAGCCTTGCATGCACGAAGCGGCTCACAGCCGCACACTTCCTCCGTCAATAATAACCCAACCCCATGCAATATGTCATGTCATAAATATTACGTGTATGCAAAGTCATACTCAGTACAATCATATATGAAAATCATAAGCACATCAGTCATACGAAGCATAAGGCATAATCGTCATTCTACTATACTGGGGTATTGCAGTCATTTTACCCTACAAGGGCATTACGATCATTTTACACTACAAGGGTATTTTGGTAATTTCACAAACTGGGGTCTTAACGACCCAATAGAAGGTCCACCATCGCCTCAAGTGACTTAAGTAAACTAACAGACATAACGGTGCAAATGGGCCTAAGGCCCATTACTCGACCTAAGTGGGCCCACATGCTCGTGCGGCCCATTTGGCCTAAATTCAGATACGGCTAAGTTTCCTACATAGCGTAGTCTGATATTTATCACTTATCATGAATTTAATCTGTGTGGGGCCCACGAGCCCGTTGGGCCCACAGGCCCCTTTCAGCCTATCAAGGTCCTTAACAGCCTAAGCCCACGGGAACGCTCGTGGCGACCTCTGCTATCAGTCGCCCATGATTTATGACCTCGATTTACCCCACGAGCGTTCGCATGCTCGTGAGACCTCCAATACCGAAGTTTCAACTTTTCAGCTTTTGCCGATCTACAGTAGAGAAGGGTGTGAATACACACCTGTTTATGAGAAAGCGCTGAAGTCCACGATCACCAACCTTGGTTAATTAAGTATGAAATAATCCCTCCTAAAACTAGTGATCACCAACTCATCTTGTTCGCTCTATTTAAAGCCAGCTTCTCGCCAATTCTCATGTTAGCTTACCGATGTGGGATTACTTTCAACCATTAGGAAAATTCCTTATTTTTTTATGACCACTTCAACCACATAGTTCCAGTCCAACTCTACCTCTTACACAGCTCAAACAGCAAAATAAATACTCCATTGCGCATCCAAGACTTGAACCTTAGACCTCACAGTTTTACAACACGCCACCTTGCCACTCCACCACAGGCTCTTTTTGTGTTATAAATTCATCAAAAATATTCTTAAAGCCTACCTACTAACATCAAGGCTCCTTTAAGAGAAAAATATAAATTTTTGCTAAAGCCCAGGTTTGAACCCAGGACTTCTCCAACACTCCCAAACACTCCTAATCACTTAACCACTACAGCAGACAATCAACTGTGTCATTCACTTACACAACTAAATTCTAAATCCTTCGATACGCGAAGCCCATTTCTTCTAGGCCGAAAATTTGGGCCATTACACCTCAAGAAAGTTACAAGTCAATTCTAAAGATATAAACCTTCACACATGTCTAATCTCAAAAGAAACTAAGTTTTTATGGCAAACATTACTAAGGCCAAGATCATACAAGCATTCCATTCTTCATGATAACATATTTTCACTCAGATAAAATCATCATCCATACTTGCGTGCAAACTATCTCATTAACAAAAAATGTCTCTAAACATTCATTTATTAAAACATACTCATGAAAGAAATGATTGAAACATACTTGAAAATTTTAAAGATTTTGAGCAATTATTTGCCTTACCCTCTTTAAAAAGAAGCAATGTCTTCAATGCAAGAACAAAGTAATGAATGAAAACTGAACACCAGGTAAGGTTAAAAAGAAAGAGAGGTGAGTCATTAAGACTACTTAAATACCAAGTCTTTCCTCATAATCCATTCCTAGACATGTTCATTCCCATTACCACATCATTTGGTCTTTTTCTTTCTAAAGGAAGCATTTATTCATGCTTGCTATGTTTTAATTTGCAGAAATTAAATCCTAGTTACTAAAAAAATAAATTCCTAAAGACCTAAAATAAATAAATAAAAAGACAAAAATCCCCCCTTTTATTTTTCTGAAGCTCCTTTTCCGCCTCATTTCCCTTGTCTTCTTTAGCCCCTTTTCTGCTTGTATAATCAGTATCTTCCATCCATGTCTCAAAGGTAGTATCTAGGAACTCAAGAACAAAAGTGTTAGATATATTCTTAAAAGTATTTTGAATTGAATCATCTCTAATTTTTGCATATTTTCAGTAAGTTTGTTGTTGATTGTGCATGAATTTGCACATATCCATCAAAATTGACAACTCCGATTTCCTTGAAGTACTTGCAGAAGTTGGCATGGGAGTTGTACATTCAGGTTCAACACTTAGCTTGACTGGTTCTTCTTCTGGCTCAACCCCTGGTTCAGGGTTTTCAAATTCTTCAACTGGTTTAGGACTATTTGGTTCCTTATCAGATTCTTCTTCTTTAATGTTTGTAATTGATTTAGTTTTAGTTTCATTTGTTAACTCCTCAGTATCTAGCTCAGTTGGTCCTTCTTGCTCACCTTGATTTAGCTCATGCACCTTCTCTAGTAACCTTTCAAGATCACAACTTGTAATGCATCCTTGGACATATTGCCCCTTCAAATTTGCTTGTGTTTTAACACGGGCCCTTAAGCAAAGTGAAGTGATTAATGATGGGAAATAAGCATTTCCTGTCTTATTTTTAGCATAGTCATAAATCTCCTTGAGAATAATTTTCCCCACATTAATGGACTTTTCTGTCAAGATTGCATATAACAAAAGCATTTGTTCCATCAAGATGGTGGAACTGTGTGAGATAGGCATAAAACTGTAGCGAACAAAATAAAACCATACATTTGCTATTGGTTTTAGGTATTCCCTTCGGCAAGGATGGCTCCCATACTTTCTTATAATCCATTCAGATCCCGAATTTGTCACAACATCAAGCACTTTTTGAAGAAAATCCCAATTTATGTTGTTCATCATCGGGTAGTACTCGTCTTCTTCAACATCAGGTAAGTTAAACAAATCATTGATGGACTTAGAGGTAAGAGGTACCTTTTTCTTCTGAATGATGACCTTAGTAGCATCTTGTATGGTCAAACTTGCATAGAACTCTCGAACTAGTTCATCATCGAGAAGTGAACGAGCATCACAAAACCGTTCCCACTTGAGAGCATTGATTGTCTTTTTAATTGGCACAAGGACAACCATCAAATCATTACTCTTCAAGTTAAAACCTTTTTCCAGCATCATAGGTTGATGCTTGAAAATTGAATCAACTCTCTTTTCACTTCTTCATCGATCACAATTGGGTTTTCAAGAGTAGTCTTCGACGATCTAGTTCTTTTGCGAGACATGGTATTTTCCCAAAATTTTGACAAAGTTCTGTTTACAGGGGAAGAAGAAAAATCAACAAGTTGGTAGGATTTGCTTCGATGAACCTTGGTCAGCGAAGAGGTTGCGGCAATGAAGGCAACATACGGCAACAATGGTGGTGTGTAGCGGTAATATCGACTACTTGTGGCAGCAATGTTGATGCTCCGGTGATCTCTTTGTGGTTGCAATAGGAGATTTTGACAAAAGGGGAAAATAATTAGGGTTTCTTTCAGGATTTGAGGTTGACAGCACAAGAGAAAAGTTTAAGGATTTTTGGGGTTTAAGCAAATTAGTTTGAGGGATATGAAAAATAGTAAAATGAAAAGGGGTTTACATAGGGGAAAATTAGGGCAACATGTAGCAAAAACTTAGCTACATTAGGGTTACTTGGGTGACAAGCAATGGAAGTAGCGGCAATAGGTGTGGAGTTTTCCCTCTTTTTGTTGTCTTGGGCCTCAAATTCAGACTGTATCTTACTAAAAAAAACTGATTAGTACTTGGGCCAAATTTGACCCCCTTATTAACATAAAAATTTAAAATTTAAACAAAACAAATGAAACTAAAAAGAAATTTAAATCTTAATTAGAAAATTTCTTCTCAATAAATTACATTAAATTAATTCCTAGGAAAGATTAGAGGCGTTACAGTGCTCCCGCTTAAGTTTCAATTTCCTTAGACAGAATTAATTAAATGTACTAAATTAAGAAAATAAATCCTAATTATTTATTTATTTACAAAATAAGTTTATGAAAAATCAAGGGTCTGTTAATTTGAACGAGGATTCAACTCGGTCAACTTCACCATCCCAATAATGTTTGAGACGTTGACCATTAACTTTAAACGTACCTCTATGATTGTCGTATAATTCAACAGCTCCATAAGGATACACTCGATAGATGGTATAAGGTCCTTTCCATCGAGATTTCAGCTTCCCAGGAAATAACTTCAGCCTTGAATTGAACAACAAAACCTTCTAACCTTCTTTAAACTCGCGAGGTCGTATATGACTATGATGCCATCTTTTTTATCTTTCTTTACACATTTTGGCTTTCTCATAGGAAAACAACCTCAACTCTTCCAACTCATCCAGTTGTAACATCCTTCTCTCACCGGCTTGCTTAAGGTCAAAATTCAACTTCTTCAAAGCCCAGTGAGCTCTATTCTCCAACTCTAATGGCAAATGACATGCCTTCCCAAAAACTAACCGATAAGGAGTCATTCCTAACGGTGTCTTAAATGTTGTTTGATAGGCCCATAAAGCATCATCGAGCCTTCGAGACCAATCTTTTCTGCTAGGGCGTACTACCTTTTCAAGGATACCTTTGATTTCACGGTTCACTCTTTCAACTTGCCCATTAGACTGAGGGTGATAGGCAGTGGCAATCTTATGCTTCACATCATATTTTTCAAGCAACCACTTAAGCCATTTGTTCACAAAATGAGAACCTTCATCACTAATAATAGCTCTTGGTGTCTCAAATTGTGTAAACACATGCTTATGTAGGAATCGCATGACTACCTTAGCATCATTTGTAGGGTATGCTTCAGCTTCAACCCACTTGGACACATAATCTACAACAACTAAGATGTATTTGTTCCCATACAAAGAAGGAAACAGTCTTAAGAAGTCAATGCCCCATACATTGAATAATTCAATCTCCAAAATATTTGTTAAGGGCATCTCATTCCTCTATGATATATTTCCAATTCTTTGACAATTATCACAGTTCTTCACATAAGCATAAGTATCTTTAAATAGTGTAGGCCAAAAGAAACCTGCTTGCAAAATCTTTACTGCGGTACGTGCACCACTAAAGCGTTCCCCACTTGGAGATGAATGGCAATGATATAAGATCTCAGCAATCTCACTTTCAGCTACACACTTTCGGATTATATTATTTGCACACTGTTTAAATAAGAACGAGTCCTCCCAGAAATAATACCGACTATCATGAAGGAATTTCTTCCTTTGTTGGTATGTCAATTCTCGAGGAATTATTGCACATGCAAGATAATGGGCAAAATCAGCAAACCAAGGTGTTTCATGAATTTGACTCACCTCAAATAAGTGCTCATCTGGGAAATTCTCATTGATAGGCACATGTGATCGAGCTACCTCATCTTGCTCCAACCTCGACAGATGATCAGCTACTTCATTTTCAACACCTTTTCTGTCTTGGATATCAAGGTCGAATTCTTGGAGTAAAAGTATCCAATGAATTAGCCTTGGTTTCACATCTTTCTTTGTGATCAAGTATTTAATGGCCGAATGGTCAGTAAATACTATAACTTTGGTACCTATAAGATATGATCGGAATTTGTCAAAAGCAAAAACTATAGCAAATAGTTCCTTTTTAGTTATCGTATAATTGAGTTGGGCTCCCATCAAGGTTCTACTTGCATAGTAAATGGGGTAGAACACTTTATTTTTTCTTTGACCCATCACAGCTCCAACAGCATAATCACTTGCATCGCACATCAACTCATAAGGTGTGCTACAATCGGGTGTAACAATTATTGGGGCTGAGATTAATCATTTTCTCATCTCTTCAAAAGCTTCTAAACATACTTTGTTGAAATCAAACACTACATCTTTCTCTAACAACAAACACAACTGTAATGCCCCCTTACCTGAGATCGTCGCCGGAATCGAGCACGATGCGTTACTAAACTTACCTTACAACTTAATCAAGTTCAAACAATTTATTTTATTTCCCGCAATAAACTGTCCGTCTGCGTTAAAGTTGCTTTAAAAAATCATATCTCGAGTTACGAAACTCAAAATTGATATCTGTAAATTTTTCCTGAAACTAGACTCATATATCTACTTATTAATTTTTTTATAGAATTTTCGGTCAAGCCAATTAGTACAGTTTATTAGTTAAAGTCTCCCCTATTTTAGGGTTCGGCTAATCTGACCTTTGTGCACTACAAATCAAATTTATTCCTATACAGAAATCCAATGATTATTCCGTTTATTTCTCTTAAAAATAGAATCAATAAGGAATCTATACATATATATTATGACTTCTAATTGTTTTTGTACAATTTATGGTGAATTTCTAAATTCAGAATAGGGGATTCAGAAATCACTCTGTCCCTGTTTCACTAAAACTAAATTATCTCATAAAATACAACTCATTTACCTATTTTGATTCCTCCATATGAAAATAGGCTCAATAAGCTTTAATTCTATCTCTCATTCACTATCTAAGTCCATTTCTACTATTTTTAGTGATTTTGTAAACCCACATCATTGCTACTAATCAATACTGTTTTAAAGCTAAATTCACCCTTTTTCATGATTTCCATGGAATAACTAGCATTTAGGCATACATAAAACCAAACATGTCTTTGATTAGCCAATCCAATAGCTAACCACCATCAAGCATTTTCGTACCATCCATAAGCCATATCATAATATTATACACTCAAAATGATTGCTATGCTATACATGCCATACTCAAAATGAAGCGTCTAGCTATACCAAAATAATTCTTGATGATAGTGTGTCCGGATCTCCGACGTACTTTATGATCCCCGAGATAGCTTGTAAAAAATATAAAAGAGAAGGAAAATAAAGGGGTAAGCATTAAGCTTAGTAAGTTTGCAAGCAGATAAATAACAACTTTCATAAGAATTATTTTACTTATCTTTTTCCTTATCAAACATACATGAGCATTATATACTAACCTTTGTTCTTCTATCATTAGCTTATCTTACCTTTTGATGTATAACTCCTCTTACCGTACCTTACCTTGATGCTTTCTTTAAATTTTCCCCCGTTGAACCCTTTGGAATACTAAGGATACACAGGTACCTTACCATTGCCATGACTTGTCATGGTCTTACGTGGTATCCTTGCCTTATGAACTCACCAATGCCATGCTTTGACATGGTATTACATGGGACCTTTGCCTTATAGTAACTTATTAATGCCATGTATTGACATGGTATCCTTGCCTTAGAACCTTACTAATGGCCATGCCTTGGCACGGGCTTACATGGTATCTTTAAACCCTAATGTCATGACATTCGTATCCTACATATTCCTAAGGTTCAACCGAGGCTGTCTGAAATTACTTCTCCTTCAATTCATGTTGGAGTCTTCTTTGAATAATTTCATGAAATAAATATACACATGCTGGAAAATTAACAATAGTAACATAAAATAATAGAATATTGTATTTATTTGCCGCAAACTTACCTCGAAACAAAATACAATCAACTATATTGATTTAGTCCTCTATCTTTTTCTTTCCCCGGTCTACCTCCGTATTTCGTTCTTCTTGATCTATAATAATAAATTTAGCTTATTTAATACTCACATTTATCAAAACAGTCCTTGACTCAAACTTTGGCAAAATTACACTTTTGCCCCAAAACTTTTACATATTTACACTTTTTCCCTAAGGCTCAGAAATTAAACTTCATCCTATTTTCTTATGTTTTATGACATGATGATCATTTTTTCCTTCTATGGAAACATCAAATTCTCACTCTAACATGTACTTATTAACATTAGGTATTTTTACCGATTATGTTGTTTTACTCGTTTTCGCTTAAAATTGTTTAGCAAAAGTTGTTTAACATAAATTCAAGCTTCATATTCTATCATAAAACATCAAAATAAACACATTTCACCTATGGGTATTTTTCCAAATACAAACCCTAAGTTAAATTATTGCTAGAATAAGCTTAAGCAAGTTACCGGGACTCTAAAAACGTAAAGAACATTAAAAACGAGGCTTGGAATCACTTACTATGGAGCTTGGAAGCTTGAAACAAACCCTAGCTATGGAGAACACCTTGATATTCTTCCTAAGGAAGAAGATGAGCATATTTTTCCATCTTTTTCCCTTTTTTAATCTTTTAATTATCATATGACTAAAATACCCTTCATTAAAATTTTTTTGTTATTTCTACCTATGTATATCTTTTTTTGTCCATGAAAATATAATGATTTAATTACCATTTAAGGACCTCTACTTCAATTATGCACTTCAATTTAATCCTTTAACATTTAGAACTCATATTTATCAACTTTTGCAATTAGGCCCTAATATGTAAATCGGACATGCAATCATTGAAATTTCTAATCGGTACTCCAACACATGCATCTAATCACTCGGTAAATCATAAAATTTAATCGAACTAAACTTTTCTATTTTAGATTCATGGTTTCGCAACCACTATTCCGTTTATGCCCTATTTCGGGATGTTACATTTCTCCCCCCTTTTAGGGATTTTCGTCCCCGAAAATCTTACCTATGAAGAGATTTGGGTACTGTTCTCGCATAGCCTTTTTGGGCTCCCATGTAGCCTTTTTTATCCCATGTCTATTCCATAATACTTTCACAAGTGCAATACTTTTGTTTCTTAATTGCTTTACCTCTCGAGCTAGAACCTTTACCGGTTCCTCACCGTAAGTCATGTCTGGCTGAATCTCAACCTCTGTCTGAGAAATCACGTGTGACGGATTTGAACGATAACGACGTAGCATAGACACATGAAATACATTATGAATATTTTCTAGCTCAATCGGCAAAGCTAACCGATATGCTAATGGTCCGACTCTCTCAATCACTTCAAACGGTCTAATAAAACGTGGACTTAGTTTGCCTTTCTTACTAAATCTGAGAACTTTCTTCCACGGGGATACTTTCAAAAACACTTTGTCACCAACTTGATACTCAATCTCTTTTCTCTTCAAATCCGCATATGACTTCTGTCTATCTGAAGTTGCTTTTAAGAAATCTCTGATGACTTTTACTTTCTCTTCAGTTTCTTTGACCAAATCAACTCCGTAAATCTGATTTTCCTTAAGCTCTGTCCAATACAAAAGCGTGCGACATTTACGTCCATATAAAGCTTCATAAGGTGCCATCTTTAAACTCGACTGATAACTATTATTCTAGGCAAATTCTACTAATGGTAAGTACTTTTCCCAACTGCCTTGGAATTCTAATACACAGCATCTAAGCATATCTTCAAGTACTTGGATAACTCTCTCTAACTGACCATCGGTCTGAGGATGGAAAGCTGTACTAAAACTCAACTTTGTGCCCAAAGCTTCCTATAACTTCTTCCAAAATTGTAAAGTAAATCTTAGATCTCTATCTGAGATAATCGATAATGGCACTCCGTGTAATCTGACTATCTCTGAAATATACAACTCGGTCAACTTGTCAAGTGAATAATCCATACGAACGGGGATAAAATGAGCCGACTTCGTTAAATTATCAATCACAACCCATACTGTATTTTTCTTTCTCGGTGTCAATGGCAATCCTGTCACAAAATCCATAGTAACTCGGTCCCATTTCCACTCAGGAACTAGCACAGGTTGCAATAAACCTGAAGGTACCTCATGTTCAGCTTTTACTTGCTGATAGATTAAGCATCTAGAAACAAACTCTAAAATATCCCATTTCATTCCTGTCCACCAGTACATTTTCTTCAAATCATTATACATCTTTGTACTACCTGGATGAATAGATAAGGAACTACTATGTGCTTCCTATAAAATCTTTTGAATAATCTCATCATTCTTTGGTACACATACCTTGTCTCTGAACATCAAACATGTAATATCCCGAATTAGGGCCTAATCGGAATAGTGGTTTCGTGACCACAAATCTGAGATAGAAATAATTATTTTATAATTATTTTGAGGTTTATGATATGATTACATGATTGTGTGAAATTTTCGTGAAGAAATTCTATGCCTAAAGTGTTTAAATTGAAAGTAGGGACTAAATAAAATAAGTTGCAAAATTTGCATTCTAGAAGTTTTTAGCATGAAATTGCATTGAAATATTAATTAGGAGGTCTTAAATAGCAATTTGACTAATTTAAGTTCATGGACAAAATTAGGGCATGGAATGAATTTTTGGAAAGTTTAGTAGTAAGGGCATTTTGGTCATTTAGTTATTAAAATGAATTAAAAACAAAATTAAAAGCCAATTTTTGTCCATCTTCTTCATTAGGCCGAAATTTCAAGGGTTCTCCATAGCTAGGGTTTTTTTCAAGCTTCCAAGCTCCATAGTAAGTGATTCCAAGCCCCGTTTTTAATGTTCTTTACGTTTTTGAGATCCTGATAACTCGATTAAGCTTATGTTAGCAATAATTTAACCTAGGGTTTATATTTGGAAAAATACCCATAGGTGAAATTTGTGTATTTTGATGTTTTATGATAGAATATGAAGTTTTAAATTATGTTAGACAGCTTGTACTACTCGATTTTAAGCAAAAACGAGTAAAAGGGCTTAATCGGTAAAAATACCTAATAGTCACAAGTACATGTTAGAGTGAGAATTTGATGTTGCCATAGAAGAGAAAAGTATCAGCATGTTGTAAAACATAAGAATAAGGAATAAAGTTTAATCCCGAGCCTAGGGGCAAAAATGTAAATATGTCAAAGTTTAGGGGTAAAATTGTAAATTTGCCAAAATTTGAGTTAAGGATTAATTTGATAATGTGAGTATTAAATAAGCTAAATGTGTTATTTTAGATCAAGAAAGACGTGGAATCGACCTCAATCGAGGAAAAGAAAAGATTGTGGACTAAATTGCAAAATCTTTGTATTTTGGTACCAAGGTAAGTTCATGTGTAAATAATATAGTATAATTGTTTTTTTAAATTATTGATGTTAATTATATGATATGCTGATTTTTATCATGAAATATATGCTTTGTGGTTATTTTCGAATAAAATGCAAATTATTTGTATTATTTGTTAAATATAAAGTGTTACCGAGTATTGGTTTTGGTATTTTACGGAAGATGGCAAGGATATGTGTTCGAGGAAAATCCCGTTTGAACCTTAGGAATAGATTAGGATACAAGTGACATGTCATTAGGATGGTTGAGCATCCGAACTCGTTGAGTTGAGTCCGAGTTCACTTATGGATGCGAATGTCCGAACTTGTTGAGTTGAGTCCGAGTTCGTGAGATGTAACTAGGCATCCGAGCTCGTTGAGTTGAGTCCGAGTTCACTTATGGATGCGAACGCCCGAGCTCGTTGAGTTGAGTCTGAGTTCGCTTATGGGCGGGTTACATGATTGCTTGATTGCATATATGGCACTTATGTGCAAGTTATCCATGTATCCGAATTATATTCCGATGTGTTCAACGGGTAAAGTTATACTCAAATGGAGGAATATTCGAGATGTAAGAGAGACGTATTGGTAAGTGATGTGAAATGGATATTTTGGACAGGTATGTATTTAACCCTCGGGTTGAGTATTGATACAATCATGATAAGGTAATAAGATGATGAAAAATGATTAGAAATGTGATATGTGTTTTAGTGATGCATGCTAATGTTGATTGGTATGACCGTTTGTTATGTTACTTATTATTTGCATATGAACTTACTAAGCATTTATGCTTACTCCCTCCTTCTTACTCATTGTAGTTTTGGACAAGCCACTCAGAGTCGGGATAGGTCGAAGGCTCAATCACACTATCAGGAAGACTTTTGGTAAATGGCTTGTAAATTTAAATATGGCATGTATAGCAATATACCTATTTTGTGTAAATGATCTTATGATATGGTGATGGAATGGTTGAGAAAATGTTTGATAATGATAAATTATGAAAATGGTTAGTTTAGATTATGTTTGATGTTAAGGAAAATTATTAAGATACTTAGTGCATAAAAACTCATAAAAGGGATGAAATTTGCCATAAAGCAGAGTAATCGCAGCAAGCAACAACGACACGAGTTTGAAAATTTACTAAAAATTATAGAAATTGAATTTGGTGATGGAGTACATAGCAAATTGAAGCTTATTATGTTTAGTTTCACATGAAACAAATGAAACAGGTAAAGGAATTATATGTTAAAAGATATTTGAATTTTGGTGAAACAGGGTCATAGCAGTTTCTGAATCCCCTGTTCCAATTTTAGAAATTCACCATAAATTGTAAAGATATAATTAGGTGGTTTATTTTATATCCTCAGAATCCTTATTGAGTCTAGTTTTATTATAAATAAACCTAATAGTCATATGAATTTTTTACAGAGAGAAATGTGGTTCGTATTGAACAGAGGTCAAACCAGTCAAGTCCTGAAACAGGGGTAACTTTAACTAATAAACTGTACTAATTGGCTCAACCAAAAATTCTAGAAAAAAATTAGTAGATAGGTATATGATTCTAGATTCAAGCTAAATTTATGGATCTTGATTTCAAGTTTCGTAACTCGAGATATGATTTTTCTTGTGACTGTGACGCAAGTAGCTTAAAAGCTGTGAATGTAGAAACAAATAATCCAAAGTTCTAAAAATGTTAAATTAAGCTTAGTAACACCTCATACTCGACTCCGGCGACAGTCTCAGGTGTGGGGGCGTTACATTAAGTGGTATCAGAGCAGGTTTAGTCAGTTCTCGGATTACGTGTTGTATGTACGAATTTTGCTATACATGCCATATGTATAAATTGTGATAGTGTGACGACTTCTGACCATTTAAATGATTTTTTTATAGTAAATGGATCCCGATCCAATCTGTGGCAAATGAAGTAGAGAGTAATGCGCCACCCTCAATTGAAGGAGCGGCGTCGACTAAAAATCCACCTCCTATCTTTGTTGGTCGGGAGGAGGAGAAAGGGGGTCGGGAAGCCTTTCTCCAAACAATGAGTGCATGGTACACCGAGTTCGTTCGCACGAACCCAAATGTACAACCTCCCCACCTCCCCAATTCCTCAACCTATACCCCGACGCCTCAAGGTATGGATCGATGAAATTTCACAGAACTCCAGTTGATAGAATTCGCAAGCAAGGGGTCAAGAATTTAAAGCAAATATTGATGATGATGATGCCAGAAAGCGAGTTTCGGCTTGAAAATTCTATCCAGGGTGTTTGACGAATTATCTTGTACACTGAAGAATGTTTGAAATGTGCTATATCTTTGTTGGGGATTCACTTTATAATTGGTGGAAGACTTTGATTGGTGGTACCAGAAAGAGAAAATAACTTGGGAATTCTTTCAAGAAGAGTTTGAAGAAATATATTAGTGAAAGATTTATTGATCAAGCGTAAAGAATTTCTTGAGTGAAGCAAGGTAATATGATGGTTATAGAATATGAAAGAGAGTTTGTTCGATTAAGTAAGTATGCTGAGAGTATGTTCCTACAAAGGCCAAGATGTGCCGACGATTTGAAGACGGGCTCAACGAAGACATCAAGGTATTTGTTGGAATTCTTGAATTAAAAGAAATGGTAGTATTGGTTGATCGAGCTTGTAAGGTAGAAGAATTACTTAAAGAAAAGAAAAAGTTAGAGGTTGAGACTAGAAATTGGAAGAAAAGACCGATGAGCGGTTCATTTTCACAAAGAACTGGAAAGTCAAGGAATATGAATCATCATTCCCAAGCTTTTGGGCAATCATATGGGAATTATAAGAAGCAAAATGTGGGTCCTAAATCCCGGACTTCTTTGCAAACCGGTGTAGGGAACTCGAGATTTGTTAAAACCGAGTGCGGTGGTGTGGTAGAAATCATTTTGGTCCGTGTAGAGCAAATGAATGCTTTCGATGTGGTTCTCCGGATCATTTTATTAGAGACTGCCCAGAGAGAACTGAAAAATAAAAATTTCAGAATACAAAAACAAGTGGGGCGGATTCGAGAGGAAGATATCCAAGAAAAGCTGGGAGCGAAGCAAGCAAAGTAAGAATGTAGCTGTGAGGATGCACCAGTTAGACTGAAGGAAGGGCTCCAGCTAGAACTTATGCTATTAAAGCGCGTGAAGATGCTTCCTCACCTGATGTGATTACTGGTACATTTTTTCTCTATAATGTTAATGTTAATGCTTTGATTGATCCTGGTTCTACTCATTCATATGTATGCATGAAATTGGTGTCTAGTATGAATATACCTATTGAGAACACAGAATTTATGATTAGAGTGTCGAATCCGTTAGGCAAATGTATGACTGTTGATAAAGTATGTAAGAAATGTCCTTTAATGATTCGGGATCATTACTTTCCAGCCGACTTGATGTTGTTGCCGTTTGATGAGTTTGATGTTATTTTGGGTATGGATTGGTTGACATTGCATGATGCTAAAATAAATTGCAAAGAAAAGGTTATAGAATTAAAGTGTGAAAATGGTGAAACTTTGCGGGTTGAATCAGATAAATCAGAGGCATTACCTAGTGTGATTTCTTCAATGTCGGCTCAAAGATATCTGAGAAAGGGTTATGAAGCTTATTTGGCGTATGTAATTAATACAAAAGAAGTTGAAAAGAAAGTTGAATCAGTCTTAGGTTGTGTGTGAATTTGCGGACGTATTTCGGAAGAATTGTCGGGTTTGCCTCGATCGAGGAAGTAGAATTTGGTATTGATTTGATACCGTAAACGACTTCGATTTCGATTGTTCGTATAGAATGGCACCAGCAGAGTTGAAGGAATTAAAGTCATGATTGCAAGAGTTGGTGATAAAGGTTTTGTGAGACCGAAGTTTTTCACCTTGGGGTGCTCGTGTTATTTGTGAAAAAGAAGGATGGTTCTATGAGGTTGTGTGTTGATTATCTTGATTAAACAAGGTGACAATCAAAAACAAATATCCGTTGCCAAGAATTGATGATTTGTTTGATCGGCTAAAAGGAGCGACATGGTTTTCAAAGATTGACTTGAGATCCAGGTATTACCAAGCTGCGGGTAAAAGAGTCGGATGTGCCTAAAAGCGCTTTTAGAATAAGGTATGGTCATTATGAATTTTTAGTTATGCCATTCGGGTTGACAAATGCTCTCTTTGTGTTTATGGATTTAATGAATCGCATATTCACCATACTTGGACAAATTTGTTGTGGTGTTTATAGATGATATTTTAATTTATTCAAAAGATGATACTGAGCATCTTTGAGCATTTGAGGATAGTTTTACAAACTTTGAGAGATAAGCGGTTTGTATGCTAAGTTTAGTAAAAGTGAATTTTGGCTACGGGAAGTTGGATTTTTGGGTCATATTGTTTGGTGATGGTATACGAGTTGATCCTAGTAAAATTTCAGCCATTGTTGATTGGAAACCACCAAAAATGTAAATCGAAGTTAGAAGTTTCTTGGGGCTAGCTGGTATTATCAGCGGTTTGTAAATGGATTTTCTATAATTGCTGCTCCTATAACTAGATTACTCAGAAAGGATGTTAAATTTGAATGGACGGAAGAATGTCAACATGAGTTTTGAAGAATTGAAAAAAAGTTATTAACAGAGGCACCAGTGTTAGTACAAACCGAATCGAAGTAAAGAATTTGTGGTGTATAGTGATGCTTCTCTAAATGGTTTGAGGTGTGTGCTCATGCAAGAAGGAAAAGTGGTGGCATATGCTTGAGGTAGTTAAAACCTCATGAGAGGAATTATCCTACTCACGATTTGGAATTGGTGCATGGTGGTGTTTGCTTTGAAAATTTGGCGACATTATTTGTATGGTGAAAAGTGCTGGGTATATACCGACCATAAAAGTCTTAAGTACTTGATGTCACAAAAGACTTGAATTTAAGACAATGAAGATGGTTGGAGTTATTGAAAGATTACAAGCTTGTTATTGATTATCATCAGAAAGCGAATGTGGTCTGCGATGCTTTGAGCAGAGAAGTTACTGTTTGCTTTGAGAGCTATGAACACTCGATTAAAGGTATCAGATGATGGTTCGATTATAGCAGAGTTAAGAGCAAGACCGATGTTTTTACAAGAGATTTGTGAAGCTCAGAAAAATGATCAAGATTTGCAAGCCAAGAGAAAACAGTGTGAAGTTGATACAGAGTCAGAATTCAGAATTGGTTCTAATGGATGTTTAATGTTTAAAGATCGGATTTGTGTACCAAAGAATGAGGAATTGATTTAAAAGATCCTACAGGAAGCACATAGTGGTTATTTCGCGATTCATCCGGGTAGTACGAAAATGTATAATGACTTGAAGAAAATGTATTAGTGGAATGGAATGAAAAGAGATATATCAGAGTTTGTGTCCAAATGCTTAATTTGTCAACAGGTGAAAGATGAACACCAAGTGCCTTCGGGATTACTTCAGCCTATCATGGTTCCTGAATGGAAATGGGATCGAATTACCATGGATTTTATATCAGGGTTGCCGTTAACTCCGGGGAAGAAAAATGCCATCTGGGTAATAGTTGACAGACTGACTAAATCGGCTCATTTTATTATGTACAGATTATTCTCTTAATAAGTTGGCTGAATTGTATATCCGTGAGATTGTTGGACTTCATGGAATACCTTTGTCAATCATTTCGGATAGAGATCCGAGATTTACTTCACGGTTTTGGCAAAAGTTGCAAGAAGCATTAGGTACAAAGTTAAATTTCAAGATCGCTTTCATCCACAAACCGATGGACAATCGGAAAGAGTAATTTGATTCTTGAAGACATGCTCGGATGTTGTGTATTGGAATTTCAAGGAAGTTGGGAAAGATATTTGCCATTGGTAGAATTTGCTTACAAAAATAGTTATCGACGAGCTTGAAAATGGCACCTTATGAAGCATTGTATGGTCGTAAGTGTTTAACGCCTTTGTATTGGGTGAGCTCAAGGAAAATCAGATTTATGGAGTTGATCTAATAAAAGAAATCAAGAAAAGGTGAAAGTGATTCAAGATTGTTTGAAAGCTACTTGAGATAGACGTAAATCGTATATGATTTGAAGAGAAAAGAGATTGAATATCAAGTTGGTGACAAAGTGTTTTTGAAAGTATCCTCGTGGAAGAAAGTCCTTAGATTTGGGCGGAAGGGCAAATTAAGTCTGCGTTTTATTGGGCGTATGAAGTAATTGACAAAGTTGGACCCGGTAGCATATCACCTAGCATTACCACCGAATTAGAGAAGATTCATGATGTGTTCCACGTATCTATGTTACGTCGGTATCGTTTGGATCCTTCACATATAGTTTCACCGATAGAAATTGAACTACAACTAGATATGACCTACGAAGAAGAACCGATTAAGATTTTAGCTCGAGAGGTCAAACAACTAAGGAATAAAAATGTTGCACTTGTGAAGGTGTTGTGGCAAAGGCATGGAATAGAAGAAGCTACATGGGAATCAAGAAACTATGAGAAATCAATACCCACATCCATTTCTGAGTAAGATTTTCGAGGATAAAAATCCTTAAAGGGGGGAGAGTTGTAATATCCCGAATTAGGGCCTAATCAGAATAGTGGTTTTGTGACCACAAATTCGAGATAGAAATAATTATTTTATAATTATTTTGAGGTTTATGATATGATTACATGATTGTGTGAAAATTTCGTGAAGAAATTCTATGCCTAAAGTGTTTAAATTGAAAGTAGGGACTAAATCGAATAAGTTGCAAAATTTGTATTCTAGAAGTTTTTAGTATGAAATTGCATTGAAATATTAATTAGGGGGTCTTAAATAGCAATTTGACTAATTTAAGTTCATGGACAAAATTAGGACATGGAAGGAATTTTTGGAAAGTTTAGTAGTAAGGGCATTTTGGTCATTTAGTTATTAAAATGAATTAAAAACAAAATTAAAAGCCAATTTTTGTCCATCTTCTTCATTAGGCCGAAATTTCAAGGGTTCTCCATAGCTAGGGTTTGTTTCAAGCTTCCAAGCTCCATATTAAGTGATTCCAAGCCCCATTTTTAATGTTCTTTACGTTTTTGCGATCCCGATAACTCGATTAAGCTTATGTTAGCAATAATTTAACCTAGGGTTTATATTTGGAAAAATACCCATAGGTGAAATTTGTGTATTTTGATGTTTTATGATAGAATATGAAGTTTTAAATTATGTTAGACAACTTGTACTACTCGATTTTAAGCAAAAACGAGTAAAAGGGCTTAATCGGTAAAAATACCTAATAGTCACAAGTACATGTTAGAGTGAGAATTTGATGTTGCCATAGAAGAGAAAATTTATCAGCATGTTGTAAAACATAAGAATAAAGAATAAATTTTAATCCCGAGCCTAGGGGCAAAAATGTAAATATGTAAAAGTTTAGGGGTAAAATTGTAATTTTGCCAAAATTTGAGTTAAGGATTAATTTGATAATGTGAGTATTAAATAAGCTAAATGTGTTATTTTAGATCAAGAAAGACATGGAATCGACCTCAATCGAGGAAAAAAAAGATTGTGGACTAAATTGCAAAATCTTTGTATTTTGGTACCAAGGTAAGTTCATGTGTAAATAATATAGTATAATTGTTTTTTTTTTTTAAATTATTGATGTTAATTATATGATATGCTGATTTTTATCATGAAATATATGCTTTTTGGTTATTTTCGAATAAAATGCAAATTATTTGTATTATTTGTTAAATATAAAGTGTTACTGAGTATTGGTTTCGGTATTTTACGGAAGATGGCAAGGATATGTGTTCGAGGAAAATCCAGTTTGAACATTAGGAATAGATTAGGATACAAGTGACATGTCACTAGGATGGTTGAGCATCCGAACTCGTTGAGTTGAGTCTGAGTTCACTTATGGATGCGAATGTCCGAACTCGTTGAGTTGAGTCCGAGTTCGTGAGATGTAACTAGGCATCCGAGCTCGTTGAGTTGAGTCCGAGTTCACTTATGGATGCGCACACCCGAGCTCGTTGAGTTGAGTCCGAGTTAAACATGGGCGGGTTACATGATTGCTTGATTGCATATATGGCACTTATGTGCAAGTTATCCATGTATCCGAATTATATTCAGATGTGTTCAACGGGTAAAGTTATACTCAAGTGGAGGAATATTCGAGATGTAAGAGAGACGTATTGGTAAGTGATGTGAAATGGATATTTTGGACAGGTATGTATTTAACCCTCGGGTTGAGTATTGATACAATCACGATAAGGTAATAAGATGATGAAAAATGATTAGAAATGTGATATGTGTTTTAGTGATGCATGCTAATGTTGATTGGTATGACCGTTTGTTATGTTACTTATTATTTGCATATGAACTTACTAAGCATTTATGCTTACTCCCTCCTTCTTACTCATTGTAGTTTTGGACAAGCCAGCTCAGGAGTCGGGATAGGTCGAAGGCTCAATCACACTATCCGGAAGACTTTTGGTAAATGGCTTGTAAATTTAAATATGGCATGTATAGCAATATACCTATTTTGTGTAAATGACCTTATGATATGGTGATGGAGTGGTTGAGAAAATGTTTGATAATGATAAATTATGAAAATGGTTAGTTTAGATTATGTTTGATGTTAAGGAAAATTATTAAGATACTTAGTGCATAAAAACTCATAAAAGGGATGAAATTTGCCATAAGCAGAGTAATGCATAAACAACACTGACACGAGTTTGAAAATTTACTAAACATCATAGAAATTGAATTTGGTGATGGAGTACATATCAAATTGAAGCTTATATGTGTAGTTTCACATGAAACAAATGAAACAGGTAAAGGAATTATATGTTAAAAGATATTTGAATTTTGGTGAAACAGGGTCATAGCAGTTTCTGAATCCCCTGTTCCAACTTTAGAAATTCACCATAAATTGTAAAGATATAATTAGGTGGTGTATTTTATATTCTTAGAATACTTATTGAGTCTAGTTTTAGTAGAAATAAACCTCATAGTCATATGGATTTTTTACAGAGAGAAATGTGGTTCGTAGTAAACAGAGGTCAAACCAGTCAAGTCCTAAAACAGGGGTAACTTTAACTAATAAACTGTACTAATTGGCTCAACCAAAAATTATAGAAAAAAATTAGTAGATAGGTATATGAGTATAAATTCAATGAAAATTTACGGATCTTGATTTTGAGTTTCGTAACTCGATATATGATTTTTCTTGTGACTGTGACGCAAGTACCTTAAAAGCTGTGAATGTAGAAACAAATAATCCAAAGTTCTAAAAATGTTAAATTAAGCTTAGTGACACGTCATACTCGACTCCGGCGACGGTCTCGGGCATGGGGGCGTTACAAAACAACCGTTAGAACTGATCTGAAAATTTGACTCTATATTTGACTCACACTGAGCTTTTTTGGCTAGCAACTCACTGTTATTTTTCCGAGCTTCACAAATTTCTTCAGGAAACATCGGTTTAGCTCTCAACTTAGCTAAGATAAAACCATCATCTGATAAGGCTAGACTAGTATTCAAAGCTCTTAATACAAACAAATATTTCCTACTTAAAGCATCAGCAACAACATTTGCCTTACCTCGGTGATAATCGATCACTAGTTCATAATCTTTAATCAACTCTAGCCATCTTCTTTGCCTTAAATTCAAATCTTTTTGAGTCGTCAAATATTTCAAACTTTTTTGATCAGTGAATATTCGACATTTCTCACCGTACAAATGATGTCTCTAGATTTTCAGCGCAAAGACAATTGCAGCTAGCTCTAAATCATGTGTCGGATAGTGTTTCTCATGTGGCTTTAGTTGTCTAGAGGCATACGCAATTACCTTTCCTTCCTGCATAAGTACACAACCAAGTCCATTCAAGGACGCATCACTGTAAATCACAAACTCCTTACCTGGTTCTGGTTGTACTAAAACAAGAGCTTCAGTCAACAATGTCTTTAACTTGTCAAAACTCTGTTGGCACTTCTCAGTCCATTCAAACTTGACATCCTTTCGTAGCAATCTTGTTAGTGGAGTAGCTATCATGGAAAATCCCTCTACAAATCGTCTATAATATCCGGCAAGACCAAGAAAACTTCTAACTTCTGATACATTTCTAGGAGGCTTCCAATCAACAATGGCTAAAATCTTGCTCGGATCAGCCTTGATACCTTCACCTGAGACAATATGTCCAAGAAAACTAACCTCTCATAACCAGAATTCACTTTTGCTGAACTTGGCATACAACTGATTATCTCTCAGAATTTGTAAAACTGTTCTCAAATGCTCTGCATGCTCAGTTCCATCATGAGAATAAATCAAAATATCATCAATGAACACAACTAGAAACTTGTCCAAGTACGGTCTGAAAATTCGGTTCTTTAAGTCCATGAAAATGGCAGGAGCATTAGTCAAGCCGAATGGCATCACAAGGAACTCATAATGACCATACCTAGTCCGGAAAGCAGTCTTCGAAATATCTGAATCTTTAACTCTCAACTAATAATATTCGGATCTCAAATCTATCTTGGAGAACACAATGGCTCCCTTTAATTGATCAAACAAATCATCAATTCTAGGCAGTGGATACTTGTTCTTTACTGTTACCTTATTAAGCTGTCGATAATCTATGCACAATCTCATCGATCCATCTTTCTTCTTCACAAATAACACTGGTGCACCCCATGGTGAACTACTGGGTCTTGCAAAGCCTTTATCTGTTAATTCCTGCAACTGAGTTTTCAATTCTTTCAATTCCAACGGGGCCATTCTATAAGGAGCAATAGAAATGGGTGTGGTACCTAGAGTCAACTCAATTCCAAACTCAACTTCTCTAACAGGAGGCAAACCTGGTAGTTCTTCTAGAAACACATCAGGAAACTCACATACCATAGGTACTGATTCAGTATTCAATTCTGGATTCTTAGTGTTCAACACAAAAGCAAGATAAGCCTCATACCCTTTTCTCAAACATTTCTAAGTAGACATAATAGAAATCATGGCAAATGAACTATCTGACTCTTCTGAATTAACTCGAAGAATTTCCCCATTTTCACATTTCAACTCAATAAATTTCTTTCCAAAATTCACTATCACATCATGTGTAGTCAACCAATCCATACCAAGAATCACATCAAATTCGTCAAACGGCAATAGCATGAGATCGGCCAGGAAACAGTGACCTCTAATCATCAAAGGGCAATTTCTACATATTTTATCTACTAGTACATGCTTGCCTAATGGATTTGATACTTTAATCACAATTTCTGTAGATTCTATAGGCATACTCATATTAGGCATCAATTTCATGCAAACATATGAATGGGTCGAACCCGGATCAATTAAAGCAACAACTCTAGTATCATGAAGAGAAAATGTACCCGTAATCACATCGGGGGAGGATGCTTCTTCGCGTGCACGAATAGAATAGGTTCTCGCAGGTGCTCTAACATCTGGCCTCACTGCTGAATCTCTAGATGCACCTCTATTACTTACCCCAGCTCCCGGATTTCTCGGTGGTCTGCCTCTAACAGGAGCGTTACCTGATCTTTCACCCAGTATCACTTCTATTTTAATCATCTCAGGACATTCTCGAATAAAATGGTCTGGTGCACCACATCGAAAACAACCTGTCTCAGTTGCTCGACATTGATCTAGGTGACGTCGACCATATTGGGGGCACTCTGGTCTATCAGGCTAAACACTGCCAACACTTGCAATCGAAGTGGTCTGAGCTCTCGGACTCATAAATCTTCTGCCTCTGTTTAGGCCAAAATATCAAGCTAAAAAATTAGATCTAGTAGAGAACTCTCTAGGCCTCTTGGATGTAGACTGAAATGACTTGCTCATTGGTCTTTTCCTGGTGTCTTGCGTCTCAATTTCAACTTTGCCCTTTTTTTTTTTTAGGCTCCTCGCGCCTTACAGGCTCTCTCAACTAGGACAACAAATTCTTTTATTTCCAGAACACCAACCGACAATCGTATATCATCATTAAGCCCATCCTCAAATCTTCTACACATAATAGCCTCTGTAGACACACATTCTCGAGCATAGTTGCTGAGTCTAACAAACTCGCGTTCATATTCAGTCACTATCATATTGCCCTGTTTTAACTCTAGAAACTCTTTTCTTTTCTGGTCGACAAATCTCTGACTGATGTACTTTTTACGGAATTCCTTCTGAAAGAAATCCCAAGTGACTTTCTCTTTCGGCACAACTGATATAAGTGTCTTCCACCAATGGTAGGCCAAATCTCTAAGAAGTGATACAACACATTTCATACATTCCTCAGGTGTGTAGGATAACTCATCAAAGACTCTGATAGTATTCTCGATCCAAAATTTTGCCTTTTCCACATCATCATCTTTTGTAGCTCGAAACTCTTCAGCTATTTGTTTTCTGAGTTTATCAACTGGTGGCTTTTCTCTTATAACCGTATCTATGACTGGGGAAGCTACATGGGTGGCTTGAGAATCATGAGGGGGTGGAGGTCTAATAGCCGGATTCGTACGAACGAACTCGGTAAACCATTCATTCATAGCTTGGAAGAAGGCTTCTCGAGCCCCTCCTCCCTGACTAACTATAGCGGGCCTTTCATTACGATCTGGTGGCGCCATCCCTTCTGCGAGAGCAGGCGCGTTACTCTCTACCTCATCTACACCAACTTGCTCGGGATCCATAACTATATAAAAAAAAAATTTCAAAATCATCAGGAGCCGTCACACTATCAACATATAAGTATGGCATGTACAGCTAGGCTCTTACTCATACTAAATATTCCGAGAACTGACTAAACCTAAGATCTGATACCAATAAATGTAATGCCCCCTTACTTGAGACCATCACTAGAATCGAGCACGAGGCGTTACTAAACTTACCTTACAACTTAATCAAGTTCAAACAATTTATTTTATTTCCCGCAATAAACTGTTCGTCTGCGTTAAAGTTGCTAAAACAAATCACATCTCGAGTTACAAAACTCGAAATCAAAATCTGTAAATTTTCTCTGAAACTAGACTTATATATCTACTTATTAATTTTTTTATAGAATTTTTGGTTGGGCCATTTAGTACAGTTTATTAGTTAAAGTCTCCCCTGTTTCAGGGTTTAGCTAATCTGACCTCTGTGTACTACAAATCAAATTTATTCATATACAGAAATCTAATGATTATTCCGTTTATTTATCTTAAAATCTATAAATATATAGTATGACTTCTAATTGTTTTTGTACAATTTATGGTGAATTTCTAAAGTCGAGCAGGAATTCGTAAATCGATCATCATCCTGTTTCACTAAAAGTAAAGTATCTCATAAAATACAACTCATTTACCTGTTTTGATTCCTCCATATGAAAAAGACTCAATAAGCTTTAATTCTATCTCTCATTCACTATCTAAGTCCATTTCTATTATTTTTAGTGATTTTTCAAATCCACGTCATTGCTACTGATCAATACTGTTCTAAAGCTAAATTCACCCTTTTTCATGATTTCCATGGAATAACTAGCATTTAGGCATACATAAAACCAAACATGTCTTTGATTAGCCAATCCAATAGCTAACCATCATCAAGCATTTTCATACCATCCATAAGCCATATCATAATATTATACACTCAAAATGATTGCTATGCTATACATGCCATACTCAAAATGAAGCGTCTATCTATACCAAAATAATTCTTGATGGTAGTGTGTCCGGATCTCCGACGTGCTTTATGATCCCCAAGATAGCTTGTAAAAACTATAAAAGAGAAGTAAAATAAGGGGTAAGCGTTAATCTTAGTAAGTTTGCAAGCAGATAAATAACAACTTTCATAAGAATTATTTTACTTATCTTTTTCCTTATTAAACATACATGAGCATTATATACCTACCTTTGTTCTTCTATCATTAGCTTATCTTACCTTTTGATGTATAACTCGTCTTACCTTACCTTACCTTGATGTTCTCTTTAAATTTTCCCTTGTTGAACCGCTTGGAATACTAAGGATACACGGGTACCTTACCATTGCCATGACTTGTCATGGTCTTATGTGGTATCCTTGCCTTATGAACTCACCAATGCCATGCTTTGGCATGGTCTTACATGGGACCTTTGCCTTATAGTAACTTATTAATGCCATGTCTTGACATGGTATCCTTGCCTTAGAACCTTACCAATGGCTATGCCTTGGCACGGGCTTACATGGTATCCTTAAACCCTAATGTCATGACATTCGTATCCTACACATTCCTAAGGTTCAACAGAGACTGTCTGAAATTACTTCTCCTTCAATTCATGTTGGAGTCTTCTTTGAATAATTTCATGAAATAAATATATACATGCTAGAAAATTAACAATGATAACATAAAATAATAGAAAATTGTATTTATTTACATATGAAAACTTACCTCAAACAAAATACAATCAACTATATCGATTTAGTCCTCTATCTTTTTCTTTCCCCTGTCTACCTCCATATTTCATTCTTCTTGATCTATAATAATAAATTTAGCTTATTTAATACTCACATTTATCAAAACAGTCCTTGACTCAAACTTTGGCAAAATTACACTTTTGCCCCAAAACTTTTACATATTTACACTTTTGTCTCAAGGCTCAAAAATTAAACTTCATCCTATTTTCTTATGTTTTATGAAATTCTGATCATTTTTCCCTTCTATGGCAACATCAAATTCTCACTCTAACATGTACTTATGAACATTAGGTATTTTTACCGATTATGTCGTTTTACTCGTTTTCGCTTAAAATCGCTTAGCAAAAGTTGTTTAACATAAATTCAATCTTCATATTCTATCATAAAACATCAAAATAAACACATTTCACCTATGGGTATTTTTCCAAATACAAACCCTAAGTTAAATTATTGCTAGAATAAGCTTAAGCAAGTTACCGGGACTCCAAAAATGTAAAGAACATTAAAAACGGGGCTTGGAATCACTTACTATGGAGCTTGGAAGCTTGAAACAAACCCTAGCTATGGAGAATCCCTTGATATTCATCCTAAGGAAGAAGATGAGCATATTTTGTCATCTTTTTCCCTTTTTTAATCTTTTAATTATCATATGACTAAAATACCCTTCATTAAAATTTTTTTGTTATTTCTACCTATGTATATCTTTTTTTGTCCATGAAAATATAATGATTTAATTACCATTTAAGGACCTCTACTTCAATTATGCACTTCAATTTAATCGTTTAACATTTAGAACTCATATTTATCAACTTTTGCAATTAGGCCCTAATATGCAAATCGGACATGCAATCACTGAAATTTCTGATCGGTACTCTATCACATGCATCTAATCACTCGGTAAATCATAAAATTTAATCAAACTAAAGTTTTCTATTTCAGGTTCATGGTTTTGCAACCACTATTCCATTTAGGCCCTATTTCGGGATGTTACGACAACGGTTTAGAAATTTTCGAAAAATCTTTAACAAACCTTCGGTAAAAATCAACATGGCCTAAGAAACTTCTGACTCCTTTCAGATTCATTGGGGCCAGTAATCTTTCAATTACGTCCACCTTTGCTTTGTCGACTTCAATTCCTTTCTTTGAAATTCTATGCCCTAAGACAATCCCTTCCTTAACCATAAAATGACACTTTTCCCAATTAAGGACAAGATTCGTCTCTTTGCATCTCTTTAGTACCTTAGCTGTAACGCCCCCACGCCCGAGACCGACACTAGAATTAAGCTTGAGGTGTTACCAAATATAATTTATCAATTTAAGTACTTCGAATCATTTGTTTCTACATTCATAGCTTTCTAGCTATCTGTGTTACAGTTACAAGAAAAATCATATCTCGAGTTACGAAACTTGAAATTAAGATCTGTTAATTTTCCCTGAAACTAGACTCATATATCTTCTTACCATAAAATTTTCAGAATTTTTGATTTGGTCAATAAGTACAGTTTATTCTTTAAATACACCCCTGTTCTGCTGTCTGACAGTTCTGACTCTTCTTCACTAAAAATTAATTATCTCCTTGTACAGAATTCAAATGATGTTCTAGTTTTTTCTATTAAAACTAGACTCATTCAGGATTCTATACATATAAATTTAAACCCCTAATTAATTTTCTTCATTTTTGTATGATTTTCCAAAGTCAGAACAGGGGAACCCGAATTCATTTTGACCTTGTCTCACAAAATTCATTATATCTCAAAATTTACAAATCCATTTCTTGCATTATTTCTTCTATGAGAAACTAGACTCAATAAGATTTAATTTTATATTTTTTTCATCTTCTAATTCGATTTCTACAATTTATGGTGATTTTTCAAAGTTAGTTTACTGCTGGTGTCCAAACTGTTTTAGTACAAGCTGTTTATTACTATTTTTCCCCTAAACTTTTAATAAATGATAATTTCGTCCCTACTCAATTAGCCTCTCAATTGAGCTTATTTTTCCCAATTAACACTTTATTATATCACCTTAAACTAGTTTACAACCTTTAGGAATCAGAATTTCAGAAATATACTTTAATTCCAAGCATTTTCACAATTAGGTCCTAAAAATCAATTTCCATTGAAATTACCTAGTAAAACCATCTCATAAACAATTTAAAGCTTTAATTTCATTCTATTTCATCATAAACTTACATAACTCAACCATAGTGACTTTCAATTTCATCCATGAAATCAAAAACTAATGAATTTAATAGTAGGACCTAGTTGTAAAAGTCTTAGAAACACAAAAATTACAAGAAAAAGGCAAGGGTTAACTCACTTGGTGCAAAAATTATGGAATACCAGCTTAGAGAACCCTCCTATGGCGTTTTTAGCTGCTGGAATTGAAGAGAAATAAAGAGAAATCTAGATATTTCCTATTTAGTCCTATCTTTATTTAGTTAATTTTGCAATATTCCAATTTTACCTTTAATTCATCAATTTTTCTGCTGTTTTCATGCCCTTGCCGTCCAGCCCAATTTCCTTTTAAATCCTTTCTCATTAGACACTTAAGCTATTTAATCATCCTACTCACTTTTACACCTTTTACAATTTAGTCCTTTTCATTTAATTAACTATCCAAACATTAAAATTTCCTAACGAAATTTTAATACCACATTACTAACATTTCATAAATATTTATAAAATTATTTTTGACTCGGTTTTACGAGATAGATGTCTCGATAACTTATTTTTACCTAATTTCTTCAATAATTTCTTTTTCTAACTAACCACTAAATCGATAAAATATTTCTATCAATATTTTCATACGATTTTTCTATCATATAAATATTCATGCAAAAATATTGACATAAATTTCTCTTTAGATCGAATTTGTGGTTACGAAACCACTGTTTCGATAACCTTGAATTTAGGCCATTACAACTCTCCCCCCCTTTAAGGATTTTCGTCCTCGAAAATCTTACCAGTAAAGAGGTTTGGGTATTGTTTCCTCATTGCCTCCTCCGGTTCCCATGTCACTTCCTCAATCCCGTGCTTTTGCCACAATACTTTCACCAAATTTATCTTTTTATTTCTAAGTTCTTTTGTCTCTCGTGCCAATATCTTGAATGGTTCTTCACTGTAAGTCATATCCGGTTGAATCTCTACTTCTGTTGGAGAAATAACATGTAAAGGATCTAATCGATATCATCGTAACATAGATACATGGAAAACATTATGGATTCTATCAAGTTCCCGTGGTAATGCCAATCGATAAGCGACCGGTCCAATTCTTTCTATGATTTCATAAGGCCCGATAAATCTTGGACTCAGTTTACCCTTTCGACCGAATCGGAGGACTTTCTTCCAAGGAGACACTTTCAGGAATACCTTGTCACCGACTTGAAATTCAATCTCTGTTCCGATAACCTTGAATTTAGGCCATTACATTAGCCAAATTAATCAAACAAATATCATAAGTGTTACCGAAAACAAAAAAATCATCCATGAAAACCTCAACAAAATTTTCAACCATATCAGTGAATATTGCCATCATGCATAGTTGAAATGTTACAGGTGCATTGCATAAACCAAAAGGCATTCACCTAAAAGCAAATGTACCATATGGACAAGTAAAGGTTGTTTTATGTTGGTCCTTAAGGGCTACAACTATTTGGTTATATCCCGAATAACCATTTTAAAAATAATAGAATTCATTACCTGCCATTCGATATAACATCTGATCCATAAAAGGCAACGAAAAATGGTCCTTCCGAGTGGCTTTATTCAGCTTTCTGTAGTCAACACAAATTCTCCAACCAGTAACAGTTCTTATTAGAATCAATTCATTACGCTTATTCTCAACAATCGTAATTCCACCTTTCTTCGGCACACACTGTACTAGACTTACCCATGAACTATCTGAAATAAGATAGATGATTCCAACATCTAGCCATTTGATCACTTCCTTTCTCACAACTTCCTTCATAATAGGTTTGAGCCTCTTTTGCCCATCAATTCGAGCTTTTTCACCTTCCTCTAGAATAATTTTATGCATGCAAAATGAATGGCTTATACCTCAAATATCAGCTATGTTCCAACCAATTGCTTTCTTAAATTTCTTTAGAATAGAAATTAGTTGCTCCTCTTGATCTTTCATCAGTTCTGCTAAAATAATCATAAGCAAAGTAGAATAGTCACCTAAATGAACGTATTTCAAATGGGAAGCAAAGTAGAATAGTCACAATTTGGGTTGCACAAATTCTCTAACTTCCAACTCCAATGGTTCAAACCATATGGATTGAATAAAATTTCTTGGATTGGCATCCATCACAGCCATGTTTTCTTCACCTTCTTCATCCTCTAAAAGGTCAAACCTTAAAGCTTTCTCCAATGGATCTTCTTCAAGATGGCTTTCCATAGAAATCAAGGTTTCTATTTCTTCCATAACTGAGCACTCTTCTATCAGATCAGGAAATTTCATCACTTTAAGAATGTTAAAAGTTACCTGATCGTCTTGAACTCGCATGGAGAGTTCACCTTTCTGCATATCAATTAACGTTTTTCCTATGGCTAGGAAAGGTCTCCCAAGGATAATTGGCGCTTCCTTATCTGCTTCAAAATCTAGAATAATGAAATCAGTAGGAAAAATAAATTTATCGACTCTTACCAAAACATCCTCGATCTTTCCTTCGGGGTATGCTAAAGATCGATTCGCTAGCTGGAGCGTCACGGTTGTAGGTCTTACTTCTCCTATCCCTAACATCTTGAAAATAAACTTAGGCATTAAGTTGATACTTGCTCCTAAGTCACACAAAGCTTTACCACAGTAAGATTCACCAATGTTACAAGGTATCGTAAACCTTCTTGGATCCTTCAATTTCGGTGGCAGCTTGTTCTGCAGGAATGCACTGCACACCTTTGTTAGGGCAACAGTCTCATGCTCACTCAGTCATTTCTTCTTGGATAGTACATCCTTCATAAACTTCACATAATTTGGCATTTGTTCTAAAGCCTCCACCAGTGGAATATTGATGTGTAATTGCTTTAGAACATCTAAAAACTTCTTGAATTGCACCTCATGTTTCTGCTTGTGTTACTGCAATCCTTACGGATATGGAGGTGATGGAACTTTCGGTTAAACCGGACAACTTTTCTGAGTAGGTAAATTTGCATCCAAAGAAGATGTTAAAGTATCTGAATTCACTAAGTTAGGATTTACCTTGTTAGTCTTTACAGATTCTGACTCTTTTTGTGTAGGAACTTCTATAGCTGGTTGACTTTCTCCCTTTTCAACAGGTCTTCGACATCATTCAATCGGGGTTTTAGAATTTTACCACTTCGCTATGCCACTGCCTTGATATATTCTTTACCCAAATTTCTTGGATTCTCAGTATTGCTTGGCAAGGTTCCTTGCGGTCTATTACAAAGCTCCTTAGCTAACTGATCCATTTGGTTTTCCAAATTTTTCAGTGTTATTGCTTGACTCTGGACCAAAACGTCATTCTTTACCATGTATGCTTTCAACAAGTTCTCCAAACAATTTGATGATTCAGCTTGTGGTGGTATTGGAGCTTGCTGATTAAACCCTTGAGATTGGTTGAGTCTGCATAAAGTTGTTGTTTGGCCCATTTCCTTGGTTGCTCCAAGAAAAGTTGGGGTGATTATGCCATGAAGGATTATAGAAGTTGGACCGGGGTCCTTGTCCACTCCTATTTTGATGTTGGTTCCCCACATAGTACACTGACTCGGGATTTGAGGGGCAATTCTCAAAAGAATGACCTTCTCTATAGTACACACAGAAAAGTACTTCAAACGGACTTGGTGGCTAAGCCGCAAAATTATTAGCACTATTAGTGGTAAACTGCTTTAACATATAGGAAATCGATGATACCTGAGCTGATAACGAGGTGAGAGCATCAACTTCATGAACTCCAACTACACGTCTTCCTGAAGCTGTTTGATTTGTTGGCCATCAATCTTGTATGTGCATTGAGACCATTAAAGAATGTCTCCAACTGGATGGAATGAGGAATCCCATGATGAGGATACTTACGCAGTAACTCCTTGAATTGCTCCCAAGCCTCATACAAAGACTCGTCATCCAATTGTTGAAAAGTTGTGATATCATTCCTCAACTTAGCGTTTCTGCTAGGTGAGAAATACTTAACCAAAGATCTCTCTGCTAATTCTTGCCATGTAGATATGGAACTTGGTGGCAATGAATTCAGCCATGATCGTGTTCGATCTCGCAACGAGTACGAAAACAATTTCAACCTCAGTGCATTTCTTATCGTGATTTTCCGTGATAAGTTTTATAAATTTATAATTAATTATTCTTGAAACTAACTATTATCACGATGTAGGCAAGTGTACCTATCGAACAGTAGTTTAGCTTTAGCAAGACCAGATTGTCGAACCCAAAGGAACTAAAAGTACTAGTAATGACTGTCTTTTTATTATCTAGCCTAAGAATAATGGGGTTTGTTTTAACTAAACTAAGAAATTGAGGAAAATAGAATTGGGAAATTACTTTTGGAAAAATGATTAATTTAAGACAATACCTAAGGAAAAATCCACCTAGACTTCACTTGTTATTTTGGCTCCGAATTGGGCAATTTATTCATTTAACTTATTCCGTAGAAATCCCTAAGTTATGTTATTATCCCTATTCAAGACTAATAACGTCTAACCCTAGATTGAATAATTGAGACTTTTCTCTAATTAACACCCTAGAGTTGCATTAACTCGATCTATGGATCCCCTTATTAGGTTTCACCCTAATCTGGTAAAATCTTGTCACCCTATCTCTAGGCGCCCGCAATCAACTCCGCTTAATTATGACAAAGTTACTCTTGGCCAGGGACTATTCATCCTCCAACTAAGAGCATTAACTTGAATCGATATCCTAAAATACCAAAACAAGAATTAAGAACACATAATTAAGAACAAGTCAAATATTTATCATACAATTCAAAAAATAATAACAAGATTCTTCTTAGGTTTCATCCCCCTTAGGTATTTAAGTGTTTTAGTTCATAACTAAAAAGGAAAACATCTTAGAAGAATAAAGAATACAAAACATAAAGAAAACCCAAAACTCTTGAAGGGAAATTGAGGAGTGATCTTCAGTCTTGATGGTGAATCCGGCTTCTGAGATGGATCAATTGACTTTCTTGGAGTAAGTCCTTGCTTCCTACTCTCCGTCTCTTTTTTAGTCTTCCTCTAGGGTGTTTAAATAGGCTTTAGAATGCCTAAAAGCCCTCAAACTTACCCTTTTCCGAATGGAATTTAGCTAGGGCTCGGTAGGGACATGCCCGTGTGCGATTACTTCAGGCCATGGTCGAGGCTAGAGATCAACACGCCCGTGCTTGGATTGTTTTAGGTCGTGTTCAAGCCTGTTAGAATGGCATGGGCCTGTGTTCTGCCCGTGTGATGAGGTCCAGGCTGTGTTGTTTTCCCACGTCGGCCTGTTTTCTCCATTTTTGGCTCGTTTCTTGTTATTTTCGCTCTCCTATGCTCACCTAAGTATAAAACATGAAATTAAAGGATTAGGAGCATCAAATTCACCAAATCTAAGGAGAAATCATTCATAAACGTGTTAAGCAAGGGATAAAAATATGTATAAATTATGGTTTATCAAATACCCCCACACTTAAGTGTTTGCTTGTCCTCAAACAAAATTCTCAATTCACAATTAAGAATTCCTTTTTCTCAACTTATAATTCCTATCAATAATATCTCAGACTAATCCATAAGTACTCATACATTGAGAATTCAACTAAAACAACATTAAATCTTCAAACATTCCAAGTTGAGTATTTAATCAAGCAAAACTTAGGCATCTCTCCTTATCTAAGTAGTTACCATCGATTCGAAATTTCATAGAGTTTAACATCCTCACTTAAAGATTCACTCAAATCACTCAAAGTGTTATTACCATAGGCTTGCATGAAAATCAAATCTCCACCACTATAAATTGAGTTGATACATCAATCAAAAGGTCTTTAGAGGGTTGTAACGAGACTTGGTTAGGGGGTGTGGTCACAAGCTGAAAGAAAAGGTTAGAATCGAGATTGAGTTAAAAAATTACTTAACTAGAAAATATTTAATCATCACTTGCGTACAACAGAGCTTCTTCTCAGAATATGGAATTTAAATACTTGAACTCAAAGACAAAAGATTTCTACTACTAATATGTATAATAATAATTTTTTTTTAGAACAAATCAAATGACAAAGACTAACTATTAAGAACAAGACATAACTAAGCAATTCATTCAAATCAAATCTCGACAAAAATAGGGATTAAATTAATTGAGGGGATTTCAACAATAATGGGTTAAGGCTTAATATTAAGGGTAATACAAGGAATAACTTGTTAGGCTCAAAGGGGTTTACTAAGGGTTAATCGTGGAGGTAGGCTTTTCATGGCATGAGTGAGTTAATCCTAAGTGCCCCTATCATCTTGACATATCAAATCAAATAGTGTGGTCTTTACATGCATAATCAAGCAAGTTCTAGAATAACAATTCGATATTGACGCACTCAAAGCAATAATAAAAGTGAGCATGAAAGAATTAATAGATGTTCTTGAAGGCTCAAGATCTCACAAAAATTTATGGTTTTTTGATTTTTAAACTTGTGGATTTCAATTCAAGATGATACCTAAACTTGGGGAAATAACCTAAAATTTTAAATTCTTAAAAATCAACTTATCATGCTTAATTTTCTAATGTCTTAAAGTTTAAATAATCAATGCATGAATGCCTATGTTTTAATTCAAGATATATCAATAAAAATCATAAGTCAATCAAAATTCATCCTAAACATGATATGAGAGATTTACAGGAGAACAAGGCAACATTCAGGGATTTTTCTGATAATGAAATGAATACCCCCCACACTTAAGATGTACATTGCCCTCAATGTACAAAGATAGAGTTAGTGGCAATTATAGATATAATATCATAAGATAGGGAGAGAAATCAAACTTCCTGAGTTATGAATGGATGGGATCCCTGGATTAGTGAGAGTGAGAATTGAAAATAGAGCTGGAGGTAAGGCATGATTCTGAGGAAGAAATAATCTGATAATAATCATAAAGATAAGTCGTGTTTAAAGAATATGTGAATCTTTTAAAAGTAACTAAAAATAAAAGTAAAAATAAGAGGAAAAATCTAATTTTGTAACTGGCATGGCCGTCTCACACGCCCATGGGTTTCATGTCCAGCCCGTATTTGTCGCGAATTGAGAGTTTATCACACGGCTTGAAGACACGCCCGTGTCTCTTGGCCATGTAGCTGCATGATTGTAACGCACGATCGTGTGCGATATGGTTCACTTCTCCCACGCCCATGTACCTATGCGCACGCCCGTATTATTTTGGCAGTGTCAGCCACGAGTGCTAGGCACGGACGTGTCGCACACCCGTGTCATTTTGGCAAGTTTGCCCACAGCCCGTTCACACGACCGTGGTAATCTATTGCATCCCGTGTTTTAGGAAAACTTTTTTCCCTATTTCTACACGGTCCTAAGCACACCCGTGTGCTTGGTCGTGTCTGTATGGTAAACTTGTATTCAAGAGCTCCGTTAGTAAGTTAGGTGTTAAACACTAAGATTTAAAGAAGTCAATACAGTTAGTGCTCGGGTTGCCTCCTGATAAGTGCTTATTTATAGTCTAAGCTCGACTTACCCCTCCTTTGAATGGTCATAGTGGTTTCAGGAGTTTATACTCCTCATTCCTACTATTAATCTCATTAAAATAAGGTTTTAGACGGGTATTGTTTGCCTTAAAAGTGTCGAAATTGGGATGACTTACCTCGACTATACCGAATGGAAAAATGCTAAGTACCGTAAGAGGGATTTCTTCATTCGGTTTGGCAGTGACAATGTGAGGATCTACTGTATCTAGTAAAACTTTATCTCTAACCTTAAGTTGATTTGGAAAGGTATTGAGCTCATTTTGGCCTAGTTTTGGTTTATCGTGTGTTCTCGGTTTATGTGTCCACCATTCATCTAGCTCTTCGATTTGTAGCCTTCTTTCTTTATGAATAGGTCCTTTATTATTGCTTGAACATGGCTCATGTACTTCCTTCAAACTCATTTCCTATAAAAAAGGTTGCACCATATTATCAGTTTTAGTAGACTGGTTTAGACAATCACCTTCAATTTTCGATGTGTTGCGAGCTTGAAGGGTGATTGTTTCGTCTCCCACACGAAGTGTGAGTTCACTTGTGCCAACATCAATAATTGTTCTAGTAGTTGCTAAAAAGGGCCTTCCTAAAATTAAAGGAGTGTTGCTGTCCTCTTCTATGTCTAGAACAACGAAGTCAACGGGAAATATAAATTTATCGATTTTAACTAGCACATCTTCAATAATACCCCTAGGAAATCTTATAGTTTTATCTGCTAATTGAATGCTCATCCTAGTCTGTTTGGGTTTTCCAAGACCTAGTTGTTTAAACATTTTGTAAGGTATGACGTTAATACTAGCCCTAAATCAGCTAATGCATTATTAACATCTAAACTACCAATTAAGCAAGGAATTGTAAAACTCCCTGGATCTTTTAATTTGTTGGGTAGCTTATTTTACAGAATAGCTGAGAAAACTATGTTTAGTTCCACATGTGACGCTTTGTCTAACTTCCGCTTATTCGCTAAAAGCTCTTTTAAAAATTTCATTGCATTCGGCATCTGTGAGAGGGCTTCAATAAACGGTAAGTTAATATGTAATTTTTTAAGAGTTTAAGGAATTTACCAAATTGTTCATCTGAGCGGTCTTTCCTTGTCGCATTAGGGTATGGCACACGAGGTTTATATTCTACACTCACTATTTTGTTTTCATTATGACCTACCTCACATTTACCTATGCTCACCATAGTTTCTTGCCTCGGTTCTAGCTCAGGCACAACAAATCCTTCTTCCCCTTGAACATTAATTGTGTTAAGCTATTCTCTTGGGTTAGGTTCAGTGTTACTTGGCAAGCTACCTTGTGGTCGTTTGGAGATTAGTTTGGACAGTTGGCCTATCTGATTTTCGACCCCTTGGATCGACGCTTGCTGATTTTTAAGTGCTGTCTCGGTATTCTAGAAATGAGTTTCTGACAACGAGATGAATTTGGATAGCATCTCTTCAAGGTTCGGCTTTTTCCCTTGTTGGTAATGTGGTTGTTGGGAGCCCGAGGGTGGTAGTGGTCTCTGATTTCCTTGACCTCCCCATGAAAAGCTTGGGTGATTCCTCCAACCTGCGTTATAAGTATTACTATAAGGATTATTTTGAGATCGAGGATTATTACCCATGTAATTTAATTGCTCATTCTCCATGTTGTAGCCATAGGGTTGATATTCTGAATTGCTCGATCCACCTCCACTTACTTCACATTGCATTACTGGATGAACCTGTGTAGCACCAAGTAAACCATTAATCTTTTTATTTAGAAGTTTTACCTGATTTGACAGTATAGTAATTGAATCAACGTTATAGACGCCTGCTATTTTAGTTGGCTTAGTCCTCATGACTTGCCATTGATAGTTATTCAGTGACATCTCCTTAATAAATTCATAAGCCTCTTCAGGTGTTTTGTTGTTGATGGTTTCACCAGCAGTTACGTCAATCATCTATCTTGTCGAGGAGTTCACACCATTGTAGAAAGCTTGAACTTGCAGCCATAGAGGTAATCCATGGTGAGGGCACCTTCGCAGTAGGTCCCTGTATCTCTCCCATGCATCGTAAAGAGTTTCTAAGTCCATCTGCACAAAAAAAGAGATATCATTACGTAATTTAGCCGTTTTAGCCGGCAAAAAATACTTTAATAAAAATTTTTCAGTCATTTGTTCCCAAGTAGTGATTGAACCTCGTGGTAACGAGTTCAACCACTGTTTAGCTTTGTTCCTCAATGAAAAAAGGAATAACTGAAGATGAATGGCATCATCAGAAACGCCATTATTTTTAAATGTGTCGCAGAATTCCAGAAAATTTGCCAAGTGAGTGTTGGGATTCTCATCCTGCAAACCATCAAACTGAACAAATTGCTATTTCATTTGAATCGTGTTAGGTTTCAGTTCAAAATTATTCGCAGCAATAGCAGGCCTAACTATACTTGACTCAGTTCCTGTTAAATTAGGTTTAGCATAATCATATATAGTACGAGGAGTAGGATTCTGATTTACTAATTCAGCGGGTATCGCAGAAGGTAGCTGATTGTCCTGATTTTTAGCCATCTCCTCAGTTGTAGATGAGATATCGTCCTCTTGCTCTTCCTCTGTGTATCTTAGGCTTCGCCTTATTTCTTTTCGATTTCTGCAAGCTGTTCGATCCATTTCTTCATCAAAAAGTAGTGGTCTTGATGGGTTTCTTCTAGTCATAAACTATAAGGACCTGCCAGGAGAAAGAAAAAGTAAATTAGTAAATAAATAAATTAAAATTAAATTAAATTGCAAGAAAAATAAATGGCTAAAGTAATAAAAATTGAGTGCTCCTAATATCCTAGTTCCCCGGCAACGGCGCCAAAAACTTGATCGTAATTTTCCGTGATAAGTTTTATAAATTTATAATTAATCATTCTTGAAACTAACTATTATCACAATGTAGGCAAGTGTACCTATCGAACAGTAGTATAGTTTTAGCAAGATCGGATTGTCGAACCCAAAGGAACTAAAAGTACTAGTAATGACTGTCTTTTTATTATCTAGCCTAAGAATAATGGAGTTTTTTTAACTAACTAATTAACTAAACCAAGAAATTGCAGAAAATAGAACTGGGAAATTACTTTTGGAAAAACGATTGATTTAAGACAATACCTAAGAAAAAATCCACCTAGACTTTACTTGTTATTTTGGCTCCGAATCGGACGATTTATTCATTTAACTTGTTCCATAGAAATCCCTAAGTTATGTTATTATCCCTATTAAAGACTAATAATGTCTAACCCTAGATTGAATAATTGATACTTTTCTCTAATTAACACCCTAGAGTTGTATTAACTCGATCTATGGATCCCTTTATTAGGTTTCACCCTAATCCGGTAAAATCTTGTCACCCTATCTCTAGGCACGCAATCAACTCCGCTTAATTACGACAAAGTTACTCTTGGCCAGGGACTATTTATCCTCCAACTAAGAGCATTAACTTGAATCGATATCCTGAAATACCAAAACAAGAATTAAGAACACATAATTAAGAACAAGTCAAATATTTATCATACAATTCAGAAAATAATAACAAGATTCGTCTTAGGTTTCATCCCCCTTAGGTATTTAGGGGTTTTAGTTCATAACTAAAAAGGAAACATCTCAGAAGAATAAAGAATACAAAACATAAAGAAAACCCAAAACTCCTGAAGGGAAATTGTAGAGTGATTTTCAGTCTTGATGGTGAATCCAGCTTCTGAGATGGATCAATCGACTTTCTTGGAGTAATTCCTTGCTCCATACTCTTCGTCTCTCTTTTAGTCTTCCTCTAGGGTGTTTAAATAGGCTTTAGAATGCCTAAAAGCCCTCAAACTTGCCCTTTTCCGAATGGAATTTAGCTAGGGCTCGGTAGGGACACGCCCGTGTGACACGCCCGTGTGCGATTACTTCAGGCTGTGGTCGAGGCTGAGGGATCAACATGCCCGTGCTTGGATTGTTTTAGGCCGTGGTTAAGCCTGTTAGAATGGCACGGGCGTGTGTTCTGCCCGTGTGATGTGGTCCAGGCCACGTAGTTTTCCCACGTCGGGCTGTTTTCTCCGTTTTTGGCCCGTTTCTTGTTCTTTTCGCTCTCCTATGCTCACCTAAGTATAAAACATGAAATTAAAGGATTAGAAGCATCAAATTCACCAAATCTAAGGAGAAATCATTCATAAATGTGTTAAGCAAGGGATAAAAATATGTATAAATTATGGTTTATTAGTTTTCTATCACGCCGGCTATCTTGAATGAATCACTCACCTCCATAAAAAATCGAAGGTGGAGATGTGGATCTTCCATGGGCATACCACTAAATTGGCCCACCGTGTGTAGCATTTGAAGCATTACTGGTTTCAATTTAAATTGGGTTGCCTCAATATCTGGCCTTCTAATTCTTGGATTTAACTCATTGAAAAGTGGCACAACATATCGTCTGATGCATCGATCCCTATCATCGACAATGAGGATAGGATTTCGTAAATGTTCGACTTCATTACCTTGGTCTTGATTTTGATTTCCAAGGTCGATCTCATTCTATCTCTGAGCTATTCGTTCACGTCTTCTTTGTATGAAAGTTCGCTCAATTTCAGGGTCTACTAGGAGTAAATCGATAATCCGATCTATGCTCATAAACACTGAAAAGAAAATTACAAAATTAAAAAGAATAAGTTAGTACCGTTAGAACTAACCAAATTGAAAATAAATAATTTCACAAAAAATGACTATCGCAACAGTTGATAATCCCCGATAACAGTGCCCAAAACTTGTAATGCTCAGGTTTGTGCAAGTGTACATAGTCGTTATCAAGTAATAAGTAACTATAGAGTTATCGTCTCCACAGGGATTGTATTTGTGCTGAGTCACTCAATTATAAAAATATTATTAACAACTTGGTAAATAGAAACACAATTTGATTTGGAAGTGTTGATTAAAACTATGTAAAATTAATCCAGATACAGTGATCCCTAATGTGATTTATCCTAACATGCAATTATATGAATGAAATAGATTGTAGCAAAATTAACACAATAAGCAAAAATTATAACATAAATAAGCTAGGAAAATTACTTTAATTAAACTCAAATTATTATCAACATGCTTATCAATATTCGGAAAACATTCCATGGCAACACGATCAGTCATGAGTTTGGAAACCACATTAGGTCCTTTCGGAATCCATTACTTAGTAAATACGCATTTTACTGATCTTTATTTACTAAGGGTTTCTTAGTATTCGTGCGAGGTAACAGGGATGTGGTAGGTTTGAAACAATTTAATCACACAAATCTAAAAACTATGGACGTGTTAGGTTTGAAATAGTTTAATCACACAAATCTAAAAACTAGGCAGATAACAGTGCTTGGTTAGGGTTGTTATGCAACCTGAAATTCAATCGGGTTAGAATATAAATTGAGCATGCACATTTCAATTATGCGTCCATTAGCCATCGTCTAGCTAGGATCGCTTAGCTAATTCAGGTGCATTTCAATCACGTATGAACAAAATACAGACTTGATTTTATTTGAAAACATGATCGATTGAGGCACAAAAATTGTAAGCATGAATCAAATAATTATTATTCAATCAAAGCAATCATCCTAGCTTAAATAAAATTAAGCTATCATTGTTATAAACAAGAACAGTAAACACATAGCAAACATTCTTGAATTAAATGAAAGTAAAGAAATATTAAATCCAAATCAAAGTGGCTGTCACCCAAGACTCTGACTGACGAGGGCTCCTTCGTTCCTTCGCTTTGCTCCTTTGCTGATGGCTCTCCAAGGTGGCCGACCAAGGGTTCTTTAAGAGGCTAATTTGCTAAAAATCTCTATGCAAAGATGATGATAGGCATGAGGGAGAAATAAAGATAAGAGAATTGAGAGAGGAGAGAATGATGAATGAGTGGGGGATGATTAGAAAATTGAGAAATAGGGTCTTATTTATAGGTGAGGTAATGGAGCTAGTTTGCTAAAAATAGGAGTGTCCATCTTTTGAAAATTCTTTCAAGGACGGCCAGCCATGATTTGTGAAAATGTGGATGATTTTTGCTTGATTTAAGTGCCACAACATCATCAGGATCAGGATTCGGTCAATTGCAAATCTCCAGGTAAATCTCCAATTTCTTTAACTCTTCAAGGGCCTTGTGTAATTAAACCAATTTTTGATTTATGAACATCCACATGTAGCCAAATTTTGGGTTGACTTGGTCCTCTATTTGGATAGTTTTGTAATCAACATAAAGCTCTTAGACTTGTCCAAAGAAAATAATAGATAATTTAGAGGACCAAAGAAAATAATTTAACCACTTTAATTAATCAATTTACTTAATTAATTAAAACCCAATTTATTAATGAAATATATTAAAATAAATTATTAACTATAACTTTATATTTTATTATTTAATTTAATCATGAATGGCCCACTTTATAGCTTGAAAATATAATATACTCAAATTAATATAAAAGAAGCCATTTTCTGCATGAAAACAATATAATAAAGCATAAAATCACATTTTAATAATTTCTATGTCTCAATTCATATTTTCATATATTTCATTAATTTATTAAGCAATTACTTGGTTTTAACAACAAATTTAAGTAAAAAGGTGACGAATTATATAGGAAAAATCCTATATATTTTTCAGTTTACACCATCCCAACCTATAAATACCCTCCTTTTCTACTCACTTCAAACATATCTCAACCTTTCCTATCTCTTCACTTCTCTCTCATTTTTCTCTCTTTATTCCTTTCCATTGTTCGTCATTTTCTTCCCCTATTCCTTTGTCGATTTCACCTCTTGAAAATAAGTCAATCAACCATCATTTGGAGCAGCATTCAAGTGTTTGTAGAAGCCTCAATTCGACAAGAACAAGCAGAGAAGGAGGAGTGGAGCAAACTAGTTAAACCATGGAGAAAATATTGGATTTGATTCTTGTTCTCTATCCTTTTAATTTTGTTGTTGTTATGATGAACATGTCTATGAATATTTGTGATGTTGATATGTTTAATTTAATTAATATGGCTTAAATTTAATTCATGTTAGGTTGATTACATTTCGTCTACTTGAGTTATTAAAATTGTGTTTGTGCTATTATAGGCCTTGGTAAGATACTTAAGTAAAACCATGACTAAGTTATTCTTGCATTACAATTGTAAGGTAACTAATGAATTACTTATTTAAATGGATTGAAATTGTAATTAATTGACACGATACTTAATCAATGCATGTTTAATCATTTAAGGTAGCTAAGGGTTAAATTAGCAACGGTATCTAACGATACATTAGCCTTGCATAACTTGCAAGATTATTGTGATTAAACTGTTTCAAGGTAGAAATACATTGTTACCTCACATAATATTTTATGTGCTTATGAGATTGAATTAATTGTTTGAATTGGCATAGAGATATGTACAAGAGATTATTTTAATTCATAAGTATGTATGTGCATTAACACATTTGCTTATTAAAATTTGTTTACTCGGTTGAACTGACATAGAGATATAGTCAAGAGATAAATGGATTTTGGTAGGTAAGTATGTTTATAAGTTAGCAAAATATCAAGTTGCCATGAATTTATTCGTAACAACATGGACATGAGTTTAATAATTCTAAGTTAAGAAATGTAATTACTCTAATACAATTATGTCATCTTGATTAAAATCATCTTTTGAGATCATGCATTGGAACTTTTATTTTATTTTTTTTATTTTAGTTTGTTAAAATCCTAGTTTTTAATCACTTCTTCAAATCAAAATTTTTTTCTTCACCAAAGTTTTTTTATAATTGCATTCATAAATAATTCTTTTCACAGTCCCTGTGGGTACGATAACTCGACATTTACTTGTCACTTTATTACTTGTTGCGATTGTGTACACTTGCAGATTTTCGTTATTCCAACTCCTGGTTAACATTATGGTTCGCACATACAAGTGGCGATCCCTGAATGCTCACCAATTTGCTAAAAACTTAGGCAAGTTTTGTTTTTCCCTTGTCTTTGCTTGTCGATGGTTCTTTTGGGTTCACAATAGACATGCATAATTTACGAATAGCACATTCAAAATACCCACATAAACACTTAGCAAAAATTTTAGATGGACGGTCTTGTTGGGTTCGGTTGTAAAAGTTTTGCTTAGTGTTTATGTGTTGTAGCATCAGATATTTGGATCCGGTGCTTCAGGTCGAGTAGAGGGTATTACAATTTAATTGGTATCAAAGCTTTCCATTTAGTCGATCCTCTGGAAGATAAGTGAAAGTTAGCCTTGTCTTCATAATACAACAGACTTGGCTTAGTCCCTCAGGTAAGTTAAAGACTTTTGTCTATGGTGGATACTTTGGTGTATTGTTGACATTGTAGTAAAAAAAATTGTAGGGAAAAAAACGATAATTTGATTGATAAAAGGTGAGGAAAAATACTACAAGGGGAATAAGAGAGCTATTACAAGGAAAATAGATCAAAATTCTCAATTTCCTCCCCCGACTAGCTGATCAGCGGGCTCTATGGGTGTAACATCGCTCACCCGTATTCATTACTGAAATAGGTTTATGAAGCATTACCGGGCTTATTTCACAAATAAACATACATTTTACTTACATTTTTCCATTTCAAATATAAAACATTCACAATTATTCATAACGTCCCTAGTACGAGCCTACGAGGCCCAACACATGCTTTAGAAGTGGCTCAGGACTAAGCTGATAACTGAGGAAATTTTTGGAACACTTAGAAAATTTTACAAAATACAGAAGACACACGCCCGTGTGGCCCGACCGTGTGTCTCGTCCATGTCACAAGCCGTGTGGACATTTGAAATGGGATCACAAGGCCGTGTCCCAACCCATGTCCGACCTTGTGTAACTCCCTGACTTGGATCACACGGCCAACCATATGCCCGTGTCACCAGCCCGTGTACCCTTCGAAATGGCCACACACGCCCATGTGCCAAGCTATGTGCTAGGTTGTGTGATAGGCCATGCCAAACCTGTAGGGTATACTGGCTTATGCCACACAACCAAGTCACATAGCCATGTGCTGGGCTGTGTGGAGCATACTGACTTAATTTCTAATTAAACACCATGGGACACACAGCCGTGTCACCGGACCATGTGTCATACACGGCTGAGACACGCCCGTGTCTCTAACTTTGTGGACAAAAATAGGCTATTTTCCAAGCCATCTTTCTCTCCCAAATTGCATTCACCTACACCAACTAAAATTTGCATAAGGCCACAACTTCATTTTGCATTTAAACTCATCTAAACCAAGTCTAATTCATGGTATATCAATACCATCAATCACAATACACACCAGTATCACAATAAACCATTCAATTTCATACCAAAATTCACATTCTCAAATCATCAATAAGATCACTTTCAATTAGGCATTACTTTACCTAAAATCATATGCATACCAAATATCAAATTCAACCATATGATACTCCAAATGCCAATTCATAACAAGAATATAAATGGTAATTATACACAACATATCAAAAGGCCTTTTTCACATATATACATACATCGCCAAACATGCCAAAATGAGCCAAATCACATGGCTATACACATAACAAACCATTCATCATTTACAAACCAACTCAACTAGCTAAATCCAATACTAACATATACCAAAATGACCATAACTCCTATACATGCCATGTACCCAAATACATAAGTTTCAAAGTACCAAAGTGATAGCTTGATAGTGTGATGCAATCTATGATGACTCCCAATATGAGCTAGCTTCGATAATCACTATAAAACATGGAAAAATAAACAGAGTAAGCTATAAAGCTTAGTAAGTTCATATAGTAATAATGTAACGCCCTAAATTCTGGGAATGTTATGAATGATTGGTAAAATATAAAATTCTGTGTTCTGTCTGCTTGGCGTAGGTTTAATTATGTTAGTGGGCCTCTAGAAGGCCCAAGATTAAGTTAAAACCCAGTAATTTTAATTAACTTTAAATCTATAAGGAAAAGGGGTTCTGGTTAATTGGGCTTTTAAGTATTAACTGGATAAAATAAAACACAAGGAAGCCTGTGGAAAATTGGCATGTGACGCCATTTGGGAGCTTTAGAGGTGGCATGTGGATGACTAAGGAGAGCTAAGGTTCAAGTCGCAAGGTAAGCAAATTGTTTGGTATTAATTTTTATGTACAGAAAAGTGAGGTAATGGAACTGAAGTAAAAGTCTGTCAGGAGGAGTTTGAGTTGCTTAGGAGATTTAGTAAGGAGGGGATAAGGGAGAGGATTTAGGAGCTGATTAGGGAGAGCAGAGTTGGTCGAATGATGGACTCTTGAGGAGCAAGAGTTGGCCGGCCAAGGGGTGCTTTAGGTGGGCAAGTTTTGGCTAGGTTAAGTACAAGTATAAATTCGGCATTAGGGGTAGGTTGTGCCGTTTCCTGACCATTTTACCTCTTCTATTGTTTTCTCTTCTCTCCATCTACTTTATTTTCTTCTCCTTATCTGCCGAATCTCTCTCCCATTCTGCTTATCTTCACCTTTTATCAGTGTTTTTAAGCCTATAGCCGATTGCCTCAAATCCCAAAATCTCGAAAGCTTAACTCCTTTTGTGCTGATTTTTTATAGCCAAAACCCTCTTACTTCTCTTCATCATTCATGACCGATTCAGTAGTTCTCTAAACCCCATGTTTCTGTCGACAAGACCATAGCAAAACCCTACTATTTCATCTTCCTTTACACAGTTGCAAAAAGCAGAAAACCCCACACTCATAGGGACTTAACCGAATATTGAAATCACTGAAGGCTCAACTTTTGTTATCATCAGAGGGCTTAGATCGGCATCTAAATTGAGTAGAAATTAATTGGAATCATTGACCGAAGGAATCGGTGGTAAGTCTTTCCAACCTAATCTTTATTTTGTATTTTAGAAAAAGCTGAAACCCCTAAAGGTTAGAGAGGCTGTCGATTTGGGCTTATAGCCCTAAGAGTTGTGACAATTACTCTATCTTGATAATAGTGTGATCTAGAGGTTGCAGATCAAAGGCTTGGACAACTGGAACGATCGGATCTTGAGCTAGTTGTTACTTTCGGCAAAGGTAGGTTTGCTAGTGCCTGAAGTGTTATTGGCCGAATATGGTAAGCGGTTAATAGCGTAGTTCATTTTTGATAGTAGATTAACGAGGTAGCAACATAATTGTAGGCAGTTCATGCGTGGATCTCGTCATCGAATCATCATAAAACAGGTGTGTAACTGACACCCTCTCATAGACTAGATCGGCAAAAGCCGAAAAGCTGAAATGCCAAAAAGTTGATATTTTGAGAACTTGTGAGTGCGTGAATGCTCGTAAAATTAATAGTTTGACGTGTATGGTAAATTAAAATGTTAAGACTGGAGAGTGCACGTTTCCGTGCATTTCGATATTTTTGGGCTTAATGGGCCAAAATCGGGAAAATAGGCTAACGGGCCCAATTCGGCAAGAACACTCGGTAAGTGTTTCTATTAGTACATAAATGTCTATGATATGCATGAAAACCCTAAAATCAGTTAAATTACTAGAATACCCCTAGGTGTGGAAAATTACCATGATACCCCTAGGTGCAAAATGACTATTATACCCCTAGGGTTAAAATTGACTAAAAAGCATGATGATTTGATTCTGTATGAATATGCCATGATTGTATATCTGTTGCATGGGGACATGGGTTGTATTATGGAGGAAGCATCCTGGTGGCTATGCCACAAATTATCTAATCTGGTGGCTCTGCCACATATATCTGTTCTGGTGGCTCTGCCACGATTATCTGTTTCTGGTGACTGTGTCACATTATCTGTTCTGGTAGCCATGCTACATATTTCTGTGGCGTGTAGCGGTTGGGTGGGGTCGAGTAGTCTCCCCACATGGTGAAAGGCTGGTATGGGGGTGCATATGGTTAGATATGGGTTGGGTTTTTGCATAAACATGTAAAATATGTTCTGATCTATTATGGGCCTATGGGCTTTATTCTGAATTCTGTTCTGGGCTCTGTTTCTGTGGTTTGAGCTGATATAGGCTATGGTTGGGTTAATTTACACACTGAGTTTCCCGAAAATCACCCCTTTATTTCATCCACGCAAGTAATCCCCAACCATAGTGGGCTTGGAGATGTGAGGGATTCGGAGTGGCCACAAATTTTTGCTGAATTAGTTTCTTTCTGGTGAACTGGACATCCTTTTCTTTTACGCTTGAGGTTTTGGGTTTTTACATGTAAAAAGGCTGTTTTATTGTTTTTATGGTTTTGATTTATATTTTATTATGATGGACATGATTTATTTTAACTATCAAAATTGATTAGCTTTAGGCCACGCTTTCAAAAACAATAATTGATTTCAAAATAACACGACTACAAGCAAGGCTTCCGCTATGAAAATATTTTCCAAAATTAATCACTTTTTCTTAAACGGACTGTAATATCCTGAATTAGGGCTTAATCGGAATAGTGGTTTTGTGACCACAAATTCGAGATAGAAATAATTATTTTATAATTATTTTGATGATTATGATATGATTGCATGATTGTGTGAAAATTTCGTGATGAAATTCTATGCCTAAAGTGTTTAAATTGAAAATAGGGACTAAATCGAATAAGTTGCAAAATTTGCATTCTAGAAGTTTTTAGTATGAAATTGCATTGAAATATTAATTAGGAGGTCTTAAATAGCAATTTGACCAATTTTAAGTTCATGGATAAAATTAGGACATGGAAGGAATTTTTGGAAAGTTTAGTAGTAAGGGCATTTTGGTCATTTAGTTATTAAAATGAATTAAAAACAAAATTAAAAGCCAATTTTTGTCCATCTTCTTCATTAGGACGAAATTTCAAGGGTTCTCCATAGCTAGGGTTTGTTTCAAGCTTCCAAGCTCCATAGTAAGTGATTCCAAGCCCTGTTTTTAATGTTCTTTACGTTTTTGGAATCCCGGAAGCTCGATTAAGCTTATGCTAGCATTAATTCAACCTAGGGTTTATATTTGGAAAAATACCCATAGGTGAAATTTGTGTATTTTGATGTTTTATGATAGAATATGAGGTTTTAAATTATGTTAGACAACTTGTGCTACTCGGTTTTGAGTGAAAACGAGTAAAAGGGCTTAATCGGTAAAAATACCTAATAGTCATAAGTACATGTTAGAGTGTGAATTTGATATTCTCATAGAAGGGAAAAAATCATCAGCATGTCATAAAACATAAGAATAAGGGATAAAGTTTAATTCCCGAGCCTAGGGGCAAAAGTGTAATTTTCCAAAGTTCGTATTAAATGCTGTTTTGATGAATGTATGTATTAAATAAGATTAATTTGGTATTATAGATCAAGAGAAACGGGAATCAAGTGGCAATCGAGGAAAAGAAAAGATTGTGGAGTAAATTGCAAAATCTTTATATTTTGGTACCAAGGTAAGTTCATGTGTAAATAATGTAGCATAATTGTTATTTTTAAGTTATTGATGTTAATTATATGATATGCTGATTTTTTATCGTGAAATATTATGCTTTGTGGTTAATGTTGAGTAATATGCAAATTATGTTTACTACTTGATAAATATGAATTGCTACCGAGTATCGGTTCCGATATTCCGTGGAGGACGGCAAATGTTAGATCGAAGGAAAAAGCCCGTTTGAACCTTAGGAATAGATTAGAATGTTAATGAATTTTCTATAATTGCTGCTCCTATGACTAGACTACTCCGAAAGGATGTTAAATTTGAATGGACGGAAGAATGTCAACAAAGTTTCGAAGAATTGAAAAAGTTATTAACTGAAGCACCAGTATTAGTACAACCCGAATTAGGTAAAGAATTTGTGGTGTATAGTGATGCTTCTCTAAATGGCTTGGGGTGTGTAGTCATGCAAGAAGGAAAAGTGGTGGCTTATGCTTCGAGGCAGTTAAAACCTCATGAGAGGAATTATCCTACTCACAATTTGGAATTGGCTGTGGTGGTATTTGCTTTGAAGATTTGGCGACATTATTTGTATGGTGAAAAGTCCCGAGTATATACTGATCACAAAAGTCTTAAATACTTGATGTCACAAAAAGACTTAAATTTGAGACAGCGTAGATGGTTGGAGTTATTGAAAGATTATGAGCTTGTTATTGATTATCATCCGGGAAAACCGAATGTGGTTGCCGATGCTTTAAGCAGAAAGTTGTTGTTTGCTTTGAGAGTTATGAACACTTAGTTGAAAATGTCAGATGATAGTTCAATTCTAGCAGAGATAAGAGCTAGACCGATGTTTTTACAAGAGATTTCAAGCTCGGAAAAATGATCAAGATTTGCTAGCCAAGAGAAGGCGGTGTGAAGGCGATACGGGATCGATTTGAGAATCGGTTCGATGGTAGCTTGATGTTTAAAAATCAGATTTGTGTATAGAAAAATGATGAGTTGATTCAAAAGATTTTGCATGAAGCACACATAATAGCCATTGTTTGGCGGTTCATCAGGCGATCTGAAAATGTATAATGACTTGAAGAAAATGTATTGGTGGAGTGGAATGAAAAGAGATATTTCGAGTTTGTATCAAAGTTCTTAATTTGTCAACGGTGAAAGCTGAACACCAAGTGCCTTGAGGATTACTTGACCTATTATGGTTCCCGAATGGAAATGGGATCGGATTACTATGGATTTTGTTTTAGGGTTGCCATTGACTCAGGAAAGAAAGATGCCATCCGGGTAATAGTTGACAGATCGACTAAATCGGCTCATTTTATCGAGTGCACGCATTGGATTATTCTCTTAATAAGTTGGCTGAATTGTATATCCGTGAGATTGTTAGACTTCATGGAATACCTTTGTCAATCATTTGGATAGAGATCAGAGATTTACTTCACGGTTTTGGCAAAAGTTGCAAGAGGCATTAGGTACAAAGTTAAATTTCAAGATCGCCTTTCATCCACAAACCGATGGGCAATCGAGAGAGAGTAATTGATTCTTGAAGACATGCTCGGATGTTGCATATTGGAATTTCAAGGTAGTTGGGAAAGGTACTTACCGTTGGTAGAATTTGCTTATGATAATAGTTATCGACGAGTTTGAAAATGGCACCTTATGAAGCATTATATGGTCGTAAGTGTTAACGCCTTTGTATTGGGTGAACTCAAGGAAAATCAGATTTATGGAGTTGATCTAATAAAAGAAACCGAAGAAAAGGTGAAAGTGATTCGAGATTGTTTGAAAGTCGCTTAAGATAGATGAGAAATCTTATGCGGATTTGAAACGAAAAGAAATCGAGTTTCAAGTTGGTGATAAGGTATTTTTGAAAGTGTCTCCATGGAAGAAAGTCCTTAGATTTGGACAGAAGGGCAAGTTAAGTCCGCATTTTATTGGGCCGTATGAAATAATTGAAAAAGTTGGACTGGTAGCATATCGGCTGCATTACCACCTGAATTAGAGAGGATTCATGATGTGTTCCACATATCTATGCTACGTCGATATCGTTCGGATCCTTCACATATAATTTCACCGACAGAAATTGAACTACGACCGGGTATGACTTACGAAGAAGAGCCGATTAAGATCTTAGCTCGAGAGGTCAAGAAACTAAGAAATAAAAGTGTCGCTCTCGTGAAAGTATTGTGGCAAAAGCATGGGGTAGAAGAGACTACATGGGAACCTGAAGAAACTATGAGAAACCAATACCCACACTGCTTGTTCTACAGTAAGATTTTCGAGGACGAAAATCCTTAAAAGGGGGGGAGAGTTGTAATATCCTGAATTAGGGCTTAATCAGAATAGTGGTTTCGTGACCACAAATTCGAGATAGAAATAATTATTTTATAATTATTTTGATGATTATGATATGATTGCATGATTGTGTGAAACTTTCGTGATGAAATTCTATGCCTAAAGTGTTTAAATTGAAAGTAGGGACTAAATCGAATAAGTTGCAAAATTTGCATTCTAGAAGTTTTTAGTATGAAATTGCATTGAAATATTAATTAGGAGGTCTTAAATAGCAATTTGACCAATTTTAAGTTCATGGACAAAATTAGGACATGGAAGGAATTTTTGGAAAGTTTAGTAGTAAGGACATTTTGGTCATTTAGTTATTAAAATGAATTAAAAACAAAATTAAAAGCCAATTTTTGTCCATCTTCTTCATTAGGACAAAATTTCAAGGGTTCTCCATAGCTAGGGTTTGTTTCAAGCTTCCAAGCTCCATAGTAAGTAATTCCAAGCCACGTTTTTAATGTTCTTTACGTTTTTGGAATCCCGGAAGCTCGATTAAGCTTATGCTAGCATTAATTCAACCTAGGGTTTATATTTGGAAAAATACCCATAGGTGAAATTTGTGTATTTTGATGTTTTATGATAGAATATGAGGTTTTAAATTATGTTAGACAACTTGTGTTACTCAGTTTTGAGTGAAAACGAGTAAAAGGGCTTAATCGGTAAAAATACCTAATAGTCATAAGTACATGTTAGAGTGTGAATTTGATATTGTCATAGAAGGGAAAAATGATCAGCATGTCATAAAACATAAGAATAAGGGATAAAGTTTAATTCCCGAGCCTAGGGGCAAAAGTGTAATTATGCAAAAGTTTAGGGGCAAAAGTGTAATTTTCCAAAGTTCGTATTAAATGCTGTTTTGATGAATGTATGTATTAAATAAGATTAATTTGGTATTATAGATCAAGAGAAACGGGAATCAAGTGGCGATCGAGGAAAAGAAAAGATTGTGGAGTAAATTGCAAAATCTTTATATTTTGGTACCAATGTAAGTTCATGTGTAAATAATGTAGCATAATTGTTATTTTTAAGTTATTGATGTTAATTATATGATATGCTGATTTTTTATCGTGAAATATTATGCTTTGTGGTTAATGTTGAGTAATATGCAAATTATGTTTACTACTTGATAAATATGAATTGCTACCGAGTATCGGTTCTGATATTCCGTGGAAGACGGCAAATGTCAGATCGAGGGAAAAAGCCCGTTTGAACCTTAGAAATAGATTAGGATACAAGTGACATGTCACTAGGATGGTTGAGCATTCGAACTCGTTGAGTTGAGTCCGAGTTCACTTATGGATGCGAATATTCGAACTCGTTGAGTTGAGTCCGAGTTCATGAGATGTAACTAGGCATCCGAACTCGTTGAGTTGATTCCGAGCTCACTTATGGATGCGAACGCCCGAGCTCATTGAGTTGAGTCCGAGTTCACTTATGGGCGGGTTACATGATTGCTTGATTACATATGTGGCACTTATGTGCAAATTATCCGTGTATCCGAGTTATATTCCGATGTGTTCTACGGGTGAAAATTTCTATAAAATGGAAGAACACTTAAGATGCAAGTGATGTTTTGGTAAGTGTTGTGAAATGGGCACTTTGGACAGGTATGTTCTTAACCCTCGGGTTGAAAATAGATACAACAACGATAAAGTGGTAAGACGATGAATGATGTTTAGAAATGTGATATATGTTTTGGTGATGCCATGCTAAGGTTGTTTGGTATAATTGTATTGTTATGTTACTTGTTATTTGCATATGAACTTACTAAGAATTTATGCTTACTCCCTCCTTTTCATTCATTGTAGTTTTGAACAAGTCAGCTCGGGAATCAGGACAGGTCGAAGTTTCGATCACACTATCCGAAGGATTTCTATTGGTAAATGGCTTGTAAAACTTAAGTATGGCATGTATAGCAATGTACCTATTTTGTGTAAATAATTTTATGATATGGCCATGTTTGGTTGAGAAAATGTTTGATATTGATAAGTCATGGTGATGGCTAATTAGATCATGTTTGATATCATGGAAGTTTAATAGGTTATCTAGTTCATAAAAAAATTCATGGAAAGATGAAACTTGCCTTAAAACAGAATATTGCTGCAGCAATGACATGAATTTGAAAAATCACTAAAAATTGTATAAGTGGAACTAAATGATGAGTAAGTTCTGAAATTTAAGCTTAATGAGTCTATTTTCACGTGGAATGAACAAAACAGGCATATAAATTATATTTTATGAGATATTTAAACTTTTGTGAAACAGGGCCAGGATGATTTCTGGATCCCCTGTTCTGAATTTAAAAATTTATAATAAATTTTAAAAAAATAATTATAAGTTTTTCTTTACATTTACAGATTCCTTATTGAGTCTAGTTTTAAGAGAAACAAACCTCATGGTCATTGAAATTTTTTATAGAGAGATATCTGATTCGTAATACACAGAGGTCAGAGTAGTCAACCCTGAAACAGGAGACTTTAACTAATAAACTGTATTAATTGGCCCAACCAAAAATTATAAAAAAAATTAGTAAATAGATATATGAGTCTAGATTTAGGGAAAATTTACGGATCTTGATTTTGAGTTTCCTAACTCGAGATATAATTTTTCTTGTAACTGTGATGCAGATAGCTAGAAAGCTGTGAATGTAGAAACAAATGATTCGGAGTACTTAAATTGATAAATTATGTTCGGTAACACCTCAAGCTCGATTCCGGCATCGGTCTCGGGCGTGGGGGCATTACACGGACATAATCAAATTATTTTTCTACAAATATACACAACATTAAAGTGTGGTAATGGCAGTGTGCATGTCTAGGATTGGATTCGAAGGGAGCTTGGTACTTAAGCAGTCTGATGGACTCACCTCCTCTTTTTCGATTTTCTACCTGGTGCACAGCTTCCATTCACTTTAATCTATAATGAAAGTATCTTTTAAAACATTAAGTAAGTTTTCTAAACCAACAATATCAAATGTTCTGAACGCTCTGATGTGGCACGTCGGATCGAGTCGTAAGTTAGGCCGGGTTTGGGGTGTTACATTTAGTGGTATCAGAGCCCGGTTGTAACAAACTCGGCTGTGGAATGGGTTTACAAAAACAAAGGTTTTTGAAAATAAAAGTTTTATAAAGACTATAAAACTCTGTTTTCAAAATCTGGATCTTTAAGTGGCATTCCGAATCTCTGGCTCAAGCCTGTAAGTACTACTCTGAACTTTTCTGAAAATTTTTCTGAACTATCTGTCTGTACTGAAATTCTACCAGAATACTCTAGATAGGATGATACTGAAACCATAGGAAAAATTTAATGAGAGACTGAAACTGTAGCTAGACTTCGATTCTGTGAAAACAAACTACGAATATCATCGATTCATAAAACATCTGTAATAATCACTGGAATATTGAATTAATGCATAAAATTTGTAATCAGATAATACGATATGAATACAAGAGCCGCTCGTGGAAGAGGCCGTGGACATGGCCGAGAAAGTGCTCGAGTGAGATCTTCAGCTTCGGGACATATGCCGGTGGCAGATGCATTGGTACCTCCGACAACGGAAGTGGAGTCTCATGATCGTGGTGCCGGGGATGACGCCCTGTCGCAGGCAATGCTCCGTGTTCTGGAAAGAGTTGCCGGGGCAAGTACGGGCAACGGAATTTGAGGATCCATTTCTGAGCGACTCCGGGCTAACGGAGTAGAGATCTTCAGAGGCGTATCTGGCGTAGCCCTGAATGTGGCAGAATATTGGTTGGAGGCCACAGAATGGATTATGGATGACTTGGAGTGCTCTGTGGAGCAGAAGCTGAAGGGAGCCGTATCGCTGCTGCGAGACGAGGCCTATCAGTGGTGGCTCACCATGAGAGATGGAACCCCAGCTGATAGGGTAACTTGGGAGCTGTTTAAGACGGCTTTTAAAGAGAAGTTCGTTGGGGCGAGTTATGTGGACGCCCGCAGGAAGGAATTCTTGAATCTAGTTTAAGGAAATAAGTCAGTTACGGAGTATGAGGCTGAATTTCTAAGGTTAAGCCGGTATGCTGTGGGAATAGTCGCTACGGAGTATAAGCGTAGCGTGCCCTTTGAGGATGGATTTAGAGATGAACTTAAGGTACTGATTGCTCCGCAGAGGGATCGTGATTTTGCGATTCTGGTGGAAAAAGTTAAGATAGATGAGGAGGTGAAACGTACTGAGAGGCAGAATCGTGAGAAGGATCGGAACCGTTTTCGGAAGGATTTTGGACCTTCGAGTGGTGCAAATAGAAATGTTAAGAGAGCAAGAGTGGAGGAACCAATTCGAGCAGTTTCGATGAATGTTGTTAGACCACCAATCTGTGGAGACTGTGGTAAGGTACACTTGGGCGAGTGTAGGAAACGTTCCGGTGCTTGTTTTCGATGTGGATCTATAGAGCATAGAGTTAAGGACTGTCCTTAGAGAGCTGATCAGGTTCAGGTTGCTGAGCAGAGGATTGCTCAACCCGCGAGAGGTGGACCACAACCACCGAAAGGACGTGGACAAGGTAGGGGTAGAAATGGAAATGGTCGAGGTCGAGGGGCGCCTGGCAGGGGTACCAAAAAGTTTGAGGCTCGACAGCTAGCGTTGGTGTATGCAGCTCGTCGTCTTGAGGAGGGCGACGCACCTGATGTCATAACTGGTACATTTTTAGTTTCTAGCATGCCGTATACTGCTTTAGTGGATATTGGATCTACTCATTCCTATGTTGCATGTGCCATAACTGGGTCGTTGGGTGTGCGCTCTGTGAAGATTGTGAGTGGGGTATCTATGCTAAGTCCTTTGGGTCACTCGGTTAGGGTAGACAAACTGTATAGGGATGTACCCTTAGAAACTCAAGGTAAGATTTTTCCTGGAGATCTGATGGAGTTACCATTCGGAGAGTTTGACCTCATTCTGGGAATGGACTGGCTTGTTAAGCATAAGGCGACTCTGGATTGTGCTGCTAAGCGAATGGTGCTAAGGACCACAGAAGGTGTTGAGGTTATGATGATAGGTGAACGAAGGGACTATTTGTCCAATGTAATGTCGGCATTGAGGGCTGAAAAGTGGATTCGAAAAGTTTGTGAGGCCTATTTGGCATTTGTAAGTCAGTCAGAAGCTGAGGGACTGACAGCGGATAAGGTTAGGACCGTACAAGAGTTCCAAGATGTTTTTTCGGAGGAGCTTTCGGGATTGCCTCCAAACTGAGAAGTTGAGTTTGGAATCGACTTGTTGCCTGGAATGGCGCCAGTGTCCATCGCACCGTATAGGATGGCAACGAAGGAGTTAGTGGAGCTAAAAGCTCAAATTCAAGAGCTATTGGATAGGGGCTTTATTAGGCCAAGTGTGTCTCCGTGGGGAGCACCGGTGCTATTTGTGAAGAAGAAGAATGGGACGATGCGGATGTGTATAGATTATTGCCAGTTGAACAAACTGACAATTAAGAATAAGTATCCACTGCCAAGGATCGACGATCTGTTTGACCAACTTAGAGGAGCTTCTGTATTTTCCAAGATCGACCTTCGATCTGGATATCATCAGTTAAGGGTCAAAGAGGCAGATATCCATAAGACAGCATTCAGGACTCGGTATGGTCATTACATGTTTCTGGTTATGCCATTTGGACTGACAAATGCTCCTGCAGTATTTATGGATCTGATGAATCGTGTGTTCCAACCATTCTTGGATCTGTTCGTAGTCATCTTTATTGACGATATCCTGGTATATTCTGAAACTGAAGCAAAACATGATAAGCATCTCCGCATTGTGCTGCAAGTGTTGAGGGAAAAGGAGCTTTATGTGAAATTCAGCAAGTGTGAATTCTGGTTAAGGGAGGTAACGTTCTTAAGACATGTGGTCTCTACTGAGGGGATTTAGGTGGACCCTCGAAAGATTGAAGCGATTTTGGAGTGGAAGCCACCTAGGACGGTGTCAGAAATTCAGAGTTTCCTAGGGTTGGCAGAATACTACAGAAGGTTTGTGGAAGGTTTTTCTGTGATGGCAGCACTGCTGAAAAAACTCATAAGGAAAGGAGTACCGTTTGTATGGACTGAGAAATAGCAGGAAGCTTTTAAAAAGTTGAAGAAAGTTCTAACGGAAGCACCTGTATTAATTTAGCCAGAGTCTGGGAAGGATTTTATCGTGTTTAGTGATGTATCACATGTAGGTTTGGGTTGTGTGTTGATGCAAGAGGGTAAGGTGGTTGCTTATGCATCACGACAGCTTAAGCCTCACGAAGGGAACTATCCTACTCATGATTTGGAGTTGGCAGCAGTGACCTTTGGACTTAAGATTTGGAGACATTACTTGTATGGAGAAAGGTGTATTATTTACACAGATTATAAGAGTCTTAAGTATTTGTTGACTCAAAAGGAATTGAATCTTAGGCAAAGGAGATGGATTGAGTTGCTTAAGGACTATGACTGTTCGATTGAGTATCACCCAGGCAAGGCTAATGTGGTAGCTGATACTCTAAGTCATAGAGCTATATCTGATCTGAGAGTAATGTTTGCTCATTTAAGACTGTATGATGATGGAAGTCTGTTGGCAGAATTGCAATTAAGGCCAACCTAGGTGGATCAGATTAAAGAAAAGCAGTTGAGAGATGAGTCTTTGGTTGCTCGTTTCCAACAAGTTAAGGAAGGGGAAACTTCTGAGTTTGGGTTGAGTAGCGAAGGAGTTTTGTGCTTCTGAGGAAGAATTTGTGTTCTGAAAGACTCTGACTTGAGGCAGACAATATTGAAGGAAGCTCATGGGGGACTTTGTGCCATGCATCCTAGAGGGAATAAGTTGTATCACGACTTGCGAGAATTGTACTGGTGGCCAGTGGCTTATCAATTGGAATTGCCTCCGGAACTAGACAGGATTCATGATGTTTTTCACGTCTCCATGTTAAGGCATTATCGTTCTGACCCTACTCATGTCGTGCCGGTTGCAGAAATTGAAGTGCAAACTGATTTGACCTTTGAAGAGGGGCCTGTGCAGATATTGGATCGAGATGTTAAGGTTCTGAGAAGGAAATCTATCCCATTAGTGAAGGTGCTATGGAAAAATCATGGCAGAGAGGAAGCTACTTGGGAACCAGAAGAGGCAATGCAACAGCAATACCCTCATCTGTTTGGACCAGATAAATTTTGAGGACAAAATTTCTTTAAGAAGGGTAGAGTTGTAACGCCCTAAATTTCGGGAATGTTGTGAATGATTGGTAAAATTTAAAATTCTGTGTTCTGTCTGCTTGGCATAGGTTTAATTACGTTAGTGGGCCTCTAGAAGGCCTAAGCTTAAGTTAAAACCCGGTAATTTTATTTAACTTTAAATCCATAATGAAAAAGGGTTCTGGTTAATTGGGCTTTTAAGTATCAACTAGGTAAAATAAAACACAAGGAAGCCTGTGGTAAGTTGGCATGTGACACCACTTGGGAGCTTTAGAGGTGGCGTGTGGATGACTAAGGAGAGCTAAGGTTCGAGTCCCAAGGTAAGCAAATTGTTTGGTATTAATTTTTATGTATAGAAAAGGGAGGTAATGGAACTAAAGTAAAAGTCTGTCAGGAGGAGTTTGAGTTGCTCAAGAGATTAAGTAAGGAGGGGATAAGGGAGAGGATTTAGGAGCTAATTAGGGAGAGTAGAGTTGGCCGAATGATGGACTCTTGAGGAGCAAGAGTTGGCCGGCCAAGGGGTGCTTTAGGTAGGCAAGTTTCAGCTAGGTTAAGTACAAGTATAAATTCAGCATTAGGGGTAGGTTGTGCCATTTCCTGACCATTTTACCTCTTCTATTCTTTTCTCTTCTCTCCATCTACTTTTTTTCTTCTCCTTGTCTGCCAAATCTCTTTCCCATTTTGCTTATCTTCACCTTTTATCAGTGTTTTTGAGCCTATAGCCGATTGCCTTAAATCTCGAAATCCCGAAAGCTTAACTCCTTTTGTGCCGATTTCTTATAGCCAAAACCCTCTTACTTCTCTTCATCATTCATGACCGATTCACTAGTTCTCTAAACCCCAAGTTTCTATCGACAATACCACAGCAAAACCCTACTATTTCATCTTCCTTTACACAGTTGCAAAAAGCCGAAAACCCCACACTCATAGGGACTTAGCCGAATATTGAAACCACTGAAGGCTCAACTTTTGTTATCATCTGAGGGCTTAGATTGGCATCCGAATTGAGTAGAAATTAATTGGAATCATTGACCGAAGGAATCGGTGGTAAGTCTTTCCAACCTAATCTTTATGTTGTATTTTAGAAAAAGCTGAAACCCCTAACGGTTAGGGAGGCTGTCGATTTGGGCTTATAGCCCTAAGAGTTGTGATAATTACTCTATCTTGATAATAGTATGATCCAGAGGTTGCGGATCAAAGGCTTGGACAAGTGGAACGATCGGATCTTGAGCTAGTCGCTACTTTCGGCAAAGGTAGGTTCGCTAGTGCCTGAGGTGTTATTGGCCGAATATGGTAAGGGGTTAATAACGTAGTTTGTTTTTGATAGTAGTTTAATGTGGTAGCAACATAATTGTAGGCAGTTCATACGGGGATCTCATTATCGAATCGTCATAAAACAGGTGTGTAACTGACACCCTCTCATAGACTAGATCGGCAAAAGCCGAAAAGTTGAAATGCCGAAAAGTCGGTATTTTGAGAACTTGCGAGTGTGCGAATGCTCGTAAGATTAATAGTTTGACGTGTATGATAAATTAAAGTGTTAAGACTGCAGAGTGCACATTTCCATGCATTTCGATGTTTTTGGGCTTAATGGGCCAAAATCGGGAAAATGGGCCAACGGGCCCAATTCGGCAAGAACACTCGATAAGTGTTTCTGTTAGTACGTAAATGTCTATGATATGCATGAAAACCCTAAAAGCAGTTAAAATTCTAGAATACCCCTAGGTGTGGAAAATTACCATGATACCCCTAGGTGCAAAATGACCATTATACCCTTAGGGTTAAAATTGACTGAAAAGCATGATGATTTGATTCTGTATGATGTATGCCATGATTGTATATCTGTTGCATGGGGACATGGGTTATATTATGGAGGAAGCGTCCTGGTGGCTATGCCACAAATTATCTGATCTGGTGGCTCTGCCTCATATATCTGTTCTGGTGGCTCAGCCACGATTATCTGTTTTTGGTGACTCTGTCACGTTATCTATTCTGGCAGCCATGCTGCATATTTCTATGGCGTGTAGCGGTTGGGTGGGTTGAATAGTCTCCCCACATGGTGAAAGGCTGGTATGGGGGTGCATATTGTTGGATATGGGTTGGGTTTTTGCATAAACATGTAAAATATATTCTGATCTGTTATGGGCCTATGGGCTTTATTCGAGACTGCTCAGGCTAAGGCCAACTTATTACATTTCGTGGTTTGAGCTGATATAGGCTATGGTTGGGTTAATTACACACCGAGTTTCCCAAAACTCACCCCTTTATTTCATCCACGCAGGTAATCCCCAACCATAGTGGGCTTGGAGCTGTTAGGGATTCAGAGTGGCCACACATTTCTGCTGAATTAGTTTCTTTCTGGTGAACTGGACATCTTTTTCTTTTATGCTTGAGGTTTTGGGTTTTTACATGTAATAAGGCTGCTTTATTATTTTTATGGTTTTGATTTATATTTTATTATGATGAACATGATTTATTTTAACTATCAAAATTGATTAGCTTTAGGGCGCGCTTTCAAAAACAATAATTGATTTCAAAATAACACGACTACAAGTAAGGCTTCCGCTATGAATATATTTTCCAAAATTAATCACTTTTTCTTAAACGGACATAATCAAATTGTTTTTCTACAAATATACACAACATTAAAGTGTGGCAATGGCGGTGTGCATGTCTAGGATTGGAGCCGAAGGAGCTTGGTACTTAGCAATCCGATGGACTCACCTCCTCTTTTCGGTTTCCTACGGTGCATGACTTCCATTCACTTTAATCTATAATGAAAGTATCTTTTAAAACATTAAGTATGTTTTCTAAACCAACAATATCAAATGTTTTGAACGCTCCGATGTGGCACGTTGGATCCGGTCGTAACGTCTAGGTCGGGTTTGGGGTGTTACAAATAAACTCAACTTACCATATATATACAATTCAAAAAATTGAACATATCATAATATAACTCATATTAATCTACAAACCTATCATATATCCATTCACAAGGTTAGATATGAATTCACAAATTTCTTCGATTCAATGCTTGTATAGTTCATGTACATACCTGTACCAACTCGTATCAATCCCATACTCATCCATATCCTTGATATACCCATTGAACCATTTGGAATAATATCATATACTCGAGAATCTCACACCTTAAGTGCCACATACATAGCCGAAGCTATCTCAATCTCATATAATGCTCACTCTCAAGTTATCAACTGGTCTGCTCATGCAAGCTAACGGTCATGACGTAGCTACACGGTGCTACTCATGTAAGCTGACGAGAATCCGCAACACATGCCAGTTAACTCAGTCATCGGTAGGACGTGTGGACTAGCACCCAAATCACATAACCCTTAATGACACGTCATTCGTATCCTAATTTATTCCTAAGGTTCTACCGGGATTTTAATTTGTCGAAACATTGTAGAACATATCCGATAGGTCGTAATCACAATTAATTCAATAATATGGAATTTGAAACACAGTTAAATCAATGCTTATTAACATACGAACTTACCTTGATCGCAAAAATGATGAAATAGATCGATTAGTCTACAACTTTGTTTTTCCCCCGATCTAGATCCGAACTTCGCTTTTCTTGATCTATATGTAATCAAATTTAGCTTATTTAATTTTCATTCGATTCAATTTAACCCATAAAGCATATTATGGCAACTTTACACTTTTGCCCCTAATATTTTAACAATTTTTAAATACAAATTCATTTAATTAGGTCCCTACCCATGCTAGCTGAATTTTCCTTATTACCATAGTAGCCCATATTTTTCATTTATTTTACATTTTTACCATAAAATTTTTCTCAATTTAATCTCTAATTGGCAATTTTACCAAAAATCACTCTACAAATTTTGTTTATCTAACAACAAGCATACATTTTCTATCATAAAACATCAAAATACACCTATATTAATCAATGGTAAAACCCTAAACCTGTAACAATTTTGCAAATTAGCCCCTGGGTAGCTAGATTAAGCTGTAACGATATAAAAAACATAGAAATTATTAAAAAAGGGACAAAAATCATACCTAATTGGACAAAAATGCTTAGTCCAATATTGAAGCTTAAAAATGGCTTATTTACACCCTAGTTTTGATTGAAGATAAATAATAGAAAGATGACATGTGATTTTATTTCATTTAATTAATCTTTATTAACTAAATTACAAAATTAACCTTCATGAACATTAAATATTTCACTAAATGCTAAGCCATTATCATGCATTAACTCATTAATGGGTTAATTACCAGTTAAGGACTTCCTCTTTAAAATTCTATAGCTATTAAACACTTTTAGCTATTAGAACACAACTTTTACACTTTACACGGTTCAGTCCTTTTTATCAAATTAAGCATTTAAACGATAAAATTTCTTAACAAAATTTTCACACAATCATACTATCATGTTGTAGAACTCATAATAATAATAAAATAAATATTTTGACCTCAGATTTATGGTCCCAAAACCAGTATTTTGATTTGACTAAAAACGGGCTGTTATAATGGGGGTTTCACATGTTTGAGGGACTTTTTCCAGATTAGTTGAATTCTCTAAGTACTCCTCCCCATCCTCTACTTCAAGCTCAGTGGGAATGAAGAAATCAATTGATTGCTTCCACTCCCTCTAGAAATTTTCCAAGTCTTTGCCCTCAAGATTATAGACGTTAGAGTTTAGGGACTCGGTAGAGACATTTTAAAGACAGTTAAAATCTACCTGAATTATAGAGGGCCCGTATCCTCTTGGGCATGGAGAACCATGTTAGACCTCATATTGGGCAGAGCCTCTATCAGCTTTTCCTCGTATCTTCCTAGTATTTTCTCAAAGCTACTTCGTTGGATTGTCGTAAACCTTTCAGCTCAGCCAAGTGGCATTGTTATTGGGCTTTAAGTTTCTCCTGTAATGCCCTAATTTTTGGGATTTTTGGGATTACTGAGAATTTTAGTGAAGTTTAGAATTTCTGTGTTTTGACTGCTTGGCATAGGTCTAATTATGTTAGTGGGCCTCTAGAAGGCCCAAGTTTAAATTAAAATCTGGTAATTTTAATTAATTTTAATTCAGAAGGAAAAAGGAATTCGGGTACATTGGGCTTTTAAGAAATTAATTGGTAACATAAGCCACAAGAAGGCTTGTGGCAAAGTGGCATATGACGCCACTAGGAAGGCTATAAAAGTGGCGTGTGGATGATAGGGGAGAGCCAAGGTTCAAGTCAAAAAGTAAGCAAGCTATGGTATTATTTTTATGAACAGAAAGGGGAGGTGATGGAACCTAAGTGGAACTCTGTTAGGAAGAGTTTGAGTTGTTCAAGAGATTGAGTAAGGAGGGATAAAGGAGAAGATTTAGGAGATGATTAGGGAGAGCAGTGCTGGCTGAATGGTGGACTCTTGAGGAGCAAGAGTTGGCCGGCCAAGGGTTTCTTTAGAGGGCAAAATTGAGCTAGGGCTACTGCTAGTTGTAATTTTGGCATTTAGGGTAAGTTGTGCCGTTTTCTGACCATTCTTCCTCTTCTTTTTTCTTTTCTCCTCTCTTCATCAACTTTTTCTTCTTCTTCTTTTCCTCTATAGCTGAATCTTCCTACCATCCTGTTCATCTCCATCTTTTATCAATTGTTTCTAAACCTTCATAACCGTTTGCCATAAAAAGCCGAAATCCCGAAAGCCTATATTTCTTCTGTGTCTATTTCTCCTAGCCAAACCCTCTTACCTTTCTCCATCTTTTTGTCCAATTCTCTAATCCCCTGAACCCCAAGTTCTTGTCGACAAGACCACAGCAAAACTCCCATATTCCATCTTTCTTTACACAGTTACAAAAAGCTGAAAACACTGTAGTTATAGGGGCATAGCCGAATTTGTAGACTATCAAGGTTTGATTTTTACTAAGGTTTGAGGATTAGATCTGCATCAGAATCGAATAGGAATTGATGTGGGATGATTGACCAAAGGAACCAGTGGTAAGCTTTCAAATCTATTCTTTATTTCAATTTTTAGAAAAGCCGAAATCGCTAAAGTCTTAGGGAGGCTGTCGATTGGGCTCTATGGCTTTAAGGGTTGTGACAACTATTTTATTATGATGATAGTGTGATCTAGAGGCTGCTGGTCAGAGGCTTGGACAAGGGGAAATGACTGGATCTAAACCTAGTCACTAGATTCGGAAAGGGTAGGATCTCAAGTGGCCAAGGTGTTAATGGCTGACTTTTGGGTAAGCAGTTTTGTATTCAAGCTATTATGGATTCATAGTTGACATATTACAAACTGACTGTAGGCAACTCATGAGTGGAACTAGTCAACATTTCGTCACAAACAGGTGTGTAACTGACACCCTCTCATAGACTAGATCGTCAAAAATCGAAAAGCCGAAATGCTAGAAAATCGGTATTTTGTGAACTTGCGAGTGTGCGAATGCTCGTAAGATAAGTGGATTAACATATTCGGTAATCTAAAGTGATAAGACTGCAGTATGTGCGATTCCGTGCATTTTGATATTTTTAGGCTTAATGGGCCAAAATCGGGATAATGGGCCAACGAGCCCAATTCAGTAAGAACACTCGGTAAGTGTTTCTATTAGTACGTAAATGGCTACAATATGCATGAAAACCTTAAGAATATTTAAATTACTAGAATACCCTTAGGTATGGAAAATTACCATTATACCCCTAGGTGTAAAATGACTATTATACCCTTAGTGTTAATTTTGACTGAAAAGCATGATAGTCTGAATCAGTATGATGTATGCCATGATTGTATATCTGTTGCATGGGGACATGGGTTTTATTTATGGAGGAAGCATCCTGGTGGCTATGCCACAATTATCTGATCTGGTGGCTCTGGGATGATTATCTGTATCTGGTGACTCTGTCACTTTATCTGTTTCTGGCGGTTGGGTGGGTCGAGTAGTCTCCCCACATGGTGTAAGGTTGGACGGAGGTGTATATGGTTGGATATGGGTTGGGTTTATGCATTTTCATGTGATATCTGTTCTGTACTGTTATGGGCCTAAGGGCTTCTTTCTCATATCTGTTCTGGGCTAAGGCCAACTTAATCTGTTCCTGTGGTTTGAGCTGATATAGGCTGTGGTTGGGTTAATTTACACACTGGGTTTCCCCAAACTCACCCCTTATTTTTATCCATGCAGGTAATCCCCAACCATAGTGGGCTTCGAGCTGTGAGGGATTCGGAGTGGCCACACGTTCTACAAATCTCAATTTTCTTTTGGTGAATTAGATAGATTTCTTTTTTTTAAAAAATGTTTTGGTTTTTAAGTTGTAATAAGGCCTCTCTAATTAATTTTATGGTTTTGATAGGATTTGCTAGAGTAGATATGTTATTATTTTTAACTGTTGAAATTAAGTAACTTTAGGGCATATTTTTTTTTAAAAAAAAGTAATTGATTTCAAAATAACACGACAACAAAGCAATACTTCCGCAACGAAATCGTTTTCCAAAATTAATCACTTTTCTTAAAATGGACACAATCGAATTGGTTTTCAAATAATACACTCGAAGTTAAGGTGTGGCAATGGCGGTGTGTGTAACACACCAAACCCGGCCTAGAAATTATGACCGGATCTGACATGCCACATCAAAGCGTTCAAAACCTTTTGTGTTTTTAATCTAGAAAAACTTACTTAGTGTTTAAAGTATGGTTTCTTTAAAGGTTAAAGTGAATGGAAGCTGTGCACTAGGTAGGAAACTGGAAAAGAGGAGGTGAGTCCATCGGACTGCTTAGGTACCAAGCTCCCTTTGAATCCAATCCTAGACATGCACACCGCCATTGCCACACCTTAACTTCGAGTGTATTCTTAGAAAACCATTTTGATTATGTCCATTTTAAGAAAAGTGGTTAGTTTTGGAAAAATGTTTTCATAGCGGAAGCTTTGCTTGTTGTCGTGTTGTTTTGAAATCAATTACTGTTCTTGAAAACGCACCCTAAAGCTAATCAATTTTGATAGTTGAAAATAATGTCTATCTTATCAAAACATATCAAAACTGTTAAAAATAATTATAGTGGCCTTATTACAGCGAAAACCCAAATCATAAAAGTAAATAAGAAGAAAATGTCCAATTCACCAGAAGAAAATCGAAATTTTCAGAACGGGTGGCCACTCTGAATCCCTCACAGCTCGAAGCCCACTATGGTTGGGGATTACCTGCGTGGATGAAAATAAAGGGGTGAGTTTGGGGAACTCAGTGTGTAAAATAACCCAACCATAGCATACATCAGCTCAAACCATAGAAACAGATTAAGTTGGCCTTAGCCCAGAACATATTACAGAATGAAGCCCATAGGCCCATAGTAGATACAGAACAGATATTTCATGGAAATGCATAAACCTAACCTATATCCAACCATATACACCCCCTTACCAACCTTTCACCATGTAGGAAGACTACTCGACCCACCCAACCGCTACACGCCATAGAATTTGTAGCATGGCTGCCAGAAACAGATTACGTGATAGAGTCACCAGATATAGATAATCGTGGTAGAGCCACCAGAACAGATAAATGTGGCAGAGCCACTAGATTAGATAATTGTGGCATAGCCACCAGGACGCTTCCACATAATATAACCCATGTCCCCATACAACAGATATACAATCATGGCATACATCATACAGAATCAGATCATCATGCTTTTGAATCAGAATTAACCCTAGGGGTATAAAGGTAATTTTCTATACATAGGAGTATTCTAATAATTTAACTATTCTTAAGGTTATCATGCATATCATAGCCATTTACGTACTAACAGAAACACTTACCAGGTGTTCTTACCAAATTGGGCCCGTTGGCCTATTATCTCGATTTTGGCCCATTAAGCCCAAAATATTGAAATGCACAGAATCGTGCACTCAGTAGTCTTATCACTTTAATTTACCATATACGTTAAAACTATCAATCTCACGAGCATTCGCACACTCGCAAGTCCCTAAAATACCAGTTTTTTGGCATTTCGGCATTTCGGCTTTTGTCGATCTAGTCTATGAAAGGGTGTCAGTTACACAACTATTTACGATGATATGCTGACGGGTTCCTCACACAAGTTTCCTACATTTGGATTACTAACATGTCAATCTAAGTATCGAAAATAATTTTCGCACTTATCCTTTTACCATATTCAGCCAACAACACTTTAGGCACTAGCGATCTTACCTTTGCCGAAAGTAGCGACTAGATCAAGATCCAGTCATTTCGCTTGTCCAAGCCTTTGATCAGTAGTCTCTAGATCACACTTAAACAAAATAATCATCACAACCCTTAGAGTCAGAAGACCCAATCGACAGCCTCCCTAAGCCTTTAGGGACTTCGGCTTTTCCAAAATCCAAAATAAAGAATAGGTTTGAAAGACTTACCACCGGTTCCTTCAGTCAACAATTCCACTTAATTCCTACTCGATATTGATGTAGATATAACCCCTCAAATGTTAGCAGAAATTGAGCCTTTAATGGTCTAAAGATTCGACTATGCCCCTATAACTTACGATGTTTTTGGCTTTTTGTAACTGTGTAGAGAAAGATGAAGTATGAGGGTTTTCCAGTGGTTCTGTCAACAAAAATTTAGGGTTCAGAGGATGAGAGAATCGATCAACAAGATGGAGAAAAATAAGAGGGTTTGGCTAGAAGAAATCAGCATAAAAGAAATATAGGCTTTCGGGATTTCAGCTTTTAAGATATTCGTCTATAAGGCTTAGAAATGAGGGTAGGAAAGTGGGGATGAGTAGAATGGTTGAAAGATTCAGTTATGGAGAAAAGGAAGAAGAAAAGAGAATAGATAAAGAGAAAAGAAGAGAAGAAAGGAAAAGAAAAAGAGGAAGATTGGTCTGTAAACGGCACAACACTTCCAAATGCCGAAATTAATAGCTACCAATAGACCTAGTCGAATTTTCCCTTTACAGAAACCTTTGGCTAGCCAAATCTTGCTCCTCAAGAGTCCACTATTCAGCCAACACCATCCTCCTTGATCAGCTCCTAAATCCTCTCCCTTATCCTCTCTTACTCAGTCTCCTGAGCAGCTCAAACTCTTCCTACCAGAGTTCCACTTGAGCTCTATCACATCCCCTTTTTGTTCATAAAAATTAATTACTATAATTTGCTTACCTTGCGACTTGAACCTTGGCTCTCCCCTACCATCCACACACCACTTTTATAGCCTTCCCAGTGGTGTCACACGCCACTTTTCCACACGCCTTCTTGTGGCTTATCTTACCAATTAATTTCTTAAAAGCCCAATGTACCCGAATTTCTTTTCCCTTTAGAAATAAAATAAATTAAAATTACCATATTTTAATTTAAACTTCGGCCTTCTAGAGGCCCACTAGCATAATTAGACCTACACCAAGCGGTCAAAACACCAAAATTCTAAAATTTGCCAAAATTCTCAGAAATCCCAAAAATCTCGAAAATTGGGGCGTTATAGTGTGCATGTCTAGGATTGGATCCGAAGGGAGCTTGGTACTTAAGCAGTCCAATGGACTCACCTTCTCTTTTTCTGTTTCCTACCTGGTGCACAGCTTCCATTCACTTTAATCTATAATGAGATTAACCATTAGAACACTAAGTAGGTTTTTCCAGAGCAATAATACAAATGTTTTAAATGCATCGATGTGGCACGTTAGATTCGGTCATAACGTCTAGGCCGAGTTTGGGGTGTTACATTTTGTGGTATCAGAGCCAAGTTGCAACAACTCGGCTATGGAATGGGTTTACAAAAACAAAAATTTTTGAAAACAAAAAATTTATAAAGATTGGAAAAACACAGTTTTCAAAATCTGAATCTTTAGAAGGTGGCATTTCGAATCTCCAGCCCAAGCCTGTAAGTATTATTCTGAACTTTTCTGAATATTTTTTGAATTATCTGTTTATACTCTACTAGGATACTCTAGTTAGGGTGATACTGAAAACTGTAGAAAATTGGAAAATAGATTGAGACTGTAGCTAGACTGCGATTCTGCGAAAACAAACTTTGAATTACTATCTATTCATAAGACATTTGAACAAACACTGGAATATTTAATTGATGCATAAAATTCATAATCAGATAATATGATATGAGTACGAGAGTAGCTCGTGGAAGAGGCCGTGGATGTGGCCGCGGTAGTGCTAGAGCAGGAATTGCATCTTCTGGGCATATGCCGACGGTGGAGGTATCGGTACCACCGGCAACGGAAGTAGGTCTCATGATCGTGGTGTCGGGGATGACGCTCTATCGCAAGCAATGCTTTGTGTTCTGGAAAGGGTTATCGGGGCAAGTACCGGTAATGGAATTCGAGGATCTATTTCTAAGTGACTTCGGGCTAACAGAGCGGAGATTTTTAGGGGCGTATCTGGTGTAGTCCCGAATGTGGCAGAATATTGGTTGGAGGCCACAGAACGGATTATGGATGACTTGGACTGCTCTGTGGAGCAGAAGCTAAAGGGAGCCGTATCGTTGCTGCGAGATGAGGCGTATCAGTGGTGGCTCACTGTGAGAGATGGGACCCCAGCTAATAGGGTAACTTGGGAGCTGTTTAAGACGGCCTTTAAAGGGAAATATGTTGGGGTGAGTTTTGTGGATGCCCACAGGAAGGAATTCTTGAATCTGGTTCAAGGAGGTAAGACAGTTGCGGAGTACGAGGCTGAGTTTTTGAGGCTGAGCCGGTATGCCGTGGGAATAGTCGCTACGGAATATGAGCGTAGTGTGCGCTTCGAGGATGGTCTTAGAGATGACCTTAGGGTTTTAATTGCTCTGTAGAGAGAGCGTGACTTTACGATCTTGGTAGAGAAAGCTAAGATAGCTGAGGAGTGAAGCGTACTGAAAAGCAGAACTGGGAGAAGGATCAGAACCATTTCTAGAGGGATTCAGGACCTTCGGGTGGTGCAAATAGGAATGTCAAGAGAGCAAGAGTGGAGAAGCCAGTTCGGGCAATTTTGATGAACGTGGTTAGACCACTAATCTGTGGAGACTGTGGTAAGGTACATTTGGGCGAGTGTAGTAAACGTTCCTGTGCTTGTTTCCGATGCGGGTCTATGGAGCATAGAGTCAAAGATTGTCCTCAGAGAATAGATTAGGTTTAAGTTGCTGAACGGAGGGTTGCTCAACCAGTGAGAGGTAGACCACAACCACCGAGAGGATGTGGACAAGGTAGGGGCAAAAATGGAAGTGGTCAAGGTCGAAGGGCACCTAGTAGGGTTGTCAAAAATGCTAAGGCTCGACAGCAAGCATTGGTGTATGCAGCTCATCGTCAAGAGGAGGGCGATGCACCCGACGTCATAACTGGTACGTTCTTGGTTTCTAGCATGCTATATACTCCTTTGGTGGATATTGGATCTACTCATTCTTATGTTGCATGTGCCATATCTGGGTCGTTGAGTGTGCACTCGGAGGAAATTGTGAGTGGGGCATCTGTACTAAGTCCTTTGGGTCACTCGGTTAAGGTAGACAATTTGTATAGGGATGTGCCCTTAGAAACCCAAGGTAATATTTTCTCTGGAGACTTGATGGAGTTACCGTTCGGAGAATTAGACCTCATTCTGGGAATGGACTGGCTTGTTAAGTAAAGGGTGACTCTGGATTGTGCTGCTAAATGAATGGTGTTAAGGACCACGGAGGGAGAGGAGGTTATGGTGATAGGTGAGCGAAGGGATTATTTGTCCAATGTGGTGTCGGCATTGAGAGCTGAAAAGTGGATTCGTAAAGGTTGTGAGGCCTATTTGGTATTTGTAAGTCAGTCGAAAGATGAGGGACTGACAGTGGATAAGGTTAGAACTATTAAGGAGTTCCAAGATGTTTTTCGGAAGAGCTTCCGGGATTGCTTCTGAATCGAGAAGTCGAGTTTGGAATCGACTTGCTGCCTGGAACGACACCAGTGTCCATTGCACCGTATAGGATGGCACCGAAGGAGTTAGTGGAGCTAAAGGCACAAATTCAAGAGTTGTTGGATAGGGGATTTATTAGGCCAAGTGTGTCTCCATGGGGAGCACCGGTGCTATTCGTGAAAAAGAATGATGGGGCGATGCGGATGTGTATTGATTATCAGCAGTTGAACAAACTAACGATTAAGAATAAGTACCCTCTGCCAAGGATTGATGATCTATTTGACCAACTTAGAGGAGCTTTTGTATTTTCCAAGATCGATCTTCGATCTGAATATCATCAGTTAAGGGTCAAAGAGGCAGATATTCATAAGACGGCATTCAGGACTCGGTATGGTCATTACGAGTTTCTGGTTATGCCATTTGGACTGAGAAATTTACTTGCAGCATTCATGGATCTAATGAATCGTGTATTCTAACCATTTTTGGATCGGTTCGTAGTCGTCTTTATTGACGATATTCTGGTATATTCTGAAGCTGAAGCAAAACATGATGAGCATCTCCGCATTGTGCTGCAAGTGTTAAGGGAGAAAGAACTTTATGCAAAGTTCAGCAAGTGTGAATTCTGGTCGAGTGAGGTAACCTTCTTAGGACATGTTGTCTCTGCTGAGGGTATTAAGGTAGACCCTCGAAAGATTGAAGCAATTTTGGATTAGAAGCCACCTAGGATGGTGTCAAAAATTCAGAGTTTCCTAGGGTTGGCAAGTTACTACAGAAGGTTTGTGGAAGGATTTTCTGTGATGGCAGCACCTTTGACAAAACTCATAAGGAAAGGGGTACCGTTTGTGTGGATGAGAGAAGCAAAGCGAGGAAGCTTTTGAGAAGTTGAAGAAAGTTCTGACTGAAGCACCTGTGTTAATTTAGCCGGAGTCTGGGAAGGATTTTACTGTGTATAGCGACGCATCACATGTGGGTTTGGACTTTATGTTGATGCAAGAGGGTAAGGTGGTTGCTCATGCATCACGACAGCTTAAGCCTCACGAAGGGAACTATCCTACTCATAATTTGGAGTTGGCAGCAGTGATCTTTGCACTTAAGATTTGGAGACACTACTTGTATGGAGAAAGGTGTGTTATATACACAGACCATAAGAGTCTTAAGTATTTGCTCACTCAGAAGGAGCTAAACCTTAGGCAAAGGAGATGGATAGAGTTGCTTAAGGATTATGATTTTTCGATTGAGTATCACCCAGGCAAGGCCAATGTGGTAGCCGATGCTCTAAGTCATAGAGCTGTATCTGATCTGAGAGCAATGTTTGCTCGTCTGAGTCGGTATGATGATGGGAGTCTATTGGCTGAGTTGCAAGTAAGGCCAACCTGGGTGGACTAGATTAAGGAAAAGCAGTTGAAGGATGAGTCTTTGGTTGCTCGTTTCCAGCAAGTCAAGAAAGGGGAAACCTCTAAGTTTGGGTTGAATAGTGAAGGGACTCTGTGTTTTCGAGGAAGAATTTGTGTTTCGAAGGACTCTGATTTGAGGCAGACAATATTGAAGGAAGCTCATGGAGGACTTTTTGCTATGCATCCTGGAGGGAATAAGTTGTATCACGACTTACGTGAATTGTATTTGTGGCCTGGGCTGAAATCTGAAGTAACGGAGTTTGTGGGAAAATGTTTGACATGCCAGCAAGTGAAAGCTGAGCATCAACTACCTTCTGGACTTTTGCAGCTAGTAAAGATACCACGTTGGAAGTGGGAGAGGGTAACCATGGACTTTGTAGGTGGGTTACCCTTGACGCCATTGAAAAAAGACTCGGTTTGGGTGATTATGGATAGATTGACCAAATCGGCCTATTTCATACCTGTCCGCACTGACTTTTTACTTCAAAAGTTAGCCAAGTTGTATGTGGTGGAGATCGTGCGACTTCATGGTATTCCAGTTTCAATTATCTCTAACCGGGATACTAGATTCACATCTCGGTTTTGGCAGAAGTTGCATGAGGCATTGGGGATGCGGTTGAACTTTAGTACGGCTTTCCATCCCCAGACCGATGGTCAGTCGAAAAGGGTTATTCAAATTTTGGAGGACATGTTGAGGGGATTCATTATTAACTTTTGAGGTAGTTGGGAGGATTACTTGCCATTGGCAGAGTTTGCGTTCAACAACAGCTATCAGGCGAGTATTCGAATGGCACCATATGAAGCACTGTATGGATGAAGGTGTCGAACACCTAGTTGTTGGATCGAATTGGGGGAATGGCAGGTTTTAGGACCGGAGTTGGTAGCTGATACTGAGGATAAGGTCAAAGTAATCAGATATCGGTTAAAAGAAGCATCCGATAGGAAAAAGTCGTATGTAGGTTTGAAGCGTAAGGAAATTGAGTACTTAGTGGGTGATATGGTCTTCTTGAAGGTTTCTCCTTGGAAGAATATATTAAGGTTTGGTAAGAAGGGCAAGTTGAGTCCGCGGTTCATTGGGCCTTATCGGGTTTTGAAGCGAGTAGGATCGGTGGCTTATCAATTGGAATTACCTCCAGAGTTAGATAGGATTCATGATGTTTTCCACGTCTCCATGTTAAGGCGTTATCGTTCTGACCCTACTCATGTCGTGCCGGTTGCAGAGATTGAGGTGCAGCCTGACTTGACTTTTGAGGAAGACCCTATGCAGATATTGGACCGAGATGTTAAGGTTCTAAGGAGAAAATCTGTCCCATTAGTGAAGGTGCTTTGGCATAATCATGGCAGAGAGGAAGCTACTTGGGAGCCAGAAGAGGCGATGCGTCAACAATACCCTCATCTGTTCGGATCAGGTAAATTTCAAGGATAAAATTTCTTTAAGGAGGGTAGAGTTGTAACGCCCTAATTTTCGAGATTTTTGGGATTACTAAGAATTTTAGTGGATTTTTGAATTTTTGTGTTTTGACTGCTTGGCATAGGTCTAATTGTGTTAGTGAGCCTCTAGAAGGCCGAAGTTTAAATTAAAATCTGGTAATTTTAATTAATTTTAATTCTGAAGGAAAAAGGAATTCAGGTACATTGGGTTTTTAAGAAATTAATTGGCAAAATAAGCCACAAGAAGGCATGTGGCAAATTGGCATGTGACGCCACTGGGAAGGCTATTAAAGTGGCGTGTGGATGATAGGGGAGAGCTAAGGTTCAAGTCACAAGGTAAGCAAGCTATGGTATTATTTTTATGAACAGAAAGGGGAGGTGATGGAACCCAAGCGGAGCTCTGTTAGAAAGAGTTTGAGCTGTTCAGGAGATTGAGTAAGGAGGGGATAAGGGAGAAGATTTAGGAGTTGATTAGGGAGAGCAGTGTTGGCCGAAAGGTGGACTCTTGAGGAGCAAGGGTTGGCCGGCCTAGGGTTTCTTTAGAGGGAAAAATTCGACTAGGGCTACTGCCAGTTGTAATTTCAGCATTTAGGGTAAGTTGTGCCGTTTTCTGACCATTCTTCCTCTTCTTTTTTCTTTTCTCCTCTCTTCATCAACTTTCTCTTCTTCTTCTTTTCCTCTATAGCTGAATCTTCCTACCATCCTGTTCATCTCCATCTTTTATCAGTTGTTTCTAAACCTTCATAACCATTTGCCATAGAAAACTGAAATCCCGAAAGCCTATATTTCTTCTGTGTCAATTTCTCTTAGCCAAAACCTCTTACTTTTCTCCATCTTTTTGACCGATTCTCTAATCCTCTGAACCCCAAGTTCCTATCGATAAGACCACAGCAAAACTCCCATATTCCATCGTTCTTTACACAGTTACAAAAAGCTGAAAACACTGTAGTTATAGGGGCATAGCCGAATTTGTAGACTATCAAGGTTTGATTTTTACCAAGGTTTCAGGATTAGATCTGCATCAGAATCGAATAGGAATTGAAGTGGGATCATTGACCAAAGGAACCGGTGGTAAGCTTTCAAATCTATTCTTTATTTCAAGTTTTTGAAAAGCCAAAATCCGTGAAGGCTTAGGAAGGCTATCGATTGGGCTCTATGGCTTTAAGGGTTGTGACAACTATTTTATTATGATGATAGTGTGATCTAGAGGCTACTGATCGGAGGCTTGGACAAGGGGAAACGACTGGATCTAAACCTGGTCGCTAGATTCAGAAAAGGTAGGATCTCAAGTGGCCAAGGTGTTAATGGCCGACTTTTGGGTAAGGAGTTTTGTATTCAAGCTATTATGGATTCATAGTTGACATATTACAAACTGACTGTAGGCAACTCGTGAGTGGAAATCGTCAACGTTTCATCACAAATAGGTGTGTAACTGACACCCTCTCATAGACTAGATCGGCAAAAGCCGAAAAGCTGAAATGCCGAAAAACCGTTATTTTGTGAACTTGCGAGTGTACGAATGCTCGTAAGATAAGTGGATTAACATATTCGGTAATCTAAAGTGATAAGACTGCAGTGTGCGCGATTCTGTGCATTTTGATGTTTTTGGGCTTAATGGGCCAAAATCAGGATAACAAGCCAATGGGCCCAATTCGGTAAGAACACTTAGTAAGTGTTTCTGTTAGTACGTAAATGGCTACGATATGCATGAAAACCTTAAAAATAGTTAAATTACTAGTGTAACATCCCGAAATAGGGCCTAAATGGAACAGTGGTTGCGAAACCACAAATTCGAGGTAGAAAAATTTATTTTATTATTATTTTGAGGTCTATGATATGTTTGCATGATTGTGTGAAAAGTTCGTGAAGAAATTCTATGCATAAAGTACTTAATTTGAAATTAGGGACTAAATTGAATAAATTGCAAAACTTGTGTTCTAGAAGTATTTTGCATAAAATTGAATTAGAATATTAATTAGGAGGTCTTAAATAGTAATTTGACCAATTTTAAGTTCATGGACAAAATTAGGACATGGAAGGAATTTTTGAAAGTTTAGTAGTAAGGGCATTTTGGTCATTTAGGGTAAAATGAATTAAAATACAAAATTAAAAGCCAATTTTGCTCATCTTCTTCATGGAGGCCGAAATTAGCATGGGGAAGCCATGGCTAGGGTTTTCAAGCTTTCCAAGCTCAATAGTAAGTGATTCCAAGCCCCGTTTTTAATGTTCTTTACGTTTTTGGAATCCGGTAGCTCGATTAAGCTTATGCTAGTAATAATTCAACCTAGGGTTCATATTTGGAAAAATACCCATAGGTGAAATGTGTTTATTTTGATGTTTTATGATAGAATATGAGGTTTTAAATTATGTTAGACAACTTGTACTACTCGGTTTTAAGCAAAAAGCGAGTAAAAGGACTTAATTGGTAAAAATACCTAATAGTCATAAGCGCTTGTTAGAGTATGAATTTGATGCTGCCATAGAAGGAAAAATGACCAGCATGTCATGAAACATAAGAAAATAGGCTGAAGTTTAATTTACGAGCTTTGGGGCAAAAAAGTGTAAATATGCAAAAGTTTAGGGGCAAAATTGTAATTTTGCCAAAATATGATTTTGAGTCAATTTGAATAATGTGAGTCCTAATTAGACTATATTTTAAATGATAGAGCAAGGATAACTGAAATTCGGGCTAAAATGGAGAAAATACCAAGTTGTGGAACGAAATGGTAAAAGTAGCTATTTTTGCATACGAGGTAAGTTTCTGATAAATAAATGCAATATTATTTTATTTTACATTATTATTATCAATTTCCAGCATTTATATACTTATTTTATGAGAATATTTAAAGTCGAATTAAAGGCGAAGTGACAGAGAAAAAGTATTAGGAAGCCCCGTTTGAACCTTAGGAATGTTAGGATATTGGGGTTGATAGGGACAGATGTAATGAGAAATGAGCCATGTAAGTCCATATCGGATATATGGCTTTGGAGATAGGAATGAGCCATGTAAGCCCATATTATATATATATGGCATTGGAGACAGGAATAATTCATGTAAGTCCATGTCGAAGACATGGCATTAGTGAGATATTGATAGGCGAGAACGACCCAGTATCCTTAGTATTCCGAGTGGTTCAATGGGTCATTGTACACGTTAAATTACAATGAATTATCAGCAAAAGGGAAGATAGATTATATTTATGAATAGTGAAAGGTCAGTAAGAAAGAAGGTAAGTAAGTAAAGAAGAAGGTAGAAAATGAGAAGTAAAGAAAGTTTATGAGGCTAGGTGACATTATGTATAATTATTCATTATGTTGAATGTTGTAATTTATTTGATTGTAAGCTTACTAAGCCTAGTGCTTACTCTCTTTATTTTCTTTTTCTTATAGTTTTTATCAAGCCACTCGGGGATCGAAGGAAACGTCGGAGACCCGATCACACTATCAAAGGAATCACATTGGTATAGTTAGACGTTTAGTTTTGTGTATGGCATGTATAGGAACTTGGTTTCTTTTGATATGATATGATCAATGAATGATGTGTAAATACTTGCTAGTGATTAGCTAATAGAATGGCTGATGATATACATGTTTAATTGTATGTATGAATAAGTAGTAACTATCACATGGAAACTAAGAAAAATGTGAAAGTAACTTAAAAACAGATTCAAGTATCAAAAATAATGTGATTTTGAAAAATCACTAAAAATCATAGAGACATGGTTTGATGGTGAATAATATATTAAATTAAAGCTTATTATGTCTATTTTCTTATGGAATAAGCAAAACAGGTAAAGGTATTATATTTTATGAGATATCTAAGTTTTAGTGAAACAGGGTCAGAGAAAATTCTAGATCCCCTGTTTCAACTTTGGAAATTCACCATAAATTGTAAACAAATAATTAGGTGGTGTAATTTATATGGTTAGAATCCTTATTGAATCTAGTTTTAACAGAAACAAACAGTATAGTTATATTAATTTTGTATAGGGAGAAAAGTGGTTCGTAGTAAGTAGAGGTCAGTGCAGTTGAATTCTGAAACAGGGGTAACTTTAACTAATAAACTGTACTAATTGGCTAAGTCAAAAATTCTAGAAAGAAATTAGTAGATAGATATATGAGTCTAGTTTCAGGAAAAATTTATGGATCTTAATTTCAATTTTTGAAACTCGAGAAATGAATTTTTAAGCAGCTATGACGCAGAAAAACAGTTTATTCTGAAAATTAAAATAAGTGGTTTAGAGTTGTTTAAAAGGTAAGATAAGTTTAGTAACACCTCAAGCTTGACTCCGGTGACGGTTTCGGGCATGGGGGTGTTACAACTAGAATAACCTTAGGTATGGAAAATTACCATTATACCCCTAGGTGCAAAATGACCATTATACCCTTAGAGTTAATTTTGACTGAAAAGCATGATAGTCTGATTTTGTATGATGTATGCAATGATTGTATATCTGTTGCATGGGGACATGGGTTATATTTATGGAGGAAGCATCCTGGTGGCTATGCCACAATTATCTGATCTGGTGGCTCTACCACGATTATCTGTATCTAGTGACTCTGTCACATTATCTATTTCTGGCAGCCATGCTACAAAATCTGTGGCGTGTAGTGGTTGGGTGGGTCGAGTAGTCTCCCCACATGGTGTAAGGTTGGACGGGGGTGTATATGGTTGGATATGGGTTGGGTTTATGCATTTTCATGCGATATCTATTCTGTACTGTTATGGGCCTAAGGGCTTCTTTCTCATATCTGTTCTGGGCTACGGCCAACTTAATCTGTTCCTGTGGTTTGAGCTAATATAGGCTATGGTTGGGTCAATTTACACACTGGGTTTCCCCAAACTCACCCCTTATTTTCATCCACGCAGGTAATCCCCAACCATAGTGGGCTTGGAGCTGTGAGGGATTTGGAGTGGCCACACGGTCTGCAAATCTCGATTTTCTTCTGGTGAATTAGACAGATATCTTTTTTTTAAAAATGTTTGGGGTTTTAAGTTGTAATAAGACCACAACATCGTTTTGCATTTAAACTCATCTAAACCAAGTCTAATTCATGGTATATCAATACCATGAATAACAATACACACCAGTATCACAATAAACCATTCAATTTCATACCAAAATTCACATTCTCAAATCATCAATAAGATCACTTTCAATTAGGCATCACTTTACCTAAAATCATATGCATACTAAATATCAAATTCAACCATATGATACTCCAAATGCCAATTCATAACAAGAATATAAATGGTAATTATACACAACATATCAAAAGGCCTTTTTCACAAATATACATACATCGCCAAACATGCCAAAATGAGCCAAATCACATGGCTATACACATAACAAACCATTCATCATTTACAAACCAACTCAAATGGCTAAATCCAATACTAACATATACCAACATGACCATAACTCCTATACATGCCTTGTACCCAAATACATAAGTTTCAAAGTACCAAAGTGATAGCTTGATAGTGTGATGCAATCTCTGATGACTCCCAATCCAAGCTAGCTTCGATAATCACTATAAAACATGGAAAAATAAACAGAGTAAGCTATAAAGCTTAGTAAGTTCATATAGTAATAAACTCAACTTACCATATATACACAATTCAAAAAATTGAACATATCATAATATAACTCATATTAATCCACAAACCTATCATATATTCATTCACAAGGTTAGATATGAATTCACAAATTTCTTCGATTCAATGCTTGTATAGTTCATGTACATACCTGCACCAACTCGTATCAATCCCATACTCATCCATATCCTTGATATACCCGTTGAACCATTTGGAATAATATCATATACTCGAGAATCTCACACCTTAAGTGCCACATATATAGCCGAAGCTATCTCAATCTTATATCTCATATAATGCTCACTCTCAAGTTATCAACTGGTATGTTCACGCAAGCTAGCGGTCATGACGTAGCTACACGGTGCTGCTCATGTAAGCTGACGAGAATCCGCAACACATGCCAGTTAACTCAGTTATCGGTAGGATGTGCGGACTAGCACCCAAATCACATAACCCCTAATGGCATGTCATTCGTATCCTAATTTATTCCTAAGGTTCAACCGGGATTTCAATTTGTCGAAACATTGTAGAACATATCCGATAGGTCGTAATCACAATTAATTCAATAATATAGAATTTGAAACATAGTTAAATCAATGCTTATTAACATACAAACTTACCTTGATCGCAAAAACGATGAAATAGATCGATTAGTCTACAACTTTATTTTTCCCCCGATCTATATCCGAACTTCGCTTTTCTTGATCTATATGTAATCAAATTTAGCTTATTTAATTTTCATTCGATTCAATTTAACCCATAAAGCATATTATCGCAACTTTACACTTTTGCCCTAATATTTTAACAATTTTACAATTTAGTCCTTAGCTCATAAAAATACAAATTCATGTAATTAGGTCCCTACCCATGCTAGCTGAATTTTCCTTATTACCATAGTAGCACATATTTTTCATTTATTTTACATTTCTACCATAAAATTTTTCTCAATTTAATCTCTAATTGACAATTTTACCAAAAATCACTCTACAAATTTTGTTTATCTAACAACAAGTATACATTTTCTATCATAAAACATCAAAATACACCTATATTCATCAATGGTAAAACCCTAAACCTTTAACAATTTTGCAAATTAGCCCCTGGGTAGCTAGATTAAGCTGTAACGATATCAAAAACATATAAATCATTAAAAAAGGGACAAAAATCATACCTAATTGGACAAAAATGCTTGGTTGAATATTGAAGCTTAAAAATGGCTTATTTACACCCTAGTTTTAATTGAAGATAAATAATAGAAAGATGACATGTGGTTTTATTTCATTTAATTAATCTTTATTAACTAAGTTACAAAATTAACCTTAATGAACATTAAATATTTCACTAAATGCCAAGCCATTATCATGCATTAACTCATTAATGGGTTAATTACCAGTTAAGAACTTCCTCTTTAAAATTCTATAGCTATTAAACACTTTTAGCTATTAGAACACAACTTTTACACATTACACGATTCAGTCCTTTTTATCAAATTAAGCATTTAAACGATAAAATTTCTTAACAAAATTTTCACACAATCATACTATCATGTTGTAAAACTCATAATAATAATAATAAAATAAATATTTTGACCTCAGATTTATGGTTCCAAAACTAGTATTTTGATTTGACTAAAAACGGGCTGTTATAATAGGGGTTTCACCTGTTTGAGGGACTTTTTCCAGATTAGTTGAATTCTCTAAGTACTCTCTTCATCCTCTACTTCAAGCTCAGTAGGAATGAAGAAATCAATTGATTGCTTCCACTCCCTCTAGAAATTTTCCAAGTATTTGCCCTCAAGATTATAGACGTTAGAGTTTAGGGACTCGGTAGAGACATTTTAAAGACAGTTAAAATCTACCTTATATTGAGAGGGCCCGTATCCACTTGGGCATGGAAAACCATGTTAGACTTCATATTGGTTAGAGCCTCTGTTAGCTTTTCCTTTTATCCTCCTCGTATTTTCTCAAAGCTTCTGCGTTGGATTGTCGTAAACCTTTTAGCTCAGCTAAGTGGCATTGTTCTTGGGCTTTAAGTTTCTCCTATAACGCCCTAATTTTCAGGATTTTTGGGATTACTCAGAATTTTATTGAATTTTAGAATTTCTATATTTTGACTGCTTGGCATAGGTCTCATTATGTTAGTGGGCCTCTAGAAGGCCCAAGTTTAAATTAAAATCTGGTAATTTTAATTAATTTAAATTCTGAAGGAAAAAGGAATTCGGGTGCATTGGGCTTTTAAGAAATTAATTGGTAAAATAAGCCACAAGAAGGCATGTGGCAAAGTGGCATGTGACGCTAGTGGGAAGGCTATAAAAATGGCGTTTGGATGATAGGGGAGAGCCAAGGTTCAAGTCAGAAGGTAAGCAAGCTATGGTATTATTTTTATGAACAGAAAGGGGAGGTGATGGAACCCAAGTGGAACTCTGTTAGGAAGAGTTTGCACTGTTCAGGAGATTGAGTAAGGAGGGGATAAGGGAGAAGATTTAGGGGATGATTAGGGAGAGCAGTGTTGGCCAAATGGTGGACTCTTGAGGAGCAAGAGTTGGCCGGCCTAGGGTTTCTTTAGAGGGTAAAATTCGGATAGGGCTACTGCCAGTTGTAATTTCGGCATTTAGGGTAAGTTGTGCCGTTTTCTGACCATTCTTCCTCTTCTTTTTTCTTTTCTCCTCTCTTCATCAACTTTCTCTTCTTCTTCTTTTCCTCTATAGCCGAATCTTCCTACCATCCTATTCATCTCCATCTTTTATCAGTTGTTTCTAAACCTTCATAACCGTTTGCCATAAAAGGCCGAAATCTTGAAAGCCTATATTTCTTCTGTGCCGATTTCTCCTAGCCAAACCCTCTTACTTTTCTCCATCTTTTTGACTGATTCTCTAATCCTCTGAACCCCAAGTTCCTGTCGACAAGACCACAACAAAACTCCCATATTCCATCTTTCTCTACAAAGTTACAAAAAGCTGAAAACACTGTAGTTATAGGGGCATAGCCGAATCTATAGACTATCAAGGTTCAATTTTTACTAAGGTTTGAGGATTAGATCTGCATCAGAATTGAATAAGAATTGAAGTGGGATCATTGACCAAAGGAACCGGTGGTAAGCTTTCAAATCTATTATTTATTTCAAGTTTTAGAAAAGCTGAAATCCCTAAAGGCTTAGGGAGGCTGTCGATTGGGCTCTATGGCTTTAAGGGTTGTGACAACTATTTTCTTATGATGATAGTGTGATCTAGAGGCTGTTTATCTGAGGCTTGGACAAGGGGAAACGACTGGATCTAAACGTAGTCGCTAGATTCAAAAAAGGTAGGATCTCAAGTGGCCAAGGTGTTAATGGCCGACTTTTGGGTAAGGAGTTTTGTATTCAAGCTATTATGAATTCATAGTTGACATATTACAATCTGATTGTAGGCAACTCGTGAGTGGAACTCGTCAGTGTTTCGTCACAAACAGGTGTGTAACTAACACCCTTTCATAGACTAGATCGGCAAAAACTGAAAAGCCGAAATGCCAGAAAATTGATATTTCGTGAACTTGCGAGTGTGCGAATGCTCGTAAGATAAGTGGATTAACATATTCAGTAATCTGAAGTGATAAGACTGTAGTATGCGCAATTCCGTACATTTTGATGTTTTTGGGCTTAATGGGCCAAAATCGGGATAATAGGCCAACGGGCCCAATTCGGTAAGAACACTCGATAAGTGTTTTTGTTAGTATGTAAATGGCTACGATATGCATGAAAACCTTAAAAGTAGTTAAATTACTAGAGTACCCTTAGGTATGGAAAATTACCATTATACCCCTAGGTGCAAAATGACCATTATACCCTTAGAGTTAATTTTGACTGAAAAGCATGATAGTCTGATTCTGTATGATGTATGCCATGGTTGTATATCTGTTGCATGGGGACATGGGTTATCTTTATGGAGGAAGAGTCCTGGTGGCTCTGCCACGATTATCTGTATCTGGTGACTCTGTCACATTATCTGTTTCTTGCAGCCATGCTACAAAATCTGTGGCATGTAGCGGTTGGGTGGGTCGAGTAGTCTCCCCACATGGTGTAAGGTTGGACGGGGGTGTATATGGTTGGATATGGGTTGGGTTTATGCATTTTCATGTGATATCTATTCTGTACTGTTATGGTCCTAAGGGCTTCTTTCTCATATCTGTTCTGGGCTAAGGCCAACTTAATCTGTTCCTGTGGTTTGAGCTGATATAGGCTATGGTTGGGTTAATTTACACACTGAGTTTCCCCAAACTCACCCCTTATTTTTATCCACGCAGGTAATCCCCAACCATAGTGGGCTTGGAGCTGTGAGGGATTCGGAGTGGCCACACGTTCTGCAAATCTCAGTTTTCTTCTGGTGAATTAGACAGATTTCTTTTTTCTAAAAATGTTTTGGGTTTTAAGTTGTAATAAGGCCTCTCTAATTAATTTTATGATTTTGATAGAATTTGCTAGAGTAGATATGTTATTATTTTTAACTGTTGAAATTGAGTAACTTTAGGGCGCATTTTTTTAAAAGCAGTAATTGATTTCAAAATAACCCGACAACAAAGCAATACTTTCACAATGAAAACATTTTCCAAAATTAATCACTTTTCTTAAAATGGACACAATCGAATTGGTTTTCAAAGAATACACTCGAAGTTGAGGTGTGGCAATGGCGGTGTGCATGTCTAGGATTGGATCCGAAGGGAGCTTGGTACTTAAGCAGTCCGATGGACTCACCTCCTCTTTTTCGTTTTCACCACTGCATGCTGACTTCTATTCACTTTAATCTATAATGAGATTAACCATTAGAACACTAAGTAGGTTTTTCCAGAGCAATAATACAAAATGTTTTAAACGCATCGATGTGACACATCGGATTCAGTCATAACGTCTAGGCCGGGTTTGGGGTGTTACATCTCCTCCTAAGGGGACTCTCTAATCTTCAGCAAACTATTCTCCTTCTCCAACTGCATGCATTCGGCTTGTGTATCCTTATACTTAGCCTTCCAAGCTAGGATCCAGGAGTTCTCTTTGACAAGTTTATAACATTGATTTGGAGGAATGCCCCACATATATTTTGTTAAGTAAGGGGAGAGTTGTCACACACCAAATTTGATGGAATCGAGAAGAATTCGAATAGATGAGAAGGTACCTATTTTGGCACACTATTGTAGCATAGTCCACTACTTTTTTAAATCTTGATAAGTTAAATCCTGGAGCGTAATGTATCTACTTGTGTAAAATCTGAGGTTTCCATCTCGGCATGTAACATCCCAAAGTAAGGTCACCAGTAGGTTTGGCGAGTTGCAATCATAGGTTTTGGCCTAGTGAACTAAGATCGCCAGTGGGCCTAGAGAGTTGTAATCACTGTTTTGGGTCGAGAGTCAAAAGTAGGAATAGTGAAAGGGAAACCATACCAAAGTTTGGAAGTCAACTTATTTATCATGCACATAACTCTTTCCTACATCTACTATGACTAGGGAATCCTAATAATTTCAAAACACTTAGTGCCTATAAATTAAGTTCCTTTCATTAAAATTTCATATTTTGTTAAACAACAAAACTCTCTCTAATCTCTTTGTCGATTACTTTTCTTGTTGTAAAGATCCTATGAAAACATAAACATAAAATGTAACTCTTAGGATTTAAGGTAAGACTTTCTTTCTTTAAAGTGTTAATGTTTAGAAGTAATTTAGAAAAGTTTGCAATAAAGGAAACTAGGTTCACCAAAGGGTTAGCATGTCCATACTTAGTATCGTTTGTGTTTATGTATGAGTTTTAATGTACTATTAGTGACTTGTGTATGTTGGTAAAATTGCAAACCTGATAAAACCGTTTATAAAGAAAGACAGGGGAAAAGTGAAACTTGTTTAAAGCTTTTAGCAAATTGGAGAGTGTTCAAGGATCGCCACTTGTATGTGTGAACCATAGTGTTAATTAAGTGCTTAGGGCTTTATCTTAAGTTTCGAGAGGAAGTCTTCTATATATTCATGTTTTGTGATTGTGATAATATATGTATTTTCATGAACAGTGATATGCGAGCTAATATGAAAAATGTTTTGTGAGCTCATCATGATTTGCAAGCTCTATGTTTAAGTAAATGTTTTGACACTATAATATTCTAAAACCATTGGATATAATGGCATGCCATAAGATTGTGAGAACTCACCTTTGTGTTTTGTGTTTTGAGCGAGAGGCCCTAGGACAAGTTAAGAGGAAGAAGGGAATGTTGAGCTAAGCTCCATTCAATGGGATATGTTGGTTGGTTTGGAGAGTGCTTAGCTTTATGCTTCACTTTTGGGGCATGTTAAGACTTTTTGAGTCAAATTAAGGAGTTATAAGGAGATTTACTTATCTAATAGAAAAGAACATGAGAATAATATTGTGTTTTCTAAAATATTATGTTTTACTATTTTTGGTTTTCTAACAACAAGTATCTGTAAACCAAGCTTCACGTAATTATGACGAACCTAGTTCGCGGTAGAGTAACCATGTTTAAGCTTTTTAACTTATGTTTTTTGCATACTATGTTGTTTCTATTTCTTGTATATTCACTGAGTTTGCAAGAGCTCACTCTTTTTTAAACACTACAGATAGTTAGATTGCACGATGAGTAGCAGCGGAGCGAAGTGATCCAGGTGAAGTATAAACACCGAATAGGTGAAACAAGCAAACTCAAGATGTAAAGGCAATGTAGGAATCTACTTGGGCTAGAGATATCTTTCTATCTGTTGATTTCACCTATTATTCTAGGACTTAGTCTTATGTTTTTCTTTATGTTTATGTTTCTTTTACTTTTATGAACCAATCAAACTTTATATACAAATCTGAATTTTAAGTGTATGAATATAGTCCAAGTTTGATTGATATTTTCTTAGTTTACAAGTTCATGCTTAAGTTTTCAATCCCTAATAGAGTGTTCGCCATAAGCAAAAACATGAAACAATCAAAACTCACCAACACCTATAGAGTTTGCCAAAGTTGCTGCAAAGCGATAGGGTTATCAAACTATGTAAAGTACGAACCCTATCGATTGGCAAACTTGTAACTGTGAACCTTTAATAATTTTTTATATACAGAATAGGAGAAACCCTGTGAACGTTGTTCACAGTATCTAAGTACGTAGGGGTCATTCTCAAGACTTACGGTATTTAACGAGACTTACCCCGTGAAAGACATAGACTATGCGAGCTACGTGATAGCACTAGAAAGAACATAGGTTTTCCTCCTTACTTATTGGTTAAATTGTTCCCATCTACTTATCCTTAGCATATATTTTAGCATTTTCAGTTTAGTAAATTGCATTTCATAACTTAGTGAATCCTAGCCTATTTTATCCTTAAATTTGCTATCTTTTTGCATTAATATTGTTGCATGAGTTAATTCCAAATTGCGTCCATAATTATCGCCGCACCTGACAACTGTCCGGATAAGAACTAAAAAAGCGTGAGTTGTCCAATCTAGTATAACCAACCTGTATGTATAAGGACAGAATAATTTTAAGGAAAGGACAAATGTACTGTTGGAATAGGACATAAAAGGTTGACGTGAGAAGAAATAAAGAGAGGCAGAAAGCTTTTTCTTGACCATCATCTGCTTCATCCTACCTTGAAGCTTGCAGCTATGGCAACTTAAGCCTCCAACATGAAAATTGATGCAGATTAGCTTTTGAGGAGGAGACCTAAGTGCGAGACAAGAGGGAATAGAGAGATTTAGTTGAGTTGTCTAAGAATAGTATTCTCCACTCGATTCTTTCTTATTTCTTTCTAAATGCTGGTAATTACTCTCTGTTTTCTATTTGTATGGAAGTACACATGAATTATTAGTTAAATGTTATCTTATTCAATCTTGCTGTTATTCTTTAGTCTTGAGCTTTGAATGTTTCTTAACACAAAAGTGTTATTGTAGTCACTGACACTGGAAAGTCCAGTGACTATTCAAGCCAACAAGTATTACAATGAAAATTGAGTCAAGATTAGAGGAATTTAGTCCACTTGTTATTAATAGTGCCATATTGCCATCATCAGAAGGTGCGGTTAATGTGCATGTTTAAGTCTCAAATTAAATAGAGGAGTAATGCTTTGTAAGATATACATTGAAATTCATTACCTTGACAATCACCTATCCTTTTATACCTTGTGACCACTTAATATTCTGTTGAAGATTCATGTTGGGGATCATAGTTTATCATTGTCATATTTTATTTTATTGTTTTCAAGTTGTGGCTTCGACAACTATCCTCACAATTTATCTCGTTTCTATATAGTTATTGCACCGACATTAATAGACAAAAGACAACCATCCCTGTGGGATTGATATCTGACAGACTAACATCTATCTACTATACTTGTATCAACAGTGTACGTTTGCACATTATTGTTGTGACGTTAAATAGTCAATCAAGTTTTTTTCGCTGTTGCCGGGGGATGGCATTTGTTTGATGTTTATTTTTGTTTTTGTGTGTTTTTTATTTTCCTTATATAATATTCAGTATTCACTAACTGGTTTTTCCTTGTTGCTATTTCTTCAACTTCATTTTAGGTGTTTGATAACCCAAAGCAAGTCAGATTTTCTTGCCGATTTTAATCCAGAAATTGAAAGGACTGCTCGGAGTAGACTTCGATAACAAAGAAATATGGCTCTACCAGGGGATAATGCAGCCATACGCTTGATGCAATAGCAAAATGTTATACCTATCTTGGATGATTTACAACCGGGAGTTGTTAGGCCAACAATCCAAGCTGGGAATTTTGAACTCAAGCCAGTAATGTTTCAAATGTTGAATTGTAATGGACAATATGTTGACTGCCACATGAAGATGAGAGAGAACATCTTAAATCCTTTTTATTGATCTATGCTTCCTTTAGTCAACAAGGCATTCCTGATGATGCCTTGAAGATGCAATTATTTCTTTATTCCTTACAGGGAAGAGCCCGTACTTGGTTTTTGGGGCTACCTATCGGATCAATTACTTCTTGGAATGCACTAGCAACACATTTTGTTTTGCAATTTAACCCGCCAACTACGAATGCTTGTCTTTGAAATGATATTACTGCTTATATCGGTTGGATGATGAAAATCTTCACACCATATGGGAACGTTTTAAATCTTTACTTCGGCATTGTCCCATGCACGACATTCAACTAGAAACACAAATTATGATTTTTTATAATGGGCTGAATTTACATACAAGGAATCTTATCGATGCATCAGCCTATAGACCTCTGCTAGATTGTACTTATAATGATGCTATGAGAATTCTTGAGACAATTGCTTAGAATGATTATCAATACCCTATCTATAGAGCTGCACAAGCAAAAACTACTCCAGGAGTTATTGAATTGGATGCAATAACCGCACTAAGTGCTCAAGTTTTATTTACAACATCAGCAACCATAGCTATGAAGATTGTCTATAACATGTAGAGAATACATGTTATATTGGTAACATCTTCAACAATTCTTATGGTAACTCTTACAACAACTCTACACGCAACCAACCGTTTTAGAGAACTCAGAATGATGGACAAAATGCTGTGACATTCAGATATGAGAATACATCTACTCGGGGCAATTATAATCCAAGACAAGAGAATTACAAACAACAATAGTAGAACTACAATCAGCACACTCAGATGCATTCACAACGAAGCCAGACACATCCACACCTAAATCCAATGCAACCACAACACTCTTCAATATCAAATCAGCATGTTTAAGGACATCGATAGCAACTATACACTCAAGCTTCTACTTCTGACCCGTTAACAACTCTTGAGCTGTTAATGTGGGAGAATATTACTCACACGAAAGCTATTATACAAGGGAATTCATCTTCCATTCGAGCATTAGAGGCACAATTATGAAAACTTGCTTCAAATCTGAATACTCGACCACTAGGCTCATTACCTAGTCACACAGGAAATCCCAGTTCGAGGGGGAAAGAACACTGTAAGGCTATCACTCTTAGGAGTGGTAAACAAATTGATGAATCATTTATAGACTCTACTGTAGAACCTTAAGATATGGATGGAGTGATTACTGGTGAGAAGGTTGAATCGGAAGAGTTTGTCGATGCATCAACCAATTGTCACTTCTATGCTTAATGTCTGACCTTCAAAATTGTCGACGCAATCAAAGGTGTCGACGCAAGCAAATGTATCCCTACTTTTACCTTTCCCAAAAATATTTAGGAAGAATGAGCATGACAAGCTGTATCAGTAGTTCTTGGACACACTAAAGCAACTACAGATCAACATTCCTTAAGTAGACGCTCTGGTACAAATTCTGAGTTATGGGAAATTTATGAAAAACCTCTTGTCCAAGAAGAAAAAGCTCACTGATATAGAAACTATTGCACTCATAGAAGGCTATAGTGTTATTTTGAAAAAAAAATTGCCCCCTAAATTAAAAGATCTTGGGAGCTTTACCATCTAATGTTCAATTGGCAACCATTATTTGGGTATGGCCTTATGCGACTTGGGAGGTAGCATTAACCTAATGCCACTATCTACTTTCAGAAAGTTGGGAATTGGTCACATGAAATCTATTGCAGTGACATTACAACTAGCTAATCGATCCTTGGCTCAACCTGAAGAGAAAATCAAAGATGTCTTAGTTCGTGCGGATAAATTCATTTTTCCGGCTGATTTTATCATACTTGACTGCAAGGCAGACAAACAGGCTCCCATAATCTTGGGATGACCATTTTTAGCCACAGGCTGAACTCTTATTGATGTTTACAAAGGTGAACTAGCCATGCGACTTAATGACGAGCAAGTCACCTTCAATGTCTTTGAATCTATTCTATAACACCCCTCACCCGTATTCAACACTGGAATAGGGTTACGGAGCATTACCAAACATATTAAACAATTACATATACATTTCACATACATTTTCAAATTTTAAATAATCATCATTCAACAACATACATATCGTCCCTAATATAAGCCTACAATGCCTAAAACATGTATTCGGGGTGGTTCAGGACTAAATCGATAACTTAGGAAACTTTTGGAACACTTAGAAAATATTTGCAAAATACATGGGACACACGCCCGTGTGGCCCGGCCGTGTGAGCACGGCTAAAGACACGCCCGTGTCACAAATCATGTTGACATTCGAATGGAAGCACATGGCCGTGTTCCAGCCCGTGTCTTGCCCCGTGTAACTCTTTGACTTAGGTCACACGGCCAAACACATGTCCATATGCCCTAGAAATAGCTACACATGCCCGCGTGCCAGGCCGTGTGCTAGGCCATGCCAAACCTGTAAGGTATACTGACTTATGCCACACAGCCAAGTCACACACTCGTGTGCTAAACTGTGTAGAGCATACTGACTTGATTTCAATTTTAACACTAGAGGATACACGGCTGTGCAACCTGACTATGTGTCACACATGGCTAAGACACACACCTGTGTCTCTGCCTATGTGGACAAAAATAGGCTATTTACCAGGCCAATTTGCCACCCAAGTTGCATCTACCTACACCAAACTCAAATGGCATAAAACATAGCATATAATAGGCATTCAATCAACCTCAATCAAGCATATTTCATACCATTTCGAACACCAACTAATCCAAGATATACAATCTCACAATGTACCATTCCAATTCATATAAATTTTCACTATACATGATCATTTTCCAAACCTACATTACTTACTTAATTTCACCAATATACCAACTTAAATTTATACCATTTGATATTCACTATGCTATTCATCAACAATGAACACAAATGCATCCTCAAACATACATCATAAACCATATGTACATATATATACTTACATAATTAACCAACCAAAATAAGCCTACTCTCATGGCTATATACAAAACCAAACATCAACATTTACAAGCCATTTCAAATGGATAAATTTATTAACAATCCATAACCAAAGTGACCAAAGTTCCTAAACATGCCACATACTCAAAATACTTAAGTTCAAATGTACCAAGTGATAGTTAGATAGTGTTACAAAGTATCCAACGATTCCCGAACCTAAGCTAGCTTTGAAATCACTATAAAACACAAAAAAATAAATGATGTAAGCTATAAAGCTTAGTAAGCTCATATGAACTAATAAGCAAACTTACCATTTATTCACAATCAAATAAGATAAACATAATATGTTATAAAACATTCAAATCAAAATGTTAACTTGTATTCAATCACAACTATAACTATGAACTTATAACTTCCATAAATTCAATACTCACATAGTTTCCATACATTCCTGTACTGTTACATAGTCTTTGTACATACCTGTACTGTTACGTATCTATTCTCACTATTTCATATCTTTGATATACCCATTGAACCATTTGGAATACTATTAGAAACTCAGGAACTCGCACCTTAAGTGCCAATACATAGCCAAAGCTATCTCAATGATGCTCACTCTCGAGCTATAACGGGTCTGGTCACACAAGTTGATGGTCATGACGAAGCTACACGGTGCTGCTCACACAAGCTGATGAGAATCCACAACAAATACCAGATAGCTCAGCCACTGGTAGGACGTACGGACCAACAACCCATCATAATTTAACCCCTAATGACATGTCATTTTGTATCCTAATCTATTCCTAAAGTTCAACGGGGATTTCCAATGTCAAATCTTCATCGAATAAGTCCACGATGCCATGTTCATAATTTATGCAATATTAAAGCATTTAATACATAAATATAACAATGTTTAACACATACGAACTTACCTCGGATGCAAAAACGGCGAAACGAGTCGATTAATCCAAAACATTATTCTTTCCCCGATCTAAGTCCGTATTTCACTTTTCTTGATCTATATAATATCAAATTTAACTCAGTTAATAATCTCACTATTCAATTTAGTCCAAAATACACTTTAAAGTCACTTTACACTTTTACCTCTAACATTTCACATTTCTACAATTTAATCCTTATTTCGTAAAATTACAAATTCAAGCAATTCAACCAAAACCCATGCTAGCCAAATTTCAATTAGGTCCCTAGCAGTCTATTTTTTCATTTATTTTACAATTTAACCATGAATTTTACACATTTCACAATTTAACCCCTAATTCACAATTTTGTCAAAAATCACTTTACAAATGTTGTTTATCTAACAACGAGCATGCACTTTCTACCATTAAACATCAAAATACCTCAACATTCATCAATGGCAAAACCCTAAACCTTTTACAATTTTGCAAAATAGTCCTTGGGCTAGTTAGGTTAAGTTGCAACGATCTCAAAAACATAGAAATCATCACAAACGGATTAAAAATGCATACCTAATCAAAGAAATTAGAGTTGCCAAAACTTTAAGCTCCCATGGCTGCCATTATTTCAAAATTTTGGTTGTTAAAATGATAATGGAAGATGATAGAAAATTTTGTTTTATTATAATTAACCTTTAATAATTTATTTACTTAAATATCCTTTAATTAAACTGTTAAAAATCACTTAAACCATGTACATAAATGTCAAATCATAAAAAGAATGGGTTAATTACAACTTAAGGACCTTTACTTTAAAGTTCTATAGCTATTAGACACCTTTAGCTAATAGAACACAAGTTTTACACTTTACGCGATTTAGTCCTTTTTATCAAATTAAGCACTCAAACGATAAAATTTCTCAATGAAAATTTCACACAATCACAATATCATGCTGTAAAAATTAAAATAATAATAAAATAATTATTTTGACCTTAGATTTATGGTTCCAAAACTACTGTTCTGATTTGACTAAAAATTGGCTGTTACAACTTCAATGCAAGGACAAAGAATAATGCCATACTGTCGATGTGCTAGATGATCTAATTGAGGAAGAATTCAATATCCAAAGCACAGTACTTTATGAAGAGTTTGCAATGACATCTGATGCCGAGTCCTTAGACAATTGTGACAGCATGGTTGAAGCTAATAATCTTGTTCTCAAGCATGAATGAAAGATTGAATCCTTAGACCTAGCCAACAGAACAATCCCAATTTTCAAACCATATATTGAAGAAGCTCCTACTCTGGAATTGAAACCACTACCTCCTCATCTTAAATATGCCTTTCTGGGTGATCACAATACTCTCCCAGTTATTGTCTCTGTAACACTGGATGTAACTCAAGAATAGAATGTAACACCCTAAAAATCTCAAAACCCAAAAATCTTGAAATCCTAAAATTTCTTTGTTTTCAGTTTTGATAAAAATTGTGTTTTATATTCCTAGCCATGTGATAATTACAGTAGGTCTTAATTAAGGTTTGAGTTCGAACCTAGGAAAAAATGAAATTATAGCTTAATTATTAAAAGAATCAGGGTTGGCAAGTAGTTGGGTTTTTAAATAAAAATAGGGGAAAAATAGCATCAAAAAGCCTTGCGGAGGAGTGGCTAAGTGACGCCACTTAGAGAGTAGGGAGGTGGCGTTAGTAGCTACCAAGGAGATCCAAGGTTTGAATCCTAGCTTAGTATTTTTAGAAGTTTAATTTTGGCCTTCTAGAAGGATGGTAGTGGCGTGAAAAAGGACTCCAAGGGAAGTGTTCAGAAGAGAAAATTAAGGAAAAGATCAAGGGGTTATCAGGGAGAAAAATGAGGAGATGAGAAGAGAGAAGTGATGGAGCCGAATTGGTAATTGGGCATGGAAAATTCAGCTATAAGGGCTATAAATAGGGGCCGAATACGGGGTTGCCAGGCTACTACCGAAATTCTTCTTCACCTTGTTGCTAGAAACCCCTTTCTCTAAAAGCTGAAAACCCTTTTCTTTTCAAGATCCAAAAAGCTGAAAACCCTTTTATTTTTCTTTCTTTTTCTTCCTGCCGATTTCTATTCTTCTCTACACAATTTTCTTTGTTTCAATTAGCCGATTTCTTCTTCTATTCTTCTTCTTTAATATGTACAAAATAAACCTTATTCACCATAGTAAATTTGAAAAGCTGACAAGCTGACTCTCTCAAAGGCTGAATACTATTTGACTGAATCTAGTGGAATTAGTGTCAGATCCCGATTTTGGATTCCTGCCGATTTGCTCTTTAGATCTGAGAAATACACGTGTTTAGTGATCAAAGTAAAAGTTAGTAAAGGCTTTGGCATTCAGGTAAGGTTAAGGTGAGATTTTGGCTTTTGGTAAAGTATTCGATAAGTATGTAAGATTAATCTTTGAGTGATATCAATTGTAGGTTTGGGCTAAGGAGATCGCATCACGCTTGCTTACCAGGTGTGTACATACACAGCACACATACTATGAATCGGCAAAAGTTGAAATGCCGAAATGCCAAAATGCCGAAAGTTTGGCTACTGTAGTCTTGCGAGTGCGCAAACACTTGTAAGGGAGAGACTGATAGGTTTCCTGAGACCCATGGGCGATTCCGTGGACTTGGGTTGTGATTTGGCCATAGGGGCCGGAATGGGCTAAATGGGCCCGATGGGCTGTTGGGCCCATGATAGGCAAAAACTGAATATTGATGCTATGTGATAGAAATTTGTATGTGAGAATGAATATGAGTGTGACTGGGCCTAACGGGCCAAATAAATGTGACTTGGGCCTAATGGACCATATACAAGTGATTTGGGCCTAATGGGCCAAATGAATATGATTGGGCTTAAGGGGCCAGATACAGGTATGTGAATTTGTTTAGGCTTCGTGAGGGGTTTTTTTGGGCCTAGTATATGATAACTACATAAAAATTAATTAATATATTGCGACCGTGGACAATTCATAGGGTTAAGATGTGGCAACGGGTATATGCATGTCTAGGATTGGATCTAGGGAGAGTTTGGTACTTAAGCGGTCTTAATGGCTCACCTCCTCTTCTTGGCTGGTGCATAGTATTCGTTCATCTTAGCTCGTGGGACTTGTTAACGGGCCAAGGTAAGTGAAAACCATAATTACAGAAAAATTACCAAAATTCCCCTAAGGGCAAAAATGACCAAAATACCCTTATGTGTTAAATGTAAGTTTATTGAATGTGACATGCCTATTTACTACATACATATAATATTCTGCTTAGGTTGCATATGGGATGGGAAATATGGAACGGAGGAAGTATATGATGATCGTATGGTTGCTTGACAATCGTGGATCCACCGACGCCTTTTAAAGCCCAATATGTAAATGAAGGTAGTTCCGCAATTGGGCTACCATGGTGTGTGGGCTGTGACGGCCCTAAATTGACCCTAGTCGAAAAGTGGTTTCGGGACCACAAAACCGAAGTATAAAAATAAAGAACTGTTAGTTTCTATGTTTAATGTGCATGAATATGCATGTGTGAAAATTTCAATCTTTAATTTATTCATTTGAGTGTGAATCTTTTTAATAGGACTTATATGAGACAAATGTGAAATATGATAGGTAATTCTAGAAGTGATTCAATAATGCATGAAATAAAAGGGTGGACTTGCATGTCAATTTCCCACTTAATTAATAGTGGTGGCCATGACATGATGATAAGCAATATGTGTTTGTAATAATAATAAAATAATGTATTAATGGCATAAAATAATAATAATAATAATAATAAAAAGGGGTTAAACTAATTAGATGAATAAAACAAAGAAAAGAAAATTAGTGTTCATCTTTTAGCAATCCTTGGCCGAAACTCTAAGAAGAAAGGGGAAGGGGAAACAAGCGTTTGGTCACTCCTAGCCTTGATTAAGGTATGAAATTCATAATAGCTTTTGAAATTGTTGAATGTATTGAGTTAGTTACTAAGTCCCTTAGTTAGCCCATGTCCAAATCTTGAATTTTGGTTGGTATCATGAGTAATTGGTTAAGAGAAAAATGTTCAAGAAATGGTTGTTGTTCATGTTATTTGGATGAAAATGGTACATAGGTGAATTAGAGTCTAACAAATGAGCACATTTGGGCATTAGTTGCTAAATGGAAAAGAATCGGCTAACAAGTTGTGTTCTTTGGCCAAATATGGTTTTAGGTACTTGGCTAATGTATGCATTTTTAATTGATGGAATGAAGAGGATGCTTTAATTGTGTTAAGGACAATTGTAGGTTAAAATAAGGTTTGCTAAGCTAGCTATTAAGGTGAAATACAAATGTTAACAATTGATTTCTAGTGTATATATATATGTGTATTAACCGAATTTTGAACTTGAATAATGGTTTGAACACCATGTATTGTATTGAGAATGTTGAAGTGAATTTTATAGATAATTGTTTGATAAATTCGATTGTTAATATACATACTTGAATAAAATGTATACTAGGAATGCTTGAAAGAGTGATTTAGTATTAAACTGTTTGAGGACAGCTGCAGTAAGGTGATTTTGGAAAATCACCATAATTTGTAGGAGTTGAGTTAGAAGCTGGATAAATTATGTAAGTAAAGCTTGAAGAGTCTAGTTTCTTACAAAAGAAACTATAGAAACAAAAGAGTTACCGATCTTGAGATATTTGCAGTATTGTGGGGTTGAGTCGAAATGACTACTAGATGTCCTGTTCCGTTTTTATAAAATCAGTATAAATTGTAAAAAAATGGCCTTAAGATAAAATTTATATGCTTAGATTCCTTAATGAGTCTAGTTTCAAATGAAATAAGTTAGAAGACATTTTGAATTCTGTACAATGAGAAATTTGATTCGTAGTGAAGAGTGGTCAGTTTAGTCAAGCAGTGAAACAAGGTGAAATTTAAGAAAAATCTGGTATTGTTGGGCTAAACTAAAAATTATGAAAATTTTATGGATAATAGATAAATGAGTCTTCTGTCAAGAAAAATTTACGGCAATCAATTTGGAGTTTCATAACTCCAATTATAAATACTTTACTGGCTGTTGCTCAGGAAGTTAGTTTATAGGGAAATTGTAATTATGTTGTAAACATTAAAGAAAATTTGTTAATAAATAAATTTTCAATTTTTATAAAGCTTACTATAATCTATATGTGTGAAAGCCGAATCTATATGTAGTACATTCTTAAAGTAATGCTTTAATAGTCGATTAATGACTAGTTTAAATTTTTTGAACCTAAGCTCAAGAGCATAGGGGGACAATTTCTGATAAGGGGAAAGAAAAAGTAGCCGAGTAGCCACTTTGCCACCGTTCAAGTATATCCGAGGTAAGTCTTCGAGTAATAGAACTTAGTCTATGAATTGATAAATCTTGATCATATTTAAGCATAACAATTAGTTTATAACATAATGGTTCTACTTGATTTATGTAGTGAGATAAATAGCTTGTACTTATGATTTGTAATTGAATAGTTATTGAAATTGTGTTGAATGGCAAATCGAAATCGTACCCTCATATGGGTCTATTGAGCCGAAAGTGGAATGGTTATTAAGCTTGTTGTGCTTGTGTTATAGTAATGTGAATGAAATACCGATGTGTTAAGATGATAAGACATATGCATGATAAATTGAGACTATATCCGGGCTAAGACCCGCAGACCTTGCGTGAGTGTTATATCCGGGTCAATTCCCGAAGGCATACGTGCTGGTCGATTATATCCGAGTTAAGTCCCGAAGGCATACGTGCTAATTTTCATATCCGGGCTAAGTCCCGAAGGCATTCGTGCTAGTTCCTATATCCGGGTTAAATCCCGAAGACATTCGTGTTGATTCGGAATTGGTGATACAGCTGTAATAATTCCAATAAGTACGTTCGAAATTCTAAGATGATAAGGTATGTTTTATATATCTACATTGTAAAGGTTGATTTGGTTTTAAATGTATTCGTTCAATTGAATAGTGAACTCCGAGTCGAATCTTAGGGTTGCATGAAATATTTAGCTTATTCGAGGTACGAAATTTTTGACTACAATGAAATTTAGTCAGGTTTGACTCTGTGCGTATGATTATAATGATTGAAGTGTGAGGTAACATAATCATGGAGTTTTATGTTATGTATTTATTTATCTTATAAACGTTATGTTTTAGTTGTAAATGATCTCATTACTTAAACTTACTAAGCATCGAAATGCTTACTCTGTCGCTTAAATTCTCTGTTTTGTTTTAGATCTCGTTCGTTAGCTATCGATCTCGGGGATTTCAAAGACGAAGTCATTCACACTATCCAAGCCCACTTGGTACCTTGTAGTTGAACTTTAAAAATGGCATGTATAGGATGGACTTTTGATGTTAATACGTATCTTTTGGTGTGTATATATATATAGCCATGCGAAAATGGCTTGTTAAGTTATTATATAATTTCCACTTAGTTCATATGTATGTGTAGTTGTTATATAATTAATCTTTTAAATATTTTGATCGAATTGAACTTATGAATGAATCAAGATAATTATTAAATTAATGTGACTCCTTGTTTGTTGTATGAATGGAATTATCCGATTATAATTAAAAGAAACTTCTTGCATATTTGGTAATACTTCTTAAATCCTTCCGGCGACGGATGCGGGATTAGGGGTGTTACATGGGCTAGGTGGGTCGATATTTATATCCCCACATAGTGTGACGGGGGACGGAGCTGGTGTGTAGCGGATGGATAATTTGAATCGGATTGCATTGCATGATTGATGAATGATGTTTTTTTTAAATGCTTGTTTTCCGTCGAGGGTTGTACACACTGAGTTTGCGGAAACTCACCCCCCTCTTTTATTTTATTTTCAGGTGATACTCAGTAAAAGGTTCGATGTTTGGAGGAACTCTGGGAGGTCAGCTAGCAAGGCAACTTGGACTTGTTTCTCTTTTAAAAGCATATAAGTTCTTTATTTTATTAAGTATTTTTTAGATCGGAGTGTAATAAGGCTTCCTTATTATTATTATTTGGATTATTATCATTTTCATTGTAATTACGAGAAGTTGAACATGAGATTCCCAAGTTATAGTATGTTTTCTATGTTTTCACAACTAAAATTTCTAAGAGCTTTATTTTCATCAAATTTTATGTTTGAACAAGTTTTTAGTTAAGATTCTCTCTTATTTTTAAGAAGGATTTTCAATGAAAACACGGTTTTCGCTATAACACTTCAATGTGACACGCCAGATTCAGCCATAATGTCTGGGCCGGGTTTAGAGTGTTACATTTAGTGGTATCAGAGCCTAGGTTGTAAAACTCAGGCTGTGAATTGGGCCTTAATACTTGGTTTCTTTGTATTTTTTTAAAAAAATTCACAACGTTTTGGAAAAAGGGAAGTCTTGCTGAGCGGCACATCGAGTCTTCGACGTCGAACCAAGTAAGTACTTTTATTCTTAAATTTGTTTAAATTGTTATATAGTTAGAGGGCTACTTTAGATGATTTTGTTGGAATGGAACCAAAGCCCGCAGGAACTTGAAACTGAAGAGGATTTTCGAAAACAATCTTCTTTTTAATTACTTCTATAAAACATCGAGTTAATTATTTAAACTAACCAAGACTTAATAAAAATTTCTAATCCAGATAATACGCGAATTGACGATGAGTGCTAGAAGAGGTGAAAGAGGCCGTGGCCGAGGCTACGGAAGTGTTAGGGCTGAATCGTCGGTATCGGGCCATATGTCTGATGTTAGAGTAGAAGAGGCTCCGGCCTCACCTGTGGCTAGGAATGGACCGTATGATCGGGCCGCGGGAGAAGATGCATTATCGCAGGCAATGGTGAAAATTTTTGAAAGGGTTGCTAGGCCATAAAGGCAGCGAAAATCGGGGTTCCATTTCGGAGCGACTTCATTCGAACGGGGCTAAGATCTTTAAGGGCGTCGCTGGCGTGGCTCCTAATGTGGCGAAATATTGGTTGGATGCCACAGAAAGGATAATAGAGGACCTAGACTGCTCACCTAAGCAAAATTTGAAAGGAGCCGTGTCATACTTAGGGAATAAGCCTACCAGTGGTGGCTGACGGTGAAAGAGGGCACCCAACCAGAGTGGGTCACTTGGGAGTTTTTCAAGGCTGCATTCCAAGGGAAGTATGTGGGTACAAGCTATCTAGATGCTAGAAGGAAGGAGTTCCTGAATTTGACTCAAGGGAACAAATCGGAGGCGGAGTATGAGGTGGAGTTTCTACGCCTTAGTAGGTATGCAAGAGTAATGGTGGCAACGGACTATGAGAATTGCATTAGGTTTGAGGACGGACTGAGAGACGACCTTAGGGTATTTATAGCTCCACAAAGGGAGTGATTTTTCTCAGAATTGGTGGAGAAAGTAAAGATAGCAGATGAGGTTAAGCGCACTGAGCGCTTAAATCGAGAGAAAGAAAGGGGTAAGGATAAAAGGGAGGCTGAGACTCCTGGTGTTGATCAGAGGCCTAGGGCTAGGGCCAGAGTTGTTGGGCCAGTTAGAGCAGGGCCCCCTGCTGTTAATCCAGGGGTGCCACCTTGTGCTGATTGTGGGAGAAGCCATAGAGGCGAGTGTTAGAAGAGGACGGAAGCCTGTTTTGCTTGTGGGTCTATGGAGCATAGGATCAAGGATTGCCCTTGAACGCTAGGTTGAGAGCCAGCAGTAGGTCAAGGTGGTGCTCAACCCCCAAGGGGTGGACAGCTGCCGCTGAGAGGCCGTGATCAGGCCAAGGGTGGAAACGGTTTAGTTCGTGGAGCACCGGGTAGAGGTGCTTGTCATGCTAAGGCAAGGCAGCCAGCTTTGGTCTATGCAACACATCGTCAAGAGGATGAAGACGCTCCAGAAGCGAATACTGGTACGTACTTTATCCATGGTGTGCTATCTATCTATTTTGAAATTAGAAATAGAGTGCGCAGCAGAAGCGTAGTGGTGTAACCTAGGCAGTGTAACTATTGGGTAGTTCGAAATTTCGAGGACGAAATTTTTTTTTAGGGGGATAGAGTTGTAACGCCCCAAAAATCCTGAAACCCAAAAATCCCGAATTCCTGAAATTTCTTTATTTTCGATTTTGATAAAAATTTTGTTTTATGTTCCTAGCCATGTGATAATTATAGTAGGTCTTAATTAAGGTTTGAGTTCGAACCTAAGAATAAATGAAATTATAGTTTATTTATTAAAAGAATCAGGGTTGGCAAGTAGTTGGGTTTTTAAATAAAAATAGGGGACAAATAGCATCAAAAACCCTTGTGGAGGAGTGGCCAAGTGACGCCACTTAGAGAGCAGGGAGGTGGCGCTAGTAGCTAGCAACGAGATCCAAGGTTCGAATCCTAGCTTAGTATTTTTAGAAGTTTAGTTTTGGCCTTCTAGTAGGACGGTAGTGGCGTGAAAGAGGACTCCAAGGGAAGTGTTCAGGAGAGAAAATTAAAGAAAAGATCAAGGGGTTATCAGGGAGAAAAACGAGGAGATGAGAAGGGAGAAGTGATGGAGCCGAATTGGGAATCGGGCATGGAAAATTCAGCTATAAGGGCTATAAATAGGGGCCGAATACAGGGTTGCCAGGCTACTACCGAAATTCTTCTTCACCTTGTTGCTAGAAACCCCTTTCTCCAAAAGTCAAAAACCCTTTTCTTTTCAAGATCCAAAAAGCCAAAAACCCTTTTATTTTTCTTTCTTTTCTTCCTACCGATTTCTATTCTTCTCTACACAATTTTCTTTGTTTCACTTAGTCGATTTCTTCTTCTACTCTTCTTCTTTAATCTATATGAAATAAACCTTATTCTCCATTCTAAATTTAAAAAACTGAAAAGATAAATCTCTCAAGGGCTGAGTACTCTTTAACCGAATCTAGTGGAATTAGTGTCAGATCTTGATTTTGGACGCGTGTTTAGTGATCAAAGTAAAAGTTAGTAAAGGCTTGGCGTTCAGGTAAGGTTAAGGTGAGATTCTGGCTTTTGGTAAAGTATTCGATAAGTATGTAAGATTAATCTTTGAGTGGGCTAAGGAGATCGCATCACGCTTGCTTACCAAGTGTGTACATACACTGCACACATACTATGAATCGGCAAAAGCTGAAATACCGAAATACCGAAATGCCAAAAGTTTCGCTACGGTAGTCTTACGAGTGCGTGAACACTCTTAAGGCAAGGACTGATAGGTTTCCTGAGACCCACGAGCAATTCCATGGACTTGGGTTGCAATTTGGCCATACGGGCCGGAATAGGCTAAATGGGCTCGATGGGCTGTTGGGCCGATGATAGGCAAAAACTGAATATCGATGCTATGTGATAAAAATTTGTATGTGAGAATGAATATGAGTGTGACTGGGCCTAACGGGCCAAATAAATGTGACTTGGGCCTAATGGGCCATATAGAGGTGATTTGGGCCTCTTGGGCCATATGAATATGATTGGGCTTAAGGGGCCAGATACAGGTATGTGAATTTATTTGGAATTCGTAAGGGGTTTTTTTGGGCCTAGTATATGATAACTACATAAAACTTAATTAATATATTGCGACCGTGGACAAGTCATAGGGTTAAGATGTGGCAACGGGTATATGCATGTCTAGGATTGGATCTAGGGAGAGCTTGGTACTTAAGCGGTCTTAATGACCCACCTCCTCTTCTCTGGAATCCTACCTGGTGCATAGTATTCATTCATCTTAGCTCTCGGGGCTTGTTAACGAGCCAAGGTAAGTGAAAACCATAGTTAAGGGAAAATTACCAAAATACCCCTAAGGGAAAAAATGACCAAAATACCCCTATGTGTTAAATGTAAGTTTATTGAATGTGACATTCCTATTTGCTGCATACATATGATATTCTACTTAGGTTGCATATGGGATGGGAAATATGGAACGGAGGAAGTATATGAGGATTGCATGGTTGCTTAACAATCGTGGATCCACCGACGGCTTTTAAAGCCCAATATGTAAGTGAAGGTAGTTCCGCAACCGGGCTACCATGGTGTGTGGGCTGGGTGGGTCGATATTTATATCCCCGCATGGTGTAACGAGGGACAGAGCTGGTGTGTAGTGGATGGATAATTTGAATGGGATTGCATTACACGATTGATGAATGATGTTTTTTTTAAATGCTTGTTTTCCGTCGAGGGTTGTAGACATTGAGTTTGCGAAAACTCACCCCCCTCTTTTATTTTATTTTCAGGTGATGCTCAGTAGAATGTTTGATGTTTGGAGGAACTCTGGGTGGTCAGCTAGCAAGGCAACTTGGACTTGTTTCTCTTTTAAAAGTATATAAGTTCTTTATTTTATTAAGTATTTTTCAGATCGAAATGTAATAAAGCTTCCTTCTTATTATTATTTGGATTATTATCATTTTCATTGTACTTATGAGAAGTTGAACATGGGATTCCTAAGTTAAGTATGTTTTCTACGTTTTCGCAACTAAAATTTCTAAGTGCTTTATTTTCATCAAATCTTATGTTTGAACAAGTTTTTAGTTAATATTCTCTCTTATTTCAATAAGGGTTTTCAATGAAAACACGGTTTTCGCTATAACACTTCAATGTGACACGCCAAATTTGGCCCTAACATCTGGGCCGGGTTTGGGGTGTTACAGAGAAGTTGGTCCATATTTTTAAGCAACTTAAACGAACTATTGCTTGGAGTATTACCGATGTTCAAGGTATTAGTCCTTCATTTTCCATGCACAAGCTCAAGTTGGAAGATGAAGGCAAGCAATCGATTGAACAAAAAAGAAGATTAAACGATAAAATGAAAGAAGTTATCAAGAAGGAAATCATAAAATGGCTTGATGCGGGAATTATTTACCCGATTTCTGATAGCAATTGGGTAAGTCCAGTGCAATGCGTATCTAAAAAGAGTGGCATCACTATGGTTTGCAACAATAAGGACGAATTAACTCCTACATACATTCCCACAAGATGGCGAGTTTGTATGGATTATTGCAAATTGAATGCAGCCATAAAGAAGGATCACTTCCCACTTCCTTTCATTGACCAAATACTGGATCGGCTTGCTGGAAAGGCCTATTATTGCTTTTTGGATGACTAGTCTAGGTACAATCAAATTGCTATTGCACCGGAGGATCAAGAGAAAATAATCTTCACCTACCCCTTTGGTACTTTCACTTTTTGTCGTACACTTTTTAGTCTTTTGCAATGCACTAGCCACATTTCAAAGGTGTATGATGGCAATATTATCAGATATGATCGAAGACTCTTTAGAGGTTTTTATGGATGACTTCTCAATCTATGGTAATGATTTTGATTATTGCGTTGACAATTTGGATAAAGTATTGAAGCGATGTGAGGACACACATCTTGTTCTGAATTGCGAAAAATGCCATTTCATGGCAACTGAAGGCATTTTGTTAGGCCATCATATCTTTAGTCAAGGAATTCAAGTAGACAAAGCTAAGGTGGAAATCATTGAGAAATTACCTCCCCAAAAAAGGTAAAAGGTATTCGCAGTTTTCTTGGACATGTGGGGTTTTACCGAAGGTTTATTAAAGATTTTTTGAAAATTGCAAAGCCCAAATGCTCATTGCTGGAACAGAATAAAAAATTCTTCTTTGATGATGCATGTCTAAATGCCTTTATTTAGTTAAAAAAGTAGCTAGTGAATGCACCCATTATTGTTGCACTAGATTGGTCTTAACCTTTTAAAGTTATGTGTGATGCAAGCTGCTTTGGTGTGGGTGCAATTCTAGGACAACGAAAGGGAAAAATATTTCATGCCATCTATTATGCTAGGAAAACTCTTACAAAGGCTCAATTCAATTACACCACTACAGAGAAAGAATTGCTTCCTGTACTCTTTGCTTTCGACAAGTTTTGTTTCTATCTTGTTGGTGCAAAGGTTACTATATTCACTGATCACTCAGCATTGAGATATCTCTTTGTGAAAAAGGATACCAAACCAAGACTGATACGCTAGATATTACTATTGTAAGAATTTGACATCGAGATAAAAGACTGTAAAGATTCAGAGAATCAAGTTGCAGACCATCTTTCTCGATTAAAAGTTGGCAGCAAAGACAAAAAATACTTCAAATTGTCGACGCATTCCCAGATGAGAAGTTATTTGTTTTAGATGCCACTCCTTGGTATGTGAATTTTGTTAATTATCTAGTGTGTGGTAAACTCCCATTGGGTGTCACAGGCCATAAAAAAAGATTTCTAAGTGACGTAGTGAAGTATCATTGGAATGAGTCGTATTTATTCAAGGTATGCAATGACGACATCATTTGACATTGTGTTCCAGAAGAGGAGATACTTTCAATAATGAAGCATTGTCATGATGCTCCTTATGGAGGTCATTTCAGTGGTATGAGAACTACTACTAAAGTTCTCCAATCAGGATTCTACTAGCCGTTATTATCCAAAGATGCCCACAATTTTGTTAATCAATGCGATAAGTGTCAGTGCACCAGTTCTATATCCCGACACAATGAAATGTTACAGCAGCCAATTATGGAGGTTGAATTATTTGATGTTTGGGGTATGGATTTTATAAGATCATTTACGAGTTCATTTGGAAATATTTATATATTAGTAGCTGTTGACTACGTCTCGAAGTAGGTTGAAGCTGTTGTAGTCCCAAAGGATGATGTAAACACAGTGCTAAAATTTTTTCACAAGCATATACTCACCCGCTTCAGCACATCAAAGGCATTGATTAGTGATCAGTGTACACACTTTTATTGTAACACCCCAAACTCGACCTAGACGTTGTGGCCGAATCTGCGATGTCACATAGAAGTGTGTTTTGAAAAGCATCATTCTGTTGATAGAAACGTACTATATAAAAACCCTCATGGTGATCTTTTCAAAACGTTAAGGTATCTTGTTCGTTTAAAAACTCAAGTTGGTTTAGAAAAAGGTTTAATCATTTTAGATTGTTACTGCACTTAAAAAAACAATGTTTGTTTGCTGAAGCTTTTAAAGTATGTTGCATTGGCATGGTGTTTTGAAAACATTTATTCTTATGAAAAATCGTGACCTACTTCTAACAGATATAATCCAAGATAAATAAATCCCAAAATCAAAAATAAAACTTTAAAAGGCCTTATTACATAACAAATACCCCAAATAAAATGGCTTAAAGATTAGAAGTTTAAAACAAAAGCAAGAACAGTTGTGTGGCCTCTATTGAGTCCCTCGCAGCACCGAACCGTCTAAGGATTACCTGCACAGGAAAGTAGAATGGTGAGTTTATGAAAACTCAGTGTGTAATTCCTTTACAATAGTCAATCCAACAGTAGGCAAATATAGTTTAGGCCCAAGCCCGTTCCAGTGATAGTCTAGTAAAAGTGTGGGCCTTAGCCCATTATAGTAGCAGTAACAGAAATGCAAACGAAGTCCTACCTATCCATCCTCTACACTCCACTCCGTCCAGCCCTACACTCCATGTGGGGATAAAATCGACCCACCCATCCCTACACTCTAAATATAGCACCGGTTGCAGCAGAGCTGCCAGTAGTACACTTCCTCCAAATATATCAAACCCATCCCCATCTAACATGTCATGTCATAATATCATACGTGTATGCAAAATGTCATGCTCGAATACAGTCAAACATATTATAGGGGTCTATCAGTCATTTTACCTCTTAAGGGTAAAACAGTCATTTCATCAATGTGGGGTCTAAGTGTACTTACCAACCCAACAGTAGGTCCACAGTCGTCTCGAGCGATACGTGCAACCTTAATGGTCAAACAGTGAAAATGGGCCCAAAGCCCATAACACGGCCCATGTGGGCCCACACGCCCGTATGGCCCAATAAGCCCAAATATGGCCTTGGCCGTGTGAACTATACAACCTTTCCCAATAATCTCCACACGTTCGTGTGGTTTACCCGTGTGGGGCCCACGCGCCTATAGGGCCCACCCGGACCATTTCGGCCAAACGCGACCCAGAATGCCGTAAGCCCATGAAATCGCTCATGGTGGACTCTATGATTGAACGCCTACATTTACGCGTTTGGACTACCACATGAGCGAGCATACATTTGTGTAGCATCTATAGACAAGTTTTTCTACTTTTGTCGATTAACAGCTATTATAGTGTGATTACACACCTGGTTGCGAAAACGAGCAAATTAGCCCACATGCACTCCAACCTAATACAACAGATGTAACAGCCTAACCCGTAACTGTCACCGGAATAGGTTAAGAGGTATTACCGGACTTGTAACTTAATTCAGAACAATTACATATCAAATAACATCTCATCACAGTAAATGTCATTCATCCACATTTAATATGAACTTAAATCGAGCATAAAAAGTTTAAATCATGCATTCGAGACCAAATCGGTATCTGATGAAAGTTTTAGACCTTAGAAAAATTTTCAACTTTTAAAAAGGCCACACACCTGTGTGAACAGGCCGTGTGCCTCACACGGCTTTAGACACGCCAGTGTGTCTAAGCTATGGCAGAATAGGGCATACATACTGACTTATCCACATGGCCACAAGACACGCCCGTGTGCCAGGCCGTGTGAAATTTAAGGAGGCTATTGACATGGCCACATGGCTGACCACATGCCCGTGTGCCAGGCCGTGTGCTACACACGACCAATAGACACGCCAGTGTGTCTAGGCCGTTTTAAAACTTACTGACTTTAATTCGTAGGGTACCCTAGGGGACACACGACGGTGTAACGTGACCGTGTGTCGCACATGGCTGAGACACACGCCCGTGTCTCTGCCCGTGTGGACAAAAATAGGCTATTTGAATAGCCAAATTTGCCACCCTAAAACATAAGCATATAAATTCAATTTTAACCACATTTAAACTACTCAATTTGTAGCCAAATGCACCAATTCAATACACATTATAAGCCATATCCAAACTTACCATTTACATGTCCATATACCTATATAACAACATATACCATTGATCCATTTAACATCTATAAATCAAGACTACCTTTGCATAATTTCATTCAACATTATCAAACCAAAACATACCATATTCAAACATATACATATATAACCAAAATATGGTACCAAATAAGCCAAATCACATGGCTTAACTTATTTACAAATTCATACTCAAAACATGATTCCAAAACATAACTTTACTATCTAGCTAGCCTATACATGCCATATTTACAGAAGTTCAAAAGTTCAAAATACCAAACAGAAATTTGGATAGTGTGACATGCAACTCCAACTTGTCCGGAACGAGCGAGCTAACAAACCTCTATAAGACATAGAAACAGAAACAGAGTAAGCTTTTAAGCTTAGTAAGCCCATATAATTCAGAATAAAACTTACCATTAAAGTAATTAAAGCAATAGTATAATGCCAACCATTCAGTATAATGCCAATCATAACATGTTAGTCATTTAACTAATACATAAACCATAACTTGTTCATATAACATTATTTATGCTCATTGAATCTATTATAACTTCAAAGGATAATCGAGTGAACAATGTCAATAATCTATCAATTCATCATCATACATGCTCTTTCGAGACATGGCCAGTAAGCTCATCATGAGCTGATAACACTAAGCTCTATTGAGCTAAAAACGAGAAGCTCTGTTGAGCTGAATAGTAAGATCTTTTGAGCTGAATCAGTAAGCTCATACGAGCTATGGTGAGTCCACAACAAATGCAGGAGCTCTACCGTTTCGGTAAATACAGTAACACGTCACTCGTATCCAATGAATCCACATAGTTCAACTAAAGCTCGGTAACAGGTTCGATATATCAAAAAAGTATTCATATCTCAATAATTCAATTATAAAGATTCAATTCAACCATTGCAAGTATAGTATAGTTCGATTCTAATTATACAAACTTACCTCGAGTTGCTCGGATAAAAACTAGCATCTACTCGTCTACTTTTCGTTTCCCCCGATCTAATTCCAGTATTTGCTTATCTTGATCTATATGATATCAAATTAACTCATTCAAACTTTCATTAAATTCAATTTAGCCTAAAACATTCATTTTTGGCCAAATTATAATTTACCCCTAGACTTTTAACTACTTTGCAATTTAGTCTTTTATACACAAAATGGCAAATTTACACAATTAGGCTATAACCCATGATAGTCGAATTTCCTATATGCTACTAGTAGCTCAAAACTTTCATTATTTCACACTTTTAACTACTAATTTTTACAATTTCACAATTTAGTCCCAATTTTGCATTTTTTTCAAAAATCACTTTACAAAACTAGAAAAACTATCATCAAGCCTCCAAAATCTATCACTTAATAACAAAAAATGCAAGTATTCAACAATGGCACTTTTCAAAATCTATAACGGTTTTAAAAACAAAGGTATGGGCTAGCTAGATTAAGCTGTAACGAGCTCAAAAACGTAGAAATCATTAAAAATCGAGTCAAAACCGTACCTTAATTCCTCCCTCAAGCTTGGCCGAATGTCTAGCCCTAAAATGGCTGATTTTCTTTCTCAAAATCGGTTTAGGAAGATGAATGAATAATGTAATTTTTATTTGTTTTATTATTATTAACATAAATTGACATTTTACGAAAATAACCTTAATTAACTTAAAATTTTCAAATTTACCAAGCTAACAACTTCCACTAACCCTTAATAAGGTCTATTTGACATGCAAGGACTCTCACATTTTAAGCTATAGCCATATAATACCTTTAAACAATAGTGCTCAACTTTTACGCGTTACGCGATTTAATCCTTTTTACCGAATTGAGCATTTAAACGATAAAATTTCTTTACGAAACTTCCACATAATTTATCTATCATGATGTAGACCTCATTAAAATAATAAAATAAATATTTTGACTTTAGATTTGTGGTCCCAAAACCAATGTTTTGATTTGACCTAAAAACGGGCTATTACAACAGAAACTTCGGTTAAAAACCGAAGTGAAACTTGTTCCAAAAGATTACTTACTATCGCCTTGCTTGAACAAGCATGGTTTAAACCTATTTAGAATGTTGACTAAAGTTGATAATAGACACCTTGGTCATTATCTGCATGATAAGCGAATCCATTATACATGTTGCTCATACACAAGGGTTGAACATCGTATACCAACCCAAAGAATAATGGAAAGGAATATTCGGCCAATATTAAAGAACCCCAAACTAAAGTGCCTCAGTTTAATAAAATACCAACAGATAGTGTTACCTTAGATCGAGAGACTAGAGGAAGATTTTGATCGTTTCTGGAATCTTAGCGAACTCCCTCACTCCACGAGTAATATTAAAACCTGAAATAAAAGCACCATAACCAAAGAGAGAAGAGATGGAAATCGGCATTTAGGAAAAAGAGCAGAAAGAAAACTGAAAGAGTAGAGACAGCAGAGACTTACCAACCGATGTTTAGCCAATGGAAAAGCGATTGAGTGATAGGGGAGAGAGAACAGAATCAAGAGAGAGATGAGAGGGTAATCCACCAAGGCTCGAGAGAGTGGGAGAGTAGAGGAGAATTGACAATGAAAAACTAGGGAAAGGATTGATGGAACAAAACAATATTCGGCTACTAAGGAAGGAGTGTTTGGCTACACAAAACCGAATGTGAGTAACGTAAAAATAATAATAATATTCAAGAGGAGAAAAAATGAGGAAGAGAGAAGAAGTCGACCAAGCAAAGCACAATATAGGAGAGAAAAACCAAAATATCCGAATGGACACAAGTGGTATTCGGCTACCAAACAAGCAATACTCAAAAGGAGGAAAAAACAATACAACAAGAGGTAATCGTTTCTGAAATGGAGAACCAAACTCAAACACTATTTCAGCAATAAGAGTAAAATTCCTATGACTGAATTTGCACAATGGACTTTCCACTTTCGGCATGCTACTACCTCACACCTCAGCCTCCCTTATTCTCTCCTAAAATCTGTCCCCAAAATCCTCCTTGAATTCGGCCACACACTTCCCACTCCCCTTAAACTCTCCAACCGCCCATGAGTATCGGAATCCCACTAACATACAACGTCTTACACGACACAGCAGAAAAATGATATGCTCTTTTCCAATGCCAAGCCTCGAACCTCAGACCCTAAGCAACACTCCACACGCCACTTACCACTAGACTAGCAAGCTCTTTGTGACAAATTTTACCCACAACAATTTAAAAGACTACTAGCTAAAGGCAAGGGTTATTCTTTAAAAAAAAACAAAGTTTTTGCAATTGCCTAGGCTTGAACCCAAGACCTCTCAGGCACTTCCCTAGACACTTAACCACTAAAGCAGACATTCATTTTTGTAACACAACATATAAAAATAATCTCTTAGATTTTTTAGGTGTTACATTTATTGCAACTAAGTGACAACTGCACTATAGAGATATGGAGTTAATTATAGAATGGCTACTACTTATCATCCGCAAACCAATGGACAAGCCAAAGTATCAAATTGACAAATTAAGAACATTCTTGAGAAGGTTGTAAACCCTTTGAGGAAAGATTGGTCTTTCTGATTGGATGATTCTTTACGGGCATTGCGTATAACATACAAAACTCCATTAAGGATGTCACCGTATCAATTGGTTTTTAGGAAAGCATGTCACTTGCTAGTTGAACTGGAACAAAAAGCAATGTGGGCAATTAAGCAAGTGAACATGGACTATGAAGTGACTGGAAAGAAAAGGCTGTTGGATATCACTGAACTAAAGGAGATTAGGAGAAATGCCTATGAAAATGTTGTGATTTATAAGGAAAAGACAAAACGATGGCATGACAAGATTATTTTAAAAAGATAATTTATCACGGGTCAACAGATTTTATTATTCAATTCTCGACTTAAATTGCACCCAGGTAAATTACGTTCACATTGGTCTGGACCTTTCGATGTTGTTGACGTATTTGCTCATGGTGCAATCACAATTTGAAATTTACATGATGGACACTAGTTCAAAGTAAATGGATAGAGGCTGAAACACTATTTTGGAAACAGTGATCAAAAGTAGGGAGAGACCATTAAATTGGTCAAAAATTTCTAATTTTTAATTATTACTCTGTGATTTTAGTGTATTTTATTTAAGTTTTGTTAAAGTTTGTTTTCCTTCCTTTTTGCAGAATAATTAGGTACCATTGTCAGTGCATTGAAATTTTACTGTCAACACATTTCGTAATTCTGTACTACCATTTATAACTCATCAGAATTAAGGGAAATTCATATTCCACCGTTGGATCAAAAATCATTCAGCTGTTTGATTCTTCTGAGCGGGCACAATTTCTATTGGACACAACTATTCCAGCTAGCTTTATATCTCTCTACAAAATAACACGCCTATTTATCTTCCTCTTTCACTCGCTATAAATCCTCCCCCACTGTACCTACTGTAACGTATTCAAGCAACCATTTTTATTTTCTTTCTCTTCTCAGGATCATATCTTTTCAGCTTTAAGTCATTTTCCCTCAACAAAAGATGGCAAAAATGAGAGGCTCGGTCAAGAAAGTCACCAAATCTGTTGAAGAACATTGAAGAATGCCTACAAAAGATTGATAGCTTGTTCGAGACTGGTATTTTTGTAGATCAAGAAGACACTATTGTTGAGAAGGAAGTTGCTGCTGTAGAAGAGGAAGTTGTTGTTGAAGATGAAAAAGAAAAAGAAGAGGAAGATTCTATTGTAAACATGGTCACCGGACTCGAGTCTGTGGGTACAAATATTGATAATTTGGAGCGAGATGGAGCGAGATTGGTAGAAGTTGTTGAGGTAACCAATGAGGAGAAATGCAATTCACTAGGAATAGTGGTCTCCACTAAACAACTCCAGAAGGCCTCTCGTAACACCCCTCACCCGTATTCAACACTGGAATAGGGTTACGAAGCATTACCAGACTTACAAAACAATTAAACATCCATTTAGTATACATTTTCTCAATTCAGGCATAAATAAATCAATCTCAAACAATTTGTCCCTAATACGAGCCTACGATGCCCTAAACGTGTTTTGAAAATGGTTCGGGACTAAACAGATAACTTAAGAAACATTCACGAAACTTTAAAATTTTTTCTCCAAAACAGGGGACACACGCCTGTATGACCAGGCCGTGTGTCTCACACGGCCACCAGACACGCCTGCATCACAAGCCGTGTGGACATTCAAAATTGAACCACATGGTCGTGTCCCAGCCCGTGTCTGACCCCATGTAACTCTTTGACTTGGGTCGTACGGCCAACACACACGCCTATGTGGCTAACTCGTGTGCCCTAAAAATGGCCATACACGCCCGTGTGCTAGGTCATGCGCTAGGCCATGCCAAACTAGGTATACTGACTTATGTCATACCGCCAAGTCACACGCCCATGTGTGAGGGCAGCATACTGACTTGGTTTCAAATTCAACACCAGGGGACACATGGCCATGTACATGATCATGTGTCACACACGGCTGAGACACACGCTTGTGTGGACAAAAATAGGCTATTTACCAAGCCAATTTGCCACCCAAATTTGCATGTACCTACATAACTCAAATGGTACCATTTCCATACAGAAATATGCAGTCAAAAGTCATCAACCAATATACAAATTATATTATATCTATTTCAACCATTTCAATACTCAATTCAATGACATTTACTTATTCAAATACCTATCAACTCAACTTCCTTTACTAGACATAACTCACATATAGTTTATCATGTACCATAATTTATCTAATTCCTTATCCAAAACCAATCAACAACAAACATATCTTAACCAAATAAATACCTCATATCATAATAAACATTTGAGTATCATAATTCAACATCAACCATATCATAGGGCAATCTTTGTAACAAACTATATAACTTTTATAAGCTACTTTTAATGGCCAAAATACATTGCCATCAAACACACCAAAATGATCAAAGCATATACATGCCATATACCAAATATACACAACTCAAAAGTACCAAAATAGGTGTCTGATAGTACAATGAAGTCCCTGACGATCCCCGAATCTGAGCTAACTTCGAAATGCTATAAAACATAGAAAAATAAACAAAGTAAGCTATATAGCTGTAACGCCCCAAAAATCCCAAAACCCAAAAATCTCGAAACCTAAAAATTTTGAAATCCCAAACTTTTTTTGTTTTCAATTTTCTTAAAAATTGTGTTTAATATTTCTAGCTAAGCGATAATTTTAGTAGGTCTTAGTTAAGGAGTGAGTTGAATTAAAGGGTAGAAGAAATTATAATTTAATTATTAAAAGAATCAGGGATGACAAGTAGTTGGGCTTTTAAATAAAGTTAGGGGAAAATACCATTAAAAAGGCCTAGTGGTGGAGTCGCAAAAGTGATGCCACATAAGGTGTAGGGAGGTGGTGTTAATAGCTAGCAAGGAGGTCCAAGGTTCGAATCCTAGCTTAGAGTTTTTAGAAGCTTAATTTTGGCCTTCTAGAAGGATGGTAGTAGCATGAAAGTGGACTCCAAGGGAATTGTTCAGGAGAGAAAATTAAGGAAGGGATTAAGGGGTTATCAGGGAGAAAAACGAGGAGATGGGAAGGGGGAAGTGATGGCGCCGAATGGGGAATTAGGCATAGGAAAAATTTGGCTATAAGGCTTATAAATAGGTACCGAATGCTAAGGTATGAAGCTAAAGTCGAATTTCCTCCACCCTGTTACAAGAAACTCTTTTCTCTAAAAACCAAAAACTCTCTGCCTTCTTTTCTTTTTTCTTCTTCCTTGTGCCGAAATCTATTTCTTCTCTACCTCATTGCTGACTTTTATCTCTTTTTCTTAGAGCTGAATAACCCTCTTCTGCCATACAAAATCATATAGGGTCCAACCTCTTTGGTCGAATACCCTTGGTGCAATCACTACTCCTTCTACTTCGGTCAAATCTGGTGTAAGTGTTGTTCTTCCAATCGGTTTCTTTACTAAGTATCATATATTGTCCCTTAGTCTTTCTAATCAACAGTGGTAGAAAATTAGTATCGGATCTTAGCTCATTGCCAAATTGCTCCTTAGGTATTGCTGTTTTGGTAAGTGTTCCTCTTCCATTGACTAAGGTTGGCCGAATAGCCATAGGCAAGGTAAGGGAGTGTTGGATACAAGTTATCTACTATTCGGGTTTTAATAGTTAAGATTGGTGCAGATCTAAGGATACCTGATCAAGGAAAAACGGTTAAGGATTGGGCTCAAGGTTTGGGCTAAGGAGATCACATCACGCTTGCTTACCAGGTGTGCACATACACTGCACACACACTATGAATCGGCAAAAGCTGAAAGGCTGAAATGCTGAAATGCTAAAATGTCAAAATGCCAAAATGCAAAAATGTCGAAAAGCCAAAAGTTTGGCTATGGTAGTCTTGCGAGTGCGTGAATACTCGTAAGGGGGAGACCGATAGTTTACCTGAGGCCCATTGGCAATTCCAGGGACTTGGGTTGTGAATAGGCCAAGTGGGCCGGAATAGGCTAAATGGGCTCGATGGTCTGTTGGGCCCATAATAGAAATAATTTGATAAACGATGCTATGTGATAGGAAATTTGTATGTGAGCTTGAATATAATGTGATTTGGGTCGGATGGGCCATATAAATGAGATTGGGCCTAATGGGCCATATGAACGTGAATTGGGCCTGATGGGCCATATGAATGAGATTGGGCCAAGAGGGCCATAACATGTATGTAAGGGTTTTGGGCCTAGCATATGATAACCACATAAAACTTAATTAATATATATTGCGACCGTGGACAAGTCATAGGCTTAAGGTGTGGCAACGGGTATATGCATGTCTAGGATTGGATCTAGGGAGAGCTTGGTGCTTAAGCGGCCTTAATGACTCACCTCCTCTTCTCTGGAATCCTCCCTGGTGCATAGTATTCGTTCATCTTAGCTCACGGGATTTATTAACGGGCCAAGGTAAGTAAAAACCCGTAATAAAGGAAAATTATCGAAATACCCCTAAGGGTGATAATGACCAAAATACCCCTAAGTGTTATGTGTAAGATTTATGATTGCTATATGCATTCATATGTATTCATATGATATCCTATTTAGGTTGCATATGAGTTGAGAATTATGGAACGGAGGGAGTATATGAGGGTTGCATGGTTGCTTGACAACCGTGGATCCACCGACGGCTTTTAAGCCCAATATGTGATTGGCAACTTGCTGCAACTTGGGTAGTTCCACAACCGGGCTACCATTGATGTGTATCGGTTGGGTGGGTCGATATTTATATCCCCACAAGTTGTAAAAAGGGGGATAGAGCAGAAGTGTACGGGTTGGATTATTGGGGTGGGTCGCACTGCATTGCATTGCATGTTTGATGTATGATAAATTTTGAAAGCTTGTTTTCGTCGAGGGTTGTACACACTGAGTTTGCGAAAGCTTACCCCCTATTTTATTTTATTTGCAGGTGATGCTCAGTAGAAGGTTTGATGTTTGGAGAGACTCTGGGTGGCCAGCTAGCAAGATAATTTGGACTTGTTTTTCTATTTAAAGCTTATCAGTTTCTATGTTATTAAGTACTTTTCAAATCAGATTGCAATAGGGCTTCCACTTTATTATTATTTAGATTATTATATTTTTATGTGATGTAATTATAAAAGGTTGAACACGGTTTCTTAAACTATAGTATGACTTTTCTACGTTTCTGCTACTACAGTTTAAAATGACATGTTTTCATAAAATCATATATTTTAAACAAATGATTGAAAGGAGTTTTTTTTAAGGATAGTTAAGGTTTCTTTTATTTTAAAAAGTGTTTTCAATGAAAACACAGTTTTCAATGTGATACGCCAGATTTGACCATAACGTCCAGGCCGGGTTTGGGGTGTTACATTTAGTGGTATTAGAGCCCAGGTTGCAAAACTCGGGCTGTGAATTTGGCCTTATTACTTTGATTCTTTTTGGTTAAAATTTTTTTTACAATGTTTTGGGAAAAGGGAAGTCTTGCTGAGCGGTACACCGAGTCTCCGGCGTCGAACCAAGTAAGTACTTTTATTCTTAAATATTGTTTAAATTGTTATATAGTAGTTATTTAGAGGGCTACTTTAGGTGATCTTGTTAGAATGGAACCAAAGCCTACAGGAACTTGAACCTGTAGAGGATTTTCGAAAGTAATCTTCTCTTTAATAATTTCCATAAAACATCGGGTTAACTATTAAACTAACTAAAACTTCATCAAATTTTTAATCCAGATAATACACGAATCGACGATGAGTGCTAGAAGAGGTGCAAGAGGCTGTGATTGAGGCCGCGGAAGTGTTAGGGCTGAATCGTCGGCATCGGGCCATATACCCGATGTTGGAGTAGAAGAGGCTCCAGCCTCACCTGTGGCTGGAAATGGACCGTATGATCGGGCCGCGGGAAAAGATACATTGTCGTAGGCAATGCTGAGGATTTTGGAAAGGGTCGCTGGGCCTAAAAATGGCACTAGAAATCGGGGGTCCATTCCGGAGCGACTTCGATCTAAAGGGGTTGAGATCTTTAAGGGCGTGGCTGGCGTGGCTCCAAACGTGGCGGAATATTGGTTAGAGGCCACTAAAAGGATAATGGAAGACCTGGACTATTCACCAAAACAAAAGTTAAAAGGAGCCGTGTTACTACTTAGAGAAAAAGCCTACCAGTCGTGGCTGACAGTGAAAGAGGGCACCCAACCGGAGCGGGTCACTTAGGAGTTTTTCAAAGCTACATTTCAAGGGAAGTATGTGGGTGCAAGCTATATGGATGCTAGAAGGAAGGAGTTCCTGACTTGACCCAAGGAAATAAATCGATGGCGGAGTATGAGGCGGAGTTTATACGCCTTAATAGGTATGTAAGAGTTATGGTGGCAAGGGACTATGAGCGTTGCGTTAAGTCTGAGGATGGACTTAGAGATAGCCTCAGAGTGTTGATAGCCCCACAAAGGGAGTGAGTTTTCTCGGAGTTGGTAGAGAAAGAAAAGATAGCAAAAGAGGTAAAGCGCACTGAGCGCCTAAATTGAGAGAAAGAAAGGGGTAAGAATAAGAGGGAGGTTGAGACTCCTGGTGTTGAACAGAGGCCTAGGGCTAGTGTAACGCCCCAATTTTTGGGAATTCTGTGAATGTTGGCAAAATTTAAAATTTCTATGCTCTATCTGCTTGGCGTAGGTTTAATTATGTTAGTGGGCCTCTAGAAGGCCCAAGCTTAAGTTAAAACCCAGTAATTTTAATTAATTTTAATTCCATAAGAAAAAGGGGTTCTGGTAAACTGGGCTTTTAAGTATTATTTGGGTAAAATAAATCACAAGGAAGCAGGTGGTAAAGTGGCATGTGACACCACTGGGAAGGCTATAAAAGTGGTGTGTTGATGCTAGGGAGAACCAAGGTTCAAGTCACAATGAGAGCATATTAAGGGAATTATTTTTATGGTTAGAAAGGGGAAGTAATGGAACTCAAGTAAAAGTCTATCAGGAGGAGTTTGAGTTGCTCAGGAGATTGAGTAAGGAGGGGATAAGGGAGAGAATTTAGGAGCTGATTAGGGAGAGCGGTGTTGGCTGAATGGTGGACTCTTGAGGAGAAAGAGTTGGCCGGCCAAGGGTTTCTTTAGGGGGTAAAATTTGGCTAGGTTAAGTGCCAAATATAAATTCGGCATTAGGGGAGAGTGTGCCATTTTCTGACCATCCTTCCTCCTCTCCTTTTCTTTTCTTTTTCTCTCCATCTATTATTCTTTTCCTCTTCTTTTCTTCATAGCTGAATTCTCCTACCACTCTACTCAACATCACTTTCTTTCCATTATTTTTAAGCCTTACAGCCGAATATCACAAAAGCCGAAATCTCGAAAGTCCATATTCCTTGTTGTGCCGATTTCTTCTAGCCAAACCCTCTTATTTTTCCTCATCTTCCTGAACAATTCTCTCATCCTCTGAACCCCAAGTTTCTGTCGACAAGACCACAGCAAAACTCCCATATCTCATTTTTTTTTCTCTTAACTGTTTCAAAAGCCAAAAACGCATAGTCATAGGGTCATAGCCGAATTTTAAGATTGCTAAAGGCTCAAATTTTGTTACCATCTGAGGGGTTAGATCTGCATCAGAATCGAGTAAGAGTTAACGAGAATCATTGACCGAAGGAATCGGTGGTAAGTCTTTGAACATATTCTTTATTTCAAATTATAGGAAAAGCCGAAACCCCTAACAGTTAGGAAGGCTGTCGATTTGGGTTTGTAGCTCTAAGGGTTGTGATAACTACTTTATTTTGATAATAGTGTGATCTAAAGGCTGCTGATCAAAGGCTTGGGCAAGTGGAATGACTGGATCTAAACATAATCACTAATCTCGACAAAGGTAGGGTCGCTAGTGCCTAAAGTGTTAAAGGCCGAATATGGTAAAGGCTTAAATACGTAGTTGATTTTGATAGTTAGATTAACGTGTTAGTAATCCAATTGTAGGTAGTTTGTGTGTGGATCTCGTCAATGAATCATCATAAAATAGGTGTGTAACTGACACCCTCTCATAGACTAGATCGGCCAAAGCCGAAAAATCAAAATACCGAAAAGCCGGTATTTTGGGAACTTGCGAGTGTGTGAATGCTTGTGAGATGGATTGATTTACGTATTTGGTATACTAAAAGGATAGGACTGCAGAATCCACGATTTCGTGTATTTCGATATTTTGGGCTTAATGGGCCAAAATGGTGGGCCAGCGGGCCCAATTCGATAAGAACACTCGGTAAGTGTTTCTGTTAGTACGTAAACAGTTATGATATGCATGAAAACCGTAAGAATAGTAAAATTACTAGAATACCCCTATGTATGCAAAATTACCATTATACCCTTAGGTGTAAAATTACCGTTATACCTCTAGGTTTACTTTTGACTGAAAGTATGTTGATCTAATTCTGAATGATGTATGCCATAATTGTATATCTGTTGCATGGGGACATGGGTTATAATATGGAGGAAGCGTACTGGTGGCTATACCACAAATATCTGATCTGGTGGCTCTGCCACAAATATCTGTTCTGGTGGCTTTGCCACGATTATCTGTATCTGGTGACTCTGTCACATTATCTGTTCTGGCAACCATGCTGCATATTTCTATGGCGTGTAGTGGTTGGGTGGGTCGAGTAGTCTCCCCACATGGCGTAAGGCTGGTATGGGGTGCATATGGTTGGATATGGGTTGGGTTTCTGCATAATCATGTGATATCTGTTCTATTCTGTTATGGGCCTATGGGCTTTATTCTAAATTGCATTGCAGGCTAAGGCCAACCAACTTATTGCATTTACGTAGTTTGAGCTGATATAGGCTATAGTTGGGTTAATTTACACACTGAGTTTCCCCAAACTGACCCCTTTGTTTTCATCCCCGCAGTAATCCCCAACCATAGTGGGCTTGGGGCTGTGAGGGATTCGGAGTGGCCACACGTTCTTCAAATTCGATCTTTCTTCTGGTGAACTGGACATCCTTTTATTTACGTTTATGGTTTTAGGTTTTTAATTGTAATAAGGCCGCTTAATTATTTTTGATGGTTTTAATATGTTTTATTAAGATAGGCATTACTTATATTTAACTGTCAAAATTGATTAACTTTAGGGCGCATTTTCAAAAACAATAATTGATTTCAGAATAACATGACAGCAAGCAAAGCTTCCGCAATGAAAATGTTTTCCAAAATTAATCACTTTTTCCTAAAATGGACTTAATCAAATGGGTTGCCTGAAAATTTACATGATGTTAAGGTGTGGCAATGGCAGTGTGCATGTCTAGGATTGATCCGAAGGGAGCTGGACTCACCTCCTCTTTTCTGGTTTCTTACCTGGTGCACAGCTTCCATTCACTTTAATCTAAAATGATAGTATCTTTTAAAACACTAAGCAAGTTTTCTAAACCAACAAAATAAAATGTTTTGCACACTTCGATGTGGCACGTCGGATCTGGTCATAACGTCTAGGTCAGGTTTAGGGTGTTACAGCTAGGGCCAGAGTTAGTGAGCTAGTTAGAGCAGAGCCCCCTGCTGTTAATCCAAGGGTGCCACCTTGTGCTGATTGTGGGAAAGGTCATGTAGGTAAGTGTTGGAAGAGGACGGGAGCTTGTTTAGCTTGTGGATTTAAGGAGCATAGGATCAGGAATTGCCCTAGAATACGGAGACAGGTGCCAGACGTGGGCTAAGGTGGTGCTCAGCCGCCAAGGGGTCGTGGAGCACCAGGCAGTGGTGCTGGTCATGCTGAGGTGAGGTAGCCAACTTTGGTCTATGCAGCACGGCGTCAAGAGGATGGAGATGCTCCAGAGGCGAATAATGGTACGTACTTACCAATCGAGTGCTATTTACCTAAGTTGGAATTAGAGTGCGCAGTAGAAGTGTGGTGTGGTATTCTGTGTTAGTAGTTTGGAATTTCGAGGACAAAATTTTTTTTCAGGGGTAGAGTTGTAATGCCCAAAAATCTCGAAACCCAAAAATCCTGAAATCCTGAACTTTCTTTGTTTTCGGTTTTGATAAAAATTATGTTTAATATTCCTAGCTAAGCGATAATTTTAGTAGGTCTTCGTTAAGGTCTGATTTGAATTAAAGGGTAGAAAAAATTATAATTTAATTATTAAAAGAATCAGGGATGGCAAGTAGTTGGGCTTTTAAATAAAGTTAGGGGAAAATAGCATCAAAAAGGCCTAGTGGTGGAGTGGCTAAGTGATGCCACATAGGGTGTTGGGAGGTGGTGTTAATAGCTAGCAAGGAGGTCCAAGGTTCGAATCCCAGCTTAGTGTTTTTAGAAGTTTAATTTTGGCCTTCTAGAGGGATGGTAGTGGCGTGAAAGTGGACTCCAAGGGAATTGTTCAGGAGAGAAAATTAAGGAAGGGATTAAGGGGTTATCAGGGAGAAAAACGAGAAGATGGGAAGGAGGAAGTGATGGAGCCGAATGGGGAATTGGGCATAGGAAAAATTCGGCTATAAGGCTTATAAATAGGTGCCGAATGCTAGGGTATGAAGCTAATGTCGAATTTCCTCCACCCTGTTACAAGAAACTCTTTTCTCTAAAAGCCGAAAACTCTCTGCCTTCTTTTCTTTTTTTCTTCTTCCTTGTGCCAAAATCTTTTTCTTCTCTACCTCATTGCTAAATTAAACAACCCTCTTCTGCCATACAAAATCATAAAGGGTCAAACCTCTGTGGCCGAATACCCTTGGTGCAATCACTACTGCTTCTACTTCGGTCAAATCTGGTGTAAGTATTGTTCTTCCAATCGATTTCTTTACTAAGTATCATATATTGTCCCTCACTCTTTCTAATCAACTGTGGTAGGGAATTAGTATCGAATCTTGGATCTTAGCTCATCACTGAATTGCTCCTTAGGTATTACGGTTCTGGTAAGTGTTCCTCTTCCATTGACTAAGGCTGGCCGAATAGCCATAGGCAAGGTAAGGGACTTTTGTTGGAAAAAGTCATCTACTATTCAGGTTTTAATAGTTAAGATTGGTGCAGATCTAAGGATACGTGATCAAGGAAAAGTGGTTAAGGATTGGGCTCAAGGTTTGGACTGTGGAGATCGCGTCATGCTTGCGTACCAGGTGTGTACATACACTACACACACACTATGAATCGACAAAAGCCAAAATGCCAAAATGCCGAAATGCCGAAATGCCGAAAAGTCAAAAGTTTGGCACGGTAGTCTTGCGAGTGCATGAATACTTGTACGGGGCAAACCATAGGTTGCCTGAGGCCCATGGGCAATTCCATGGACTTGGGTTATGAATAGGCCAAGTGGGTCGAAATGGGCTAAATGGGCCCGATGGGCTATTGGGCCCATAATAGGCAAAATTTGATAAACAATTCTATGTGATAGGAAGTTTGTATGTGAGTTTGAATATAATGTGATTTGGGTCGGATGGGCCATATAAATGAGATTGGGCCTAATGGGCCGTATGAACGTGAATGGGGCTTGATGGGCCATATGAATGTAAATTGGGCCTGATAGGCCATATGATTTAGATTGGGCCAAGAGGGCCATATACATGTATGTAGGGGTTTTGGGCCTAGTATATGATAACCACATAAAACTTAATTAATATATATTGCAATCGTGGATAAGTCATAGGGTTAAGGTGTGGCAACGGGTATATGCATGTCTAGGATTGGATCTAGGGAGAGCTTGGTACTTAAGTGGTCTTAATGACTCACCTCCTCTTCTCTTGAATCCTACCTGGTGCATAGTATCCGTTCATCTTAGCTCACAGGATTTGTTAACGGGCCAAGGTAAGTAAAAACTCGTAATAAAGGAAAATTATGGAAATGCCCCTAAGGGCGATAATGACCAAAATACCCCTAAGTGTTGTGTGTAAGATTTATGATTGCTACATGGATTCATATGTATTCATATGATATCCTATTTAGGTTGCATATGGGTTGGAAATTATGGAACGGAGGAAGCATATGAGGGTAGCATGGTTGCTTGACAACCGTGGATCCATCGACGGCCTTTAAGTCCAATATGTGGTTGGCAGCTTGCTGCAACTTAGGTAGTTCCGCAACCGGGCTACTATTGATGTGTTTCGGTTGGGTGGGTCGACATTTATATCCCCATAGGTTGTGAAAAGGGGGACGGAGCAAAATTGTACCAGTTGGATTATTAGGGTGGGTTGCACTGCATTACATTGCATATTTGATGTATGATGACTTTGGAATGCTTGTTTTCGTCGAGGGTTGTACACACTGAGTTTGCGAAAACTCACCCCCTCTTTTATTTTATTTTCAGGTGATGCTCAGTAGAAGGTTCGGTGTTTGGAGGGACTCTGGGTGGCCAGCTAGCAAGATAATTTGGACTTGTTTTTCTATTTAAAGCTTATCAGTTTCTATGTTATTAAGTACTTTTCAATCAGATTGTAATAGGGCTTCCACTTTATTATTATTTGGATTATTATTGTTTTAATGTGATGTAATTATAAAAGGTTGAACACGGTTTCTTAAACTATAGTATGACTTTTCTACGTTTTCGTTACTACATTTTAAAATGACATATTTTCATAAAATCATATATTTTAAACAAGTGGTTGAAAAGAGTTTTTTTTTAAGGATAACTAAGGTTTCTTTTATTTTAAGAAGGGTTTTCAATGAAAACATGGTTTTCGCTAAAACACTTCAATGTGATGCACCAGATTCGGCCATAATGTCCAGGCCGGGTTTGGCGTGTTACAATATCTTAGTAAGTACGTATGTAAATATGAAATAATCTCATCAGTCATTAACATTTCTAAATAGATAACATAAATTGCATTAAAGCATCAATCCCTAAGTAAACATACAGTTCTCAACTCCATTAGTTCGTTATTCGATTAGTTTTTCGTACATACCTGTATCGATGCTTATCTATTTCTCACGAATTCATTTATCAAATCACTTCGAGTTTATAAATACTTGCGGTACGAGTATATCAGTTTTTCGATGCCATAGTCCAACTATAGTCTTACACATACATTGCCATGGCCCTGCCGTGGTCTTACATTCACGTGCCATAACCCGGTTATGATCTTTTTATTCGATTGCCATAGCCCAGCTATGGTCTTATTTAGCAACTCGCCTTACGTGAATCGTACATTTAATTCATTTTTTTCTCCAAAACAGGGGACACACGCCCGTGTGACCAAGCCTGTGTCTCACACGGCAACCAGAAAGGTTTGTGTCACAAGCCGTGTGGACATTTGAAATGGAAGCACATAGTCGTGTCCAAGCCCGTGTCTGACCCCATCTAACACTCTGACTTGGGTCACATGGCCAACACACACGCCCGTGTGGCTAACCTGTATGCCCTAAAAATGGACATACACGCCCGTGTGGCAGGCCGTGCCAAACCTGTAGGGTATACTGACTTATGCCACATGGCCAAGTCACACGCCCATGTGTGAGGCTATGTTCAGCATACTGACTTGGCTTCAAATTCAACACCAAGGGACACACGGCCATGTACATGATCATGTGTCACACACGGTGAGACACACGTCCGTGTGGACAAAAATAGGCTATTTACCAAGCCAATTTGCCACCCAAATTTGCATGTACCTACATAACTCAAATGGTACCATTTCCATACACAAATATGAAGTCAAAAGTCATCAACCAATATACAAATCATACCATATCTATTTCAACCATTTCAATACTCAATTCAATGACATTTACCTATTCAAATACCTATCAACTCAACTTGCTTTACTAGGCATAACTCATATATATGTATATCATGTACCATAATTCATCTAATTCCTCATCCAAAACCAATCCACAACAAACATATCTCAACCAAATAAATACCTCATATCATAATAAACATTTGAGTATCATAATTCAACATCAGCCATATCACATGGCAATATTTATAACAAACTATATGACTTTTATAAGCTACTTTTAATGGCCAAAATACATTTCCATCAAACACACCAAAATGATCAAAGCTATACATGCCATATACCAAATATACACAACTGAAAAGTACCAAAATAGATGTCTGATAGTGCGATGAAGTCCCTAATGATCCTCGAATCTGAGCTAACTTTGAAATACTATAAAACATAGAAAAATAACAAAGGAAGTTATATATCTTGGTAAGTTCGTATGTAAATATGAAATAATCTCATCAGTCATTAACATTTCTAAATAGATAACAGAAATTGCATTAAAGCATCAATCCTTAAGTTAACATAAAGTTCTCAACTCCCATTAGTTCGTTATTCGATCAGTTTTCCGTTCATACCTGTACTGATACTTATCTATTTCTCACCAATTCATTTATCAAATCACTTCGAGTTTATAAATACTTACGGTACGAGTATATCAATTTTCCAATGCCATAGTCCAACTATGGTCTTACACATACATTGCCATGGCCCTGCTGTGGTCTTACATTCGCGTGCCATAACCTAGTTATGATCTTTTTATCCGATTGCCATAGCCCAACTATGGTTTTACTCACCTTACTTGAATCGTGCATTTAATTCAAAATCTTCCAAAATTCACCAATAAGATAAATACAATCATAATACATCCATCAATTAAATAAATGCACATTTAAGTTCAATTATGCAAACTTACCTCGTGTACGGAATGACAGAACAAATCGACTATTCAATTACTTTGCTTTTTCCTCGATCTAAGTCTGAATTCCTCTTTTCTTGATTTATAGGTAATCAAAATCAGATTATTTATTCCTCTATTTATTCAATTCAGTCCAAATCACACTTTAAAACACTTTTACACTTTTGCCCCACATATTTCACATATTTCACAATTTAGTCCTTATTTCACAAAATCACAAATTTATGCAAATTTCAAAACAACCATGCTTAGCCAAATTACCATTATACCCCAAGTGGCCCATATTTTTTATTTATTTCACATTTCAACCACAAATTTTAAACATTTTTTAATTTAATCCCTATTTTGCATTTTCACTAAAATCACTTAACGAAACTTGTTTAACTATCATCAAATAATCATAATCTATCATTAAACATCAAAATGCTCATATATTCATAAATGGTAACATTCAAAATCTTTAACAGTTTTGCAAAATAGTCCCTGGGCTAGCTAGACCTAGTTGCAACGATATCAAAAACATTGAAATTAATTAAAACGGAACAAAATTGAACTTACATGCATGAAAGTTTGCTTGGTCGAATATCAAGCTTCTCCTATGGCTAATTTAGGTTGAGTTTTTGGTGGATTCAATGTACAAGAAAGATGATGGCTTTGTTTGTGTTATTTTACTTAATTTAATTCATTAATTTACTAAATTAACCTTAACCATTAACATAAAACACTTAATAAAAGTGTCCATAAATGTCCACCATATAAACAAGTGGTCTAATTACATCATAAAGACCTATGCTTTAAAAACCATAGCTAATAAGCACTTTTAACTTATAGAACTCTACTTTTACATTTTACAAGATATAGTCATTTTTCCCAAATTGACCATTTAAAAGATAAAATTTCTTCATACAATTTTCACACAATCATCATATCATGTTATAAACATTAAAATAATAATTAAATCAATATTTTGACTTTAAATTTTTGGTCCTGAAACTACTATTCTGATTTGACCAAAAACGGGCTGTTACAACTCTCCCCCTTAGGAATTTTCGTCCCCGAAAATCTTACCAGTGAACAGGTTAGGGTACTATTTTCTCATAGCTTCCTCAAGCTCCCACGTAGCCTTTTCGACACCATGACGTTTCCAGAAGACTTTTACTAATGCTATGTGTTTATTTCTCAGCTCTTTGATCTCTCGAGCTAGAATTCTGATCGATTTTTCGTTATACGTCATATTAGATTGAATTTCAATCTATGACGGAGAAATAACATGTGACAGATTAGATCTATATTGGCGTAACATCGAAAAATGAAACACATTATGGATTTTCTCTAGCTCAATAGGTAATGCTAAGCGATATACTACTGGCCCTATTCCTTCAATAATCTCATACGGCCCGATGAATCGTGGACACAATTTACGTTTTTGACCGAAACGAAGTATTTTCTTCCATGGAGATACTTTCAAAAATACTTTGTCACTGATCCAAAATTCAATGTCTTTTCATTTCAAACCCTATGATGCCGATGATGTTGGAGTAGAGTCGAAAACTGAAGAGCAATCCCCAAAGAAAAGAAGAGAAAGCTCTCCAAGGATAAAAAATGAAAGGAAGAGAAGAAAAGGAGGATGAAGAAACATCGTGCAACCACATTGATGGCTAAGGATAACTAAGTTAGTTTATTTTAAGCTTTCGCTGTAGTATTCATGCATTGCACGTAGCTGTAAGTTTTATAATGATAGCTACACATTGTCATTTTATTTTTATTATCATTACATTTTCATGTTAGTACATTGAGGACAATGCAAACTTTAAGTTTGGGGAATGCAAATGGGGTGCAACACCCCTAACCCCTATCTGTCGCCGAATCAGAGTTACGAAGCATTACGAACAAAACACAATTCCAAACATTCTCATATTCGTATAAATTAAATTCATACATATGTATAGAGCATGAAGCTGTTTTTTTTTTTAAATTTCAATTGCAATCTTAATCGTATTACATATACAAGCCCTACTTTAAGAGTTTAACCATATCAAAATCACGCAAAAAATAAATAAACAAATTGCTTATTTATACAAATTTGCATGTTAACCTATACCTACCTGTATCACACGACTTTATAAACATTATCTTATCAATCATTAGCTAATATTTTAACATAACTCAATGTACTTTTAATATTACCAATATATGCAAAAGTCAGCTTGATAACCATAGCTATTATTCAACTTAAACACCAAATCGATCAAACCAACATTGTTAGCTAAATATCATGCCAATATTACGTATACCTATCACATGCATTTCTCACTTATTTGACTAATGAAATTAATCACAAAAGTAGTACAAAATTTTATCTTTCAGTCTTAGGCTAAAATATACCGTTTCATAATCATATACCTTTACTAATTATACACATCATGCTAATACAAATTTTCATACAATTATCCAAGACATATGTATACCTTTCTCCCCATTACAAACCATAACATAAATAGCCAATTCACAAGCAATAATATCATAGGAATATATATATATATATATTTATATATATTGAATTTTCCTATTATTAGCCAAATACAATTACATCAAAACACTTATGCTAAACCAAATTATACTATCATAGTTACGTTAAATATTAAGCTTACAATTTCATGTATTTTATATGTAATTTCACATATAGATTAATTTTGGCCGAATGCGCATTTATACATCTTAACAAACTATCATTGAATTCTCAAGCCAAAATCTCTTTTTCGCAACTTGTATGCATATACATCTATTTACATAAATTAATAAGTCAAATGATAATGATCACATACATATTTATATTATATGCCAAAAACACATACTTATATATGAGCAAAATATCTTTTTCATAGATAAAGGTTATGTAACAGGCCGATTTAGGGCCTAGTCGGAACAGTGGTCTCGGGACCACAAATCCAAAGTTAGAAAAATTATTTTATTATTTTAATAAGGTTATAGTATGATTTTATAAGTACATGAAAAATTTGATGAGCTAATTTTAATGTTTTCAAGCCCGATTGAGAAAAAGGAGTAGATCGTAAAAGGCAAAAGTTGCATTTTAGTACCCATATGTGTTAAATAGCTAGAGAACTTAAATTTAGGGTAGTTAAAGGGTAATTATACCCTTTTGAATTGCCTAGCCGGCCATGGTGTGAGGGGAGACAAAATTGTCAAAGTTTGGTGATGCTTATGTCACCAATTTTGACTAGTTTCATTTTAAATAAAAGAAAAAGAAAAAAGAAGGAAAAAGCTATCATATTTCTCCCTTCTTATCCAAAAATATCAAAAAATATTTGGGGTTTAAGAGCTTGAAATTTTCAGCAACTTAAAGCCCTCACAAGTAAGTGATTCTCACACCCTTTGTTGATGATTTTTGCATTTTCGAAACCCTTGAAGCATAAGCTTTCAAATGAGGGTGATATCTTGCAAAATGGTTAAGAGTTTAATATTTTTCCATGGATGTTTTTGAGATTTTTATTGAGTCTTTATGGATGAATATGAGTCCTAGTTGGGTTATAAACAACTTTTGTGAAAGGTGTTGCCATGAAAACACCTAAAGGGACTATTTTGCATAAGTTGCAAAATAGATGTTAAGTGTTTGAAATATTGAGAATTTGGGATTTCTATAGTAGTAAAAAGAGTTTATCTGGGCTTAAAATACAAAGAAATTCGATAAAAATTGATTTTCGAGCATAGGGGCAAAATGGTCATTTTGTCAAAGCCCAAGGGCAACATGGTCATTTTACCAAAGGTGTGAATTTATGATTGCTTAATCGTAATTAGTGACTAAATGAGTGCATATTGTCATTATAGATCAAGATTTACCAAATTTGAACCTAGACTGGGGGAAGGCCAAGCAAACTGACTAAACCGAGTAGTCAAGTACTTTTTGTAAACTGAGGTAAGTTGTATGCAAATAATACAACTACACTGTTAATAATTGCATTCATATTGCGTTTGAATTGATACTGTATGAGTTGCTAAGTTATAAGTTGAGAATGCCTAGTAATATTTTAGATAATAGAGATATCCCGTTGAAACTTTAGGATACAAACTAGATATTCGTGCCAAGGCATTGGGTGAATTGTGTGCCAGTGTAAGACATGTCTGGGACATGCTTCGGACACATTCTGAGAGCCAGTGTAAGACCATGTCTGGGACATTGCATCGGCATCTAGGCGAGGGCTAGTGTAAGACATGTCTGGGACATGCATCAGCCATACAGAGATAGCTAGTGTAAGACATGTCTGGGACACACGTCAGCTAATAGTTGTGCTAGTGTAAGACATGTCTAGGTCATGCATCAGCACACATAAATGAGTGCCAGTGTAAGACATGTCTGGGACATGCATCGGCCTCGACAGAGATAGCCATTGTAAGACGTGTCTGGGACACGCATCGATAATATATCCCATGTTAAAGGTTCAGAGAATATCCAGTAGTATTCCAAACGTTTTAATGGTGAGAGTTATAGATCAATCTTGATAAAGAAAGAATAATCAAGTTATGAGTGTTACAGGTACCTATATGTAAGCATGAGTAACGAGCTTAATTTAGAAAATGTGACTCGAGTAGATGACAAAGAGTAAGTAGAGTTATGTTTACATTTGAGCATGACATCTAGTGGTGAGATTGTTGCTGTATATTTATTTATATGCAACTTACTAAGCTATATGCTTACCCTCTTTCCTTTTCCCTCTTTTCAAATTGTTATTTAGCTAGCTCGAGGATCCCTTAAAGTCAGAGATATCGATCACACTATCGTCCGTAGCATTCAGTATAGTTTGATTTATATTTTTGAAGGTGGCATGTATAGGGCTAGACTAGGATGTTACAACATGGGATCTGTTTATATATTTTGGGCTTAAGTCAAACGCCCTTATTTTGTATCAAGCCTAGAATAATGGCTATTATTCATTTTAATGAATGCATATGATGCCCTTTCTATGGTTGAATTAATGTCCATTGTGATGAGATGGGTATATTGAAATGATCTTGTGTAGGTTGTGCAAGATGGGTGAAAAAAAGGGCTTCGAAAATAGCCTAGTTTCTCCACACGGGTAAGACACACGGGCGTATGTCTAGGCCGTGTGTGACACACGGTTCATGCCCACGGGTGTGTGTTATGGTTGTGTGTCCCCTGCACTTAAAACTTTAAAGTCATTTTAGCACACAGGCAGGCCTCAAAGGCGTGTGTCCATGCCGTGCCATAAAGTCAGTATGTATGCTAGTAGCACACGGGCAAGAGACACGGCCATGTGTCTCAGTCGTGTGAAGGACACGGTTGCAGGGCACGAGTGTGTGCTTGGGCTGTGTTGTTTTGGTAGAATGCCCAGGTTTTCAGACATGGGCTCGGGACATGGGTGTGTCCCAAGCACACGGTCGTATGCTCTTTACCCACACAGGCGTGTAGAACCTTGTTGCATGAAATTTTTCTAAGTTTTAAACGGGTTCTTGATTGGGTTTTGAACCACCTTAGATGTATGTTTTGGATCTTGTAAGCCCATATTTGGGACAGATTTCTTGAGAAAGGAAAAGTTTTAAATTGTTTGAGATTTCATGGCCCAATTTTATATAGTTGATTAAGTTTTAATTAGGTAATAGCTCGAACCCTATCCCGGCGTTGGATACAGGCAAGGGGTGTTACATTTGGTGGTATCAGAGCATGTTTTAGTCGATTCTAGGACTAAGCTGACCAGAGTATGAGTCTAGCTATATATGCCACGCATATGAATATTGATAGTTTGACGATTCCTGATGATTATAAATTGTGTTTTTATAGTAATGGATCCTGATAGAACCACGGCAGATGATGTGGAAAGTAATACGCTGGCTCCCACAGAAGGGACCGTGCCAGTAGAGAGTGAGCCCGTGGGTATGGACCAAGGCGGATGGGCTAGGGAAGCCTACCTCCGAATGATGGATGCTTGGTATATGGAGTTTGTTCATGCGAACTCGAACACTCCACCTCCCCCACCTCCTCCGATTCCTCAATATGCCTCGATGGCTCTGCAAGGTGTGAATGTGTTCAGACGAGAGAGGCCTCCGGTAGACAAGATCTAGAAGTATGGGGCAGAGAAATTTCGGGCTAGTGTAGATGATGACCGACAGAGGGCGGAGTTTTGGCTAGAGAATACCCTGAGAGTATTTGATGAGCAGTCGTGCATGCTTGAAGAGTGCGCAAAGTGTGCCGTCTCACTCCTATGAGACTCAGCTTATCAGTGGTGGAACACTCTCGTGTCGGTAGTACCGACAGAAAGAGTGACTTGGGAATTCTTCCAAGGAGAATTCTGAAAGAAGTACATTAGCCAGAGGTTTATGGACCAAAAAAGGAAGGAATTTCTAGAGTTGAAGCAAGGTAATAGGACTGTAACAGAGTATGAGCGAGAATTCATGAAACTTAGCAAGTATGCGTGAGAATGCGTATCCACTGAAGCTACCATGTGTAAGAGGTTTGAGGATAACCTCAATGAAGACATTCGAGTATTCGTGGGCATCCTGGAGTTAAAAGAATTTGTAGTGCTCGTTGAGAGAGCATTTAAAGCAGAAGAGTTGGTGAAAGAAAGGAGGAAAGCGGCCAGTGAGTCGCGAGATTTAAAGAAAAGACAGATGGGGAAAGCGTATCAGTCCTCCTCTAAGAGGTCAAAAGAATTTGCTACCCAATCGAATACTTCGGTGGGGTATTTGAAGAGAAATAAGAATCAACAGAACATGGCATCTAGAGCCCAAACTACTTCAGTTGCAAGTGTTGGTAGCGCTCGGCCAAATAGACCGGAGTGTTCACAATGTGAAAGACGTCACTTGGGCGAATGCCGAGTGAATGAGAGGGGCTGTTTCAAGTGTGGGTCACTTGACCACTTATATGCGAGTGTCCTAAGATGGACGAGAGAGAGAAAATAAGATGCGAAAGCAAGCAGTGCTCCCTTGAGAGGTAGGCCTCAAAGGAACCCCAGGAGTGGGACTGGTAGTAGAGGCACACCAAGAGATACTGCGATGAGGTCTGAAGGCAAGGCGCCAGTGAGGACTTATGCTATACGAGCTCGAGAAGAGGTAGAGTCTCCAGACGTGATCACGGGTACCTTTTCTATCCATGATATAAATGTTGTTGCTTTAATTGACCCCGGGATCTACCCACTCTTACATATGTATGGATTTGATACCTCGTATAGACATGCCTATAGAGTCCACTGAGTTTGTTATGAAAGTGTCTAACCCGTTAGGCAAGCATGTATTAGTGGATCAAGAATGTAGAAATTGTCCTTTAATGATTAGAGGCCATTGTTTTTCGGCCAACTTGATGTTGCTGCCGTTTAATGAATTCGATGTAATTCTTGGGATGGATTGGCTGACCTCCCATAGTGTTGTAATAGATTGTGGAAGAAAAGTAATTTAGCTAAGATGTGAGAATGGTAGTGTTATACGAGTTGGGCCAGATAAGTCAGATAATCTGCCTATAGTAATATCGTCTTTGACTGCCGAAAAATGCTTGAGAAAAGGTTACGAAGCTTATCTAGCTTTTGTGTTGAATACCTAAGTGTCCGAGTCAAAGATTGAGTCAGTACCGATGGTTTGTGAGTTCATAGATGTCTTTCTAGAGGAGTTACCAGGGTTACCCCAGAGAGAGAGGTTGAGTTTAGTATTGAGTTGGCTCTAGGTACAACGCCAATCTCGATTGCACCATATAGGATTTCCCCTACTGAGTTAAAGGAGTTGAAAGTACAGTTGCAAGAGTTAACAGATAAAGGTTTTGCTAGACCGAGTTATTCACCATGGGGTGCTCCAGTACATTTTTGTAAAAAAGAAAGACGGGTTGATGAGGTTCTGTATCGGCTACAGATAGCTTAACAAGGTGACAGTGAAGAACAAGTACCCCTTGCTGAAGATCTATGATCTCTTCGATCAACTGAGGGGAGCCACAGTATTTTCTAAAATAGATCTGAGATCGGGTTACTACCAGTTAAGGGTCAAGGATCAAGACGTGCTGAAGACTGCTTTTCGAATGAGATATGGGCATTATGAGTTTCTTGTTATGCCTTTTGGACTAACAAATGCCCTGGCAATGTTTATGGATTTGATGAATAGCATCTTCAGGCCCTACATGGATAAGTTCGTCGTTGTTTTCATAGATGACATACTGATTTATTCGCATCATGAGAGTGAGCACGCGGAGCATTTAAGGACTGTGTTATAAACCCTAAGAGATAAACAGCTTTATGCTAAGTTTAGTAAGAGCGAGTTTTAGCTTAATGAAGTTGGATTCTTAGGACACATTGTGTCGGGCGATGGGATCAGAGTTGACCCAAATAAGATTTCATCTATTTTAGAGTGGAAACCGCTGAGGAATGTAACAGAGGTTTGTAGTTTTCTGGGGCTAGCGGGGTATTACAGACGCTTTGTAAATGGATTTTCTATGATAGCTACTCCGATAATGAGACTATTGTAAAAAGACGTCCAGTTTGAATGGACAGAAGAATGTCAGCGGAGTTTTGAAAAATTAAAGGTTTTGATGACCGAAGCCCCAATTTTAGAGCAACCGGAGTCGGGTACAGAATTTGTAATTTATAGTGACGCCTCCTTAAATGGTTTAGGGTGTGTACTCATGCAAGAAGGTAAGGCTGTAGCCTATGCCTCGAGACAGCTAAAACCACATGAGAAGAATTATCTGACCCATGATTTAGTGCTAGCAGCTATAGTGTTCGCCTTGAAGATTTGGCGACACCATTTGTATAGAGAGAGATTAGAGTATTTACCGACCACAAGAGTTTAAATTACTTGATGACTCAAATGGAATTGAATTTGAGGCAATGTCGATGGTTAGAACTATTAAAGGATTATGAGTTGATCATCGACTACCATCTGGGAATGGCGAATGTAGTCGCTGATGACTTGAGTAGAAAGTCATTGCTTGCCTTGAGAGCTTTGAATACGTAGTTGACTGTATTTGAGGATGGCTCGATCTTAGCAAAACTGAGAGTTAGACCGACTTTTCTTCATGAAATCCGAGAAGCTTAGAAAAATGATAAGAAGTTTCAAGCTAGGAAAAATCAGTGTAAGTTAGGTGTTGAATCAAATTTTCAGGTTGGTATCGACGGATGTTTAATGTTCAAAAAATAGAATTTGTGTGCTTAAAGATAGTGAGCTCATTTAGAAGATCTTACGAGAAGCTCATAATAGTAATTTATCCGTTCACCCGGGTAGCGTAAAGATGTATAACAACCTGAAGAAAATGTATTGGTGGTCGGGAATGAAGAGGGATATTTCAGAGTTTATTTCCAAGTGCTTAGTATGTCGCAAGTAAAAGGTGAACACCAAGTACCTACAGGCTACTTCAACCTATTATGGTTTCAGTGGGCGGGATCGTATCACCATGGATTTTGTGACCAATTTACCATTAACCCTGAAAAAGAAAGATGTTGTATGGGTTATTGTCGACAGATTAACTAAGTCAGCCCACTTCGTACCAGTTCGTACTGACTACTCTCTTGAGAAATTAGCTGACTTGTATGTTTCCGAGATTGTGAGGCTTCATGGTGTACCATTGTCAATTTTCTCAGATCGAGACCCGAGATTCACTTTGAGGTTTTGGAAAAAGTTACAAGAGGCTCTAGGAACCAAGTTAAGTTTTAGTACGGCTTTTCATCCACAGATGGATGGAAAATAGGAAAGAGCAATACAGATCTTAGAGGACATGCTGAGGTGCTGCGTCTTTAAATTTCAAGGAAGTTGGGAAAAATACTTACCATTGGTTGAATTCGCCTACAACAACAGCTACCAGTCAAGTCTAAAAATGGCATCTTATGAGGCTTTGTACGGCCGAAAGTATCGGACGCCCTTATATTGGACTGAATTGAAAGAGAGTCAGATTCACAGGGTTGATTTTGTCAGAGAAGCTAAGGAAAAAGTTAAGGTGATTCAGGAATGCCTAAGAGCCACTTCGGATAGGAAAAAATACTACGCAGATTTGAAACGAAAGGAGAACGAGTTTGAGGTTGGTGATAGAGTATTCTTGAAAGTTTCCCCTTGGAGGAAAGTCCTCAGACTTGGTAGAAAAGGCAAGTTGAGTCCTCGTTTCATAGGAGCTTATAAAATTACTGAGAGAATAGGGCCTATTGCCTACAGATTGAATTTACCGCCAGAGTTAGAAAAGATTCACGACGTGTTTCACATGTCTATGTTACGCCGATACAGATCTAACCCTTCGCACGTAATTGTGCCTATTGAAGTTGTGATTCTTCTAGAATTGACTTATGGTGAAGAACCAGTCAAGATCTTAGCTCGAGAGGTTAAACAGTTAAGAAATAAGAATATACCACTTGTAAAAGTTTTGTGCATAGACATGGGGTCGAGGAAGCTACATGGGAACCCGAAGAGTCTCTGAGGGAGCAGTATCCAAACTAATTTATCGGTAAGATTTTCAAGGATGAAAATCCCTAAAGGGGCAGAAATGTAACAGCCCAATTTAGGGCCTAATCAGAATAGTGGTCTCGGGACCACAAATCTAAAGTTAGAAAAATTATTTTATTATTTTAATAAGGTTATAGCATGATTTTATAAATACATGAAAAATTTGGTGAGCTAATTTTAATGTTTTCAAGCCCGATTGAGAAAAAGGAGTAGATCGCATAAAAGGCAAAAGTTGCATTTTAGTACCCAAATGTGTTAAATAGCTAGAGAACTTAAATTTAGGGTCTTTAAAGGGCAATTAGACCCTTGTGAATAGCCTAATGGCCATGGTGTGGGGAGACAAAATTGTCAAAGTTTGGTGATGCTTATGTCACCAATTTTGACTAGTTTCATTTTAAATAAAAAAAAAAGAAAAAAGAAGGAAAAAGCTATCATCTTTCTCCCTTCTTAGCCGAAAATATTAAAAAATATTTGGGGTTTAAGAGCTTGAAATTTTCAGCAATTTAAAGCCCTCACAAATAAGTGATTCTCACACACTTTGTTGATGATTTTTGCATTTTTGAAAACCTTGAAGCATGAGCTATCAAATAAGGGTGATATCTTGCAAAATGGTTAAGAGTTTAAGATTTTTCCATGGATTTTTTTGAGATTTTTATTGAGTCTTTATGGAAGAATATGAGTCCTAGTTGGGTTATAAACAACTTTTGTGAAAGGTGTTGCCATGAAAACACCTTAAGGGACTATTTTGCATAAGTTACAAAATAGATGTTAAGTGTGTGAAATATTGAGAATTTTGGATTGCTATAGTAGTAAAAAGAGTTTAGCTAGGCTTGAAATACAAAGAAATTCGATAAAACTTGATTTTCGAGCATTGGGGCAAAATGGTCATTTTGTCAAAGCCTAAGGGCAAAATGGTCATTTTACCAAAGGTGTGAATTTATGATTGCTTAATCCTAATTAGTGACTAAATGAGTGCATATTTTCATTATAGATCAAGATTTACCAAATCCAAACCTAGACTGGGGGAAGGCCAAGCAAACCGACTAAACCGAGTAGTCAAGTACCTTTTGTAAACCGAGGTAAGTTGTATGTAAATAATACAACTACACTGTTAATAATTGCATTCATATTTCCTTTGAATTGATATTGTATGAGTTACTAAGTTATAAGTTGAGAATGCCTAGTAATATTTGAGATAATAGAGATATCCCATTGAAACTTTAGGATACAAACTAGATATTCGTGCCAAGGAATTGGGTGAATTGTGCGCCAGTGTAAGACATGTTTGGGACATGCTTCGGCCACATTCTGAGAGCCAGTGTAAGACCATGTCTGGGACATGGCATCGGCATCCAGGCGAGGGCTAGTGTAGAGACATATGCGGGACATGCATCACCATACTGAGAGATATAGCGTGTAAGACGCGTCTGGGACACGCGTCGGCTTAGAGTTGTGCTAGTGTAAGACATGTCTGGGACATTCATCAGCATGCATATATGAGTGCCAGCGTAAGACATGTCTAGGACATGCATCAGCCTCGACAGAGATAGCTAGTGTAAGACGTGTCTGGGACATGCATCGACAATATATCCCATGTTAAAGGTTCAGAGAATATCCAGTAGTATTCCAAACGTTTCAATGGTGAGAGTTATTGATCAATCTTGATAAAGAAAGAATAATCATGTTGTGAGTGTTACGGGTACCTATATGGTAAGCATGAATTTAAAAAATGTGACTCGAGTAGATGACAAAGAGTAAGTTGAGTTATGTTTACATTTGAGCATGACATCTAGTGGTGAGATTGTTGTTGTGTATTTATTTATATGCAACTTACTAAGCTATATGCTTACCCTCTTTCCTTTCCCTCTTCTTTCAGCATTATTTAGCTAGCTCGAGGATCGCTTAAAGTCAAAGATATCGATCACACTATTGTCCGCAGCATTCGGTATAGTTTGATTTATATTTTTGAAGGTGGCATGTATAGGGCTAGACTAGGATGTTACATCATGGGATCTGTTTATATATTTTGGGCTTAAGTCAAAAGCCCTTAGTTTGTATCAAGCCTATAATAATAGCTATTATTCATATTGATGAATGCATATGATGCCCTTTCTATGGTTGAATTAATGTCCATTGTGATGAGATGGGTATATTGAAATGATCTTGTGTAGGTTGTGCAAGATGGGTGACAAAAAGGGCTTGGGAAATAGCCTAGTTTGTCCACAGGGGTAAGACACACGGGCGTGTGTCTAGGCCGTGTGTGACACACAGTTCACGCCCACGGGTGTGTGTTATGGTCGTGTGTCCCTTGCACTTAAAAATTTAAAGTCATTTTAGCACACGGGCATGTGTCCATGCCGTGCCATAAAGTCAGTATGTATGCTAGTAGCACACGGGCAAGAGACACGGCCATGTGTCTCAGCCGTGTGAAGGACACGGTTGCAGGGCACGGGTGTGTGCTTGGGCCGTGTCGTTTTGGCAGAATGCCCAGGTTTTTAGACACGGGCTCGGGACATGGGCATGTCCCAAGCACACGGTCGTATGCTCTATACCCACACAGGCGTGTAGAACCTTGTTGCATGAAATTTTTCTAAGTTTTAAACGGGGTTCTTGATTGGGCTTTGAACCACCTCGGATGTATGTTTTGGGTCTTGTAAGCCCATATTTGGGACAGATTTCTTGAGAAAGGAAAAGTTTTAAATTATTTGAGATTTCATGGCCCGATTTTATATAGTTGATTAAGTTTTAGTCAGGTAATACCTCGAACCCCATCCCGGCGTCGGATACGGGCAAGGGGTGTTACAGGTTACCTTGGCCGAATGTTTAAATAATTAAATGAATAAATTATCTTCCAATTTTCAAGCCAAAATATCATTATATAATCAAGTATGCCTTTACTCATATATACGAGCTCATGAACCAAGATACAACCTCATATACATACTCTTATTATATGGCCAAATATACAAGATCATATATACCCACATTCAAAAATCACTTTAACAATAATCATATTTCTTGTTTATAAGACCGAATACACTTCCTTTGTTCACATACATTTTTCGTTTACATCACCCACAATTTGTAACAAATATCAAATAACTTAAGTTCCTTTTTTCAAGTAGATAATAAGCTAATTCATATCTGAACAATCAACTCTTTTTACATATTCATTCACAACTTGTCGTTGCCCGATGAACCATTCAGAATTGGATAGGACACTTGGATAGTCACACATATCATACAATGCCAACGTCCCAGACGTGGTCTTACATGTAATCATATATCGATGCCACTGTCCCAGACAGGGTCTTACTCGCACACATATATCAAAATCACATATCGATGCCATGGTCTTACTCGCACACATATATCGGAAATCCTATGTCATGACATATGTATCCTAACTATTCTTAAGGTTCATACGGGACTTTCGGGCGTCGTAAATCAATAGAAACAAATTCAGAAACATAGTAGCCAAGCTTGTATACATTTGGCTAGTATAAATATAAATTTACATATTTCTTTTCAGCATGTATAATTTGCATTTAATTAAAATTAAGTACATTTATTTGCTTATAAACTTACCTCAAACGATGTGAAACGAAACGGGATAGTTAGTCGACAACTTTCGTTTATCCCCTGATCCAAATCCGATTTCTTTGGTTCTTGATCCAAACATATTCAAATTAATCTTATTCAAACATATTTTCATTCAATTTAGTCCAAAAACACCTAAATGGGCAAATTACCATTTTACCCTGACATTTACACTTTTTACAATTTAGTCCCTATTGCGCAAAACATAAAATATTCAAAATTTCAAGATACCCATGTTTGGCCGAATATTCCTAGCGTTCATACAAGCCCATATATTTCATTTATTTCACATTTTAGTCCCTCAAATTATTATTTTTGCAATTTAGTCCTAATTACTCAAAATCATCAAAACCTCCTATACAAAATATGTTAATCTAAAACATATCTTCCATATTTCATCATCAAACAACAAAAATCACAAGCTATCAACAATGGCATAACTCAAAATATTCATCAAAATCAAAAATTAAAGCTTGGGTCTTGAAGATTACTAAGCAACGATCTCAAAAACATAGAAATTATCAAAAACTGAACAAAAACGAACCTTGATTGAGCTTGGTAAGTGTCGAACCTAGCTTTGTTATTTCTTTCTTTTCTTTGTTTTAGTTTCGGCAAGAATAAGAACAAAACACACATATTAAATTTATTTTATATTTTATTATATATATTATAACATATTATAACTTAACTTTAATTTACTTATATACCCTTAATGATTTAATATAAAAACCATATAATATAAGTCTTAAACCGTCCCACCAATGTATTAATGGGATATTTACAACATAAATGCCCCAACTTAAAATGCCACTAACAATTTGACCCTTATACTTTAAACTATAAAGTTTTCAATTTAAGCGATTAAGTCCTTTTATTTAATCAGATACCTAAACAACAAAATTAAATCACGAAAATTTCACAGATGTAAATTCACACAAAATAAACACAGAAAATAATTTTTAAATATTTTTCTGACTCAGATTCGTGTTCCCAAAACCACCGTTTCGATTAGGGTCTAAATCGAGCTGTTACATGGGGCTTGGAAATGTACCCACATTTAAAAAAACCGGCAATGAAATATGCAAGGTTTAATTATAGTTAATGAAAATTGTTCGAAAATTTTTGTTACATTCGATGCTTAATTCTTGAACCATGTAAATTATCAATGAATGAGTTGGATAAATTTGACACAAGGTTGTAGCTTCAATTCTTTGATGAATAGATTAGGTTGCATTAGTAATGGATAACTGTTATCATTCTTTAAATCTTGAATGAATCCACCTTTTACATGTGCTTATATATATAAAGTTATAAATTAGAGACACTCCAAAGTGAGTGTAGTATGGAATTTTAAAGAGGGAACACTCTAATACAAGCGTTAGAAAAATCAATCTAGCCTAAGGCTATCGCTGGATGAGTGTGTATTGGCGCAATTACGTACTCCCTGGGGGTTTGTTGCACTCCATCGTTACTTCTAAGGAACAAGGGTACAGTAATGCAATGATATCCCTTATTCCGAAAATATATATAATATATAAATTCTTAGTATTGCACAATAAATGTTGTATTGAACTTAGGGTTTGAAGCATGATGCTAGCATTGATGAAGTTGTAACCATATTCATTCATGCTTAAGTATTGTCGATGCAATATTCTTTCATTTGAATGCGATTCATTTATTGGGAATTTAGAGGGTTCAAGTTGCTAGAATGATCATTTGCCTTAGTAAAATTTTTGTACCCTTGCTAATTTCTGTTTTACTTGAGGACAAAAAAAACTCAAGTTTGGAGGCTATGATAGCACTAGAAAGAACAAATACTTTCCTCCTTACTTATTCATTAAATTGTTCCCATTTAGTTATCCTTAGCATATATTTTAGCATTTTCAATTTAATAAATTGCATTTTATAACTCAGTGAATCCTAGCCTATTTTATCCTTAATTTTGCTATCTTTTTGCATTAATGTCACTGCATGAGTTAATTCCAGATTGCATCAAGAATTGTTGTCGTACCTGACAGCTGTTCAGATAAGAACTAAAAAAGCATGAGTTGTCCAGTCTGGTATAACCAACTTGTATGTACAAGGTGTAACATCTCTAACCCATATCCGTCGCTAGAACTAGGTTATAGAGCATTACCGAAGTTTATAGAGTAATTTCATATAATTCATGCCATTTACTTTTCATATCTGAAATTAATCATATTGTTCCTTGAATGGACCCTCCAAGCCCAATTTAAATATTAGAATCAAGTTGGGACTAAATCGAAAACTCAAAAAAAAATTTCGCAAAATTCCAAAATTTTTCTTATATACAAGGGTCACACGCCCATGTGGGTAGGCCATGTGGCTCACACGGCCATGTCATATGCCCATTTCTTAGGTCGAGTGGGCATTCAATGTGAGGCGCATGGCCGTGTCCTAGCCCATGTCCTTACACGTGTAACTCCCTGACTTGTGCCACACGGTCTACCACAAGCCCGTGTGCTAGGCCGTGTGGTTAATTTAATTCTCACAAATGAGGAGCAAGTTTCACACGGCCAAGACACATGCCTGTGTTCTAGGTCGTGTATCTCACACGGCTGAGACACACGCCCATGTCTCCGCCTGTGTGCCCAATTCTGAGCATTTTGTTTCTAAATTTTAGGATGCAGGGGACACAAGACCAAACCACATGCCCATGTGCCAGGCCGTGTGTCACACACGGTCAAGACACACGCCTGTGTATCTACCCGTCTGGACAAAATAGGGCCATTTCCTAGCCTTATCTCTCACCCAAATTTGCTAATAACCTACAACAATACTTGTACATATATACCAACCAATTTCAAACATGGAACTAAGCAAATATCATTAATATGTATAGTATAATATTATATACATTCATATAATCAAACTTACCTTTTTGTAAGAATATATATTTTACCCTAATTCAATCTAACTATACATTATACATGTATGTATTAAACATGATATAACTTTATATTATCATTCCAAAATATATCATTACTAGTTATTCCAATGGCTAGATTACAAACATCCATTTACATATCATCATTGGTAAAATTAGCTTATACATGCCATTATATCCAAAATAAGCTTTTTATTTATGCCAAAACAAGCTAGAGGATAGTGTGATGATACTCCGATCGATCTCCAACCTTTACAAGCTTCTGAGCACTATAAAATAGAGAAAAGAAAACCTAGTAAGCATTTAATGCTTAGTAAGTTCATATAACAAGAATTTAACTTACCATACATTTACACTTAATATAAGCATACAATAATGCATCCAAGCAATTTGGCTTATAACCTAAAACACAACTTCACAAATCATGTTAGTCAAGTAATTCACATAATACCAAGAACATGGATGAGCTCATCATTTAATGTCTTTGATATACATGTGCTTTCCATAACATTATTCCATATTACATGTACACTTTAATGACAAATCATTTCAAGTTCAGTTTAGCCATTTCAGAACTTTACTAGTTGAGTTTATTAGAAATATCGATGGATGCGCTCATATAGTACACTTTAGTGTACACTACTATAATTTGTCAGTTCATTTTTAGGGGTACCCAATTAGGGCACATAATTAGGAAGCATACTCTCAAGCCTTGTAAGGAAAAGCTCACAAAAATCCATTTCAGGAAGCTCATAAAGAGCCTATCGAGAAGCTTATCTGGGCTATATAATGGGAAACTCATAAGAGCCATAATCAGGAAGTTCACAAAGAACCTTATTGGGAAGTTCACAAAGAACCATATCGAAAAGCTCTGTATATCCAATATTGGAAAGTTCAAGCGAGCACTATCGGGAAGCTCACAAAGAGCCAATTTCACAGGAAGCTCACGAAGAGCCTTTAATCGGGATGCTCATAAGAGTTAAGGTTTGTCCACAACAAATGTGGGATCACAATCTATCAGGACGCTCCAAAAAGCTATAATGGGAAGCTCGCTGAACCATATAACTGGAAGCTCGAGAGGGCTAATAAAGGGATGCTCTTTCGAGCGATGGTGTGTCCTCAACATATGCTGGACTACAACCAATACGGGAAATCATGTATCCATTGACTTTCATTTATTCAAATGGGATTTAATATTTTTCGGATATGACTGAACATATGATTATTTCATTTATTTTTAACATTTATATAATTCATACAATCATATATCACATTCAATTCAAACATATAAATAAACACAATTCGATTACATGAACTTACCTTGACACTTGTTTGTATATAAAAATCTACTAATCTGAAACTTTCTCTTTTCCTCGATCTAGCTTCAAATTTGAGTTGTCCGTATCTATATAAATGAATTAATCATCAATTTATCACAATTAAAATTCAACTGGATTTAATTCAAACTCTAGGCAAAATTACCATTTTGCCCCTAAACATTTCATAAATTCCAATTTCATCCCTAGGATCGGAATATGAAATTTATACAATTTAATCCTTATTCCAAGCCTAACTGATTTTTACATGTCTTAATAACAGCCTATGAGTTTCTTAAAAATTAGAATTTTTCCATGGGTTTTACAATTTTTCAATTTAGTCCCTAAATCATAATTTCATGAAAATTCTCTTTGTAAAATTGTTTATCTATCAACAACGTCTCATTTTCTACCATAAATTTCAAAATTTCAGCATATTCATCCATGGAAAAATTTCTACACTTTGATATCTTTTCAAATTAATCCCCAAAATAGATATATTAGACTATCCCGATCTCAAAAGTATAAAAATTACTAAAAACGAGACAAGAAAACATACCTAATTAAGCTTGATTAGTTTTCTTTCTCTCTCCTAGGGTTTCCAAGGAATTTTTAGGGATGAAGATGATATAAAATGTTAATATTTCTATTTAATTATTTATCATCCATTAATTTTTCCACTTTCCAATTTAGTCCTTGCCTTTTTCTAATTTTCCATGGATGATTCATCGAAAATATCTACTAACTTTTCTTTAATGGTCTAATTACCATATAAGGACCTCTTATTTTGAATTCCATAACTAATTGCTACTTTTAGCTACTAGAATTCAACTTTTTCATTTTATGCAATTTGGTTATTTCCATAATTAAACACATAATCGGTAAAATTTTCTTATCAGAATTTTCATATGACATTCCTAACATAATTTAGGCCATGCAATAATATTAAAATAAATTTTCTTTCTAGCTAAGATTTGTGGTCCCAAAACCACTATTCCAATTTCATTGAAAATGGGCAGTTACACAAGGACAGAATAATTTTGAGGACAGGACATCTGTATTGTTGGAGGAGGACATAAAAGGTTGACGTGAGAAGAAATAAAGAGAGGAGGAGAGCTTTTTCTTGACCATCATCTTCTTCATCCTACTTTGAAGCTTGCTGCCATGGTAACTTAAGCCTCTCACAGGTGAGCCAACATGAAAATTGATGCAGATTAGCTTCTGGCGATGAGACCTAAGTGCGAGACAAGAAGGAATTTAGAGATTTAGTTGAGTTGTCTAGGAATAGTATCCCCCACTCAATTCTTTCTTATTTCTTTCTAAATGTTGGTGATTACTCTCTGTTTTCTGTTTGTATGGAAGTACACATGAATTCTTGGTTCAATGTTATCTTATTCAATCTTGCTTTTATTGTTTAATCTTGGGGTTTGAAAGTTTCTTAACACAGAAGTGTTATTGCAGTCACTGAGACTGGAAAGTGCAGTGACAGTTCGAGCCAATAAGCATTACAACAAAAGTTGAGTGAGGATTAGAGAAATTTAGTCCACTTGTTCTTAATAGTGCCATATTGCCATCATTGGAAGGTGGGGTTAATGTGCATGTTTAAGTCTAAAATTAAATAGAGGAGCGATGCTTGGTAAGATATACATTGAAATTCATTGCCTTGACAATCACCTATCCTTTTATACCTCGTGAGCACTTAGTATTCTGCTAAAGATTCATGTTGGGGATCCTAGTTTATCATTGTCATATTTTATTTTATGTTTTCATGTTGTTGCCCCGACAACTATCCTCACAATTTATCTCGTTTCTATCTAGTTATTGCATAGATAGTAATAGGGAAAAGACAACTATCCCTATGGGATCCATATCTGACAGACTCACATCTGTCTACTATACTTGCATTGATAGTGTATGCTTGTACATTATTGTTGTGACGTTAAACAGTCGATCACTACACTAGGTGCCAACTTTGATGTTAAATTATGTATCATTCTACTAATAAGATAATTGTTCACTTAAACTTAGAATACTGCTTGAGCCAAGATAGCTTAAGTGTTTTAATGAAAGTATTTATATGTTATTCTACTGCATGTCTCTAACTAAAGCATGTTTTATGTTTTAACTTATGGTGTGTTAGAGGTTAGGTTGGGTTTAAATGGGAAGTCACATAGGTGGCTAATATGGCGTTCTATAGCTCAAGTTTGGCAACTGAACTAAGTATGCGGTGTTACATAGGATCTTTCCCAATTGAAATAGAGTACGACAATGAAGGGTACGCCTCAGGATTTTTGGCGGAATATGAAGAACCTACAAAGTATATGAGAAAGGTATAGGGAACTAAAGTGTCTTTAAAACCACGCCATATACGAGTTATGCCAAGGGTATGGTATGTTCAATTTGTTCGAACATTGTGTAAGTGGGTCTTGCAATGGGATTGGTTAAGAGTCAACTGAATGGAGTTAATTAGTCAAGTAGTTCTACATTTGGATTTCCTTTTTATATTTTTCCTAGTTTTGGTAGGGCATTTGAAGGACATTTTTGTAACGCCCCGAATTTGGGCCTAGAAGTATTAGGTCTTGAGCATGGGAACAATTAAGAGGCTGCACATAAATATTTAGTTGTGCAAGGAAGTGACACAATTGAGTCTCTGCTTCAGTGGTTATGTGCTCTGGAAGTGTCTTAGAAGTCTTGGGTTCAAGCCTAGGCATGTCCAAATATTTTGTTTTTTAAGGAATAAACCCTGTCTCTAATCAGTAGGCTTTTAAATAAAAATGGGTGAAGCATGACATAAAAAGCCTTACTAATCTAGGGGATAGGGGCATGTGAAGTGTTTCAAGAGGTCTGAGGTTCAAGTCTTGCTTGATGCAAGGGAGTGTTTTATTTTGCTAAAAATGCTGTGGAGGAGTTGTGTTTTGACCGAAACACTGAGATGGTGGAGTGGAATTCAAACTGAGTAGTTAGGGGAGGTGTGATCGGTTGGAGAGATTAGAGGAAGGATTTTAGGAGAGAATTAAGGGAGGAAAACGTGGGATTTCAATGTGGAAGAGTTGGTGTCAAAATGGTAAGCTAAACCACTCAAAATTCAGCTTTGGTGGGTGGACTCTCCTTTTTGGCTAAAGTGAGCATTTTGGGTTCATTTTCTCTTCTTTGGGAGTCGATTTGTGCTGGGAGAATTTTGGCAGTGTTTATTTGGGTTTAAATTTCACACTTTTTTCTCTCTTTTATATCTTTTGCTTTAGCCGATTCTCTCATCTCCTCCCTTTCAATTCTTTCGGCTTTTGTCAAGTGTTCCCTGTCGCATTGTGTAAACCGAATACTTCTACTCCTCCCCCTCATCTCTTTCTTTCGGTTCTATAGTTATTGGTTGCTTCTCTTTTCTCTTTCAGATCGTTTTATTTATCACCTCTATCTATCTAGTATCTTGGCCGAATACTCCACCCTCTACTCTTTTATATTTGTTTTATTTTTAGGATAGTAAGGATTCACTAACAAATCGGTAAGTGCTCTTGATTTTCTTTTTTGTTTCTCTTTACCATTATGATCCTTCTTTTAATATCTCCTCTTCTCTACCAAATGCTACTAGGGGTACGATTGTACCACTTTGTCCCAATCACTCTGTGTACTTTTGGCTTTCATGTTAGGTGTAGGCCGACTGCTCTTTTCTCTGAATTAGTTCTACGTTTTTCGGTAGGTCCCTGCTTGGTTTCTGTCCTTTCAGCTTTCTTTTACTTTCCCTCTCTACTGTGTTAATCCTGTAGCTAACACCTCCTTTTACTTTTGATTTGCTAGGAGTATTGGGTGATCAATCTTGTTCAGCAGTTTAAGTGGGTTAAACCACTTTTGTTCATTCAAGGCAAGTATCTAATGTTTTTGGGATTAAGTATTAAAAGGAGGGTGATTTACCTTATTGTCAAATAGCTAATTGAATGCCTTGAATGAATGTAGGATTAGTGCTCCTAGACCATTCGCACGTTTTCGTAAAGAGGTGTATAACCACATTACCATATTCGTAAATCAGTAAAAGCTAAAATAGGTGATCGTCGATGCTACACGATTGTGTGCTCACTCGTTACACCTAAACATGGGCATTAGATCATAGAGGCTACCATGAGCAATTTCATAGGTTTAGGTCGTTTTGGGCCACGTTGGGCCGAAATGGGCCGTGTGGGCCCCATACGGATAAATCACATCTACGTGTGGTAATAATCAGGCCAGGTTGTGTAATCTACACAGCCAAGGCCATTTCTGGGCTATGTGGGCCACATGGGCGTGTGGGCCCACATGGGCCTGCAATATGGGTTTTGGGCCTATTTTCACTGTTTGGTTGTTAAGGTTGCACGAGTCGCACGAGATGACTGTAGATCTATTGTTGGGTTAGTAAGTTTACCTAGGCCTCTATATGTGACAAGAATGACTGTTTTGCCCTTATGAGGTAAAATGACTATTTTGCCCTTATGTGGTAAAATGGATGTTTTGCCCTTATGTGGTAAAATGGATGTTTTGCCCTTATGTGGTAAAATAACTATTTTTCCCTTATGTGGTAAAATGACTGCTTTGCCCTTATGTGGTAAAATGACTGAAATGCCCCTACACGGTAAATTGACTGTTTTGCCCCTATGTGAGGTATTTATATATATGTACATGTATGATTGTATTTTAACTTGCTATTTAAACTGTAATGGATACATGTATGATTCTATGATATGACATGACACGACTGTATGATGCATTGTAAGGGGATGGATTTATTATGATTGGAGGAAGTGTACTGTACTGGTAGCTCTACTGCAAATCACTGATGGCTTTAAGCCTATTATACTGGCAGCTCTGCTGCAAATACTGTTTAGTGCTAAAACCGGTGCTATTTTGGAGTGTAGGGAGGGGTGGGTTGATTTTATCCCCACATGGAGTGTAGAGGCTGGTTGGGTAGGGCTTGCATACTGTTTAAACTGTTACTTCTCTGATTACTGTTACTGTACTAATTACTATTACTGCTCTGTTTACTATTACTGCAATGGGCCAAGCCCGAACATATGACTGTTTTTGTATTGAGATGGGCTAAAGTCCAAACTGATATTGCCACTGTTACTAAAAAGGGCTTAGGCCCAGACTTATGTGCTCACTGTATGTTTGGCTGTCTGTTTATTAAGGGATTACACACTGAGTTTTCGTAAACTCACCCTTCTATTTATCTGCGCAGGTAATCCCTAGTTTTAGGTGGATCGATGCTGCGAGGGACTCGAGGGTGACCACACAATCGCTCATGCTTCCATATTTGACTTTAATTTATAAGTAGTTTATTTGGGTATTTTTATGCATGATTTACAAAAATACCACATTTATGCAAAATCATTCCAAAAGCTTCCGCTATAAACGAGATTTTGAAATTAATAACGTTTTAAAGTAAATACTTTTTTATAGTGACGCAAGTTTTAAAATCGTTTTCTAGATCAACAAAGAGGCTAAATAAATATTGGGCTTTTCAAATGATATCACACTTTAAGAAAAACACTTCAATGTGACATCGTCAGATTCGGCCATAACGTCTAGGCCTAGTTTGAGGCGTTACAATTTTTTTATGCATTCAACACCTGCCAAGATCCACTAAGAGGAACTGAGTATATATATGGTAAGAAGAGAACATTCATATGGTTTTTCTTCCTTCTATTTCACGCTTTGATTTTACTTCTTAAATGTTAATATTATTTTCTTCTTCGTTAAACTAGAATCTAAGGTTTTTGGTGTAAGGCCCTGATTTTCGAGATTTTTCAGGTTTTCATGATTTTTGGTAAAATTTGAAATTTTCGTGTTTTGAATATTGGTATGATGTTTAAATGTCATAGTGGGCCTTTAGAAGGCCCAAGCTTAAGTTATACATGGTAAAATATTGAGGTTGGATTCTTAAGTGAATGAGAGATTTGGTTAAGTGGGCTTTCAAGAAGAATGCGTAAGTTATGATGCAGATAAGGCCTTGGTAAAGTGGCAAGGTGGCGCCACTAGGTTCCTAAAAAAATGGTGCCTGGGAAGGAATTGGAGGTCCAAGGTTCAAGTTGTGAGGTAGGCATATTGTTACTTTTTAATTTATAGGCATGTACTGGGCATGTGATCACTCAGGAGAATTTCGGCAAGGGCCTTAGGGAGGTTGGGCCGATTGCTTTAGTTGATATTAAGGTTAGGTTTTGTTCTTTTTCTGTCCTGGAGAATTAGGGTTAGCCACCTGAAAGCTTTCTCTCGTCTTTTCTGAATTCTCACAAGAGCCGAAAACACAAGTCTTTTTCCCATTGTGCCGAATTTTCTTCTTCTCTTTTCCTTCATGATTTTTTTTCCTTTATGCTTTTCCTTCTAGCCAAAATCTTCTGACCATCTTATTCACCCCTTCTGCCGATTCTATCCTCCATTAAACCTTAATCACCGATTGCCATTAAAAAGCCGAAATCCTAAAAACTCACTACTTGTGCTGATTTCTCCAAAGCCAAATCCTTCAGTATTTTTATTCCTTTTGATCAACATTCATCTTCTCTAAACCCTTATTATCTATCGGCAACATTACTTCAAGGTTATAGCCTCAAATCATCATCTTCTTCATCACCTAAAAAGTCAAAAATACCATAAGATTTAGGGGCTTATAGCCGAAACTTCAAATCTCTTGGATTCGAGTCCTACTGTCATTTAGAGGATAAATCTACATCAGATCTGCGTAGAAATAAAAAAGGAATAAGTGGTAAGTGCTCATCACTTCAGATCTAGTCTTATTTTACAAGTTAGAAAAAGCCGAAGTCCCTAAAATCTAGGGAGGATGTCAATTTGGGCATATGGCTTTAAGGGTCCTTAACCGATGATTTCTTTTGGTGATTAGTGTCTTCTTGAGTGTTGGAACGAAGGCTTGGATCGTTGGAGCAATCATACTTGGATCTAGTCATCGGTTTTCGACAAAAAGGTAAGATTTTAAAGGTTGTTAGGGGCATGGTTCGAACATGGGTAAGTGAATATTGAGATTGGTGTTTTGGTTTGCAATATAAGAATTGTGGTAATCCATTGTAAGACATCGTAAGGGATCTCAGTAGCATTCATCGTGAAACAGGTGTGTATCGAACACCCTTTCATAGTTCAATTCGACAAAAGCTGAAATGCCGAAATTTTGGCATTTCGTGGGCTTGTGAGTGTGCGAGTGCTCACAAGACGTTTAGAAATCATTAGATCTGGAAGCGCAAAATGGTAAGTTAGTCATGTGTGAAATTTTGTGCACTTCAGTAATTGGGCCTCGATAGGCTAAAACTGGGCCCAATGGGCTTACGGGTCCATGTGGGTAAGATAACAAAAAAATGGGCAAATAAATATGTTCTATTAGACTGTGGAATCAAAACTGATTAAAACCAATAAAATTTCTGAAATACCTTTATAGGTGGGAAAGTTTATAGATTTACCCCTAGAAGTAAAATTACTGATATACCCCTAGGGTTAAGGTTGACCGAGATACATGATTGACTGTTACTGTTTGCTGAATATCATATTATTATTATTATCTGTTGCATGGGACTGGGATATTGATGGAGGAAGTACTGAAAGTGGCTTGTCCACGTCTTGGAGGCTTTGCCTCAATTATCGATATTGATGAAAGAATCTTTGCGGTTGTGGAGTGTAAATTTGGGTGGGTTGAGATATTCCCCACATGGAGTGTAGTGCTGGTACGGGTGGAGTGTAGCGGTCGGTTATAGGCTGGGTTGGGCTTGCATACACGTATGTATATATGTTCTATTCTGGAAATGGGCCTATGGGCCACACTGTTAACTGTAAGGGGCTAAGGCCCAGTTCATCAGATTCGAAAAGGGCTTGGTCCCAGTAATTATCATTACTGAAGGGGGCTTAGGCCCAATGGGCTCGAGCTGACTTGGGCTTTGGATGGGTTACCGTACACACTGAGTTTTCCAAATTCACCCCTCTCTCTTCCATCCTTGCAGGTGAGCCCTAGGTTGTGGACTTGGACCTGGGCGGGATTCAGAGTGGCCACGTAGATTAATTTTTGGTTTTTTTAAATAAGTTTGCATTTTTTTTACTTTTGATTATTTTTATTTTGCTTAAAGTTGTAATAAGGCCGCTCCCTTAATTATTTTTATTTTGGAATATTAAACTGGTTAGCACTAAGGTGCGTTTTATAAAAGTTACTTGTTTTCAAAATATCACGATGACCGAGCAAAGCTTCCGCAACGTAAATGTTTAAAAAAATAATTGTTTTAATTAGATTTAACTAAATCTAATGTTCGTGAACAGGTAACATGCTTTAAGTGTGGTAATGGATCTGTGCATGTCTAGGATTGGATCCGGGAAAAGCTTTGTACTTAAGCAGTCTAATAGACTCACCTCCTCTTTTCTGGCTTCCTACCTGGTGCACAGCTTCCATTCACTTAAACTTAAAACAACAACATTCTTTAAACCCTAAGAAAGATTTTTGATAAAACGTAACTTTTGTAGCAACATTTCCATGTGGCACGCTGAATTCGGCTGTAACGTCTGGGCTGGGTTTGGGGTGTTACATTTAGTGGTATCAAAACTCGATTGCAACAACTCGGCTATGGATCAGGTCCAAAGAGGGTTTTCAAAATTTTAAGCCCAAAGAGAGTATCCTTAGAAAAATTTGACTTTTGAAAATAATTTTTTCAGTTTAATAGAAATAATCTCCGAACTTGGTTTCTTTAAATGTTTGAGAAATGGATTCTAAAAAGGCCTAAATCTTTTAAGTTTGTCTGAAAACTAATAAGGTGGCACACTGAATCCCACGCACCGAGTCTGTAAGTATTTTTCTCTGCTCTATATATATACTGAACTGTACTAAAAAATAACACTGTAGCTAATACTGAGCCTTGGATACGTTACTATAGATAACGTAGTATTAAGACTAAAAAACTGAGTCTGTAAGCTAAACTAAGTCCGAGGAAACTGAGACAGCAGTTAAACTGCGGTTGTGTGAGAACAACTCTGAACCTTTATCTGTTCATAAGACATTCTGTAATAAACAGTGGAAACAGTAAACTAACGACATAAAATTCGTAAATAGATAAATCAATATGAGTATAAGAGCTGCTCGGGGAAGAGGCCATGGTCGAGGCTGAGGTAGTACTTAAGCTGGATCTGTGTCTTCTGAACACATACCAGCTGGCGAAGCACGACCACCACTGGTGGACAAAAATGGGCTGTATGATCGGGCCGCAAGGGACGACGCTTTGTCCCAGGCCATGTTAAGAATTTTAGAAAGGGTGGCCGGAGCTAATGTCGGGCCCATGAATAGGAGGTCCATTTCTGAGCGACTCCGGGCCAACGAAGCAGAGGTTTTTAGGGGCGTATCTGGAGTAGCCCCAAATGTGGCAGAGTACTGGATGGAAGCCACGGAATGGATTATGGATAACCTGAACTACTCAGTGGAGCAGAAGTTAAAAGGGGCAGTGTCGTTGCTGCGGGACGAGGCGTATCAATGGTGGATCACTGTGAGAGAGGGTACCCCAGCTGAGAGGCTAACATGGGAGTTGTTCAAGCAATCCTTCAAGGCAAAATATGTCGATGCTAGCTATGTGGATGCACAAAGAAAGGAATTCCTGAACCTAACTCAGGGTAGTAAGACCGTTGCTGAATATGAGGCAGAGTTTCTACAATTAAGCCGATACACTAGTGGCATCGTCTCCACTGAATATGAGCGCAGTGTTCATTTTGAGGATGGCCTAAGGGATGAGATAAGGGTGCTCATAGCTCCGCAGAAAGAGCGTGATTTTGCTGCACTGGTAGAAAAGGCTAAGATAGCCGAAGAGGTGAAGCAAGCCGAACGAAAGAACCGTGACAGGGATCGAAACTGGTTCAGGAGGGATGCTGGACCAGCTAGTGCTGCAAACCAAAATGTTAAGAGAGCTAGGATGGAGGAACCAGTTCGAACAGTTCCGGTGAACACAGTCAGACCACAAGCTTGTGGAGATTGTGGTAGAATGAATCTGGGGGAGTGCTGGAAGCGTTCTGGGGCTTGTGTGGGTCAAAGGAGCATAGGATCAGGGATTTTCCTATGAGGGCAGCTCAGGCTCAAGTAGCTGAGCAAGGGGTTGTGCAACTGGTTCAACCAGCCCAAAGTGGACCGCCACTATCGAGAGGTTGTAGACAAGGTTGTGGTGGCAATAGCCGTTGACGTGGGGCACCTGGCAGGGGTATTGGTAATGCTGAGGCTCGTCAGCCAGCTTTGGTATATGCTGCTTGTCACCGCGAGGAGGGTGACGCACCTGATGTCATAACTGGTACATTTTTTATCTCTGGTATACCTTATACTGCTCTGATAGATGTGGGGTCAACTCATTTGTATATTGCATATGACATTTCTAGGGCATTGGGTATTCACTTTGAGGAGACTGTGTGTGGGGTAACTGTGATAAGTCCTTTAGGTCAGTCGGTTAAGGTAGAAAAACTCTTCAGAGAGGTGCCTTTAGAGACTCGAGGTAGGATTTTCTATGGAGACTTGATGAAGTTATCGTTCGAAGAATTCGATTTAATCCTAGGGATGGATTGGTTGACCAAGCATAAGGCAACTTTGGATTACGCAGCTAAGAGGATGATGTTAAGGACTGACAAGGATGAAGAGGTAATGATTATTGGAGAACGAAGAGATTACTTGTCTAATGTAGTATCGGCTTTGAGGGCTGAGAAATTGATGCGTAAGGGATGCGAGGCATATTTGGCTTTTGTAAGCCAAGCTAAAACTGAGGATCTGACTGTGGAGACCATCAGAACTGTTAAGGAATTCTGGGATGTTTTCCCAGAAGAGCTTCCTAGATTACCTCCGAATCGGGAAGTCGAGTTTGGAATCGATTTGCTACCTGGAACAGCTCTAGTATCCATCGCACCCTATAGGATGGCACCGAAAGAGTTAGTGGAACTGAAAGCTCAAATTCAAGAGTTGTTGGATAGAGGCTTCATTAGACCTAGTGTGTCTCCGTGGGGAGCACCAGTCCTGTTTGTGAAGAAAAAGGATGGGACGATGCGCATGTGCATCGATTATCTCTAATTGAACAAACTGACGATAAAGAATAAATACCCACTGCCAAGAATTGATGATTTATTCGACCAACTTAGGGGAGCTTTGGTATTTTCCGAAATTGATCTTCGTTCTGGATACTATCAGTTGAAGGTAAAGGAAGTCGATATTCATAAGACAGCATTCAGAACTCGATATGGTCATTACGAGTTTCTGGTTATGCCGTTTGGGTTGAAGAACGCACCTACAGCGTTTATGGATCTGATGAATTGAGTATTCCAACCTTACTTGGACCGGTTCGTAGTCGTCTTTATTACTGATATCCTGGTGAATTCTGAAACGGAAACGAAACATGATGAGCATCTCCGCATTGTGCTGCAAGTGTTAAGGGAGAAGGAACTCTATGTGAAATTCAGCAAGTGTGAATTTTGGTTGAGGGAGCTAACCTTCTTAGGGCATGTGGTCTCTGCCGAGGGGATTAAGGTAGACCCTCGTAAAATTGAAGCAATTCTGGAATGGAAGCCACCTAGGTCAGTATCGAAAATTTAGAGTTTCCTAGGGTTGGCAGGATACTACAGAAGGTTTGTGGAAGGTTTCTCCGTAATAGCAGCACCCTTGACAAAACTCATAAGGAAAGGAGTACCGTTTGTATGGACTGAGAAACAGCAAAAAGCTTTTGACCAGTTGAAAAAGGTATTGACTGAAGCGCCAGTGTTGATTCAACCGGAGTCTGGGAAGGACTTCACTGTGTACAGCGATGCGTCGCATGTGGGGTTAGGATGTGTACTGATGCAAGAGGGAAAGTTGGTTGCTTATGCTTCGCGACAGCTTAAGCCTCATAAAGCAAACTACCCTATGCACGATTTAGAGCTAGCAGCGGTGATTTTTGGGTTAAGAATCTGGAGACATTATTTATATAGAGAAAAGTGTATCATATACACAGACCATAAGAGCCTAAAGTATCTGTTGACTCAGAAGGAGTTAAACCTTAGGTAACGAAGATGGGTAGAGTTGCTTAAGGATTATGACTGTTCGATTGAGTACCACCCAAGTAAGGCTCACATGGTGGCTGATGCGTTGAGTCGAAGGGTTGTTAATGATCTGACAGCCTTATTTGCACGTTTGAGTCTGTTCGACGATGGAAGTCTCTTGGCAGAATTGCAAGTGAGGCCTACTTGGACTGAACAGATTAAAGAAAAACAGTTGAAGGATGATTCATTAGTTCTTCGATTTTGGCAAGTTAAGAATGGTGAAAATGAAGATTTTGGACTGAATACCGACGGAGTTCTGTGCTTTCGTGGAAGAGTTTGTATTCCGGAGGACCCTGAATTGAGGCAGACAATTTTAAAAGAGGCTCATGGTGTCCCTGTGCCATGCATCTTGGAGGGAATAAGTTATATCAAGATTTGCGAGAGTTGTACTGGTGGCCTGGATTAAAACGAGAGGTGATTGAATTTGTTGGGAAATGTCTGACGTGCCAGCAAGTTAAGGCCGAGCACCAATTGCCTTCTGGATTACTGCAACCGGTGAAAATTCCCCTATGGAAGTGGGAGAGAGTAACTATGGATTTTGTGAGTGGGCTACCTTTGACACCCACCAAGAAAGATTCGGTGTGGGTAGTTGTGGATAGGTTAACGAAATCTGCCCATTTCATACATGTTCGTATTGATTACTCACTGCAAAAGTTGGCCAAGTTATATGTGGTGGAGATAGTGCGACTGCATGGGGTGCCAGTGTCGATAATTTCTGATCGAGACCCTAAGTTTACATCTCGGTTCTGACGGAAGTTGCAGGAAGCGTTAGGTACACGATTGGATTTCAGTACTCTTTTTCACCCACAGACCGATGGATAGTCAGAAAAGGTTATTCAAGTTTTGGAGGATATGTTGAGAGGTTGTATCATCAATTTTCGCGGTAGTTTGGAGGACTACTTGCCATTGGTGGAGTTTACATACAACAACAGCTATCAAACAAGTATTCGGATGGCTCCATATGAGGCACTTTATGGGCGAAGATGTCGTACGCCTATGTGTTGGACAGAATTGGGTGAACGACAAGTGCTTGGACCGGAATTAGTGGCAGATACTGAAAGTAAGGTTAAGTTGATAAGGGATCGATTAAAGGAGGCGTCTTATAGACAGAAGTCGTATGCGGATTTAAAGTGCAAAGAGATTGAGTTCACTATTGGGGATATGGTTTTCTTAAAGGTTTCACGTTGGAAGAAGATCTTGAGGTTCGGCAAGAAAGGAAAACTGAGTCCGCAGTTTATAGGGCCTTATCGGATTCTCAAACGGGTAGGGCCAGTAGCAAATCAGATAGAGTTACCACTGGAGTTGGACAACATCCATGATGTCTTTCATGTGTCTATGCTGAGACGATATCGATCGGATCCTTCACCTGTTGTGCCGGTGGAGGAGATTGAAGTAAAGACTGATTTGACCTTTGAAGAGGAACCCTTGCAAATTTTAGATCTAGAGGTTAAAGTTTTAAGAAGGAAGTTGGTTCCGTTGGTAAAGGTACTGTGGCACAATCATGGAAGGGAAGAGGCTAGTTGGGAGTTAGAAGAGACTATGCATCAGCAATACCCTCGGTTATTTGGATCAGGTAAATTTTGAGGCCAAAATTTCTTTAAGGGGGTAGAGTTGTAACACCTTGATTTTTGGGATTTTTCAGGTTTTCGTAATTTTTGGTAAATTTTGAAATTTTCGTGTTTTGAATATTGGTATTATGTTTAAATGTGGTAGTGGGCCTTTAGAAGGCCCAAGCTTAAGTTATACACCGCAAAATATCGAGGTTGGATTCTTAAGTGAACAGGAGATTTGGTTAAGTGGGCTTTCAAGAAGAACTGCGTAAGTTATGACACAGATAAGGCCTTGGTAAACTGGCAAGGTGGCGCCACTAGGTTCCTAAAAAAATGGCGCCTGGGAAGGAATTGGAGGTCCAAGGTTCAAGTTGTGAGGTAGGCATATTGTTACTTTTCAATTGTTTTAATTACATTTAACTAAATCTAATGTTCGTGAACAGGTAACATGCTTTAAGTTTGGTAATGGATGTATGCATGTCTAGGATTGGATTCGGGAAGAGCTTGGTACTTAAGCAGTCTAATAGACTCACCTCCTCTTTTCTGGCTTCCTACCTGATGCATAGCTTCCATTCACTTAAACTTAAAACATCATTCTTTAAACCCTAAGAAAGATTTTTGATAAAATGTAACTTTTTTAGCAACATTTCCATGTGGCACGCTGAATTCGGCTGTAACGTCTGGGCCGGGTTTGGGATTTTACATTTGGGTTAATTGGTTGATGTTTCAACCTCTTGGTAAGTTTGATAGCTCTGCATGTTTTGATTTTGAAAGAGTAAGGATGTTAAGCAACATAGAAACAGTAGGGTGTGAATAAAAGGACCTGCATAGTGGTCGTCTGTAATTGAGATGTCAATAAACTATCTATAAATGAAATTTTAATGGAAGTTCCATGATCTTTTAAGTAGTTGTTGTCCCTGGATTGAGTAAGACTATGGAACAAGAACACCAATGTAACAGCCTATTTTCAGTGAAATTAGAATAGTGGTTTCAGGACTACAAATTCGAGCCAGAAAGAAAATTTATTTTAATATTATTGCATGGTCTGTATTATGATAGGAATGTTATATGAAAATTCTGATAAGAAAATTTTACTGACTATGTGTTTAATTATGGAAAGGACCAAATTCCATAAAATACAAAAGTTGAGTTCTAATAGCTAAAAGGATCAATTAGCTATGGAATTCAAAATAAGAGGTACTTATATAATAATTAGACCATTAAAGAAAAGTTAGTAGATATTTTTGGTGATTCATCCATGGAAAAATTAGAAAAGGCTAAGGACAAAATTGGAAATAAAAATAATTAAAAGATGATAACAGAAAATATCATCTTATTTTTCATCATCTTCCCCAAAATTTGTATGGAAACCATAAGAGAGAGAAAGCAAACTAATCAAGCTTAATTAGGTATGTAACACCGCAAACCCAGCCCGAACGTTACGGCCGAATCTGGCGCATCACATTGAAGTGATTCAGCGAAAACCGTGTTTTCATTGAAAACCCTTCTTAAAATAAAGGAAACCTTAACTTCCTTTTAAAAAAAAACTCATTTCAACCACTTGTTTAAAATATATGATTTTATGAAAACATGTCATTTTAAAATGTAGTTACGGAGACGTAGAAGAGACATACCATAGATTTAGAAACCATGCTCAACTTCTTATAATTACGTCACATAAAAATAATAATCCAAATAATAACAAAATGGAAGGCCTTATTACAATCCAGTCTAAAATCACTTAATAATCAGAAACTTATATGCTTTAAAATGAAAAAAACAAATCTAAATTGGCTTGCTAGCTGGCCACCCAGAGTCCCTCCTAACATCGAACCTTCTATCGAGCATCACATGAAAATAAAATAAAAGAGGGGGTGAGTTTTCGAAAACTCAGTGTGTACAACCCTCATCAAACAAACATGCAACAGACAAATCATTTTGGGCCTCAGCCCAATTCAAATACGGTGGCCTTTGGCCCTTAGTCCATTTTGGCCTCCGTAGAGGCTGAACCCATGTCAATTTCCACATATCACATTTAACTGGGCCAAGCCCTTTTCATAATCCAATCATGACGTATGTATACAAATGCTTATATCCCCGTCCAACCTGTACACCCCTTTTCCAACCAACACTTACTGTGGGGAGATACTCGACCCATCCATTCTTATTACAACCCGGTGTGGAACCAGTGCGGCCCCACTTAATGGTGCAGCACAGTTGCTTATAAACAATGTAGGACTGGTTACGACACTACTTAACGGTGTAGTAAAGCTGCTCGGTGGCTAAAAAGCCTTCGGTGGATCCACAGTCGTCGAGCAACCATGCGATCCTTATACACTTCCTCCAATCATAAACCCAGCCCATATGTAACATAATAATGTATAGATGCAGCATATATCATACATAGATCATACTCATAACACAAAGGGGTATTTCAGTAATTTCTACCCTACAGGGGTATTTTGGTAATTTCTTAGCAGTTTGTGTCTTAATACGAACTTTGGCCCGTCAACAAGTCCTCGTTGGCCAAACTAAACAGACACTATGCACCAGGTAGGATTCCAGAGAAGAGGAGGTGGGTCATTAAGACCGCTTAAGTACCGAGCTCTCCTTAGATCCAATCCTATACATGCATATGCCCATTGCCACACTTTACCCTTATGACTTGTCCAGAGGCGAATTTGATAAATTAGTTAAGTTTTATGTTGCTTAAGGATTTATTCGAAACTAGGCCTACAAGTCCATGACAAAACCCTAGCAAGTCTATAGGCTTCCATACATTCATATGGCCCATCAGGCCCAGTCACATTTATACGGCCCATTAGGCTCAATCACACTTATATGGCCCATCAGGCCCGAATCCAATCCAAACCATTTAACAAACTTAATCAGCTCATCACATATTACCAAATTATCAACTTTCGCTTATTTGGGCTAACGGGCACGTCGGGCCCATTTCACCCATTCTGGCCCAGTTGGCCAAAACGTGACCCAAGACCATGAGATCTCTCATGGGGTCTATGGAATCATATTGAATACCCTCTTACGAGTGTTCGCGCACTCGCAAGACTACCATATCCAAACTTTTGGCTTTTCGGCATTTCAGAATTTGCCGATCTACTGTGTGTGCGAAGTGTGTGTACACACATGGTAAGCAAGCGTGATGTGATCACCTTAGCCCCAAACCTACATTCAATATCAGCCCAAGGGAGATTTAGCTTTTCGGCTTTTAAACTAATATCGTGAATAAGGTTTATTTGGCACAAATTAAAGAAGAAGAGTAGAAGAAGGAATCGACTAATGTGACAGCCCTATTTTGACCCTAGTCGGGAAGTGGTTCCGGGACCACAAAACCGAGTCATAATAATAATTAACCGTTATATTCCATGCTTATTGTGTGTGTACATGCATGTGTGAAAGTTTCATGCTTTGATTTTGTCATTTGTATGTGAAATTTACAAGATAGGACCCATGTGATAAAACTTGAAAATGTCATAAGTAAATTTTAAAGTGCCAAATAATGCATGAATTGTGACATGGGGGACTTGCATGTCAAATGGACCAATTTGAGTTTAGTGGCCGGCCATAGTGATGGTTGATAGATAATTTATACTTTATTTAAGCATTTTCATAGGTGGTGGCATAATATTGAAAATAAAAGAATTAGTAAAATAACAAAATGGTGAAAAGGTCCATCTTTGTTCTTCATAGCCGAATGTAAGAAAGCAAATTGGGGGAAAGGGAGCTCATGAATGTTCTGTCACTTGGGGAAGAAACATCCAAGGTAAATTCATGATAGTTGCTTCTATTTTGATGTTTATGAGATCCTTTCTTAAATCTACCTTAACCCATGAAGTATATTTTGTTTATTTGGTTGTATTGTGAGCATTTGTTCTTGATTGAAATGAAGGATATGGTTGTTGTTTCATGTTCTTTTGATGAATAATGTTAGATAGGTGAAGTTGAGCTAAACAAATTAAGCATATATGGGCATTAGATGCTAAGTAGGAAATCGGCTAATAGGTTGGGTGTGCTATGGCCGATTGTGGACTATGATAAAATTTAGTAAGGTATGTGCTTTAAATGTGTTATGAACTATTATAGGTTAAGTTAGGCTGAAGCTTGGTAAAATTGAATAATTGTGGCTTAAATTTCTTAATGGCTATTGGCTATTATGGTGAAATGCAAATGTTAATATTTAGTTGCTAGTGTTTATATGTGTGTTAGCCGAAATTGAACTTGAATAATGATTTGAGCACAATGTGTTGTATTGATATTATGCTTAAGTGAATTTATAGATATATATGATGAAATTGATTGGTGAGATACATGCTTAAATAATATGTATGCCAAGAATGTGTGAAAGAGTGAATTGGTAATAATCTACTTTGGGATAAAGAACAGTAAGGTGATTTTTGGAAAAATCACCATAAATTGTAGGAGTTGATTTAGAAGCTGAATAAATTATGTAATTAAAGCTTGATGAGTCTAGTTTCTTATAAAAGAAACTGTAAAAGTAAAAGAATTACCGATCATGAGATATTTGAAGTAATTTGGGACAGAGTCAAAATGACTTCTAGATCCCCTCTTCTGATTTTATAAAATCATTATAAAATGTATAAAAATGGTCATATGATAAAATTTATATTCTTAGACTCCTTAATGAGTCTAGTTTTAAATGAAATAAACGAGAACATATTTTGAATTCTGTACAATGAGAAATTTATTTCATAGTGAAGAATGGTCAGATTTGTCAAACAGTGAAACAAGGGAAACTTTAGGAAAAATCTGGTATTGATTGGATAAACTAAAAATTATGAAAATTTTATAGATAAAATATAAATGAGTCTATTTTCAATGAAAATTTACGGCAATTGATTTGGAGTTTCGTAGCTCCAGTTATAAATAATTTAATGACTATTGATCGGGAAGTCAGCTTATAGTGAAATTGTGATTATATTGTAAACATTGATAAAAATTTGCTAATGAATTGCTTATTGATTTCTTATAAGTTTACTATAATCTGTATGTGTGAAAAAGAAAGTATATATGTATTATATTCTGAAAGTAATACTTGAATAGTCGAATAATGACTAGTTTAAAATTTATTGAATTAAAGCTCAAGAGCATAGAGGGGCAACCTCGGATAAGGGAAAAGCTAAAGTCACAGAATAGCCAACCCGAAATTTGTTCAGAAAGATACAAGGTAAGTTTTGAGTAATCGTCTTTGGTATAAAATTGATGATGCCTTGGCATGCATATACTATATGAATTTTGATCTTTTTGGTTCTATTTGAATTAAGTTGAGTGGTAAATAATCTAAGTGTATGACCTATAGTTGAATGGTCAATTCAGGTTAAGCTTGATTGATGAAAGGTACGTGTGATATTTATGCATGATTTTAAACCGAAATGAAATAATGGTGTTCATATGAAGCTCATGTCCGAATGTAGCCAATGGCTACTAATAATGTGAAATGTTCTATAAAATGTGTTAGAATACGATTAAAAAGACATGATATTTGATGTGGATATCAGGGCTTAAAGACCCGCAGCTTTATATTTCGAATTGTATCCGGCTTAAAGACCCGCAGGCTTTATGCTGGAATTGTATCCGGGCTTAAAGACCCGTAGGCTATATGCTGGAATTGTATCCGGGCTAAAGATCCGCAGGCTTCGTGCTGGAATGATATCCGGGTTAAAGACCCGCAGGCTTGTGCTAGACATGTGTTTCGAGTCCTAAGACTTGACAAAATCGATGCCAGTAAGTTAAGTAAGATTATGATGTTGAATATCCGTGTAAGTAAGTATTATATATAACTTAAAGATCAGTATGTATTCAGCTTAACTTCTGTCTTTGTTGATTGATTATGTGAATGAAAAATTAAATGTTTGGCTCGATAATACCTCATAGCCTAAACTAGCGATCAGACTCGGGCTAGGGGTGTTACAACTAACCTAAAAGGGTAAATCACAAGAGAATTGAGGAGAGAAAGAATGGAAAAGAATCAGCTAGCAAAGATGGAAAAGCCAATCAGCACTTAAAAAAAATGAAAAATTTTGCATTAGCCTAGGATCCCAAACTTAGCACATATTTATAGCCCATAGCCAAATTGCTTGACCCTCAATTCCCAATTCAGCTCCATCACTTCCCCCTTCTCATCTCCTCGTTTTTCTCCCTGATAACTCCCCAATCTATTTCTTAAATTTTCTCTCTTGAACACTCCCCTTAGAGTCCATCTTCACGCCACTTCCAACCTTTTAGAAGGCCAAAATTAAACTCCTAAAAATACTAAGCTAAGATTCAAACCTAGGATCTCCTTGCTAGCCACTAACGCCACCTCCCCACACCCTAAGTGGTGTCACTTAGCCACTCCACCACAAGGCTTTTTGATGCCATTTTTCCCCTATTTTTATTTAAAAGCCCAACTACTCACAACCCTGGTTCTTTTAATAATTAAATTAAAATTCCTCCACCACAAAACTCGAACCCAGAACTTCTCCAACACACCTAGACACTCCAAATTCATTAAACCCTTAAAGCCAACATATCATTTGTCATTTTCTTGCTCACTTAAAAATTTTATAAGACCTAAAGCCCAAATCCCAATTCCTCTAGGCCCAAAATTTGGGGCGTTACAAGGCATGTTTTCTTGTTCTGTTTTTAATAATTTTTATATTTTTGAGATCAGGATAGTCTAATCTATCTATTTTGTGGATTAATTTGAAAAGTTATCAAAGTAACAAAGTTTTTCCATGAATGAATATCTAAAATTTTGAAATTAATGGTAGAAAATTAAAGGTTGTTAATAGATAATCAACTTTTACAAAGAGAATTTTGATGAAATCATGATTTAGAGACTAAATTGAAAAGTGGTAAAACCCATGGAAAAATTTTGAATTTTGTGAAATACAAGTGCTATAAATGTTATATGAAAATTATGATTAGGCTTGGAATAATGATTAAATTGCATGAATTTCATTTTTCGAGCCTAGGGATGAAATTGGAATTTTTGAAAAATTTAGGGGCAAAATGGTAATTTTGGCTAGAGTGCAAATTGAATGTAATTGAATATGAAATGTAAAAATTGATGATTAAATTCATTTATATAGATCCGCATAACACAAATTTGAAGCTAGATCAAGGAAAAGAAAAAGTTTCGGATTAGTAGATTTTCATACACAAACAAGTGTTGAGGTAACTTTGTAACAGCCCGTTTTTGGTCAAATCAGAATTATGGTTTTGGGACCACAAATCCAAAGTCAAAATATTTATTTAATTATTATTTTAATGTTTGTAACATGATATGATGATTGTGTGAAAATTTCGATAAGAAATTTTATCATTTAAATGGTCAATTTGGAAAAAATGACTATATCGCGTAAAGTGCAAAAGTAGAGTTCTATAAGTTAAAGGTGTTTATTAGATATGGTTTTTAAAGTATAGGTCTTTATGATGTAATTAGACCAATCGTTTATATGGTGGACATTTATGGACACTTTTTTAAGTGTTTTAATGTTAATGGTTAAGGTTAATTTAGTAAATTAATGAATTAAATTAAGTAAAATAACAAAAACAAAGCCATCATCTTTCTTGTACGTTGACTCCACCAAAAATTCAACCTAAATTATCCATGGGAGAAGCTTGATATTCAGCCAAGCAAATTTTCGTGCATGTGAGTTCAATTTTACTCTGTTTTAATTGATTTCTATGTTTTTGAGATCGTTGCAACTAGGTCTAGCTAGCACAGGGACTATTTTGCAAAATTGTTAAAGATTTTGAATGTTGCCATTGATGAATATATGAGTATTTTGATGTTTAAAGATAGATTATTAATATTTGATGGTAGTTAAACAATTTCTGTTAAGTGATTTTAGTGAAAATGCAAAATAGGGATTAAATTGAGAAATGTTAAAGATTTGTGGTTGAAATATAAATAAATGAAAATTATAGGCTGCTAGGGGTATAATGGTAATTTTACTAAGCATGGTTGTTTTGAAATCTGCTAGAATTTGTGATTTTGTGAAATACAGACTAAATTGTGAAAAATGTGAAATATGTTGGCAAAAGTTTAAATGTGTTTTAAAGTGTGTTTTCAACTAAATTGATTAAATAGAGGAATAAATAAGCTGATTTTTATTGCTTATAAATCAAGAAAACAAGAATTCAAACTTAGATCGAGGAAAAAGTAGAGTAATTGAATAGTTGATTCGTTCTATCATTCCATACACAAGGTAAGTTCATATAATTGAACTAAAATGTGCATTTATTTAATTGATGGATGTATTGTGATTGTATTTATCTTATTGGTAAAGTTTGGAAGATTTCGAATAAAATGTACGATTCAAGTAAGGTGAGTTGCCAAATAAGACCATAGCTGGGCTATGGGAATCGGATAAAAAGACCATAACCGGGTTATGGCACGTAAATGTAAGACCATGGTAGGGCCATGGCAATGTATGTGTAAGACCATAGTTGGACTCTGGCATCGAAAAATTGATGTACTTGTACCATAAGTATTTATAAACTCAGAGTGATTTGATAAATGAATTGGTGAGAAATAGATAAGTATCGATACAGGTATGTACAGAAAACTAATCGAATAACAAACTAATGGAAGTTGAGAACTTTATGTTAACTTAGTGATTGATGTTTTAATGTAATTTATGTTATCTATTTAAAATGACTGATGAGATTATTTCATATTTACATACAAACTTACTGAGCTATATAGCTTACTTTGTTTATTTTTCTATGTTTTATAGTATTTTGAAGTTAGCTCGGATCCGGGGATCGTCAGGGACTTCATCGCACTATCAGACATCTATTTTGGTACTTTTGAGTTGTGTATATTTGGTATATGGCATGTAAAGGCTTCGGTCATTTTGGTGTGTTTGATGGAAATGTATTTTGGCCATTAAAAGTAGCTTATGAAAGTTATCTAGTTTGTTATAAATATTGCAATATGATATGGTTGATGTTGAATTATGATACTCAAATGTTTATTATGATATGAGGTATTCATTTGGTTGAGATATGTTTGTTGTGGATTGGTTTTGGATGAGGAATTAGATGAATTATGGTACATGGTATACATATATGTAAGTTATGTCTAGTAAAGCAAGTTGGGTTGATAGGTATTTAAATAGGTAAATGGCATTGAATTGAGTATTGAAATGGTTGAAATAGATATAGTATGATTTGTATATTGGTCGATGACTTTTGACTGCATATTTGTGTATGGAAATGGTACCATTTGAGTTATGTAGGTACATACAAATTTTGGTGGCAAATTGGCTTGGTAAATAGCCTATTTTTGTCCACACAAGTAGTGGCACGGGCATGTGTCTCAGTCGTGTGTGACACACGGTCATGTACATGGCTGTGTGTCCCCTGGTGTTGAATTTGAAACCAAGTCAGTATGCTCCACACGGCCTCACACACGAGCGTGTCACTTGGCCGTGTGGCATAAGTCAGTATACCTTACAGGTTTGGCACGGCCTAGTGCACGGCCTGGCACACGGGCATGTATGGGTATTTTTAGGGCAGACGGGTTAGCCACACGGGCGTGTGTGTTGGCCGTGAGACCCAAGTCAGAGAGTTACACAGGGTCGGACATGGTTGGGAGATGGCCATGTGCTTCCATTTCGAATGTCCACATGCCTTGTGACACGAACGTCTCTTGTGGCCGTGTGAGACACACGGCCTGGTCACACGGGCGTGTGTCCCCTATTTTGGAGAAAATTTTTCAAAGTTTCGTGAAAGTTTCTTAAGTTATTGGTTTAGTCTCGAACCATTTCCAAAGCATGTTTAGGGCCTTGTTGTAACAACCTATTTTCAGTGAAATCGAAACAGTGGTTTCGTGACCACAAATCCGAGCTAAAAAGAAAATTTTATTTTAAAATTATGGCATGGTCTATATTATGATAGAAAGATTGCATGAAAATTTTGATAAGAAAATTTTATTGATTTTGTAGTTAATTGAAAAAAAAATGCATTTTCGGGACTCCGTTCCGGTAAACCAGATTCGTAAATATTTTTAATAAATATTTACGAAGTTAGTTGTGTGGTTAATTAGGTTTTGGATAGGTGAATTTGTTAAATTAGGAGCAATTGAGTGGAAGGACTAGATTGAACATAGGGTAAAAGTTGAATTATAGAATAGAGAAAATTCAAGGGACTAAATAAGAAATTACACCATGAATTGACATGTGTGTGGTAAAAATAATTTCCATGTGTATAAATAATATACATAAATTAGTAATTATTATATATTTACTTATAATTTAGGTAAATATTATTATATTATTATATTATATTAATTAAATAAAGTAAATTAAATTATGACAATTGTGTGGTAATAATAATGTAAATGTGTAATAAATACATATGTACATTTGTAATACATATATGTATTTATTTATTATAGATATTATAATATAATAATATAACTAAAATATAATAAACAAAAGAAACAAAAAGAAAGAAAAAAAAAGGAAGAACAGAATAGAAACGAAAAAATAGGGGAGAAAGAAAGAAAGGAAAAAGTGAAGGAAAGAAAAGGGAGAAATTGGGGTTTAAGATTTCAAGTTCAATTGACCCGGAAAGATAGAAAAAGGAACGTAATCGTGGAAAAGAAAAGATATCGGATTAAAAGAATTTCAGTTACAAGTTGCTATCGAGGTAAGTTCGTATAACTTAAATGAGTATGTAAATATGTTAATTTAAATGTTGTATTGTATTGTATATGCTGTATGAAATTGAATATATGAATTATATAGATGTGAAATGAAAGAAATGATACATGTTTGGAAATTAATAAATGGGTGCAATTTTGTTTGAATATTGGTGATCGATGGATAATGGAAATTTCCCGAAATATATGAGGTTCTGCATGTGTTGCAGAAATGGATTGAGCTCGGATGGAAAAATCTGACAAAAGCCTTCTTGAGAATTAAAGTGAATAGGATTTATTCCTGATTCACTAGAAATATATAAAGTGGATAGGATTTGTTCCTGATTCACTATGGTAACTCAAGGTGAATAGGATTTTCCCTAAAATGGTAATCTTGATTCGCTACGGTTACTTGATATGTAACTCGAGAGAGTGCTTGATGATTTAACATCCTAAAAGCTAAATCTTGGATATGAATTGAGAAATATGAAAGCGTACACTTTGTGTGTACTCTTAGAAAATCCATCCATAATTCCAATGATTCAGTGGATGAGATAGTAAAACAAAACATGAGAAATATGAGATGGAATGAGACAATAGCATGATGAGCTCATCTATGCCTATTGGTATGTTTGTTACTAACGTGTTTGATTGAAATGTTTATGAATAGGTAAATAACCAAAATGAATGGAAATTATGCTTCTATATGATTTAAATATTAAATATGATTGGTAAGTTTGATTCATGTTATATGAACTTACTAAGCATAAATATGCTTATTAGATTTTATTTTTCCTTGTCTTATAGTGCTTGAAAGCTCGGAAGAAGTGGAAGACGGGTCGGAGACTTCATCACACTATCATCCTGTCAATTTTGGTATAATGGTTTACTTATTTTGAAAATGGCATGTATAGCTAAATTAGTGAAATAATAAATGTTACACAATGTTTGGAAGTTAGCCATTGGTATGGCTAGCAATGATGTATATATATAAACAGATGAGTTCATAAGGTTATAAATGGTTCTCATACACACATGGATGAAATAGTATAAGTATGGTAAGGAAAACTATGTATATCGATGTGCCATATGGTATATTAATTAAGGATATATGATATTATGTAATAGGTATTTGTGATGTTAAAGTAGAGTTTTCTTTCATAATATGATAGTGAAGGAAAATAAAAGGGAGTGATAGGAATATTTTAGTGAAAGGAAATAAAGGTGTTATAAACTTAGTCATTAATATTTTGCACTAAAACATTCTTACATAATAGCTGTAGTCTGACTTTGAAAATCCACTAAAAATTGTCAAAATTGAATTAGAGGTTAAATTAAATATTAAATTAAATCCTATTGAGTCTAGTTTCATATAAAGAAAACTTTGTAAGCAAAAGAATTTCATATTAAGAGATATTTCAATTTTTGTAAGACAGAGTCAAGATGATTTTGAAATCCCCTGTTCTGATTTTAGAAAATCATAAAACATTGTAAAAAAATAATTATGAGTTATAATTTATATGATTAGAATCCTTGATGAGTCTATTTTCAAAATAATTAAACTATAACATCATTCAAATTTTGTACTAAGAGATAATAATTTTTTTTGTGAAGAGGGGTTAGGACTATTGGACAGTGAAACAAGGGTGAATTTAAAGAATAAATTGTACTTATTTGCTAGACCAAAAATTCTAAAAATTTTATGGTAAAAAGATATGTGAGTCTAGATTCAGGGAAAATTAGAGGTTCTCAATTTTGAGTTCTGTAGCTCAAGATATATATAATTTAATGACTATGACTCAGGTGGACAGTTTTGTTATGAACATAGGAAAATTTTTGAAATTATGTGTAATTATTCTATAAACTTCGGTAACATCTTGTAAACCTGTTCTGGTGATGAATACGGGTTAGGGGTGTTACACTTGTAGACTCGTATTAGGGGCAAATTGTTTGAGATTGAATGATATATGCATGAACTGAGAAAATGTATACTAAATGGATGTTTAATTGTTTTGTAAGTCTGGTAATGGTCTGTAACCCTATTCTGGTGTTGAATACGGGTGAGGGTGTTACATTTATTGGTATTAGAGCTACGATTTAGTCGATTCTAGGACTAACATAGCATGTGTGAGAGTCTAGCTATACATGCCATATATAACCTGTGATAGTGTGATGACTCCTGACATTATAAACTATGTTTTCGTATAGTAATGAATCTCGAACGAGCTGTAGCAGATGATGTTGAGAGTAATACGTCAGCTCCCGCTCAAGGGACAGCACCTTCTGAATCTAGACCCAAGTCAATTAGTCACGAAGGTGAGGCTAAAGAAGCCTTTTTCCAAATGATGAACGAGTGGTTCACTCAATATGTCCAGACAAATCCCGCTACTCAATAACCTCCAACCCCGCCAATTACTCAACCAATTCCTGTAGTTCCTCAAGTTATTGATCCTATACGATTGAACAAGCCGCCAGTTGATAAAATTCATAAGCATGGGGCTGAAGAGTTCAAGGATATAGTTGATGATGACCCCAATAGAGCTAAATTCTGGCTTGAAAATACAATCAGAGTATATGATGAGTTGTCATGTACACCCGGAGAGTGCATTAAATGTGATGTATCCTTGTTGAGAGACACTTCGTATCAATGGTGGAATACTTTGACATCAGTGGTACTGAAAGAACGGTTTACGTGAGATTGCTTTCAATATGAGTTTAGAAAGAAATATACCAGCAAGAGGTTCATTGATCAGAAATGCAAGGAGTTTCTAGAATTAAAACAGGGTCGTATGTCCATGACAGAATATGAATGAGAATTCGTGAGGCTCGGTAAATATGCCCGAGAATGTGGTTCAATGGAAGCTATTATGTGCAAAAGATTTAAAGACTGGTTGAACGAAGATATCAGATTGCTAGTCAGAATTCTAGAATTGAAAGAGTTCGTGGTACTCGTCGATCGTGCTTGCAAAGCTAAAGAACTGGGCAAAGGAAAGAGAAAGGCCGATTTTGAAGCTAGAGATTCAAGAAAGAGATTGATTAATAAACCCTGTCACTCTTTATCCAAGAAATCATGAGATGTTTATAGTCGATCAAATGCATCGGTGGAGTACTCTAATAGAGGTCGTGGGAAGCAATTTACGAGTTTAAAAACTCTAGCTACATCAATGGCAAGTGTAGGTAATGTTAGACCAAATAAATCTGAATGTGGACGATGTGAAAAATGACTTTTTGGAGAGTGTAGAATGAATGATAAAGCCTATTTTAGATGTGATTCGCAAGAACATTTCATTCGAATTTGTCCTGAGTTAGACGAGAAAGATAAATCTCAGAATGCAAGACTAAGTAACACGACTGCGAGAGGAAGACCATCCCGTAATGTTGGAAATGTGAGTAGTAGTAGAGGTGCAACACGAGATACTACTATGAGATCAGAGGCTAGAGCACCTGCCAGAAATTATGCTATTTGCGCTTACGAAGAAGCATCATCTCCAGATGTTATTACCTATACATTTTCTATTTATGGAACTGATGTAGTTGCATTGATAGACCCTGGATGAAGTCATTCATATATATATGTGTGAATTTAGTGTCTAGTAAGAATTTACTTGTTGATTATACTGAGTTTGTTATAAAAGTGTCGAACCCCTTAGGCAAATATGTCCTGGTTGACAAAGTTTTCAAGAATTGTCCATTAATGACTCGTTTTCTGGCTGATTTGCTATTGTTGTTGTTTGATGAGTTTGATGTAATTCTGGGTATGGACTAGTTGACATTGCATGATGCAGTAGTAAATTGTAGAAGAAAGACAATTGATTTGAAATGTCAGAATAATGAGACTCTTTGAATCAAGTTAAATGATCTGAGTGGTTTACTAGCTATAATTTCATTGATGTTAGCTCAAAAATATGTGAAAAAGGGATGCGACACATATCTTGCATATGTACTTGATTCAAAAGTGTTAGCATCAAAGATTGAATCAGTACTAGTTGTTTGCGAGTATCCAGATGTGTTTCCAAGAGAGTTATCGAGTTTGCCACCGATAAGAGAGGTTGAGTTTGCTATTGATTTAGTACCGGGAAGTTCACTGATATCTAAAGCTCCATATATAATGGCTCCGACAGAGTTGAAAGAGTTGAAAGCTCAATTGCAAGAGTTAACAGATAGAGGTTTTGCACGATTGAGTTTTTTGCCCTGGGGGTGCCAATATTGTTTGTTAAGAAGAAAGACGGGTCAATGAGAATGTGTATTAACTATCGTCAACTCAACAAGGTTACAATAAATAATAAATATTTGTTGCCAAGAATAGATGATTTGTTTGATTAGTTGAAAGGTGCAACAGTTTTTTCAAAGATTGATTTAAGAGTTGGTTATTATCAGTTGCGAGTTAAAGACTTAGATGTGCCGTAAACTACATTCAGAATGAGGTATGGACACTATGAATTCCTTGTTATGCCTTTTGGTTTAACTAATGCTCCTGCCATTTTTATGGATTTGATAAATCGGATTTTCATATCGTACTTAGACAGATTTGTTGTTGTATTTATTGACGATATTCTAATTTATTCTTGAGATGAATCCGAGCATTCTGAGCATTTGAAAATAGTGTTACAGACCTTGATAGACAAGCAATTATTTGCAAAGTTCAGTAAATGTGAGTTTTGGCTCTGAGAGGTTGGATTTCTGGGGCATATCGTTTCAGCTAAAGGTATTAGAGTTGACCCGAGCAAGATTTCTACAATTATAGATTGCAAACCTCCGAGAAATGTATCTGAAGTCTGAAGTTTTTTGGGACTAGTTGGTTATTATTGAATTTTTATAAAAGGATTCTCTATGATTGTAACACCGCTGACTCGATTACTTCAAAAAGATGTAAAGTTCAAATAGTTTGAAAAGTGTCAGTAGAGTCTTGAATAGCTGAAAGCATTATTAACAGAGGCACCAGTGTTAGTACAGCCTGAGTCAGATAAAGAATTCATAATTTACAGTGATGCATCATTGAACGATCTAGGTTGTGTATTGATGCAGGATGGTAAAGTAATAGCTTATGCTTCTAGACAGTTGAAGCCGCATGAAAAGAATTATCCAACTCACGATTTTGAGTTGGCTGCGATTGTATTCACATTAAAGATTTGGCAACATCACTTGTTTGGTGAGAAATGCCATATCTATACAGATCACAAGAGCTTACAATATTTAATTACTCAAAAAGACTTGAATTTACGACAACGAAGATGGCTGGAATTACTGAAAGACTATGAGTTAGTAATTTATTATCATCCTCGAAAAGCGAACGTAGTTGCTAACGCTCTGAGCAGAAAGTCATTATTTGCTTTGCGTGCGATGAATACACAGTTAGTTCTGTCTGATGATGGTTCCATTATAGCTGAGTTGAAAGTGAGACCGTTATTTCTTCAAAAAATTTGTGAAGCCCAGAAATGTGATAGTGAATTGCAAGCTAAAAGAGTGCAAAGTGTGTCGACTAGTGATTCAGAGTACCAAATTGGAGTAAATAATTATTTAATGTTTCGAAACAGAATCTGTGTACCGAGAAATTTTGAGCTTATTCAAAAAATTTTGCATGAAGCACACAATGGATGCTTATCTGTTCACCCCGAAAGTACCAAAATGTTCAATTATCTGAAGAAGTCGTATTGGTGGTCGAGTATAAAACGAGACATTTCTGAGTTTGTATCAAAGTGTTTGATTTGTCAGCAAGTGAAAGCTGAGCATCAAGTACCTTCAGGTTTGCTTTAGCCTGTAATGATACCAGAGGGGAAATGGGACAGAGTTATGATGAATTTTGTATCGGGATTGCCTGTAACACCCCTTACCCGTGTCCGACGTTGGAATAGGGTACGAGGCATTACCGGACTTAATCATTCACAACATGCAAAAAGTGGGCTATAAAATTTCTTTTAGATCAAAAATTTTCATGCACATGCATAATGCCTCACACACTGGCCTACGAAGCCCTAAACATGCATTGGAAGTAATTAGGGACTAAACCGACAACTTTGAAAAGTTTTAGGAAAACTTAGAAAATTTTCCCATGAAACAGGGTCACACGCCCGTGTGGACATAAAGACACGCCCGTGTGCCTTTGGCACGCCTGTGTCCTCAGGCCGTGTAATTCTCTATTTATGACGTCTACATGCACATCGAACCATACGGCCAGGCCACACGCCAGTGTCTCCAGGTCGTGTTCCTCACACGATTGAGACACACGGCCATGTCTCAGCCTGTGTGGCCAACACTTAGGCTATTTTTCAAGCCTTCATGTTACCCATAATCTCTTACAATCTTATGCACATCAAAATTGCAAATCATGCCATCATTTTTTAGTGATTAAACACTCTTTATTAAGACATATTCTTAATATTAACATGTCCTCTTACAAGTACTGGATCTACTCATGCAATACCAAGTCTAGATTCCTTATTTCACATTCATAAGACTTGTCATTTTGATTACCACTTTTACCATTATACTATGGTTACCGCTTTATCCATCAAGCACTCATGTTCAATCATTATCACGTTATGTTTATATCATGCAATTACTACAAGGCTATGACCACCTCAATTGGTCATAGAGCATACATCCAACACCCATGTCATATTACTAACCATGCATGACAAACAATCATAATCACATTATAAACATTAGACATGACATGAATAGCTAGGCTTACAAGCCATAATCATTATGAGCCACATCTCATGGCCATATACATATAACTCAATATAAGCCAACACATTTGGCCAAAGCAAAATAATACATGTCAATCAACTAGATCCCTATACATGCCACTCACTTGAACTTTCTAATATCTACTTCATTATTCCAAAAGTAGTGACTTGATAGTGTGATGCTGCCTCCGACGATCTTCAACTCTGAGCTAACCTAAAAACACTAAAGGAAAGGAAAGTAAGGGAGTAAGCTTTATAGCTTAGTAAGACCGTATGAAAATAATAAGCAATTTATCAACTTGCTTCTCATGGTAATACAACCCTATTTGCATTTTTAAGCGTGTTCCAGTCAAGCTGTTTTCTCGAGTCATAGTCACTAATTTATTTATATCTAAAGCTACAGAACTCAAAATTAAGTTATTCTAATTTTCACTGAAACTAGACTCACGTATATTCTTAACATAAAATTTTCATAATTTTTGGTTCATCCAATTAGTACATTTTATTCCTTAAAGTTACCCCTTTTTTGCTGTCTGATAGTTCTGACCCCTCTTCAGTAAAAATTAATTATCTCATAATACAAAAGTTGGATGATGTTCCTGTATATTTCTCATGAAAATAGACTCATTACGAATTCTAAGAATATAAATTATTACCCATAAATATTTTTTTACAATTTTCAATGATTTTATCAAATCAGAATAGGGGATTTCAAAGTCATTCTGACTCTGTCTCACAAAAATTTAAATATTTCATAATATAAAACAATTTTGCTTACACCATTCCTTCTACATGAAACTAGACTCATTAGGACTTAATTTCATATTTTATTCAGCCTCTAACTCAATTTCCACAACTTTTGGTGGATTTTCAAAGTCGTACTATGGCTGCTGTCCAAAACTATTTTGATTCAATTTAATGATCACTAAGTTTATAACACCTTTGCAAATCATTTCTACCATCATGGTAAAAATACATATTTATACATCACAAGTGTAACGCCCCCACGCCCGAGACCGACGCCGGAATCGAGCTTGAGGTGTTACCGAACATAATTTAACAATTTAAGTACTTCGAATCATTTGTTTCTACATTCACAGCTTTCTAGCTATCTGCATCACAGTTACAAGAAAAATCATATCTCGAGTTAAGAAACTTAAAATCAAGATCCGTAAATTTTTCCTAAATCTAGACTCATATATCTATTTACTACTATTTTTATAGAATTTTTGGTTGGGCCAATTAGTACAGTTTATTAGTTAAAGTCTCCCCTGTTTCAGGGTTTGACTGCTCTAATCTCTGTATATTACGAATCAGATATCTCTCTATACAAAATTTCAATGACTATGAGGTTTATTTTTATTAAAACTAGACTCAATAAGGAATCTTTAAATGTAAATAAAAACTTCTAATTATTTTTTTAAAATTTATTATAAATTTTTAAAGCCAGAATAGGGGATCCAGAAATCATTCTAGACCTGTTTCACAAAAGTTTAAATATCTCATAAAATATTATTTATATGCCTATTTTGTTCAATCCACATGAAAATAGGCTCATTAAGCTTCAATTTCATAACTTACTCATCATTATACTATTTTTAGTGATTTTTCAAATTCATTTCATTACTGCAGCAATATTTTGTTTTAAGGCAAGTTTCATCTTTCCATGAATTTTTTTTTATGAACTAGATAATCTATTAAACTTCCATGATATCAAACATGATCTAATTAGCCATCACCATGACTTATCAATATCAAACATTTTCTCAACCAAACATGGCCATATCATAAAATTATTTACACAAAATAGGTACATTGCTATACATGCCATACTTAAGTTTTACAAGCCATTTACCAATAGAAATCCTTCGGATAGTGTGATCGAAACTTTGACCTGTCCCGATTCCCGAGCTAACTTGTTCAAAACTACAATGAATGAAAAGGAGGGAGTAAGCATAAATGCTTAGTAAGTTCATATGCAAATAACAAGTAACATAACAATACAATTATACCAAACAACCTTAGCATGGCATCACCAAAACATATATCACATTTCTAAACATCATTCATCATCTTACCACTTTATCGTTGTTGTATCTATTTTTAACCCGAGGGTTAAGTACATACCTGTCCAAAGTGCCCATTTCACAACACTTACCAAAACGTCACTTGTATCTTAAGTGTTCTTCCATTTCATAGAAATTTTCACCCGTTGAACACATCGGAATATAACTCGGATACACGGATAATTTGCAAATAAGTGCCACATATGTAATCAAGCAATCATGTAACCCGCCCATAAATGAACTCGGACTCAACTCAACGAGCTCAGGCGTTCGCATCCATAAGTGAACTCGGACTCAACTCAACGAGTTCGAACATTCGCATCCATAAGTGAACTCGGACTCAACTCAACGAGTTCGGATGCTCAACCATCCTAGTGACATGTCACTTTTATCGTAATCTATTCCTAAGGTTCAAAAGAGCTTTTTCCCTCGATCTGACATTAGTCGTCTTCCACGGAATATCGGAACCGATACTCAGTAGCAATTCATATTTATCAAGTAGTAAACATAATTTGCATATTACTCAAAATTAACCACAAAGCATAATATTTCACGATAAAAAAATTAGCATGTCATATAATTAACATCAATAACTTAAAAATAACAATTATGCTACACTATTTACACATGAACTTACCTTGGTACCAAAATATAAAGATTTTGCAATTTAGTCCACAATCTTTTCTTTTCCTCAATCGCGACTTGATTCCCGTTTCTCTTGATCTATAATACCAAATTAATCTTATTTAATACATACATTCATCAAAACAGCATTTAATACGAACTTTAAAAATTACACTTTTGCCCCTAAACTTTTGCATAATTACACTTTTGCCCCTAGGCTCGGGAATTAAACTTTATTCCTTATTCTTATGTTTTATAACATGCTGATCACTTTTCCCTTCTATGGCAACATCAAATTCTCTCTCACACATATACTTGTGACTATTAGGTATTTTTACCGATTAAGCCTTTTTTCTCGTTTTCACTCAAAACCGAGTAGCACAAGTTGTCTAACATAATTTAAAACCTCATATTCTATCATAAAACATCAAAATACACAAATTTCACCTATGGGTATTTTTCCAAATATAAACCCTAGGTTGAATTATTGCTAGCAGAAGCTTAATCGAGCTACCAGGATTCCAAAAACGTAAAGAACATTAAAAACGGGGCTTGGAATCACTTACTATGGAGCTTGGAAGCTTGAAACAAACCCTAGCTATGGAGAACCCTTGCAATTTCGGTCTAATGAAGAAGATGGACAAAAATTGGCTTTTAATTTTGTTTTTAATTCATTTTAATAACTAAATGACCAAAATGCCCTTACTACTAAACTTTCCAAAAATTCATTCCATGTCCTAATTTTGTCCATGAAATTAAAATTGGTCAAATTAATATTTAAGACCTCCTAATTAATATTTCAATGCAATTTCATACTAAAAACTTCTAGAATGCAAATTTTGCAACTTATTCGATTTAGTCCCCACTTTCAATTTAAACACTTTAGGCATAGAATTTCATCACGAAATTTACACACAATCATGCAATCATATCATAATCATCAGAATAATTATATAAAATAATTATTTCTATCTCGAATTTGTGGTCACGAAACCACTATTCTGATTAAGCCCTAATTCAGGATATTACAACTCTCCCCCTTTAAGGATTTTCGTCCTCGAAAATCTTACAAATAAACAGTGTGGGTATTGGTTTCTCATAGTTTCTTCAGGTTCCCATTTAGTCTCTTCTACCCCATGCTTTTGCCACAATACTTTCACGAGAGCGACACTTTTATTTCCTAGTTTCTTGACCTCTCGAACTAAGATCTTAATCGGTTCTTCTTCGTAAGTCATATCCAGTCGTAGTTCAATTTCTGTCGGTGAAATTATATGTGAAGGATCCGAACGATACCGACGTAGCATAGATACGTGGAACACATCATGAATCCTCTCTAATTCAGGTGGTAATGCTAGCCGATATGCTACCGGTCTAACTTTTTCAATTATTTCATACGGCCCAATAAAACGCGGACTTAACTTGCCCTTCCGTCCAAATCTAAGGACTTTCTTCCATGGAGACACTTTCAAAAATACCTTATCACCAACTTGAAACTCGATTTCTTTTCGTTTCAAATCCGCATAAGATTTTTGTCTATCTCAAGCGACTTTCAAACAATCTCGAATCACTTTCACCTTTTCTTTGGTTTCTTTTATTAGATCAACTCCATAAATCTGATTTTCCTTGAGTTCAGTCCAATACAAAGGTTTTCGACATTTACGACCATATAATGCTTCATAAGGTGCCATTTTCAAACTCATCTGATAACTATTATTATAAGCAAATTCTACCAACGGTAAGTACCTTTCCCAACCAATACGCAACATCTGAGCATGTCTTCAAGAATCTGAATTACTCTCTCTGATTGCCCATCAGTTTGTGGATGAAAGGCAGTGCTGAAATTTAACTTTGTACCTAATGCCTCTTGCAACTTTTGCCAAAACCGTGAAGTAAATCTCGGATCTCTATCTGAAATGATTGACAAAGGTATTCCATGAAGTCTAACAATCTCACGGATATACAATTCAGCCAACTTATTAAGAGAATAATCAGACATGCGTGCAGAATAAAATGAGCCGATTTAGTCGATCATCAACTATTACCCGGATGGCATCTTTCTTTCCGGAGTCAATGGCAACCCTAAAACAAAATCCATAGTAATCCGATCCCATTTCCATTCAGAACCATAATAGGTGAAGTAATCACGAAGGCACTTGGTGTTCGACTTTTCACTGTTGACAAATTAAGCACTTTGATACAAACTCAGAAATATCTCTTTTCATTAAACTCCACCAGTACATTTTCTTCAAGTCATTATACATTTTCGTACTGACCGGATGAATCGCCAAACAACCATTATGTGCTTCTTACAAAATCTTTTGAATCAACTTATCATTTTTCAGTAACAAATCTGATTTTTAAACATCAAACAACCATCAGAACCAATTCTAAAATCTGATCCCGTATTAGCTTCACACTGTCTTCTCTTGGCTAGCAAATCTTGATCATTTATCTGAGCTTCAGAAATCTCTTGTAAAAACATCGATCTTGCTCTTAACTCTGCTAGAATCGAACCTTCATCTGACATTTTCAACTGAGTGTTCATAACTCTCAAAGAAAACAACAACTTTCTGCTTAAAGCATCGGCAACCACATTCGCTTTTCCCGGATGATAATCAATAACAAGCTCATAATATTTCAATAACTCCAACCATCTACGCTGTCTCAAATTTAAGTCTTTTTGTGACATCAAGTATTTAAGACTTTTGTGATCAGTATATACTCGGCACTTTTCACCATACAAATAATGTCACCAAATCTTCAAAGCAAATACCACCGCAGCCAATTCCAAATCGTGAGTAGGATAATTCCTCTCATGAAGTTTTAACTACCTCAAAGCATAAGCCACCACTTTTCCTTCTTACATGAGTACACACCCCAAACAATTTAGAGAAGCATCACTATACACTACAAATTCTTTACCTGATTCGGGTTGTATCAACACTGGTGCTTCAGTTAATAACTTTTTCAATTCTTTGAAACTCTGTTGACATTCTTCTGTCCATTCAAATTTAACATCCTTTCGGAGTAGTCTAGTCATAGGAGCAGCAATTATAGAAAATCCATTTACAAACCGTCGATAATACCCAGCTAGCCCCAAGAAACTCCTAACTTCAGTTACATTTTTTGGTGGTTTCCAATCAACAATGGCTGAAATTTTACTAGGATCAACCCATATACCATCACCTGAAACAATATGACCCAAAAATCCAACTTCCCGGAGCCAAAATTCACTTTTACTAAACTTAGCATACAGCTGCTTATCTCTCAAAGTTTGCAAAACTATTCTCAAATGATCAGCATGCTCTGTCTCATCTTTTGAATAAATTAAAATATCATCTATAAACACCACAACAAATTTGTCCAGGTATGGCCAAAATATGCGATTCATTAAGTCCATAAACACAGCAGGAGCATTTTTTAACCCGAATGGCATAACTAAAAATTCATAATGACCGTACCTTGTTCTAAAAGCAGTTTTAGGCACATCTGACTCTTTTACTCGCAGCTGATAATACCTAGATCTCAAGTCAATCTTTGAAAACCATGTCGCTCCTTTTAGCTGATTAAACAAATCATCAATTCTCAACAATGGATACTTGTTTTTGATTGTCACCTTGTTTAACTGCCGATAATCAACACATAATCTCATAGAACCATCCTTCTTTTTCACAAATAACACGGGAGCACCCCAAGGTGAAAAACTTGGTCTCACAAAGCCTTTATCAGTCAACTCTTGCAACTGCGACTTTAATTCTTTCAACTCTATTGGTGCCATTCTATATGGAGCAATGGAGATCGAGCTATTCACGGTATCAAATCTATACCAAATTCTACTTCCTCGATTTGGAGGTAAACCCAAAGAATTTTACGGAAATACATCAGGAAATTCACACAACAAGCAAGCATTGATTCAACTTTCTTTTCAATTTTTTTTGTATTAATTACATACGCCAAATAAGCTTCATAACCCTTTCTCAAATATCTCTGAGCTGACATCGAAGAAATCACACTAGACAATGCCTCTGATTTATCTGATTCAACCCATAGAGTTTCACCGTTTTCACATTTTAATTCTATAACCTTTTCTTTGCAATTCACTATGGCATCATGCAATGTCAACCAATCCATACCCAAAAGAACATCAAATTCATCAAACGGCAACAACTTCAAGTCGACCGGAAAGTAATAACCCCGAATCATTAAAGGACATTTCTTGCTTACTTTATCAACTATCACACATTTGCCTAACGGGTTCAACACTCTAATCATAAATTCTGTGTTCTCAACAGGTTTATTCATACTAGACACCAGCTTCATGCATACATATGAATGAGTAAAACCGAGATCAAATAACATCAATATCATAAAGAGAAAATGTACCGGTAATCACATCGGGTGAGGAAGCATCTTCACGCGCTTTAATAGCATAAGTTCTAGCCGGAGCTCTTCCTTCATATCTAACTGCTGCATCTCTGGCTACATTCTTACTGCTTGTTTCACTTCTAGCTTTTGTCGGATACCTTCCCCTCAAGTCTGCACCACTAGCTTTTACATTCTGAAATTTTTCTTTCTCAGCTATCTCTGGGCAGTCTCTAATAAAATGATCCAGAGAACCACATTGAAAACATTCATTTGCTCTGCACGGACCAAAATGATTTCTACCACACCACTGGCACTCAGGTTTAACAAATCTCGTATTTCCCACACTAGCCGCAGAAGTAGTCTGAGATTTAGGACCCACATTTCGCTTCTTAAAATTTCCATATGATTGCCCAGCTGAAACTTGGGAACGAGGATTCATATTTCTTGACTTTCTGGGTTGCTGTGAAGGTGCCTTACTCATTGGCTTTTTCTTCCAATTTCGTGTCTCAGCCTCTACCTTTCTCTTCTCTTTAAGTAGTTCTTCAGCCTTGCAAGCTCGATCAACCAGTACTACCATTTCTTTCAGTTTAAGGATCCCGACAAATACCTTAATGTCTTCGTTGAGCCTGTCTTCAAATCGTCGGCACATCTTGGCTTCTATAGGAGCATATTCCCTGGCATACTTACTCAATCGAACAAACTCTATTTCATATTCTGAGACTGTCATATTACCTTGCTTCAGCTCAAGAAACTCTTTACATTTCGATCAATAAATCTTTCACTAATATATTTCTTAAAACTCTTCTTGAAAGAATTCCTGTGTTACCCTCTCTTTCGGTACCACACTAGAAATTAAAGTCTTCCACCAATTATAGGCTGAATCTCTCAACAAAGATGTAACACATTTCAAACATTCTTCAGGTGTACAAGATAATTCATCAAATGCCTGGATAGAATTTTCAAGACAGAACTCTGCTTTTTCTGCATCATCATCAATATTTGCTCTAAATTCTTCACCTCTTGTTTACGAATTCTATCAATGTGGTTTCGTGAAATTTTATCATATCCACTCCTTGAGGCATCGGAGGCATAGGTTGAGGAATTGGAGGAGGTGGGGGAGGTTGTGCATTCGGGTTCGTACGAACGAACTCAGTATAGCAGGCACTCATCATCTGGAGAAAGGCTTCCCGAGCCCCTTCTCCTCCTCCTTGACCGACAGTAGGAGGTGGGTTTTTAATCGGCACTGCCCCTTCAGCGGGAGTTGGTGCATTACTCTCTACTTCATCTGCCACAGCTGGATCGGGATCCATTTACTATATAAAAATCATTTAAAAAGGTTAGAAGTCGTCACACTATCACAATTTATACATATGGCATGTATAGCAAAAATTCGTACATACAACACGTAGTCCGAGAACCAGCTAAACCTACTCTGATACCACCAAATGTAATGCCCCCACGCTCGAGACCAACACTGGAATCGAGCTTGAGGTGTTACCGAACATAATTTAACAATTTAAGTACTTCAAATCATTTGTTTCTACATTCATAGCTTTCTAGCTATCTGCATCACTGTTACAAGAAAAATCATATCTCGAGTTATGAAACTCGAAATCAAGATCCGTAAATTTCTCCTAAATCTAGACTCATATATATATTTATTAATTTTTTTCTAGAATTTTTGGTTAGGCCAATTAGTACATTTATTAGTAAAATTCTCCCCTATTTCAGGGTTCGACTGCTCTGACCTCTGTATATTACAAATAAGATATCTCTCTATACAAAATTTCAATAACTATGAGGTTTCTTTCTCTTAAAACTAGACTCAATAAGGAATCTGTAAATATACATAAAAACTTATAATTATTTTTTAAAAATTTATTATAAATTTTTAAATTCAAAATAGGGGATCCAGAAATCATTCTGGCCCTGTTTCACAAAAGTTTAAATATCTCATAAAATATTATTTATATTCCTATTTTGTTCAATCCACATGAAAATAAACTCATTAAGCTTCAATTTTATAACTTACTCATCATTTATTTCCACTTATACTATTTTTAGTGATTTTTCAAATTCATGTCATTGCTGCAGCAATATTCTATTTTAAGGCAAGTTTCATCTTTCCATGAATTTTTTTTTTATGAACTAGATAACCTATTAAACTTCCATGATATCAAACATGATCTAATTAGCCATCACCATGACTTATCAATATCAAACATTTTCTCAACCAAACATGGCCATATCATAAAATTATTTACACAAAATAGGTACATTGCTATACATGCCATACTTAAGTTTTACAAGCCATTTACCAATAGAAATCCTTCGGATAGTGTGATCGAAACTTCGACCTGTCCCGATTCTCGAGCTGACTTGTTCAAAACTACAATGAATGAAAAGGAGGGAGTAAGCATAAATGCTTAGTAAGTTCATATGCAAATAACAAGTAACATAACAATACAATTATACCAAACAACCTTAGCATGGCATCACCAAAACATATATCACATTTCTAAACATCATTCATCATCTTACCACTTTATCGTTGTTGTATCTATTTTCAACCCGAGGGTTAAGTACATACCTGTCTAAAGTGCCTATTTCACAACACTTACCAAAACTTCACTTGTATCTTAAGTGTTCTTCCATTTCATAGAAATTTTCACCCGTTGAACACATTGGAATATAACCCGGATACACGAATAATTTGCACATAAGTACCCCATTTGTAATCAAGCAATCATGTAACCCGCCCATAAATGAACTCAGACTCAACTCAACGAGCTCGGGCGTTTGCATCCATAAGTGAACTCGGACTCAACTCAACGAGTTCGGATGCCTAGTTACATCTCACGAACTCGGACTCAACTCAACGAGTTCGAACATTCGCATCCATAAGTGAACTCGGACTCAACTCAACGAGTTCGGATGCTCAACCATCCTATGGCATGTCACTTGTATCCTAATCTATTCCTAAGGTTCAAATGGGCTTTTTCCCTCGATCTGACATTAGCCGTCTTCCACGGAATATCGGAACCGATACTCGGTAGCAATTCATATTTATCAAGTAGTAAACATAATTTGCATATTACTCAACATTAACCACAAAGCATAATATTTCACGATAAAAAAATCAGCATATCATATAATTAACATCAATAACTTAAAAATAACAATTATGCTACATTCTTTACACATGAACTTACCTTGGTACCAAAATATAAAGATTTTGCAATTTAGTCCACAATCTTTTCTTTTCCTCGATCGCGACTTGATTCCCGTTTCTCTTGATCTATAATACCAAATTAATCTTATTTAATACATACATTCATCAAAACAGCATTTAATACGAACTTTAGAAAATTACACTTTTGCCCCTAAACTTTTGCATAATTACACTTTTGCCCCTAGGCTCGGGAATTAAACTTTATTCCTTATTCTTATGTTTTATAACATGCTGATCACTTTTCCCTTCTATGGCAACATCAAATTCTCTCTCTAACCTATACTTGTGACTATTAGGTATTTTTACCGATTAAGCCCTTTTTCTCGTTTTCACTCAAAACCGAGTAGCACAAGCTGTCTAACATAATTTAAAACCTCATATTCTATCATAAAACATCAAAATTACTAAATGACCAAAATGCCCTTACTACTAAACTTTCCAAAAATTCCTTCCATGTCCTAATTTTGTCCATGAACTTAAAATTGGTCAAATTGCTATTTAAGACCTCCTATTTAATATTTCAATGCAATTTCATACTAAAAACTTCTAGAATGCAAATTTTGCAACTTATTCGATTTAGTCCCTACTTTCAATTTAAACACTTTAGGCATAGAATTTCATCACGAAATTTTCACAGAATCATGCAATCATATCATAATCATCAAAATAATTATATAAAATAATTATTTCTATCTCGGATTTGTGGTCATGAAACCACTATTCCGATTAAGCCCTAATTCAGGATATTACAATAAGCATGAACCCATAATCACAAGGTCATCATAACACGACATATAAACATGAATTTACATATCATTCAAACCTCTTTAACTTACTCTTCTCATTTTCTCATTCTTGCCAAAAACATGTATCAAGGCCATTACACATGAGTTTAGTGTACATACCTGTACAACATGAAACGTAACTTACAACTATTCTCACCATTGACTTACCTCAATGGGACCATCGTCAAATCATTCCTCGAATTACCAGTTGAACACTCAAAATACTATTGGATACACGAAAACATTGCACATAAATGCCATATACGCAGCTAGAATCAACTCATAGTGCGCAAAGTATGTAGCCAAAGCTACCTCATATTATGTAATGCCCGCATTTGAGCTACTCACGGGTCTGTACACAAAGTTAGCACCCGGACCTCAAAGCATCATCATACAATGCCCGCTCATTGAGCTATTCACGGGTCTGATCATAAAATCAGTACCCAGACCCACATTACATATATCACTTATCTCATGAACTCAAACACAGCCCATGAGTTCATACCATATTATTTCTTATGACATATCCTATACTATTACTGAGGTTCAAACGGGGTTTCTTGTCTAACTCAATATCGACGCACTTACTCATAATGTCATTTGTTCTTCTATCATACATTTCATACTTTCATAATAATCAAATAAGCATATATAAATTCTTGATAACAATAAATCATTTCAATACTCATAATACCAAAACATTAACATTTGACATCACTTTCTCATACACAATATCACCAACATATAACTCAATTAAATCTTAGAAAGATAAGTTTCAAATATATTAGCAATAATATGGATAACATGCTTAAATTAGTCACATGGACTTACCTCAAATGCAATTTCGGCTAATTATTCTCTTTTTGTTCTTAACCACGTACTTTCTCGATTTAAGCCCGAATCTCGATTTTTCTTGATCTAACATGATGAAATTTACTCATTTAATCACTAAATAAGTTTGGACAATCAAAATTCACATTTTTGGAAAAATAACCATTTTGCCCCTAGACTTTCACAAAATAACCATTTTACCCTAGGCCCGGAAATTGATTTTTATCAAATTTCCATATTATCCAAGCCTAAACAACCATTTATTACTCTTATGAAAACCTCAAATTTTCACTATTTCACACAATTACAACCTATTTTATAGCTTTTACAAAATGGCCCTTTTTGGTGTTTTCCATGAAAATCACATTACAAAAGTTGTTTATTACAGCACCAAGACTCATTTTCTTCCATAAAAATTCAAAAAACAACATAAATCCTTTCATGGAAAATCCCTATACTATCAACCATTTCACAAAATAGTCCCCCCATTAGCTAGCTCATGCTACAAGGGTCCCAAAAGACACAAAAATCAACAAAAATGGTCATCAAAATCACTTACTTGCAAGGGATGGAAGTTGCTGAAATTTTTGAGCTTTCAAAACCCCTATTTTTCTGGTATTTTCAGTGGGGGAGGGAAGAAAGATGAAAAATGACATCTTTTTCTTTCTGTTTTATTTTAAATGCCAAATAAGCTACCTAAACCCACAAACTTTGACTTTTCAACTCCTATTTGTCTCTATGGCTGGCCAAGCTTATAAAATGGGTCCATTTTCACTTTAAACTCCCCCAATTATGGTTCTCTAGCAATTTAACATATTTAGCTAGCAAATCACAACTTTTTCCCGTTATGCGATTTAGTCTTTTTTCGAAATTAAGCTCACGAACGCTAAAATTAATTCACCAAAATTTTCATGCACTCATATAATAATGATATAACACATAAAATATCATTAAAAATAATTTATCCAGCCCCAAAATAGTGGTTTCAAAACCACTATTCCAATTAGGCCCAAAATCGGGCTGTTACGTTGCCCTTGTCTTCGAAAAAGAAAGATGCCATTTGGGTTGTCGTAGATCGATTAATGAAGTCTACACATTTCATTTGGGTAAGTACAGACTATTCACTTGATAAATTGGCTAAATTGTACTTATCTGAGATTGTTAGACTGCACGAGGTGCCAGTTTTGATTATTTCGGATAGAAATTCGAGGTTCAGATCGTAATTTTGGAAGAAATTGCAAGAAGCTCTTGGTACGAGATTAAATTTTAGTACAGAATTACATCCGCAAATAGACGATCAATCTAAGAGAGTAATTCAGATTCTCGAAGATATGCTCAGATGTTGTGTTTTAGAGTTCTAAGGTAATTGGGAGAAATATTTGCCGCTGGTTGAATTTGCATATAGTAACAGCTTTCAATCGAGCATAAAGATGGCACCATACGAACCTTTGTATGGTCACAAATGCTGAACTCCATTGTACTAGACCGAGCTTAGCGAAAAACAAATTCATGGGGTTGATTTGGTTAGAGAAACCAAAGAGAAAGTGAAAGTAATTTGCGACCGTTTGGAAGCAGCTTCAAATCGTCAGAAATCGTGTGTGGATTTGAAATGAAAAGACATTGAATTTCAAATCGGAGACAGTATTTTTGAAAGTATTTTCGTGGAAGAAAATACTTCGTTTTGGTCAAAAAGGTAAATTGAGTCTGCGATTCATCAGACCGTATGAGATTATTGAACGAATAGGGCCAGTAGCATATTAGTTAGCATTAACGATTGAGCTAGAAAAGATCCATAATGTGTTTCATCTTTCGATGTTACGCCGATATAGATATGATCCATCACATGTGATTTCTCCATCAGAGATTAAAATTCAATCTAATATGACGTATAACGAAGAACCGATCAGAATTCTAGCTCGAGAGATCAAAAAGCAGAGAAATAAACGCATAGCGTTAGTAAAAGTCTTATGGTAATTTCATGGTGTCGAAAAGGCTACGTTGGATCTTGAGGAAGCTATGAGAAAATAGTACCCTAACCTATTCACTGGTAAGATTTTCGGGGACAAAAATCCCTAAAGGGGGAGAGTTGTAACAGCTTATTTTTGGTCAAATTAGAATAGTGGTTTCAGAACCACAAATCCAAAGTCAAAATATTGATTTAATTATTATTTTAATGTTTATAACATGATATGATGATTGTGTGAAAATTTCGTTAAGAAATTTTATCATTTAAATGGTCAATTTGGGAAAAAAAGACTATATCGCGTAAAGTGTAAAAGTAGAGTTCTATAAGTTAAAGGTGTTTATTAGCTATGGTTTTTAAAGTATAGGTCTTTATGATATAATTAGACCAATTGCTTATATGGTGGACATTTATGGACACTTTTATTAAGTGTTTTAATGTTAATGGTTAAGGTTAATTTAGTAATTAATGAATTAAATTAAGTAAAATAACAAAAACAAGGCCATCATCTTTCTTGTACATTGACTCCACTGAAAATTCAACCTAAATTAGCCATGGGAGAAGCTTGATATTCGGCCAAGCAAACTTTCATGCATGTAAGTTCAATTTTGTTCCGTTTTAATTTATTTCTATGTTTTTGAGATCGTTGCAACCAGGTCTAGCTAGCCCAGGGACCATTTTGCAAAACTGTTAAAGATTTTGAATGTTGCCATTGATTAATATATGAGTATTTTGATGTTTAATGATAGATTAAGAATACTTGATGGTAGTTAAAGAAGTTTTGTTAAGTGACTTTAGTGAAAATGCAAATTAGGGATTAAATTGAGAAAGGTTGAAAATTTGTGGTTGAAATGTGAAATAAATAAAAAATATGGTCTGCTACGGTATAATGGTAATTCGACTAAGCATGGGTGTTTTGAAATTTGCATGAATTTGTGATTTTGTGAAATACGGACTAAATTGTAAAAAATATGAAATATATAGAGAAAAAGTGTAAATGTGTTTTAAAGTGTGTTTTGGACTAAGTTGAATAAATAGAGGAATAAAGAAGCTGATTTTGATTACTTATAGATCAAGAAAAGAGTAATTCAGACTTAGATCGAGGAAAAAGCAAAATAATTGAATAGTAGGTTCATTCTGTCATTCCATATACAAGGTAAAGTCGTATAATTGAACTAAAATGTGCATTTATTTAATTGATGGATGTATTATGATTGTATTTATCTTATTAGTAAAGTTTAGAAGATTTCAAATTAAATGTACTATTCAAGTAAGGCGGGTTGCCAAATAAGACCATAACTAGGCTATGGCAATCGGATAAAAAGACCATAACCGGGTTATGGCACGTGAATGTAAGACCACGGCAGGGCCATGGCAATGTATGTGTAAGACCATAGTTGGATTATGGCATCAAAAAATCGATGTACTCGTACTGTAAGTATTTATAAACTCGGAGTGATTTGATAAATGAATTGGTGAGAAATAGATAAGTATCGGTACAAGTATGTACGGAAAACTAATAGTAGAAGTTGCGAACTTTATGTTAACTCAGTGATTGATGCTTTAATGCAATTTATGTTATCTATTTAGAAATGTTAATGACTGATGAGATTATTTCATATTTACATATGAACTTACTAAGCTATATAGCTTACTTTGTTTATTTTTTTATGTTTTATAGTATTTCGAAGTTAGCTCGGATCCAGGGATCGTCAAACTTCATCGCACTATCAGACATCTATTTTAGTACTTTTGAGTTGTTTATATTTGGTATATGGCATGTATAGGCTTTGATCATTTTGGTGTGTTTGATGGAAATGTATTTTGTTCATTAAAGTAGCTTATGAAAGTTATCTAGTTTGTTATAGATATCGCCATGTGACATGGCTGATGTTGAATTATGATACTCAAATGTTTATTATGATAAGAGGTATTTATTTGGTTGAGATATGTTTGTTGTGGATTGGTTTTGGATGAGGAGTTAGATGAATTATGGCACATGATATACATATATGTGAGTTATGTCTAGTAAAGCAAGTTGAGTTGATAGGAATTTGAATAGGTAAATGGCATTGAATTGAGTATTGAAATGGTTGAAATAGACATAGTATGATTTGTATATTGGTTGACGACTTTTGACTACATATTTTAGTATGGGAATCGTACCATTTGAGTTATGTAGGTACATGCAAATTTGGGTGGCAAATTGGCTTCGTAAATAGCATATTTTTGTCCACACGTGTAACACCCCAAACCCGACCTAGACGTTATGGCCGAATATATGATGTCACATTGGAGTAGGTTTTGAAAAACATAATCCTATCGAAAAAGTTCATTTGTGTTAAAACCTCGTTGTGTCCTTTTAGAAAAACTCACTTATCTTATTCGTTTGTTAAATTACAGGATTTTTAAGCAAACATGTCTCTTACCAAAATCGTTACTACACTTTAAACTTTGTTCATTGCGAAAGCTCTTAAAACAAGTTACGTAGCATGGTAGTTGAAAAACATTTACCTTTTGAAAACCCGAGTCCTAGCGCTAAAAGATACAAGTCATTTTAAATAAATCCCCAAATAAAAATAAAAACTTAAAACGACCTTATTACATAAATTTTCCCAAATAAAATTACTTTCACTAAAATAAAAAAAAACATAAATAGTGGTGTGGCCATCTCCGAGTCCCTCGCAGTACCGACCCGCCTAAGGATTACCTCCATAGATAAGCAGAAAAGGTGAGTTTTTGAAAACTCAATGTGTAATCTCTATTTATCAACAGTCAAACATATAGTGTTGAACAGTCTGGGCCTAAGCCCATTTCAGTAGCAATATCAGTGTGGGCCTTAGCCCGATTCAGTACAGTATCAATAATGCATACAGACATCCTACCCATCCATCCTCTACATTCCACTCCGTCCAACCCTACACTCCATGTGGGGATAAAATCGACTCACCGATCCCTACACTCTAGAATATAGTACCGGTCTCGGCACTAACAGTATTTGCAGTAGAGCTGCAAGTGATAGGCTTATAACCTTTCAGTACACTTCCTCCAATATCATATATCCCACCCCATGAATGTAACATAATATAAATGTTCATACAATAAGGATAGCATGCACAAATGTCATACAACATATAGAGGTATATCCGTCATTTATCTAATAGGGGTATAACAGTCATAACATAAATTAGGGTTTAGGTATTGTTAGCGACCCAATAGTAGGTCCACAGTCGTCTCATGCGACCCATGCAACTTTAACAGTTAAACAACAAAAATGGGCCCAAGCCCATCGTACAGCCCATGTGGGCCCATATGCTCGTGTGGCTGTAACACCCTAACCCGTTTCCATCACTGGAATGAGTTACGAGATATTACCGAACTGAATACTATTCGTAAATTTTCATGCATCTACTTCTATCATCTTCATTTCATTAAGTAATAAGATCAAATGCAATAGCCAAATTACAGTTAATCACTTATTTAAATGTATCATAATCGAACCACCCGAAAAACACATAATCAATATTTCTTAACATTTTCAACACTCAAACATATGTATATTTCTTTCTTATTATATATATATATATATATATCATGCATTAATAGTATTAAACATTATAACCAAGACGAATTATACCATGATTAAACATAACCAAATTCAAACTTAGTATTTAAGCCATATTCGCATGGCTGGGAGTATGCATATCAAAGTTCAAACAAAATATATTAGCCTATACATGCCGTAATGTTCACTTAGACCAACCAAGAAGAGGGTACCAAAATGTTGCAAGCTGGTGTGATGACTTCGACGATGGTCCCAAGCACGCAAAATGGGTCAAAGAAATCTAAATAGGAGACAAGCAAATACACAAAATGAGTATTTCGCTCAGTAAGTCGTAAGTAATATAATACAAACCGTTAACATGAGATCATAAGAAAATAAAGTAAGATCAACTATTTCAGCCATACGTAACTATGCTAATTACCTATTTTATTGATCCAACCACAAACCAAGTCTTGCTATCCAATCAACTATTAAACAACCAAATCGTTTAAATTCTTTTCTCAAAGTATGAAACAATGATGAACTAGATGTATTCATGCATATACGTTTCATGTCTCAAATTCGATATTTCAGTTAATATCTATAGCACTTTAATCCTTCTCTATACTTCTTATATCATCAACCGATTTCGCACACATAGTGCTAAACAAATTCGCACACATAGTGCCATGCTACACTGCACAAATAGTGCCTTGAAAATTCACTCATGTATTGACATTCAAATCAGCACACATAGTGCCATTCAACTTCGTACACATAGTCTCATTCAAATCCGTACACTTAGTGCCAATGTTGACTCATTATAATAAGACAATTTACTTAATTCAATTGACATATTCGGTCACAATTATAAATATGTATATCACTCCAAAAGAATACCTTACAAAAGAAATTCTCTCTTGATACGCTAGAGTCATTATGTATAAATTAATCAACCTTACAAAAGCTTATGGACTTACCTTGTTTTGGGTAAAATGGTTCCAAATCGGCTACTCGATGTTCTTTGCTTTGCCCTTGCTTGATTCCCCTCCTTTAAGTTCTTGAGCTTAATCAAATAAATTAACTAGTTTAACCGTCTTGCTAGATATTTATATCCAAATATTATTGATTTTACATCATAAGAAACACATGGTAAAATTTTATCTTTCTACCTTATGCTTTTGAGCTATTCAGCTAATAACCACATAATATCACCTTACTATCAATAATCCAATTACACATACATATATAACACATATATATTTGTATATACGGTAACCACCCTTGCTAATTACTCACATATATAGTCTAATAATTTTCATTACATTTTACAACTGTAATTGTTCAAGACATTAAAACTTCAACAAATATTCATCTATTACCTCAAGGCCGAATGCATCGTTACTTCTCAACATAACATTATCTCAAATAGGTTTACATTCAAATATATAAAATCATGAATCAAACTCAACTTATAAGCCAACATCACTCATTTAGTCGATTATATACAATCAAAGATAATATCACAAATGTGCATACCTATATAGCCAAATGTGCAAGATTAAATTCAACATCACCTATGTACTCAATTAGATGGCCGAATATACAATATCAAATATAATATCATTTTTAATTCATTTAAACACATAGTTTCATCTCATGAACACTTGACCGAATTTTTCCTAAACTAGTATAGCTTCACATCTATTTATAACATCATATAAATCCACATATATCTACATATCTACCTCAATTTTCTTTCACCTTTCTAACATTTCCATTCACAACATCAAAAGCACCATACTCTTAGCATTTACCTCCCTCTAACCGTATGCCATTTAGTCACCTATTTAAGTAGAAAAGTAACATATGGGATAGACATTGGCTACTAACTAGATTTTCACAAAAATTTAATAGAATTAACATGAGTCCTACCTTAATCAACCCCTTAGAATGGCCGAATGTCTTAGAAAATTTCCTTCTTCTTTCTCCTAGCTTACGGCATTTGCAAGAGGAAGAAGATGAATACTTTCTCTCCCTTTCTTATTTTATTCCTCCTTTTCCTATTAATTCCTTTCTTTAAATTATTTTAACCGTTAACTAATATAAAATTACAATAAAATTCAACTTAGTGGAAGAAGCATCATTGCTTGGCCGGCCACTACTTGAATTTTGGACAATTTGACATGCAAACCCAAGCTTTCTCACGTTGTTGTTATTTGGTCCTTACGATTTACCTATCATCTTTTCTAAGTTTCTCAACTAAGTCCTTTCAAAAAAATTCACATTCCTAAGACTAATTTAAAACATTAAACTTTCACACATATACTATCTCACATAAATATATGCAATTAAAAATTAAAGTAAATTTTTATGACTCGGTTTGGTGGTCCCGAAACCACATTCTGACTAGGGTCAAATTAGGCCTGTCATAGTGGCCCAATAAGCCCAAATAATGGCCTTGACCGTGTAAACAACACGGCCGGCCCAACAATCTCTACACATCCATGTGGTTTGTTTATGCGGGCCCACGAGCCTGTGGGGCCCATACGGCCCATTTCGGCCCAAAATGGCTCAAAATGACCTAATCCCATGAGATCGCTCGTGGTGGTCTCTACAATCACGTTCTCGCGCTTATGTGATTAGATGACCACACGAGCAAACGCATGCCCGTGTGACATTGATGATACCAGTTTTTCGGCTTTTGCCATTTCACAATAGAAGTAGTGTGATTACACACCTTTTTGCGATAAGTGAGCAAATCTCCACAATGCCAACCTACATTCAATTATAACCCGCATTAATCCTTTAATCGATAAAGTTACCATCTTCACATAGCATCGAATTCTTAAAAAAGGTAATGGTTGCCTACCTTGAATAGTTAACGGTTACTCTCTTTAATCACTGATCGAAGCTGCCTTCCAAAACTTGACAAAATCTATATAGCATTACCACCTTATTAGCTAAAACCATGAATGAAAATGATTAGAACCAAATGAACAACTTACCACTACTTAGAAGTATTCGGCTATAAAGGCACACTCTAGGATTGAGTCCCACGAAGAAGAGTTACACCTCTGCAAGAATCGGTGGATAAAAGATAGTGTTAGAGAAGAAGTTGATGTTGACAAAGAGAGAAAGAGGGAAAAGAATGGCCGTGAACCCTAACAACAAAATTAGTTACCTTACTCAAGTGTAGATAGATTTGGCTCCCAAAAAGAATAGAGCAATCGGCTAGCAATGAAACCCGAATGAGTTGAGAGGAAGAGGAGAGGTGATATTCGGCCAAACCTAAAAAAGAGGAAAAAAAGAAAAGGAAAATATTTGGTTAAAAAAAAGATGTTGTAGGCCTACTAAAAGAAAAGAAGAAGGTAGGAGGTTCGGCAAAGATAAGGAAATAAAAAAGAGAGGTGAGGGAGAGGAGGAAAAATGATCTAGCAACTCGCACACTTGAAGAACCGCCTAAGAAGTCTAATACGAAAGTGCTCACAGGTCACACAGCAAAACCAAAATATGAGAAACAAGAAAAAAAAAGGCAGAAAAGGGTAGAACTAATGAATTTGAGAGCACAAAAACCCCCAAAAGTAATTCAACACCAAGCCCCTAACCATCCTATGACCGAATGGCTTAGGAGGGTCCTCATTCGGCACCATTACTACCTCAACTTCCCACTTCCTCGATTCTCTTCTAATTTCCCTCTTCCAAACTCAAACCGATAACTCCCTTATCAATTCCCACTAATATCTCCTCAAATTCGGCTATTCACTCCCACACAACCACTCTACCATCAATGTTTCGGTCAACCTCAACCACCTACCATGCGAGAGCAGCAAAATATTACTCTTTTGCTCATAGGGTAGCTCGAACTCAAGACCTCTAGGCACACTCCACATGCCACTTGCCATCTGACTAGCAAGCCCTTCATGTCTTGCAACACCCTCATTAATTTAAAAGTCTATTAGTAGTAACCAAGGGTTATTCAACAAGAAGCCAAAATTTTTGGTAAAGCCTAAGTTTGAACCTAGGTCTTCTTACACTACTCAAGACCCTTAACAAAAAGAACATGTAAACCACAAATAACATAACACGCAATTAAATTATTGAAGATTTGGGGCGTTACAACTTTACCTCTTAAAAGAAATTTCGGCCTCGAAATTTACCTAATCAAAATAGATGAGGGTATTATTATCGCATCGCCTTCTCGGGTTCCCACGTAGCTTCTTCAGAACTGTGATTACACCATAGCACCTTAACCAGTGGAACCGACTTCCTTCTCAGAACTTTCACATCGCGATCTAAAATCTGAACTGGCTCTTCCTCAAAGGTCAGATCTGGTCTAACCTGAATCTCCTCAGTTAAAACGGTATGGGTAGGATCAGAGCAATATCGCCTCAACATAGAGATGTGGAACACATCATGAATTCGGTCTAACTCTGGAGGTAACTTAAGTTGATAGGCGACCGGTCCCACACGTTTCAGTATCCAATATCGCCCAATAAACCTAGGGCTTAACTTGCCCTTCTGACCAAACCTCATTACCTTCTTCCATGTTGAGACCTTAAGAAACACCAAGTCTCCCACTGAATACTCAATCTCCTTACGCTTCAGGTCGGCTTCTGTTTGTCCGAAGCTGCCTTCAACTGATCCTAAATCAACTTTACCTTATCTTCGGTATCAGAAATCAACTTAAGGCCCAGAACATGCTGGTCATCCAATTCAATCCAACAAGAAGGAGTACGACACCTACTACCATATAATGCCTCGTAAGGTGCCATCTGTATGCTAGACTAGTAGCTATTGTTGTATGCAAACTCAGCCAACTGTAAGTAATCCTCCTAACTGCCCCGAAAGTCAATCACACAACTCCTTAACATATCCTCTAGTATCTGTATCACCCTCTCTGACTGCCTGTCTATCTGAGGATGGAACGCAGTACTGAAATCCAACCTTGTTACCAATGCTTCATATAACTTCTTCTAAAACCGAGACATGAAGCAAGGATCTCTGTCAGATATGATGGAAACCAATACGTCATGCAGTCTTACAATTTCAGACACATATAGCTTAGCCAACTTCTACAACGAGTAATCAATACGAACGAGTATAAAATGGGCAGATTTAGTCAGTCGATCAACGATGGCCCATACTGAATCCTTCTAGTAGGCGTTAAGGGTAGCCCACTAACAAAATCCATAGTTACTCTCTCATACTTCCAAAGCGGAATCTTAACTGGCTGAAGCAACCCTGAAGGTAACTGATGCTCCACCTTAACCTGTTGGCAAGTTAGGCACTTACTCACAAAATCAGTAACTTCACGCTTAACCCTGGCCACCAATACGACTCTCGAAGGTCTCAGTACATCTTATTCCCGCCGGGATGCATAGCGTAAGGGCTACTATGTGCCTTTTGCAATATAGACCATCTCAAATCAGTATCCTTCGATACACAGACTCTCTCATGGAAATAATGTACGCTTTTGCTATTCAACCCAAAATCTGAAGTTTCTCCATTCTCTATCTGTCAGAAACGAGAGCCCAGTGACTCATCCTCCAACTGCTTACCTTTAATCTGCTCAATCCACCTCAGTTTAACTTGAAGTTCGGCTAGTAAACTGCCATCATCGAGTAAGTTGAGACGACCAAACATCGCCCTCAAATTAGTAACAGCCCTATGGCTCAGTGCATCGGCTACTACATTAGCCTTTTCAGGATGGTATTCAATCAAATCGTCGTAATCCTTAAGCAACTCTATCCATCTACGCTGCCTAAAGTTTAACTCCTTCTGGGTGAGGAGATACTTGAGGCTCTTGTGATCTGTGTAAATGATACACTTCTCACCATATAGGTAATGCCTCCAAATCTTCAGTGCAAATACCACCACAACCAACTCCAAGCCATATGCCGGGTAGTTCGCTTCATGCGTTTTAAGCTAACGAGACGTATTTGCTATTACCTTACCCTATTGCATCAACACGCATCCCAAGACAACATGTGATGCATCACTGTAAACAGTGAATTTCTTCCCAGATTCTGGCTATATCAAGACAAGGGCCTCAGTCAAAACTTTCTTAAGCTTCTCAAAGCTTTCCTACTGCTTATCAGTCCAGTTAAACGGTACCCTTTTACGTAACAACTTAGTCAGAGGTGCAGCAATCAATGAAAACCCCTCAATAAACCGTCTATAATACCCGGCCAATCCCAGAAAACTTCGAATCTTAGACACCGACTTAGGTTGCTTCCAATCTAGAACCGCTTCAATTTCCTGAGGATCAACCCTAATCTCCTCAGTAGATACCACGTGACCCAAAAAAGTTACCTCACGTTGCTAGAATTCACACTTGCTCAATTTAGCATACAATTGCTTCTCCCTTAAAATCTGCAGAATAACCCGAAGATGTGCATCATCTTCCTCCTCAGTCTTCGAGTACACCAGAATTTCATCTATAAACACCACTATGAACCGATCCAGATAGGGCTAGAACACTCGGTTCATCAAATCTATAGAAGCTGCTGGTGCATCTGTCAGTCCAAACGGCATCACTAAGAACTCGTAATAACGGTAATGAGTCCTAAATGTTGTCTTCTAGACGTCAGTCCCCTTGACCCTCTGTTGATTATCAATCTTGGAGAAGACCGAAGCTCCTCAAAACTGTCAAATAAATCATCTATCCTCGGTAGAGGGTACTTATTCTTGATAGTCAATTTGTTCAGTTATCGATAGTCAATGCACATCTGCATGGTTCCATTCTTCTTCTTTAAGAATAAAATCAGTGCCCCCAATGGAGACACACTAGGGCGGATGAACCCTCGATCCAATAACTCTTGGATTTGAGCCTTAAGCTCTATGAGCTCCTTCGGTGCCATTCTATAAGGGATGATAGACACTGGAGCTGTACCAAGCAAGAGCTCTATCCCAAACTCAACCTCGCAATTAGGAGGTAACCCCGGTAGCTCATTGGTAAAGACATCCAAAAACTCCTTAACTATTCTAATATCTTTAACAGATGCAATTTCAGATCTAGAAGCACATAGGCTAGATACGCCTCGTAACCCTTACGAACCAACTTCTCAGCTCTAAGCGCAGATATCACATTTGAGAGATAATTCTGACACTCCCCAATCACGACCACCTCATCACCCTCTAAAATTTTCAGGACTACCTACTTAATAGCACAATCCAAATTCACCTGATGCTTAACTAGCCAATCCATACCTAGTATCAAGTCAAACTCCCTAAAAAGGAGTTCCATTAAGTCTGCCAAAAAGATCCTTCCTTAAACCTCTAAAAATACCTCCTTATACAGTTTATTTACTCTCACTGACTACCCTGATAGACTTAACGCAGTAACCTCACTCGTAGTGTTTTTACACATTACACCCAAAGTCTCAGACACAGTGCATGCTATATAAGAGTGCGTAGAATGAACATCAATTAATGCAATGTAAGGTACATGATGAATAAAGACGTTCCCGTAATAACATCTAGGGCATCTCTGTCCTCTCAATGACGTGCAGCATAAACCAGTGCAAGCTGCCTTGCCTCAGTATGTCCGGCACCTCTGCCCGGTGGCCTACGACTAAGGCTTGTACCATTTCCACCCCTGGCCTAACCACGGCCTCTCGGTGGCTGCTGAAAACCTTTTTGTGGCTGAACAGTACCCATACCAGTTGCTTACATTTGAATTGGCATCCGTGGGCAATCCTTGATACGGTGCTCTATAGATCTGCACCTCAAACATGCCCCTATCCGTACTCAGCACTCGCCCTGATGGCGTTTCCCATAAATAGTACAAGGCTACGACCCGAAAGTAGCAGTAGGGGGCCTAACTCTGACTGGCCTATCAACTCTGGCCTTTTTCTTAGGCCCCATAGCTGAACCTGAGGGCTCTCAAACTCTCTTGTTTCTTCCCTTATCCTTTTCACGATTCTGGCCCTCGCCTTTTCTACTAACACTGTAAAATCTCGCTCCCTCTGTAGAGCTATCAAAACTTGCAAATTATCTCTATGGCTGTCCTCGAAACAAACACAGCGCTCATACTCAGTAGCCACCATCCACCATGCGTAGCGACTCAGACACAGAAACTCAGACTCATATTCAGCTACCGACTTATCCCCCTGGGTCAGATTCAAAAACTCCCTCCTTCGGGCATCCACATAACTAGCGCCCACATATTTCCCTTGGAACGCATTCTTGAAGAACTCCAAAGTCAACCGATCGAACTGAGTACCCTCTTTCACAGTAAGCCACCACTGATAGGCTTCATCTCTCAACAACGACACCGCACCTTTTAATTTTTACTCTCGGGTGCAGTCGAGGTCATCCATGATCCTCTCCGTGGCCTCCATCCAATATTCAGCCATGTTAGGGGTAACTCTAGTGATACCCCTAAAGATCTCAGCCCCATTAGACCTAAGTCGTTCCGTTACCGACCCACGACCTATAGTACCAGTATTGGGCCCAGCGACCCTCTCCAAAATTTGCAGCATAGCTTGAGACAGTGTGTCATCCCTAGCTGCATGATCGTGTGTCTCGGTCACAGGTGAAACCGGAGCCTCTCTTGCCTCAACATTAGGCATATGGCCCGATGCCGAAGACCCAGCCCGAGCACCCACACGACCTCTATCGCGGCCTCTTGTACCCCTTCCATGAATACCTCTAGTGCTCATTATCAATTTACATATTATCTGTATTAACAGTTTTATGCATCAGTTTTACAGTTTCAGTGATTATTAACGGATGTTTTATGAAAAATAGCATTAATAATTCAGATTTGTTTGTTTTCGCAGATCGTAGTCTTACTACCATTTTAGGTTACCCTAATAAAGGTTTTAGTATAGTCTATGATCTATGATAATCTCAATATTTTAGTTAAAACATACAGTAGTTTTAGAAAACTTACTGGATCGGTGCCGGAGACTCGATAGACCACACATTCGGAAACAACACCTCAAAATATTTTCCACCATTTGTAACAATTCTTTTGAAATTTATGATTTTAGAAAAAACCCAAATCCATAATCGAGTTTTACAACCTGGCTCTGATACCACTAAATGTAACACCCCCAAACCTGACCTAGACGTTATGGCCAAAACTGTGATATCACATTGGAGTAGGTTTTGAAAAACATAATCCTATCGAAAAAGTTCATTTGTGTTAAAACCACGTTGTGTCCTTTTAGAAAAACTAACTTATCTTATTCGTTTGTTAAATTACAGGGCTATTAAGAAAACACGTCTCTTACCAAAATCGTTACTACACTTTAAAAATTAGTTCATTGTAGAAGCTTTTAAAACAAGTTACGTAGCGTGGTAGTTGAAAAACATTTACCTTTTGAAAACTAGAGTCCTAACGCTAAAAGATATAAGTCATTTTAAATATATCCCCAAATAAAAATAAAAACTTAAAATGACGTTATTACATAAATTTTCTAAAATAAAATTACTTTCACTAAAATCAAAATGAAAACATAAACAGTGGTGTGGCCATCTCCGAGTCCCTCGCAGTACTGACCCGCCTAAGGATTACCTGCACAGATAAGCAGAAAAGGTGAGTTTTTGAAAACTCAGTGTGCAATCCCTAATTATCAACAGTCAAACATATAGTGTTGAACAGTGTGGGCCTAAGCCCATTTCAAGAGAGCAATATCGGTGTGTAATGGGCCTTAGCCCGATTCGATCTGATATCGATAATGCATACAGAGATCCTACCCATCCATCCTCTACACTTCACTCAGTCCAGCCCTACATTCCATGTGGGGATAAAATCGACCCACCCATCCCTACACAGCTAGCCCAACAATCTCCACACATTCGTGCGATTTGCTCGTGCGGGGCCTACAAGCCTGTGTGGCCCACACGGCCTATTTCGACCCAATGTGGCTCAAAATGACCTAATCCCACGAGATCGCTCGTGGTAGTCTCTACAATCACATGCTCGCGCTTATGCATTCAGATGACCACACGAGCGAGTGCACGCCCGTGTGACATTAATGATACCAGTTTTTCAGCTTTCCCATTTTACAATAGAAGTAGTGTGATTACACACCTTTTTGCAATAAGTGAGCAAATCTCTATAACGCCAACCTAGATTTAATCATAACCCCACGTTAGTCTTTTAATCGATAAAGTTACCATCTTCACATAGCACTGAATTCTGAAAAATGGTAATGGTTGCCTACCTTGAATAGTAAACTGTTACTCTCTTTAATCACTGATCGAAGCTGCCTTCCAAAACTTGATAAAATCTATATAACATTACCACTTTTAGCTAAAACCGTGAATGAAAATGATTAGAACCAAATGAACAACTTACCACTACTTAGAAGTATTCGGCCTGTGAGGGAACACTCTAGGATTGAATCCCATGAAGAACAGTTACACCCCTGCCAGAACCGGTGGATAAAAGATAGTGTTAGAGAAGAAGCTAATGTCAACAAAGAGAGAAAGAGGGCAAAGAATGGCCGTGAACCCTAACAAATAAATCAGTTACTTGACTCAAGTGTGGAGAGATTTGGCTCCCAAAAAGAATAGAGCAATCAGCTAGCAATGAAACCCGAATGAGTTGAGAGGGAGAGGAGAGGTGATATTCGACCAAACCCAAAAAAGAGGTAGAAAAAAAAAGGCAAATATTTTGTTAAAACAAAAGATGCCATAGGCCGAATGAAAGAAAAGAAAAAGGTAGGAGGTTTAGCAAATATAAAGAAATAAAGAAGAGAGGTGAGAGAGAGGGGGAAAAATGATCTAGCAACTCACACACTTGAAGAACCGCCTAAGAAGTCTGATATGAAAATGCTCACAGGTCACACAACAAAATTGAAATATGAGAGCACAAAACCCCAAAAGTAATTCGACACGAAGCTCTTAACCATCCTATGACCGAATGGCTTAAGAGAGTCCTCATTTGGCACCACTACTACCTCCACTTCCCACTTCCTCGATTCTCTCCCAATTTTCCTCTTTCAAACTCAAGTCGATAACACCCTCATCAATTCCCACTAATATCTCCTCAAATTCGGCTATTCACTCCTACACAACAACTCGACCATTAGAGTTTTGGTCAACTTCAACCACCCACCATACGAGAGTAGCAAAATATTACTCCTTTGCGTATAGGGTAGCTCAAACTCAAGACCCCTAGGCACACTCCACACGCCACTTGCCATCTGACTAGCAAGCCCTTCATGTCTTGCAACACCCTCATTAATTTAAGAGTCTATTAGTAGTAAACAAGGGTTATTCAACAAGAAGCCAAAATATTTGGTAAAGCCTAGGTTTGAACCCAGGTCTTCTCACACTACTCAGGACCCTTAACCAACAGAACATGTAAACCACATATAACATAACACGTAATTAAATTATTGAAGATTTAGGGCGTTACAACACGAGCAGAGACACAGGCATGTGTCTCAGCCGTGTGTGACACACGATCATGTACACAGTCGTGTGTCCCCTGATGTTGAATTTGAAACCAAGTCAGTATGCTCCACACGGCCTTACACACAGGTGTGTGACTTGGTCGTATGGCATAAGTCAGTATACCCTATAGGTTTGGGAAAGCCTAGCGCACGGCCTGGTACACGAGCGTGTATAGCCATTTTTAGGGCACATGGGTTAGCCACACGGGCATGTCTGGTGGCCGTGTGAGACACACTGCCTAGTCACATGGGAGTGTGTCCCCTATTTTGGAGAAAAATTTTCAAAGTTTTGAAAAATTTTCTTAAGTTATCGATTTAGTCTCGAACCATTCCCAAAGCATGTTTAGGGCCTCATAGGCTCATATTAGGGACAAGTTGTTTGAGATTGAATGATATATGCATGAATTGAGAAAATGTATACTAAATGTATGTTTAATTATTTTATAAGTTCGGTATTGCTCTGTAACCCTATTCTGGTGTTGAATACGAGTGAGGGGTTTTACAAAGTTCGTGTAAGCTATTTATATATGTTAATATGTTTGAATTCAATGTTGTATTTGGGTGAATTATATAAATGTTTAAAATATGAAATAAATCACATGTTCGATATTGCTTGATAAATGACAAGTTCTGTTTAAATAATGAAATTCGATGGATATATGTGATTTCCCGTATTAAATATGGTCCTGCATATGCTGTAGATAGACTATAGCTCGGATGAGCAATCCTATTATAGCCCTCTAGAGCATCCTGTTATATAGCTCCTGCGAGCATCCTGATCGGTAGTGATTTTGCATGTGTTGCACACTACCGCAGCTCTGTGTGAGTGTCCTGTTACATGATTCGATCAGTTATGATCCAGCATATAATGTGGATACAAATGTAGCTCTACATGAGCGTCCTGATATAAGCTCTTATGGGCTTTTTGACATGGCTCGCTTGAACTTCCTGTTACCTTATTCAGTGCTCTCTGATATTAACTCTTCGGAGTTATATGTTAATCGCTATGAGCTCCCTCAATAAAACTCTTATTAGTTTCCTATTTAGCCTGGATAAGTGTCATGTTACATTGCTCATCTAAGCATCCTGATATGTTTCTCGAGAGTGTGCTCCCTAATTAAGTGCCCTAATGGGTACACTTGTGTAATAGCCTAAAACCCTAGTCGGAATAGTGGTTTCGGGACCACAAATCTAAGTCAAAAAATATTTTAATATTATTTTTCGTGTTTAAAATATGTGATGTGTCTGAAATTTTCGTATGAAAATTTTATCGTTTGAGTACTCGATTTCGTAAAATGACTAAATCGTGTAAAATGTAAAAGTTGCATTCTAATTGTTTAAGTGTTTATTTGCTATGTTCTACTAAAGTAGAAGTCCCTATTTATTAATTAAACCATTATTTTATGATAGTGGAGATTAGTGGTTTGGCATATATGAAATAAAGGATAAAAAGGTAAATGGTATATTAAAATGTAATTACTAAAAACAAAACATAAAATGGCCATGCAAATTGATCTCTTGGCCGAATATTGAGGAGAAAAAGAAAGCCATTGAAGCTTCCTTAGTTCTGGCACTTGCATAAAGTGATTTAGGTATGTTTTTTGTTCGGTTTTTGATAATTTCTATATTTTTAAGATCATTGCTTCGTATTCTAGCTAGCCCGTATCTCTGATTTCAAAACTGTTAAAGTATTTGAATGTTACCATTGTTGAATGCATGAGTATTTTGATAGTTGATGATGGAAAATAAATTATTGTCGTTGGATATACATGTTTTGTAAAATGAATTTTGGTAAAAATATCAATTTTGGATTAAATTGTGAATTATTGAAATTATGTGGTTAAAAGTGTGATTATTTGGAAAATATGGGCTGCTAAGGCAATAAGAAAAATTCAGCTAGCATGGGCTTGTCCTTAATTGCATGAATTTGCAATTTTATACGATAAAGACTAAATTGTAAAAAGTGTAAAATGTCAGGGTCAAATGGTAATTTGCCTATTTATGTATTTTTTTTGGACTGAATTTGATGAAATTATGATTAAATAAGTTGAATTTGTATTGAATTAGATCAAAAAATGAGATAATTGGATTTGGATCGGGGAAAGTCAAATTATCGAATAGTCGTTCCGGTCCGTTAGTGTTCTTACGAGGTAAGTTCATAAGTAAGTAAATGTTATTAAATTAAAATGTATGCGTATTATATGTACTGAATTAATTTGCAAAGGAATATGAATGTGAAATTGAAGTATGTGAAATATGAATTGAATTTGAGGCACTAAGAGTGCGATAAATGAAATAGCTACGGCTATTAAAATGGCACTGAATGTGCGAGATTATAACAGCATTGGCTGAGTAAATGGCACTATGTGTGCGATATCGATATAAGTTTGGTTTAATGTAATGGCACTAAGTGTGCGAGTTCGTTTAATGTTTGATGATCGAATGAATTGGTGCTTCGAGCATTAAAGTAATAAATGTGATAGGTAAGAACAAAATGGTATAGGAATGTACGAAATCTATATGATTGATGATGTTAAATATGGAGTAGATAAAAATTTTATGCAATGAAAGTGAGTATGATTATGATTAGTGAATATATGATCTATGTGAAAATGAGATGTGTATACTAGGAAGCTAACTATGATCAAATAAATTATATGAGAAAGGTGGAATTGTAAATGTGATTTGTAATATATGATTCAGGTACATGTGATTTATATATGAAATTTTGATAGGAAATGTGAGTATGATTCAAATGATGATATGTGAAATATATGAGAAGAAATGATGTGTTATGAATATGTTCGTCATATGAAATTATAGTCCTACGTTTTGGACACGAGAATTATAAAAAGTGGAATATGGTTGGGACGTGTGATTTGGTATGGTTATTCGGGTTTCGAAGTGCATAAAAAGGAATTAATATATTTTATGCATGAAATGAAATAAGTGACAATGTTTCGGTTGGTTATATAATGAAATTGTGCAAGTTGATATTTGAAATTGGAAGTATGGTTTGTATGTTCACCGATAAATAAGCCTAATGAAATTTCTTAATGTGGCGATGTTGGATTGTGTAGGAAAAGTGATTGAATATGCATATGATGTTAACCAAATTGTGGCTTAATCAAGTTGAATTATATACATGATCTTGAGAAGATTTATTTGCTTATGGCTTACTAAGCTCTCAAAGCTTACTTTGTGTGTTTTTCCTTTTTTTATAGAGTTTTGGAGATTTGCTCAGGATGGAAGTCGTAGGAGATCTCACCACACTATTTGGTTATCGCTTCGGTATGTAAGAGCTTTGAGTTTTTGGTTATGTGGCATGTATAGGCTAGTTTTGATATGGTTCATTTTGATTTGTATGTATGTAGCTATGCGAAAATGGCTTGTTAATGGTGTTATTGTGTGTGTATATATATATAGCCTAGTGAATTGGTCAATTTGGCTTTATAGTACTCTAAGCAACGATCACAAAAATGTAGAAATTATCAAAAACTGAGTCAAAACCATACCTTAATTTAGCTTGGAAGTAGCCGAATATCAAAGCACAAGAACCCTAGCCTTTCATTCTTTAGTTTCGGCAAAATGGGATGAAAATAATATGAATTGTGTCTTTTGTTTTATTAATATAAACTTAATAATAAATTTCCAATTTTAACATTACTAAATCACTTAAAATCAACGTAATGGATGGTCATAAATGTCCATTTACAAGGAAATGACTTAATAACCACATAAGGACCTCTCAAATATCAAACCAAGTAAACTAAGCACTTTTAACATCTAGCACACAGCTTTTACATTTTACGCGATTAGGTCTTTTTTGCAAATTAAGCACACAAACAGTTAAATTTTCACACGAGACTTTCATACATGTCAATTCAATTATAATAGGCACGAGAAATAATATTAAAATATTTTTCTAACTCAGATTTGTGGTCCCAAAACCACTATTCCAACTAGGGTCAAAACCGGACTGATACATAACCAGTGAAGCAGAAATGCATTTGTGTAACACAACCTTACACAAATAATACTTAGAATTTTTTTTTGGGCATTACAACTATATTTTTTCGATTGCATCTTTTTCCTGAATTAACATAACTTATTGAGATTTCTTCGTTATCACCATTTTCAGGTACCTAAACCTCTTCTAGGGTTTTTTAATTAGTTATATCTTTAGCCTCTTCTAGGGCACTTGCCTCCACAATATTACCATCTTGAATAATTGCTCCTTTCCTTTTATGAGGATTTTTATCTTTGGAATCGATTGGCCTTCCACGCTTCAGGCATGGATTACTTTCTTTTGCACTAACAATTTGCCTTATTAGGATATCAATTCGTATTGGAGCATTTTCAGCTGGTATGTGAGATTTTGTAATTCTCTTTAGGTCATTAAATGAATCTAGCAGTTGATTAGAAATGTTTTGCAAATGTATAGTCCTTTGAACTTCTTGTTCGCATTGACTTGTGCGAGGATCTAATTGAGATAACGATGATCCATTCCATGTAATTTCTTTTACCAGTTGTATTTTCTCTCCCCCTAATGTTGGGAATGTTGTTTCATCAAAATGAAAATGAATAAATCATGCAGTAAATAAATCTCCAGTTAATGGTTCAACATATTTAATTATAGAAGGAGATTCATAACCAACATATATTCCCAACCTCTTTTGAGGACTCATCTCTATGCGTTGTGGTGGAGCAATTGGAACATATACTGCACATCCAAAATTTCTAAGATGGGAAATATTTGGCTCCTAACTAAAAGCCAATTGTAATGGGGAGTACTTATTATAACTTGTTAGCCATAAGCGCACAAGTGCTACTGAATGCAAAATAGCATATCCCCAAGCAGTAACAGGGAGTTTTGTTCTCATGAGCAATGACCGAGCTATTAATTGGAGGCATTTGATAAATGATTCAACTAAACCGTTTTGTGTATGAACATGAGCTACAAGATGTTCAACTTTCATCCTAATTGACATACAATAATCATTAAAAGCTTGGGATGTAAACTCACCAGCATTATCAAGACGAATAGTTTTGATTGCATAATTTGGAAATTGTGCTCTTAATCGAATTATTTGAGCAAGTAGTCTCGCAAACTCTAGGTTGCGAGTCGACAATAAACACACATGTGACTACCTACTAGATGCATCTATTAATACCATAAAATATCTGAATGGCCCACATGGTGGATGAATGAACCCACATATATCACCTTGAAAATGTTTCAGAAATACGGGAGATTTAATCCCAACTTTAGCTTGTGATGGTCTAATAATCAATTTTCCTTGAGAACAAGCGACACAAGATAAATCCTTGAATTCAAGAATCTTTTGGTTTTTTAATAGGTGTCCAATTAAATTCTAGATGATTCTTCGTGTAACAGCCAAATTTTTCAGTGGTGTCAAAAATAGTGATTTGAGATCACTAAATCCAACGAGTAAGTTTAGAAATTTTAATAAATAATAATTATGGGCCAAGCACGAATTTAAAAGAATTTTTGAATTAGTGAATTTTGCGATTTTAAAAGAATTAATCAGGTAAATTAGGTTAAAAATGAGGTATTGAGACCTCGAATTCATAAACTGAGCCATAAATACTTTTATAAATATTTATGGAGTGTTATTAAGTTAGTATTAAAGTTTCGTTAGAAAATTTTAACGTTTGGTTAGTCAATTAATTAAAAAGGACTAAATTGAAAATAGTGCAAAATTTGTTAAATTGTGATTAAATAGCTTAAGTGATTAAAAAGGAGGGATTTAAAAGGCAATTGGACCCAAATTGTATGGGCTGGACAGTTGGGCAAGAAAATCAGCAAAAAGACAAGGAGAAACAAGGGCAAAATGGGAAATTTTGCAAATTAAACATATAAAACAAGACAAAATTGAAAAATCTAGAGATATCATCATTTTTCTTCAGTAAAAACGCCATGGGAGGTCTTAAAGTTGCTGGTTTTTCATACTTTGACATATGTGAGTTCAATTCTTGCCCTTTTCTTTGAGATTTTTATGTTTTTGTGACCTTTACAATTAGGTCCAAATGTTTAATTCATTAGTTTTTGATTTTATGGATAAAATTGAAAGTTACCATTGATAAGTGTTGGCTATTTATGATGAAATAAAATGAATTTGAAGCTTTGATTTTGTTGTTTGATGATTTTATCAAGTAATTTCAGTAGAAATTGATTTTAGGACCTAATTGTGAAAAAGTTGTGAATTAAGGTAAGTGTTAAAATTCTAATTCTCAAAGGTTGTGTAATAGTTTACAATGATGGAATAAAATGTTAATTGAGAAAAATTAGCTTAATAGATGGGCTAATTGAGCAAGGACTGAATTGTATGACTTGTGAAATTTAGAGGAAAAATGGTAATAAACATCTTGAACTAAAACAGTTTTGGACAGCAGCAGTAGGTTAATTTTGAAAAAGCACCATAAATTGTAGAAATCGAATTAAAGGATGAAAAAAAATTGAATTAAAGCTTATTGAGTTTAGTTTCTCATAGAAAAAACACTGTAAGCAATTAAATTGTAAATTATGAGATATGATGAATTTTGTGAGACAAGGTCAGAATAAATTTGAGTTTCCCTGTTTTGACTTTGGAAAATCACCAAAAATTGGAGAAAAATAATTAGAGGCTAAAATTCATATGATTAGAATCCTTAATGAGTCTATTTTCAATAGAAATAAACAGAAACATTATTCGAGTTCTGTACTGTGATATAATTAATTTTTAGTGAAGAGAGGTTAGAACTGTCAAATAGTGAAACAGGGGAAACTTAAATGAATAAGCTGTACTAATTGACTAAACCAAAAATTCTAAAAATTTTACGGTGGAAAGATATTGAGTCTAGTTTCAAGAAAAATTTACGGATCTTAATTTGGATCTCTGTAGCTCAAATTATAAATAATTGAGTAACTATGACTCGTGTGGACAGCTTGATGTGAGCATTAATAAGTAAATTGTGAAATTGTACTTACAAGAATGTTATATACATTAATGATGTGGAATGGAGAGGAGCAGGAGGAAAATAAATAATATATGTTTATAGGAAAACAGTATAAGAATGATACATATCATGACATGTGTATATATATATGACTAGTTTCAATATGATGCTTGTTGGGTATGAAGTTGGATTGAAATGTCTCAAGCAAGTATTTTATTCTGCGTATCTGAAATGTGGTATTTTATAAAGATATGATCTAGCTTTAAATATGAATGCTTGATGATTAAGCTGAAAATATTTGGTAAGATGATAATCATGGTATAAAAGTATAAGTGGTACCATAATAGACAAGGTAAAATGAGTATGAGAGACAAATGTATAATGACATACAAATGCTATGTTTGTAATTTAATTGAGATTGTTTAATTATTAAATGCATACCATGTTATATGCTTTTGATTTTGTATAAGTGTGTAAGAGATTAAAGTTGACCAAGGCTTGGAAAATAGCTTAGGTATTGACCACACAGGCAGAGACACAGCCGCGTGTCTCAGCCGTGTATGGAACACGACTTTAGGGAACGGGGCGTACGATATGGCCGTGTGCCCCTAGATTGATGATGATGTCATAAACAGAGAGCTCCATGGACAAGGGACACGGGCATGTCACAAGCCATACGGGCGTGTGGGTAGTTCACAAGTAAAACTTTTAAAATTTAAGAGAAAATTTTTATGAGAAATTGGTTGAGTTCCGACTTGATTTTAATGTTCATGTTGGGCTTCGAGGGCCCAAATAAAGGTCGTTATATATATATGTTCATAGAAAGTGAATAGTAATGTTTCGATTAATCTATAAATGTTCTATATGTACTGGTAACACTCTGTAACCCTGTTTCGACGACAGATACGGGTTCGGGGTGTTACACTTCGCATCATAATAGATCCGGGATGGCCTAATTGGTCATGCCAAATAGTAAAAGTATGTGGTTCTACAAACTTCTGGTTTGTAGTAACATGTGACTCAATTGCACTAATATGTGTATAATATAAACCTAATGAAAAAGTAGGTAGCCTCTCCGAGACATATTTCTTTCCACATTCAACATTTGTAATATATAGATATTCAATATTTTTCTCATTCATAGTCTCAATATGATATCCATTAAGACAAATATCTTTAAAACTCAATAAATTTCTTTGAGACTTAGTGGAATATAAAGCATCATCAATGACAAATTTTGTACATCTAGGTAATAATATAATAGCTCTTCCAGAGCCTTCAATAAGTTTTGAACTACCCAATATTGTATTAACATGGACATTACTCATTGTCAAATGAGAAAATTATTTTTTATCTTTGAGTATCATATGTGTTGTAGCACTATCTGTAAGACACATGTCTCCATTGATTTTGGGTCCATCGAAATTTTGTTGAATATTCATATTCTTCATAAAAACAAACAAAATATAATATGAGAAACATTGCAAATATTTATTAAATATATAAATTTATTCTTTATGCAAGAAAATAAAATATACTTAAAACAACATAAAATTGTCAAAATAACATCAAATTTTCTAATGATTCTCAAAGAAATCTACCACATCTAGGTGAATTATATTATTAAGGTCATTAAATTTATCACCCTCATAGGCATGGTCAGTTTTAGTATTATAGTGAATATCTTTATCTTTTGCCTCCATTTCATCATTTTGGGATATAAAATTTGTCTCCATATGCTTTCCCTTCTTTTTAATGGATGCTTGATAAATTTTCACTAAATGCTGAAACGTACGACAGGTACGTGACTAATGCCCCTTCATACCATATTGGTAGCATATATTCTCAACAATTTTTGAAGGATTATTTTGACCACTTCTTTCTTGTCATTCATTATTATTCTTTTTTTGGTGGTTAGAAGTTTCATTGTTATGACCACAATGATAACGATTACTAATACATCCTCCATCACGTCCCCCACTACGTCCACGACCATGGCCGCGACCTCTATATTTTCTATTTTCATAATTATTGTGTACTGCTACATTCACGGGAATGGTGCAGAACCAGTGGGACGAATTCCATGATTTTTCATCAATAGCTCATTATTTTTTTCAGCCACCAAAAGGCATGAAATCAATTCAGAATACCTTTTAAAACCTTTTTCACGATATTGCTGCTGCAGGAGCACATTAGTAGCATGAAAGGTTCAAAATGTTTTCTCTAACAAGTCCTCATCAGTTATGTTTTCTCCACATAATTTTAGTTGAGAATTAATTTTGAAAAGTTCAGAATTGTATTCACTTACAGTCTTCAAATCTTGCAATCGTAAGTGCATCCAATCATAACGAGCTTTAAGGAGTATCACAGTTTTTTGATGGTCAAATCATTCTTTCAAATTTTTCCACAACTCAAGAGGGTCTTTTACAGTGAGATATTCCACTTTTAATCCTTCATGCAGATGATGATGAATGAAAATCATTGCTTTTACCTTGTCTTGATTAGATGCTTCTTTATATGCTAATATAGTATTTCCTAGACCTTTAGCATCTGGGTGAATTTCAGCATCTAACACCCATGACAAATAATTCTTGCCTAAGATGTCTAAGGCCGTAAATTCAAGTTTGGCAAGATTTGACATTATAATCACTTGAATCAAAAAAAAAAAAATATTAGTAAAATAATAAGTATTCTCAATTGTAAAATAATTCAATTATATTTACCAAATTTGCTAAATAATAATATGTATGTCAAATATTGGTATAAAGAGGAATAGTCATAATAATAACTTAACACAAATTAAATTAATTGAAATTTCTTTTAATAAAAAAAACATGTATATATAATTATCATTATTAGATTTTAGTCGTAAAAATAAATGTGCAAATGTTACCCAAAGCAAATATTTTATCTAGAAAATAAAATAAAAGAATTATGAAAATACGTATACCGTATATAGTTTAACGGGAGTTATATGGGTAAATTATATAAAGTCGAAATGACGTGAATTCACAATGAACTCATAGAAACTCGTGCTGATAACGTGTTATAGAAAAATTAATAAAACAATAAATAAAAGTGGATGAAAATACAAGAGAATTTTTCTCTTTTTTATTTCACTCAGGTAAGGATTCTATTTAAAATTTATAAGTAATTAACATTCAATGCAATACCATAAATGGAACTTACTTAAGTGCTTCATTAATGCATATATTAAACATTGCATAAAGAATGAGAGGTTTTACCTCATAAATGAGTGAGTTAGAATATGAACATTTACATTTATTTATAACACTTTTAATATTTCAAAAATTATCTCATCACCAATAAATACTAATATTTAATCATAATTATACCCCAAATGATTAAAAATTATTATTTTATCCCCCAACTAATATTTTTACGTGATTAAGTCTGAAATACAAAAAGTAACTTAATATAGTTTTTATTAACTTTTCAATATTCTAAAATTAACTAATTCCATTAAAAATAATTTTTTGGATCAGTCATACGGATAGAGTTCTTGTACTGAAAATCGAAAATTTTTAAGGTGCTACAAGACAAATTTGAGAAATATCAATTTTTGCTTACTCAAAATCTGATCTAAGTCGTTGAGCCTTTTATTTTATTTTTTAATTACTTTGGCAAAAGTAAACTTTATACTAAAATTTCATAAAATGTCTTCCGTATTTTTTCTTTTATACTATAGAGTTTTGGTTTGGCACATTAATTAAAGATTTCTGTCGCATCTTCGTAGGACACTGAAATAGAAGAGTAAAAGACAAACAACTATGAAATCTCTTTCAAGCAAAACAAGAACTGTGAAATTAAATATAATTGATACTACATTTTTTCTTGGGTTTTTCTTATCAAACTGACTCCTCATATTTTATTTATAAAAATAACTTATTTTATTAATTAAGTATATAAATGATTTGAAATAAATGGTGAAATTGAGTGGTACCATTCTTAATGGTATCACTGCCTTATCACATCAGCCAATGATTAGTCGTAAGAATAAAAAAATAATTTTTTGAGTGGTGTTAATATTTTTGGCGTCACTTGTATAAATATTCGTATTTTGAAGAAGAATTTTTTTTTTTTGGATGATCCCAATTAAATTGGCGTCACCCAACCCACTTTCTTGTACAATGTGAGTTTGTTTACTTTTTTAACTAACAACATAAAATTAAATTCTACACAAAATTCTTAAAAATTAAAGACAACTTTGTACAATAGTACACTCTAACAAAATATATTTTGGTATCTTTAAATATTATCATTTTGTTTGAGACTGTTCATATTATAATTTGAGGAGGTTGGTCATTAGTTAACTAATTATTATCTTTAAATTATTTTTTGGGTAATTTGGGTAAAAAATTCATGTTATTTATTTTATATTTTTTTCTTTCAATTTTTTATCATGAAAATTTTATACATTCGTACATATTTGTGTTATTTTTCATTTTATAATCATGAATTAATCGATATTCAAGAATATTATTTACACCTGTAAATTCTTTTATCTTTTTTTACAAATAAGAAAAAATTAAAAAATATTCTCATAATATTTTTTTTGTAACTATGTAAATTTATTTAAGTAATTTTATTGATCGATTTAGTCTCAACTCGATACTAAATTTAAATTATTCTTTTATTTTATGTAACACCCCTATCCCGTAACCGTCGCCGGAATAGGTAAGGGGCATTACCAGACAGATAGAACATTACAGATCAATACTGAGTCACAAATATCACATAATAACAATGCATAGACAACTCAACAATTCATTCATTATGGGGGTCTCAAAGACCTAAAATATACTTTTAGAAAAGGTCGGGACTAAACCAAACATATTCAGAATTCTCAAAACTTAGAAAATTTTTCAAAACTGTTGAAGTCACACACCCGTGTGACTAGGCCGTGTGGCACACACGGGCACCAGACACACTCATGTGATCCAACCATGCCAAAACAGAGTTCCTCTACTGACTTTTACACACGACCAACAGACACAGTCGTGTGCCATGGCCATGTGGTACTTAGCTAGCTACTGACTTAAGCCCACGGCCATAAGACACGTCCGTGGCCCCTGACCGTGTGGCCCAATGCTGGCTTGGCTTAAGTCAAGTTGCCACCCCTTTTTGGGTCAATCCTACAAGCAATATTAAACAACATTCATGCCACAAGTTTCAACCAATTCCATGCTTAGAATGACCAAATCATATTAGATTATAACACATTACAAACATACACCATTTGACATTACTAACCAAATACCAAAACTATGCATAATCATATCATTTGCTAGCCAACTCTCATGTCATAACATATATACATATCAAAGCTTAATACATAAACATTCTAGCCTATACATGCCATACTTAGAAATATTTACACTTTCAAAAGTACCAAAATGAGTTCGATAGTATGGTGACAATCCTCGACTATCCCCGAGCCTTCAGTAGTTACGATAACTGTAAAACAGACAAAAATTACACAGAATAAGCTACAAAGAGCTTAGTAAGCCAAATACAATTATCCTAGCTAATATAACATATAAGTAAAAGTCAATAGCCAGAATTCACAACTGTCTCACGGAGTATTTCATTATTTCACAATAATAGAGTCTTTCCTATTCAGAAATCTAATATGATACAAACGTACCTGTATAAATTATACATTTCATATACTGATTTCCATATCTCGTACTTTATCATCAGATAGTTCAGAAACGAAATAGATATTCACAGACAGGTACAATGCTGACGTCCCAGACGTGGTCTTACATGTAATTCGATATCGATGCCTTTGTCCCAGACAGGGTCTTGCACGAAATCTCAAATCGAGGCCTGTGTCCCAGACACGGTCTTACACGATATCTTAAATCAATGTCACCATTCTTTCAGGAACGTACAGAGCTTTTCAAACACCAATATGTTATTGGAGTTTATTCAAAATTTATTCATCAGGCTCTCAAAGCCGTCCAATACAGATTACAATTTATATCCGCAGAATTTAGTCAATTTAATACGTAATTGTAATTCGACTTACCTCGAACGGATTTCGGACGGCATTTAATCGACTATTCAACTATTTTGGACTTTCCTCGATCTAAGTCCAATTTTTTTTGTTCTTGATCTAATACAATTCAAATTCAACTATTCAATCATTCTTTTCATTCAAAATAATCCATGAACACATATTTAAGGCACTCTGCATTCTAGCTCTTACATTTTCACACTTTGACAATTTAGTCCATTTTTCACAAAATCACAAATATGCAAAATTCACCAAGACTATAGCTTGGCCGAATATACATAGCTTCCATACAAGCCCAAATAACATGTTTAATTCATAATTTAGTCCTTCAAAACCTCATTTTCACAAATTAGCCCAAATAGCCCTATTTCATCAAAATTCAAAGATAAAACTTATAAATCATCTACCAAGCGTTCATAATTCATCCAAAAACACTACAAAACTCATGATATCAACAATGGAATTTCATGAAATCTTTAACAGAAACAAAAATTCAGACATGAGCTTTGAAGAACACGAAACAACGATCACAAAAACGTAAAAATTATCAAAAACGGATAAAAATTCGTACCTTAATCAAGATGAACAGGGTTCGAACCCTAGGTAAGCTTATTTCTTTCCTTTTCCTTTGATGTTTCAGCCAAAGATGAACTAAATGCATGGCCATTTCATGTTTATTTTATTTAATTAGGTGTTATTTTACTTTTTCCCATTTTACCCTTGACGAATAAACATTAAAACTTACCAACTACATGTACATATTTTTCCACCATTAAAAGAAATGGTAAATTTGACATGCAAGGACCCTTATATTAAAAGCCAAGGCCAATTAACTCCATTAACAAATAGCATGCAACTTTTGCATTTTATGTGATTAAGTCCTTTACAAAATTAAGCACAGAAACAGACAAATTAAATCACAGAAACTTCACAGATATAAATTCACATATTACAGACATAGAAAATAATATTAAAATATTTTTCAGACTTGGATTTGTGGTCCTTAAACCATTATTCTAACTAGGGTCTAAACCGGACTGTTACAATTCTCCCCCTTTAGGGATTTTCATCCCCGAAAATCTTACCGTTAAACAGATTCAGATATTGGTGTTTCATTATATCCTCAGGCTCCCACGTAGCCTCTTCTACTCCATGTTGATGCCACAGCACTTTGACTAACAGAATTCTCTTATTACGCAATTCTTTAATCTCACGAGACAGAATACGAATCAGCTTTTCTTCATAAGTTATATCAGAATGGATTTCAATATCAGATGGAGAAATTACATGCGAAGGATCAGATCTGTATCGTCAAAGCATCGATACATGAAATACATTATGAATCTTTTCTAACTCAGACGGTAGCCTCAATCTATAAGCAACCGGCCCAACTCACTCAATGATTTCATACGGTCCGATAAACTTCAGACTCAACTTGCCCTTTCTACCAAACTGTAACAGTTTCTTCCACGGAGATACTTTCAGAAACACTTTATCACCGATCTTAAATTCGATATCTTTTCATTTTAAATCCGCATACAATTTTTGACGATCAGAGGTAGCTTTCAGACTATCTCAGATTGCTTTCACTTTCTATTCTGTTTCTTTTATCAGATCAATACCGTAAATCTTATTCTCATTGAGCTCAGACCAGTATAACGGAGTTCTACACTTTCTACCGTATAAGGCTTCGTACGATGCCATTTTAATGCTTGATTGAAAGCTATTATTATAAGTGAATTCAATCAAAGGTAAAGATTGTTCCCATGTACCTTCAAACTCAAGAATGCAACATCTCAACATATCCTCGAGTATCTGAATAATCCGCTCAGATTGACCATCTGTTTGCAAATGAAAAGTAGTGCTAAAATGCAACGTAGTACCCAAAGCATCTTGCAATTTCCTCCAGAACCGCGATGTAAATCTCGGATCTCTATCTGATACTATCGACAATGACACACCATGCAATTTCATGATATCAGAAATGTACAATTCAGCTAGTTTATCAAGTGAGTAATCAAATCAAATCGGAATAAAATGAGCTGATTTCGTCAACCGATCAACTACAACCCAAATTACATCTTTTTTTTCTCGGAGATAAGGGCAAACCTGAGACAAAATCCATGGTTACTCGATCCCATTTCCACTCCGGAATCATAATCGGTTGTAACAAACCAGATGGCACCTGATGTTCAGCTTTAACTTGCTGACAGATCAAACATTTGGAAACAAAATCAGAAATATCTCTTTTCATTCCTGGCCACCAGTATAGTTGTTTCAAATCGTTATACATTTTCGTACTCCCCAGATGTACAGAAAATGTACTACTATGAGCCTCACTCAAAATCATCTAAATTAACTCCGGATTTCTTGAAACACATAGTCTATTTCTGAATCTCAAACAATCATCAACATCAACTCAGAATTTAGAATCACACTGAGCTTGTTTTGCTATTAATTCATTGTCAGATTTCTGAGCCTCGCAGATCTATTGTATAAACAAGGGTTTTGCTTTTAGTTTGGCACAAACCAAAGTATCATCAGATAGTGCTAAATGAGCATTCATCGCACGTAATGCAGACAATTATTTCTGACTCAAAGCATCCGCTACTACATTTTCTTTGCCTGGATGATAATCAATAACTAGCTCGTAATCTTTTAATAGTTCTAACCATCTTCTCTGTCACAGATTCAAATATTTTTGCGTCATTAAATACTTCAGACTTTTATGATCAGAAAACACGTGACATTTCTCACCAAATAGATAGTGACGCCAGATCTCAAGGCAAACACAATAGTAGCTAGCTCAAGATCGTGTGTCGGATAGTTCTTTTCATGCGGCTTTAACTGCCTTGAAGCATAATCAATGACTTTTCCTTCTTGCATTAGAATGCATCCCAGACCAATAAATGAAGCATTGCTGTAAATTACAAATTCTTTACCCGATTCAGGTTGTACTAATACTGGAGCTTCAGTTAACAAAGCTTTCAACTGATCAAAACTGTTCTGACACTTTTCAAACCACTCAAACTTCACATCTTTTTAGAGCAATTTTGTCAACGGAGTCGCAATCATCGAGAAACCTTTTACAAATCTTTTATAGTAACTGGAAAGTCCTAGAAAATTACGGACTTCAGAGATATTCTTTGGAGATTTCCAATCCAAAATAGCTAAAATTTTGCTCAGATTAACTCGGATACCGAAGCTGATACAATATGACCTAGAAAACTAACTTCTCGCAACTAGAATTCACATTTACTGAACTTTGCATGCAACTATTTATCTCGCAGTGTCTGTAGCACCATTCTCAAATGCTCGGCATGTTCAGATTCATCATGTGAGTAAATCAATATGTCATCAATGAATACCACAACAAATTGATCTAAATACAGTCTGAATATTCTATTCATCAAATCCATAAAGATAGCAGGTGCATTCGTTAATCCAAAAGGCATAACTAAGAATTCATAGTGACCGTACCTCGTTCTGAAAGCAGTTTTTGGAATGTCAGAGTCCTTTACTCGTAACTGGTAGTAACCCGATCTCAGATCTATCTTTGAAAACACAGTAGCACCTTTCAACTGATCGAATAAGTCATCAATTCTGGGAAGAGGATATTTGTTCTTTATAGTCACTTTGTTAAGCTTACGGTAATCAATACACATTCTCATTGTGCCATTTTTCTTTTTTACAAATAGAACCGAAGCACCCCAAGGTGAAAAGCTCAGTTTAGCAAATCCACGATTGGTTAATTCTTGCAACTGAGACTTTTGTTCTTTTAGTTCGGTCAAAGCCATTCTGTACAGAGCTATCGAAATTGGAGTAGTACTAGGTACTAATTCAATGCCAAACTCGACTTCTCGAATCGGAGACAAACCAGGTAGTTCTTCAGGAAACACATCAGAGAATTCACAGACAACAGGCACTGATTCAACTTTCTTATCATTCACTTTTGAATCTAACACACAAGCTAAATAGGATTCACCACCTTTCTTCACATATTTCCGTGCTTTCATTGCAGATATCATAACTGGTAGTCCATTCAGATCACTAGACTCAATTTGAATTATCTCATCATTCTTACACCTTAAATCAATGACTTTTCGTTTGCAATTAACAATAGCATCATGCAAAGTTAAGCAGTCCATTCCTAGAATTATATCAAATTCGTCAAAAGGTAAAAGCATCAGATTAGTAGGAAAATAGATATCTCGAATCAATAACGGTCAATTCTTGTGGACTTTATCAACCAAAACACTTTTTTCTAAAGGGTTCGATACTCTAATTACGAATTCAGTAGACTCTACAGGCAAAGTCTTAGTATGAACTAAATTCATACAGATATAAGAATGCGTTGATCCAGGGTCTATCAATGCAATCGTAGAAGTATCATAAAGAGTAAAAGTACCAGTAATCATGTCTGGTGACGAGGCTTCCTCACGAGCTCAGATAGCATAGGCTCTGGTAGGTGCTCTGGCCTCAGATCTAACAGCAGTATCCCTAATAGCTCTTTGACCACCACTCTCATTTCTCGTGTTTCTGGAAGGTCTACCTCTAGCTGAGGTGTTACTCGATCTCAGATTCTATTCATTCTATTGCTCAGCAGGTTCAGAACAATCTTTTACAAAATGGTCTAGAGATCCACATCGAAAATAGGCTCGGTCATTCAATCTATAATTTCCTGGATGTCTTTTACCACAGTGTTTATGTTCAGATTTCTCAGATCGGACATTCCCAACAGTTGCAACAGAAGTAGCAGGAGCTCTGGAATTCGAATGTGATCTAGCTCAATCTCGGTTCGAATGTCTTACATCAGCCTTTGAACAGCTACTATCATCTCAGAATTTGTTTGACCCAGACTGAAATGATCTACTCGAAGATCTCTTTCTAACATCTCTAGCTTCAGAATCAGCTTTTCTTTTCTCTTTACTTAATTCTTCAGCTTTACAAGCTCACTAAACAAGCACTACCATTTCTTTAATCTCTAATATCCCAACTAACAGATGGATATCTTCGTTTAGTCCATCTTCAAACCTTTTGCACATTATTGCTTCATTTGATACACATTCCTAGGTATACTGGCTTAATCTCACAAATTTATGATCGTATTCAGTAACAGACATACGGCCTTGTTTAAGCTCGAAAAACTCTTTACGTTTCTGATCGATAAATCTCTAACTAATGCATTTTTTTCGAAATTCACTTGGAAGAAATCCCAAGTAACCCACTCGCTTGGAACCACAGATATTAAAGTTTTCCACCAATGGTACACTGTATCTCTCAGAAGTGAAACGACACATTTTACACATTCCTCAGGATTCAGAGACATTTCATCAAACACTCGTATTGTATTCTCTAACTAGAATTCGGCTCTTTCAGCATCATCATTCGTTGTAGCTCAGAGCTTTTCAGCCCCATACTTTTTAATCTTATCAACAGGTGGTCTACTTAATTGAACCGGGTTCACTGAGGGCATAATCAGAATTTGAGGAGAATTAATCAGAGGTGGAGGTTGTTGTACAGCCAAATTGGATCTAATATACTGAGTGAACCAATCATTCGTTATCTGATAGAAGGCTTGCTTAGCGTCACCATCACGACTACTCGTAGCTGGTAGAGAATCATCTTGCACCATCCTTTGCGCTGGAACAGGCGTATTACTTTCAATATCGTTAGCTACAGCTCGATTGGGATCCATTCCTATATAAAAGCACATTCAATGTCAGGATTCATCACACTATCACAGTTTCAAATATATGGCATGTATAGCCAGACTCACATACGCTATGCTAGTCCTAGAACCGACTAAACCATAGCTCTAATACCAATAAAATGTAACACCCCTATCCCGTAACCGTCGCCGAAATAGGTAAGGGGCGTTACCAGACAGACAAAACATTACAGATCAATACTGAGTCACAGATATCACATTAACAATTCATCCATTATGGGGGTCTCAAATACCTAAAATATACTTTTAGAAAAGGTCGGGACTAAACCAAACATATTCAGAATTCTAAGAACTTAGAAAACTTTTCAAAACTATTGAAGTGACACGCTTGTGTGACTAGGCTGTGTGGCACACACAGGCACCAGACACACTCATGTGATCCAACCGTGCCAAAACAGAGTTCCTATACTAACTTTTACACACGACCAACAGACACGGCCATGTGCCATGGCCGTGTGGTACTTAGCTAGCTACAGACTTAAGCCCACGACCATATGACACGCCCGTGGCCCCTACCCGTGTGGCACAATGCTGGCTTGGTTTAAGCCAATTTGCCACCCCTTTTTGGGTCAATCCTACAAGCAATATTAAACAACATTCATGACATAAGTTTCAATCAATTCCATGCTTAAAATGACCAAATCATATTGGATCATAACACATTACAAACATACACCATTTGACATTACTAACCAAATACCAAAACTATGCATAATCATTTCATTTGCTAGCCAACTATCATGACATAACATATATACATATCAAAGCTTAATACATAAACATTCTAGCCTATACATGCCATACTTAGAAATATTTACACTTTCAAATGTACCGAAATGAGTTCGATAGTATGGTGACAATCCTCGACTATCCCCGAGCCTTTAGTAGCTACGATAACTATAAAACAGACAGAAATTACACAGAGTAAGCTACAAAGAGCTTAGTAAGCCAAATACAATTATCCTAGCTAATATAGCATATAAGTAAAAGTCAATAACCAGAATTCACAACCGTCTCATGGAATATTTCATTATTTCACAGAAATAGAGTCTTTCCTATTCAGAAATCTAGTACGATACAAACGTACCTGTATAAATTATACATTTCATATACTAATTTCCATATCTCGTACTTTATCATCAGACAGTTCAGAAATGAAATAGATATTCACAGACAGGTACAATGTCGACGTCCCAGACCTGGTCTAACATGTAATTCGGTATCGATGCCTCTGTCCCAGACAGGGTCTTACACAAAATCTCAAATCAAGGCCTGTGTCCCAGACACGGTCTTACATGATATCTCAGATCAATGTCACCATTCTTTCAGGAACGTAAAGAGCTTTTCAGACACCAACATGTTATCGGAGTTTATTCAAAATTTATTCATCAGGTTCTCAAGGCCGTCCAATACAGATTACAATTTATATCCGTAGAATTTAGTCAATTTAATACGTAATTGTAATTCGACTTACCTCGAACGGATTTCAGATGGAATCGAATCGACTATTCAACTGTTTAGGACTTCCCTCGATCTAAGTCCTATTTTCTTTGTTATTGATCTAATACAATTCAAATTCAACCATTCAATCATTCTTTTCATTCAAAATAATCCATGAACACATATTTAGGGCACTTTGCATTCTAGCTCTTACATTTTCACACTCTGACAATTTAGTCCATTTTTCACAAAATCACAAATATGCAAAATTCACCAAGACTATAGCTTGGCCGAATATACATAGCTTTCATACAAGCCCAAATAACATGTTTAATTCATAATTTAGTCCTTCAAAACCTTATTTTCACAAATTAGCCCAAATAGCCCTATTTCATCAAAATTCAAAGACAGAACTTATAAATCATCTACCAAGCCTTCATAATTCATAAAAGAACACTACAAAACTCATGATGTCAACAATGGCATTTCATGAAATCTTTATCAGAAACAAAAATTTAGACATGGGCTTTGAAGAACACGAAACAATGATCACAGAAATGTAGAAATTATTAAAAGCGGATAAAAATTCGTACCGTAATCAAGATGAACAAGGGTCGAACCCTAGGTAAGCTTATTTCGTTCTTTTTCCTTTGATGTTTCAGCCAAAGATGAGCTAAATGCATGGCCATTTCATGTTTATTTTATTTAATTAGGTGTTATTTTATTTTTTCCCATTTTGCCCTTGACTAATAAACATTAAAACTGACCAACTACATGTACATATTTGTCAACTATTAGAACAAACGGTAAATTTGACATGCAAGGACCCTTATATTAAAAGCCAAGGCCAATTAACTCCATTAACAAATAGCATGCAACTTTTGCATTTTACGCGATTAAGTCCTTTACAAAATTAAGCACAGAAACAGACAAATTAAATCACAGAAACTTCAAAGATATAAATTCACATATTACAGACACAGAAAATAATATTAAAATATTTTTCAGACTCAGATTTGTAGTCCTTAAACCACTATTCTGACTAGGGTCTAAACGGGACTATTACATTTTATTTTTTATAAGAAGAGAGGTAAAGTTATTTCATGTTTGAATTGTAACACCCGTCACCCATATTCAATGCTAGAATAGGGTTACGGAGTATTACCAGACTTATTACACAATTAAACATGTATTTCTCATACATTCCTCTATTTCAAATATAAAACATTCACATTCATTCATAATGTCCTTAATACGAGCCTACGATGCCCAAAACATACATTCGGGGTGGTTCAATACTAAAATGATAACTCAAGAAATTTTTGGAAAACTTAGAAAATTTTTCAAACAACAGGGGGCACACACCCATGTTGTAACAGCCCGATTTTGGGCCTAGTCAGATTAGTAGTTTCGAGGCCACAAATCTGATGTAATAAAATTTATTTTTATTATGTTTTTATGGTCTACAATTTCACTGAATGGTTTCTTGAAAATCTCGTTCGAAAATTTTGACGTTTGGGCACTCAATTTAGTCAAAAGGACTAAATTGTAAAAAGTGCAAAAGTTGAGTTCTACATGTTAGAGGTATCCAATTGCTATGAAATTTTAAATTGGAGGTTCTTATATGGTAATTGTACCATTGGTTAAGTTGGTGGACAAAAATGAAAATGGTTAGGCGTGTTTCCAAAGTTTTTCATTAAGGGCATTTTGGTCATTTAGTTATTAAAATGAATTAAAAACAAAATTAAAAGCCAATTTTTGTCCATCTTCAACCCCTTGGCCAAAACATACATGGAGAAACCATGGCTAGGGTTTTTCAAGCTTCCAAGCTCGATTGTAAGTCTGTTCTAGCCCCGTTTTTAATGATTTTTACGTTTTTTAAATCCTCGTAACAAGATCTATCTATTTATACCATTTATTTGAGCTAGGGTTGATGTTTAAAAATTTATCCATGTGTGACATGCATGTTTTTTGATGTTTCATGGTAGATTATGAAAGTTTGATATGTAAGTAATTACTTTTAGTAAGTGATTTTTGGTGAAAACATCCAAAAGGACTAAATTATAAAAGTTATAAAAATATGTAGTAAAAGTGTATTTTAATGGAAATTGTGGGATGTTATAGTTATGAAAATGATTCGGCTAGGCTTGTATGTTACAGAAATTGAATAAAAATCATTTTACGAGCCTAGGAGAAAAAGTGTAAATATGACAAAGTTTAGGGGCAAAAATGTAATTTTTCCATAGTATGATTTTTGGGTCACATTGAATAATGTGACTAATAAGTGGGCTAAATGTGATTTTATTGATCAAAGAAAATTAGATTCAAGCCTAGAAGGAGGGAAAACGAGTAATTGACAGTTAGGTCCCTCTTTGTCATTTTTGGTATCGAGGTAAGTTCATGTGTAAATAATGCAATATTATGATCATATTTTAATGCTTTATTAATGTATGAGTTTCTATGTTAAATTGTTATGATGAGTGCATGAACGACGTTATGGACTATGAGAATGACATTGTAAACGAGTTTGACAAGGATGTGACATTGAGAAAATCCCGTTTGAACCTTAGGAATAATTTAGGATACAATGTGACATGTCACTAGGAACCATGTGATTTATGATCTCATGAGATATGTGATATATGTTTATGTGGTTCCGGGTGTTGGTCTTGTACGTCCTACCATGGCAGGGTAGTCCGGCATGTGTTGCGGATACCTGACATCTTGTGTAAGCAGCCTGTGTAGCTACGTCCTGATCGACAGCCTATGTGAGCAGACCCGTAAGTAGCTCGAGAATGAGCTTTTATGTGTTATGTGATATGAGGTAGCTTTAGCTATGTATGTGGAACTATTGTACGAGCCTTCCGTGTATCCAATAGTATTCCGAGTGTTCAACGGGTAAATCAAATATGAGTATAAGAATGAAATTACTACGAGTAAACAGGCATGTACGTAAGCCTATAATTTTAAATTCATGATTATTGTGGAAATAATTGTTTATTACCCATCGTTATTGATAGTGTACATACTTGTGATGTTAGATATATGATAAATATAAATGATGATTACGTGTTAGGCTTTTGGGCCGAATTGTGATGTGATCCAATATGTTTACATGCTTAAATTGTATTTCAATAGGTATGTTAAGAACGAGAAAGTATGTGACTATATTATGAGTGGTACAGGTATGTACACTGAACTCATGTGAAGTGAATTTGGTATATGATGAATTCTTGGTAAGAATGTACTCGAACAAGTTATGCTTGTGAAACATTGATAACCTTGTGACAAATGATCTACATTTATGATGAATAGATGTATGATAATATTTGATAATGATCATGAACCTAATTGATTTGTCATGTAGTACGATTCATTTATTTAACTTGTGTTTCATTGCATAAGAGGAAAGGAAAGACAAGCATAATTGTCGAATAAAGTCATTATAAGAATATATTAAGATACGAGCTTAGACAATTGAAAGGCGGTTGAACTATATGTTGAAATTATGATTACTCATAAATAATATGCATGTGATTAAGAGGATATGTGATATGTTATAATAGGGAGACTATAGTGGCTAGGCTAATGCTAAGGCATGTAAATAATGTTTATGAGTTAAAGGAGTAAACACTATGAACGAATAAGTGAAAATCTTAAGATTTAATGCCAATTGTAATAATAGTATTCTTATGGATGGGTAAAGTAAATGAATGTTAATAGTTGTTATTTTTTTGCATATGAACTTACTAAGCTTCAAAGCTTACCTCCTTCCTTTCCCATCTCTTATAGGTTAATTTAGCTAGCTTGGGTTGGAGACCACCGAAGATGCCATCACACTATCAAGCTATCATTAGGTATAAGTGAACGCAAGTATTTTAAGTTTATAGCATGTATAGGGACTTTCTATTTGATTAATTAAGTCATTATTAATGTGGCCAAATGTGTTGACCTAGAATGGTTTATGGTCCAATTTGTATATAGCCATGAATGATGACATTATATGATTATGTATGTACTTATGTCTTTGAGATGTGATTTGTGATTATGTGTATGTGATCGGTTATGTTATTAGTGATGAATGCTTGATGATTTAATTGGGGTTTGTTTAGTATGATGATAACCATGGCTTAAATGAGAATTGGTAAGTTGGGCTTGACAAAGTATGAAGTCCTTTGCATGCATAAGTAAAGATCAAATGATCATGATCATGTCTTGTTTTTGTATGCTTAAGTACTCAATTATGCCATGATAATTCAGGAATCTCTGGATCTATGCTTATTTTCAACTCCCCTAAGTATTTCGTCATTTACTACGCCCTTCTTTGTCTCTAGGTGCCTAGGTATCCACTGTAAGCCTTTCCTCGTTTGAACCTCGCCCTTAACTTTACTTTAATTTAAGGCTATGCCATCCTAAGGTGGGAAGAATAACATGAAGCTCAGAATTATGGGCATATTCAATACTCCCAAATAAAAAGGGAATTGGTCTATGGTCGAGTCAGTAAAAATAAATAACTAGGAATTATGCATGCTCCACAAAAACTTTTTTTTATTCTTTTTTAATTAATCGTTTCTAATTCTCCGGCTCTTATCTCTTTTCATTGAAAAAGAGCAATAAAAAAATCACAATCGGCTTGGAAAATAGCCTCAAAGTTGTCCACACAGGTAGACACAAGGGCATGTGTCTAGGCCGTGTGTGACGCACGGTCTGCCCCATGTGCGTGTATTCTGGCCGTGTGTCCCCTGCACCCTAATTAGGTAAAATAGAATGCTTAGGCTCCATTTGGTAACCTGTAAAAGCTTTTCTGTAAAAGCTTTTCAGGCTTTTCTGATGTTTGGTTGGGTGAAAATAATTTCCTACGGTAAAATATTTTACATAAGTTGGAAAAAGGAAGTCTTTTTTTAGGAAAATGTCTTACCCTTTTGAATTTGATAAGACATTTTCTAGAAAATGACAGCCTTCTTCTCCCCTTTCCCTTTCCCCTTCCCCTTCCTCTTGGGTTGCAAATCAGTTTGGTCAAGGGAGAACAGAAGCCATTTTAGTAGAGCCCAGATCTATTTTCAATGTTAAAGAAGCCATTACATGAACCTCTCCCTATTTTTCGTCCATCATCACAAAAAAAAATCAGCATAGCCATGTCCAACTTGATTCACAAGAACCCTTTTTCTAGAACTCCCTTATAGCTTCCAAAACAATCCCTTTTTTAGACTGTCGGCTAATTCCTTTGCTTCTTCTTTTTCCTCTGTTTCTTTTTCTTCCAACGCATTCATCGAGTCAACTATCAACGGCACGTATTTGGGTTGGAACAAAGCTCAAGAGATTGAGATCGATGGTGGTGGACAAGCTAAGGCTCTAGGGAACAAACACAAAGTCATAATCGTGGTTCTTTTGGGATGGCTTAGGGCTACAAACAAACACTTAAATAGATATGTGGAATGGTATAATTCCAAGGGAGTCTATGCAGTTACTTTTCTTGTAGAACTTAAGGTTTTACTATGCTTGGATCCGGTTTCAATGCTTGACCGGTGGATAGCTGAATTGGCTAATGGGTTGGCCACCTAGGGTTCGGAGAAAGAGGACGATGGTCGCCAAAGGTGCTTCATTTTCCATACTTTTAGCAACATTGGCTGGCTCGTGTAAGTTTTTCTTTTTCTGGTATGACTAAAGTTCTTTGATTTTGGAATTTTGCACATAGAAAAGTAAATTCTGGCATTATTTAGAAGATACAGTTCAGTGATTGAGCATTTTCAAAGAAGAGAGGGGTTAAAAGAGATGATAAAAGGAGTAATTTTTGATTCAGGATCAGCTGACCCTTTAAATCCTAAGGTTCTTATTTATGATGTTCTTAATGTTCTTAGATGATTGATTACAGTTCACAGTAAGATTTTGAGTTTTGAAATGAATGTTTTATATCAAATTATGAACAGAGTTCTTTAGCTTATATCACTAAAGGTCTGCTCTTGAATAGCACATAGTGGAATTAATAAGATACTAATCTTGGCCTTTGATAAAAAAGAATTGAGTATGAGTCCAGGTTCTGGAAACATTTGGAAATTTCTATCACTTCAATAGCATTACTCTAATTGTATGATCAAAGTTGAAATACTTGTGTTATGCTTTGTTTTATTAGCTGTAGAAAAGACTTTAGAATACGCATTATATGTATTGATTTGTGAACTAGATGAAGTCTCTGTAGTCTGGATGTTCAAATTCAACTTCTAAATAACTTTATTCATACTATTTTTATTTTCATAAAACTGTCCTAAATTTTTCTTTAATTATGAGCTTGGATGTCATGTTTTATTTGTTTTGTGCACATTTTCTTATGTATGATTTCCAACAAGGTGAAAAGGGCTCATCTTTTGCAGGTTTGGGCAGTTGGTTTTGCTGTTGCTATACTAAAGAAACTCAACTCAATGAATGGATCCAAAAATGGAGGGACCGATTCCACATTACAGAAAGCGGAACCTCAAATGGTTGAAGCTGTAGTGCTAGCTTCCCTGGAAAAGTTCTTTAAATCCGTTCTATATATGCCGAAAGTGGAAAGGTAGGTTTTTCCTTTATGATCCGATTTTGCTTCCCACATAAATATTAAATGAACACATACATGCCATGCTATTTGCTCTCTCCGAAGACAATCAAATCTTGTGCTTGTGATAAACAACTTGTGGTTCCTACTGCAGAAAGTTTAGAGCGGTGGTTGATGCAGCTTTGGAGGCCCATTCGCACTGTCCGCAGCTATATCTTTATAGCACAGCTGATAAGGTCGTTCTGTATAGTACTATCCCCTTCCTCTGCTGTCAAAACCACAACATATGTGATTTGTAGCTCTTCCCTTTAGCATTGATAACTAGCTCAAGGCTCAACATTGCATATTCTACATGGTGGCCATAGGTTGTTTGAGTTACTAGCCAATGACTGGTTTTAGTTTTAAAGTTATTTGGAGCTAGCAATGCTTGCACTGAGTTACTAATGAAAAAAAATTGAAATAACATGCATTAAGATGCACAGACATTGAGAAAAAGGGTATTGTATATATTTCATTAAAGAGATTTGAAAGAAAAATGGACAGTTCTGTACTTATGTCAAACTTATTTATACATGCTTTTTTTCTCTTCATGTATTTGGCATTATGGATCTATTTGTCACAATTCATAAATTAAAGCTAGACCAAGATATATGAATTTATGGTTTATGGAATTTTCAAAGATCTGTCTTACAGGACACGCATCGAAGTGCAGTAATAGCTTTTTGTGATTTGACAGCACAGGTTAATTTTAAATATTTCACATTTTGCATTGTTCTTCTCCCTTTTATTTTCTAATGTATATTCTAGCTTAATAATTGAGTATTATTATATATTTAATTTGATTTATTTATTTATAAATAAATCATTTCAATATATGTAAAAACAATTTAAAATATAAATTTATTAATATACGTAAAAGCAGCTTTTCCGGAAAATATTTTCAGGAAATCTGCCAAACAACAGAAAATATTTTACACAGATTCATCCAAACACCAGAAAAGTAAATCATTTTCCAGAAATCATTTTCTGAAAAACATTTTACTGGCAAACAAATGGAGCCTTAGTAAACACATGGGCAGAGACACGGCCGTGTGAAGGACACGGCCTCAGGACATGGGCGTGTGCCCTAGCCGTGTGAAGTTTGCTCCTAATTGTTGGAATTTAACTTACCACATAGCCTAAGCACACGGGCGTGTGACCCTATTTTGTTGATGACGTCATAAACAAAGAGTTACACGGGCTGAGGACACGAGCGTGTCCCAAGCCACACAGGCATGTGTGACTGGTAACTCACCAAAATAAGAAAATTTTCTAAGTATTGCAAAAGTTTTGAAAGTTCTTGGTTTAGTCCCGAACCACACCCAATGTATGTTTTGGACCTTGTGGGCCTGTATAAGGGACGTTATGCATGTGAATTAAAAGTTTTAAATTTAGATGTTATGTGTAACACCCCTAACCTGTATTTGTTGTCGGAATGAGGTTACGAGGTATTACCGAACAAGACACAAATTCTGAATAATCGTATGCATACACTTTCTCAAACTCTTAAAACAATCAAATATTAACATATATAACTAATTTAAATTCTTTACGAATCATATCATAACATTTTTCAAACATATATCCAGTTATAATTCATAAGCAAATGGTGCCAAATATATCATTTTACCACATAGCGTATGCACATATCAAAGATATTATAAATAAGTCAATCAATTATTACAAACATGAATTATATAAAGTAAACATATTTAAGTACATATCATTTTTAGCAAAACTCTATTTGGCACAATAAGGATATAATAAATTTAACCAAATCATTCATGTCATAAGTACATTACTATATATATATATAGTTTCAAATGGCTAAATCATAAACAAGTCTACTTATAAGTTCATCTAAGTAGATTGCACAAGACTAAAAGGTCCTGTATCAATTTAGACATATATTAAAGAACACCGAATGGTCTAACCATCAAAGTACATATAACCATTCACATTCACCTATTTTGCATAAAAACAATCATGATTCCTTATAACTTAAATTACTATTCATTTGGTCATTTTACAAAGCCTTAGCCGAATGTAATCATGTTTATTACTTTAAAATACCAAAATCGAATCTAAACATGTTAATATCACTTATCTTGCAAAATAACAAAGGTCATATTCAGTACCAATTCAATGATTACATATTTAGATAAGCATATATAAATATATATATCAAACCAACACATCATATGTTTATATATATATAAGTGCCGAATCATGATTAATTTACTAACATAATTCATATTCATTTCTTCACTTAATGAAAGCATATTGAACTCACTGTTATTACATGCCATAACCGAATCACCTTGTTACCAAAATACATGGCAAAACTAAATAAACCATGTTTCACATATATATACACATAACATTGCCAAATCATTAATTCAATAATTTCATTATCTAAATTCAACATTTAACTGAATATACTCATCAACTAGATTAAATCATTACTATCAAATACAAGACATAGCCGAATCACTAAACAATAGGTAACATATCAAGCATAATTTATACTTATATATATATACCATAGCCGATTCAACCAAACCAAAAAAAATCATCATTTGAGCATAGCATACAAACCAAACTTAGCACACACAAGAACCATGATTAAGATAGAAAATACTTATATATCAAATTAGCCATTTTTGCATGGCATATTATGTACAACACTTCAAACATATCTGAAAAGTAGCATAGCCTATACATGCCATAGGTTTGAAATTTAGCTTTTAAAAATACTGATAAACAGACGATAGTGTGATAGACTTCGCGGATGATCCTCGAGCCTATAACTAGTCTCCAAAATCTATAAAATATAAGCAAACACACACATACAGTATGTAACACCCCAAATCGGGCCTAAAAGTTAGGCCCGAATCTAATGTGTCACATTGAAGTGTTTTTCGAAAACCATGTTTTCATTGAAAACCCTTCTTAGTTGAAAACTTGAGTAAAATCCCAGTTAGGTTAGTTTATTTTATAAAGTGGTACATTGAAAATTTATTAATTCTATTCCAAAAATTTCTTTTAAGTTGCGGAAGCTAATTTTAAAAGTAACTGATTTACAAAAACGTGATGTTAAAAACTAAGTTGAGAAACTGTTCCGAGAATGTTGCGGAAACATAGTGTTGTTTAAAAATAGTTATAAATCGAAGTAAATAAAACCCAAAGTTAAAATCCAGAAAATTTAAGAGGCCTTATTAGAAAAGTTGAAAACCCAAAACGGAAACTAAAACATAAATAAAGTCCAAAGGCAGTCGTGTGGCCATCTCCAAGTCCTTCGCAGCACCAATACTCCTAATGCTAGGGATTACCTGCACAATTAATAAACAGGGTGAGTTTATGAAAACTCAGTGTGTAATCTCCTTACAAGAGTAACGATCGATATATAACAAAGCGTAAGCATGCGGGCGAGCCTTTTAGCGATAATAATGACGAGTCCGTTCAGAGCATACATGGGCCAAAGCCCATTACAATATCCTTTGGGTCATAGCCCATAACAGAGTCAATTGGGCCTAGCCCAAACCAATAACGGAACAGGTGGGCCTAAGCCCAAAACAGTGACAAATCTCATAAACAGATATGCAACAGTATGAGGATGCATCCCACCCCGATCTAGCCAACACACCACCCGTACCAAACCTACACTTAAGTGGGGATAAAATTGACCCACCCAGCCAACACACCAATGTTAGCACCGGTTGTGGCACTAACCAAAATCGCAGCAAAGCTGTTAGTATATATGCAGCTCTAAGCCTTCAGTAGCAGTATTATAATTGGCACAAAGCCATTGGTAACTATGTTATGTTTGGCACATAGCCATCAGCGACGGTAATATAATCGACACACAGCCTTGGGTAAATATGATTGACACAGAGTCATCAATAAGTATGTTAGGCACATAGCCACGGGTAAATATGTTTGGCACGAAGCCATAGTCAAGATGGCATAGAGCCATAATCAGATTACGCGGCACTAAGCCATCTGTCGGTCCACAATCGTCTCGTGTGACCCGTGCGACCTTAACAGATCAATACTGGATCCACAGTGGTCTCGTGCGACCCGTGCGATCGTATTAGAGCTTCCTCCATATCAACGTCCCAACCTCATGCAAGATGTCGTGTATGTCATGCTCAATCATCACACGTGTATGCAAAATGGCCATGCTCAGTAACAATCATTTAAACATATATTAAAAGCATATCAGTCGTACAACCACCGTCAGGTCAGTTAAAACACAGTCATATGATCACAGTCAAATCAGTCAAATTCATAGTCTAAGTTGGTCATTTACCCACAAGGGCAAAATAGTCATTTTACCCTACAGAGGTATTTCGGTAATTTTACACTACAAGGGTATTTCGATAATTTTACAAATCGAGGGTATTTCTATAATTTCACAAATCAGGGGTATTTCGATAATTTTACAACCTGGGGGTATTTTAGTAATTTTACAAATCGAGGGTCATAATGACCCAACCGAGGGTCCATTGTCGCCTCGAGCGACCTAAGTAACCTAAACAGACATAATGGTGCAAGTGGGCCTAAGGCCCATTACTCAACCCAAGTGGGCCCACACGCTCGTATGGCCCATTTAGCCCAAATTTAGATACGGCTCTGTGTATACCATAGCTCGATTAATTAAGTCACTTACCGTAGATTTTATCTGTGTGGGCGCACGAGTACATTGGCCCATACGGCCCATTTCGGCCAATTTAACCCAAAACTATTCACAGCCGTACGAATGACGTAGCCCAGTCCAAAACTTACCACATAACATACATTTTATCCGTGTGGCCTAGAACCGCCTATGCCATGTACGCGACATGACAAGCCCAACCATATTCCACCTAGCAGTTGATTTGACACAAGCAGGCCCACGGGCCCCTTGGGCCTATTCGGCCCATTTTGTGGCTCAAGTGGCCCACTATGGCCTAAGTCCACGAATTTGCTCATGGTGGTCTTCCTCGTCGTACGCCCACGTTCTATGAGCTCGGTTCACCATACGCGTGGCCACATGCTCGTGTGGCATCATACATCATATTTTCAGCTTTTCAGCATTTTGCCGATCTACAGTCATAGCAAAGTAAACAACACACACATTTTCAGCTTTTCAGTCGATTATCAAAACAAGGCATACGGTTACACACATATTTACGGCCTTTACGCCTATTACCGCTTACAGAGTACGGATACACACCTGTTTGTGATAAATGAGCAAATCCCACGACACTAAACCTGGAATAGCAACCGATTCCTCTCTTTAACCACCGATCAAAGCCGCCTTCCAAAACTTGACAAAATCTATATAGCATTACCACCTTGTTAACTAAGACCGTGAATGATAAAGATTAGAAACAAAAGAACAACAACTTACCACTACTTAGGAGTATTTGGCCTCTTAAGGTACACTCTAGGATTTGAGTCCCACGAAAAACAGTCACACTCCTATCAGAAACGGTGGATGAAGATAGTGTTAAGGAGGAAAATTATATCGGCAAAGAGAGAAAGAGGGAGAAGAGTAGTCATGAACCCAAACAAAATCAATTACCTTACTCAAGTGTAGAGGGATTCGACTCTAAACAGAAAGACAATCGGCTAGCCAAGAAAAACCGAATGAGTGGCGAGGGAGAGGAGGCAAGTGCTATTCGGCTAAACCACAAAGAAGGAAAACACAATTGAGAGAAGGAATAAAAGAGGAGAAGAGACCAAAATCTATTCGGTCACGCAAAACAAATAAGAGAGGGAGAGGGTGGAGAAGTTCAGTTCAGAAATGAAAGAAAAGAATAGCCACAAACACGTAAGAACAACTCCTATATTCGGCCTTTCAATTCTATACTAAAATAGCAAAGAGGTAGAAAGGTTACACGAATGGTAAATTTCCAGAATATGCACGGTAATACAGAGAAAAGAGGAAAAAAACTGAAAAAAAAAAAGAAAACCCGAAATGGCACAAAAGAATTTGACACTCTGAGAAAAAAAGAATCCTATGACTGAATTTGCACAATGGGGAGTTCAAATTTCAGCAACCAACCCTTCCCATTTCAAATTCCCTGATTTTCTCCTTGAATTAAGCCACCAACCGAGTTTGAATTACAAACAAACTCCTTCATCCAAATCTTCTTCCCTTGAAACACTCCCCTAAATCACTCAACCTTCAATTCAAATTTCCTTGAAACACTCATGACCAAGTCATCCACAGAGTCTCAGTCCAACTCCACCTCCTTCCATGGCCATCAGTAAAAATAATCTCCATTTGCACAAGCAGGGATTCGAACCTTAGACCACTAGCTCACTTGTAATGCCACTTCCACTAGACCACATTGTTCCTTGTGATATAAATTCATCAAAAAAAATTCTTAAAGCCTACCCACTAACATCAAGGCTTCTTTAAGAGAAAAACATAATTTTTTGCTAAAGCCCAGGTTTGAACCCAGGACTTCTCCAACACTCCCAAACACTCCTAATCACTTAACCACTGCAGCAGACAATCAATTGTGATTTTTTTCCACACATAAACTTTTATGTGCAGTCTCCTAGCGGCTTTCACGCACAAGGCCAATACTTCTAGGCCCAGAAATTCGGGGCGTTACACAGTAAGCTATCACAGCTTAGTAAATCATAAGAAAATAAACAACTCAATGACATAATCAACTCAATTTAACCAAACCAATTTATGCTATCATAATCACATTTAATTTCAAGCTTACAGTTTCATATACAACATATACTTTCATATATAAACTTTATCTTGGCCGAATATACATATATATCCATTATCAAAGTTATCATTTACTTCCAAGGTCATAATATCATCATATAGACGAATATATATACACATTCATATATGTATACACATGTTTCACACTTTAATATCACATACTTATATCATTTTTCTGAATATAGATTTGCATTCAATATACATATAACCAACTTTATAACATGATTCGCATCATCACTTCAAATACCAAAACTTACCTTAATTTCAATACATTAGCTAACACATACCTAAACCTTTTACTTCGATTTCGGTCTTTACTTAATATTGCCCGTTGAATCATTCAGAATTAAATAGGATACTCGAATAGTCGCACATATTGTACGATGCCAACGTCCCAGATGTGGTCTTACATGTAATTAAATATTGATCCCACTATCCCAGACAGGGTCTTACTCGTAAACACATATCAGTATCACATATCGATGCCAATGTATTAAACGTGGTCTTACTCGTAAACACATATATGAATCATATACTGATGTCAATGTATTAAACGTGGTCTTACTCGCACACACATATCGAAATCACATATCGATGCCAACGTATTAAACGTGGTCTTACTCGCACATACATATCGGAATCACATATCAATGCCAACGTATTAAACATGGTTTTACTCGCACACACATATTGGAATCACATATTGATGCCAACTTATTAAACGTGGTTTTACTTGCACACACATATCGGAATCACATATCGATGCCAACGTATTAAACGTTATCGGAATCACATATCAATGCCAACGTATTAAACTTGGTCTTACTCGCACACACATATCGGAATCACATATTGATGCCAACGTAATAAATGTGGTCTTACTCGCACATACATATCAGAATCACATATCGATGCCAACATATTAAACGTGGTCTTACTCGCACATACATACCGGAATCACATATCGATGCCAATGTATTAAATGTGGTCTTACTCGCACACACATATCGAAATCACATATCGATGCCAACTTATTAAACATGGTTTTACTCGCACACACATATCAGAATCACATATCGATGCCAACGTATTAAATGTGGTCTTACTCACACACACATATCGGAATCACATATTGATGCCAACGTATTAAACGTGGTCTTACCCACACACGCATATCGGAATCACATATGGATGCCAACGTATTAAACGTGGTCTTACTCACACACACATATCGGAATCACATATTGATGCCAACATATTAAACGTGGTCTTACTCGCACACACATATCAGAATCTCATATCGATGCCAATGTATTAAACGTGGTCTTACTCGCACACACATACCGGAATCACATATCGATGCCAATGTATTGAATGTGGTTTTACTCACACACACATATCGGAATCACATATCAATGCCAACGTATTAAACGTGGTCTTACTCGCTCACACATATCGGAATCACATATCGATGCATACCTTAATTCAAGCATAGGCTTTGTACATTACACTACAACATCTCAAAAACGTAAAAATTATCAAAAATCGAGCTAGTTACATACCTTAATCAAGCTTCAACGATGGCCGAACCTTAAAGCTTTATTTTTCTTTCTTTCTTTTTCATATTCGGTCAAGTGCGAAAGATGAACACATGGTTTTGATTTTTTTTTTTATGTTTTATTATTATAACATTATTATCATTTTACCTATTTAACCTTTGTTATAAAATAATAAACCATTATAAACCATGTCTTAAATCGTCCATCACTTTAACTATGGTAATATTGCATTATAAATACCTCAAATTAGAAAGACAACAACAATTTGGCCCTTTCACATTTAACCATCAAATTTTTATTTTACACGATTAAGCCCTTTTATTAAATCAGGCACTCAAACGACAAAATTAAAACACGAAAATTTCACGGATATAAATTCACACATAATAAACACAGAAAATAATTTTTAAATATTTTTTGACTTAGATTCGTGGTCCCAGAACAACTATTCTGGATAGGATCTAAACCAGGCTGTTACATTATGCATCTTTCTTAGTCGGAGATAAGGGTAAACCCGAAATAAAATCCATAGTCACTCTATCCCATTTCCACTCGGGAATTATAATCGGCTGCAATAAACCAGACTGTACCTGACGCTCAGCTTTAACTTGCTGACAAATCAAACATTTAGAAACGAACTCTGAAATGTCATGTTTCATACCATACCACCAATAGAACTGTTTCAAGTTATTATACATTTTTGTGCTTCCCGAATGAACAGATAAATGACTACTATGTGCTTCATTCAAAATCATCTGAATCAACTCTGAATTCTTTGGAACACATATTCGAGCTCTAAATCTTAAACAGTCATCTGAATCTACTTGAAACTCTGAATCAGGGTTCAAATTACACTTAGCTCGTTTAGCTAACATTTCATTATCAGTCTTCTGAGCTTCATAAATCTGTTGTACAAACAATGGTCTCGCTTTCAACTTAGCTACAATCGAGCCATTGTTAGATAAAGCCAACTGAGTATTCATCGTACGTAAAGGAAACAAATATTTTCAGCTTACTGCATCAGTAACAACATTTGTTTTTCCCTGATGATAGTCAATCACTAGTTCGTAATCTTTTAGTAATTCTAGCAATCTCCGTTGTCGCAAATTCAAATCTTTCTGAGTCATCAGATATTTCAAACTCTTGTAATTTGAACAAACATGGCATTTATCACCAAACAGGTAATGACGCCAAATCTTTAATACAAACACAATGGCTGCTAACTCTAAATCGTACGTCAGATAATTCTTTTCATGTGGCTTCAACTGTATCGAGGCATAAGCTATGACTTTGCCTTCTTGCATCAAAAGTAGCCCAAATCATTCAACGATGCATCACTATAGATTAAAAAATTCTTTACCCGATTCTGGCTGTACTAACATTGGAGCTTCAGTTAAAAGAGCTTTCAATTGATCAAAAAATTTTTGACATTTATTTGACCACTCGAACTTAACATCATTTTAAAGCAATTTTGTCATCAAAGTTACAATCATCGAAAAGCCTTTTACAAACCGTCTATAATAGCTAGCTAGTCCCAAAAACCTGCGAACTTCGGATACACTTCTCGGAGGCTTCCAATCTATTATTGCAAAAATCTTGCTAGGATCGACTCGAATACCCGATGCTGACACAATATGCCCCAGAAAACCAAATTCATGCAACCAAAACTCACATTTACTGAACTTTGCATATAATTTCTTATCACGCAGAGTCTGTAATACAATTCTCAAATGCTTGGCATGCTCAGTTTCATCTCGTGTATAAATCAATATGTCATCTATAAACACAACAAAAAATCTGTCCAAATACGGTTTGAAGATCCGATTCATTAGATCCATAAAAACAACAGGTGCATTTGTTAATCCAAAAGGCATAACTAGAAACTCATAATGCCTGTACCTTGTTCGGAAAGCAGTTTTCGACACGTCGGAGTCTTTAACTCGCAACTGATAATAACCTGATCTCAAATCTATCTTTGAAAACATTGTAGCCCCTTTCAACTGATCAAACAAATCGTCTATTCATGGAAGAGGGTATTTATTCTTGATAGTTGCTTTATTGAGTTGTCGATAGTCGATGCACATTCTCATAGTTTCATCTTTCTTTTTCACAAACAAAACTGGTGCACCCCGGGGAGAATAACTCAGTCGTGCGAAACCTCTATTTGTCAACTCCTGCAATGGAGCTTTCAACTCTTTTAATTCGGTCGGTGCCATTCTGTATGGAGCTATCGATATTGGAGTTGTTCCTGGCACTAAGTTAATACCAAATTCAACGTCTCTGATTGGTGGCAAACCTGGTAACTCTTTAGGAAACACATCTGAATATTCACACACAACTAGTACTGATTCAATCTTCTTTTCGGTCACTTTAGTGTCAAACACATAAGCAAAGTAAGCTTCACAGCCCTTTCTCACATATTTCTGAGCTAACATCGAAGAAATCACTGCCGGTAAACCATTCAAATCATCTGACTCAATCTGAATAATCTCATTATTCTGACATCTCAAATCAATCGTCTTTCTTTTGTAATTTACTATAGCATCAGCAGTGTTAACCAATCCATACCTAGAATTATATCAAATTTGTCGAATGGTAACAACATCAGATCGGCCAGAAAATAGAAATCTCGAATCATCAATGGGCAGTTCTTGCATACTTTATCAACCAGAACACACTTGCCTAAGGGGTTCGATACCCTAATCACAAACTCAGTAGACTCTACAGGCAAAGTCTTACTGGATACTAAGTTCATACATATAGACAAATGAGTTGATCTTGGATCTATCAATGTAATAACTTTAGTATCATAAAGAGTAAAAGTACCAGTAATGACGTCTGGAGATGACGCTTCTTAGCGAGCATGAATAGCGTAGGCTCGTGCAGGCGCTCTCGCCTCTGACCTCACAGCAGATTCTTTAGTCACTTTCTGGCTACCACTCATATTTCCCGTGTTTCTGGGTGGCCTGTTCCTAGCTGCAGTGTTACTCGGCCTCGTATTCTGCTTTGTACCTTGCTCGACCAACTCAGGACATTCACGGATAAAATGATCTAATGATCCATATTTGAATTAAACCCATTCATTTAATCTACAATTGTCGGGATGTCGTTTACCAAAATGTTTGCACTCAGGCTAATTTGATCTAACATTTCCAACACTAGCTATTGAAGTAGTTTTTGAACTCACAGGTTGCCTCTCTCGGTCTCTTCTAGAATAACTCGCAGTAGCCCTTGAACAGCTAAAATCATCTCGGAACCTCTTTGATGTCGACAGATATGACTTATTCGATGATCTTTTTCGTAAATCTCTAGCTTCAAAGTCAACTTTTCTTTTCTCTTTCCCAAGCTCTTCAGCTTTACATGCTCACTCGACAAGTACCACAAACTCTTTGATTTCTAGAATCTCGACTAACAAGAGGATATCTTCATTCAAGCCATCTTCAAATCTCTTACACATAATTACTTCGGTCGAAACACATTCTCGTGCATATTGACTTAATCTCACAAATTCTCGTCTGTATTCTATAACAGACATACAGCCTTGTTTCAGCTCAAGAAACTCTTTGCGTTTTTTATCTATGAATCTCTGACTAATGTACTTCTTTCTAAACTCAGTTTGAAGGAACTCCCAAGTGACTCGTTCTTTTGGAACCACAAATATTAACGTTTTCCACCAATGATATGTCGTATCTCTCAGAAGTGAAATAGCACATTTAAGACATTTATAGGAGTACATGACATTTCATCAAATACTCGTATAGTATTCTCGAGCCAAAACTCAGCTCTCTCACCATCATCATTAGTAGTAGCACGAAACTCTTCAGCCCCATATTTTCTAATTTTATCAACTGGAGGCTTACTCAATTGAATCGGATTCAAAGCTTGTGGCATGGCAGGTACTTGTGGAGGATTAGGCTGGGGTGGAGGTTGTGGAACAGCCAGATTAGTTCTAATATACTAAGTGAACCACTCATTCATCATCTGGAAGAAGGCTTGTTTAGCCTCTCCCTCATGGCTACTCGTAATCGGCCTAGAATCAGCCGGTGCTGCCCCTGAGCAAGAGCATGCATATTACTTTCCAATCATCAGCTATGGCTTGATCAGGATCCATTTACTATACAAAAACACATTTTCATTATCAGGAATCATCACACTATCGCAGTTTATATATATGGCATGTATAGCTAGACTTTCACTCACTATGTTAGAATCGGCTAAATCGTAGCTCTGATACCAATTAAATGTAACACCCCTAACCCGTATCTATCGGCAGAATAGGGTTACGAGGCATTACCAGATAATACACATTAATCACATACATTTATCCATTCATAAGCAAAATCTATTCAAATCATTCACATTGTCCCTTATGAGGTTTTACGAGACCTTAAAAATATGCTTAAAAGTGGTTCGGGACTAAACTGATAACATTTGCAAACTTTTGGAAACTCAGAATATTTTCAAACATAAAAGGGTCACACGCCCGTGTAAACAAGCAGTGTGCCTCACACGGTCACCAGACACTCCCGTGTCACAGGCCGTGTGAAAACAGGACATATATACTGACTTGCACAACACGGCTGAAGACACACCCGTGTGCCATGGCCTTGGGAAAACTTGGGAGGTTACTAACCTGGGTCACACAGTCGGCCATACGCCCATGTGTCAGCCCGTGTGTCACACACGGCCAGTAGACACGCCCGTGTGTCTAGGCTGTGTCAAAACAGTAGGGTATATTGACTTTAATTCGAAAGGTACCCCAGGGGACACACGGCCGTGTAACATAACCGTGTGTCACACACGACTGAGACGCACACCTCTGTCTCTGCCCGTGTGGACAAAAATAGGCCATTTGTAAAGCCAATTTGCCACCCTTTCCACAAGCACACTTAGCAATCAAAATGGTACCATTTCAAAACATATATAAGCATCTAAAACATGCTATTCCATACACATTTCTTGCCATCTATTCACAACTATTTCAACTACTCAATTCTACAACCAAGGCATACCATATCTATATGCCAAAATCATCAGACTTAAATTTTAAATGCATTTTTCTCATCAAATTATCATCTATATCATGACACAATTTGCACCATATCATCATCTCAAACCATAATATGCCAATCTTCCAAGTATTAATACACCAACTTACAACTATCCAAAATAACCAACACATAACCACACCAAATAAACCAACATATAAGGCATTATATACATCACATATATATCACTTACCAAACACATTTCAAGCCAATATAAATGGCCATACATACCAATATTTACAAGCCAAATCTCATGGCTATAATCAAAACTCAAAACATACCAAGATGCCACTAGACTATACATGCCATATACCATATATACAAAGCTCCCAAAAGTACCAACGAGATGATCGATAGTGTGATGACGTTTCCCGACAATCCCTGAGTCCGAGCTAGCTTCTAAAATCTATAAAACATGAAAAGAACTCACAAAGTAAGCTTCAAAATCTTAGACAAATAAATTTATCACATGAATCACAACATTTTTATCAATAGGCCAAATACAAGTAAACACATATAGATACACAAACCTTTCTCAATGAATGTATATTCAAATACACCTATAATTTCATCAACACTTATTTTTCAAATTCTCATATAAATCCTGTACGTACTTGAGTCGTTTAACTCATTAACTCATTCTTTCTCGACTTGTCTTTGCCCATTGAACCATTCGAAATTGTTAAGGATACTCGGCAATCACATATAGCTCGTATAATGCCATATCCCAGATATGGTCTTACATGTTATCACATATCGATGCCACTGTCCCAGACAGGGTCTTACACGAAATCGATTAACAATGCCGATGTCCCAGACATGGTCTTACACGTAATCGCAATACAATGCTAATGTCCCAGACATGGTCTTACATTTAATCACATCTCGGTAACCTAATGTCATGACATTCGTATCTTATACTATTCCTAAGGTTCGTATGGGACTTTCGAATGTCGTAACTTTGTCAATTCTTGCTCGTAAGTACTCGTTCAACATTCATAGCAATTCAATGACAAGTAAACATGTATAATTCAATTTAAAGACATTCATTTGCATATCAACTTACCTCGTAGTTAGAATAGAGGAATTGGATCGACTATTCGATAACTTTAGATTTTCCCCGATCTGAATCTGATTTCTTTCGTTCTTAATCTATATACATTCAAAATTAACTCTTTTATTCATCATCACATTCAATTTTGTCCACAAACACATATTTGGGAATTTTTTACTTTAGCCCCTAAAGTTTCACATTTATTCAATTTAGTCCTCTATTCATAAAAACACAAATTACACAATTTCTTTCTATTTTCTTGCTAGCCAAATTTTCATAATATACATATCAGCCCATATTTATCATCTATTCACACATTTAACCCCACATTTTCACATTTTCACAAATTAATCCTTATTTGACATTTTTGTCAAAAATAACTTTACAAAACATAATAATCTATCAACAAATACTCATTTTCCACCATCAAACATTCAAGAACTCAAGCATTCATCAATGGCAACTTTCAAAATCATCAACACTTTCAAAAATTGAGGCATGGGCTAGCTAGAACACAAAGCAACGATCATAAAAACATAGAAATCATCAAAAACCGAGCTCAAAACATACCTCAATCAAGCTTATCAATGGCCGAACACATGAGAGCTCAAAAACCAAATTCTTTTGGTGATTTTTGGTTATGGATGAATGAACATAAAATGATTTTGGCTTTTGTTTAATAACATTAATACTAAATTCCTATTTTAACCTTACTAATATAATTTACAAATCATTTAATGGATGACTATATTTGTCCATCCCATTAACCAAAGGTCAAATAACCACATAAGGACTTACATATTAAAATTTTATAGCAATTAAAACACTTTAACAAGTAGAATGTAACTTTTGCATTTTATGCGATTTAGTCCTTTTATCAAATTAAGCTAGTAAACGATAAAATTAGCTCACAAAATTTTCAAACATATATAGTCACATGCTATAAACATCAAAGATAATATTAAAATAATTTTACAACCTTAGATTTATGGTTTTGAAACCACTATTCTGATTTAGCTAAAACTAGGCTGTTATAAAACACATAACTAAAGCCATATGCACATATATATACATCACCAGACATACCAAAATAAGCCAACTCTCATGGCCAAACACTTAACATTTACAAGCCAATTCACATGGCCAAATTCATTACCAACACATATACCAAAATTACCAAAGTTCCTATACATGCCATACAACCAAAATCATAGATTCAAAAGTACCAAAGTGATAGCTTGATAGTGTGATGAGCTCTCCAATGATTCCTGTAATGTCCTCGTACCCAAGACTGTCGCTGGAATCGAGCACGAGGTGTTAACGGACTTAATACATTAATTAAGCAGCTCGAACAATTTATTTTAGAAATTCTAGACAAGCTGGCTAACTGCGTCACAGTCGCTAAAAAATCCATATCTCAAGTTACGAAACTCTAAATCCAATTCCGTAACTTTTCCCTAAAACTAGACTCATATATCTACTTACTAATTTTTTCTATAATTTTTGGTCGAGCCAATTAGTACAGTTTATTAGTTAAAGTCTCCCCTGTTTCAGGGTTTGGCTACTCTAACCCCTGTGTATTACGAATCAGATATCTCCCTGTACAATTGTTTCTCATAGAACTAGACTTAGTAAGGATTTCATACATGTAAGGTAAAACTCCTAATTGTTTTTGTACAATTTATGGTGAATTTTTAAAGTTAGAACAGGGGATTCAGAGATCGCTCTGACCCTGTTCCACCAAAACTTAAATATCTCATAAAATATAACTCATTTACCTGTTTCGTTCTTCCATATGAAACTAGACTCATCAAGCTTAGATTCCATAACTTATTCGTCATTTAATTCCATTTCTACTATTTTTAGTGATTTTTCAAATTCACATCACTGCTACTGTCTAATTCTGTTTTGTGGCCAATTTTACCTTTCCAAAGATTTTCATGGTTTAGTTAAGACATAAAGCATACATGTTATCATATATAAACTTGATTAGCCATTCCAATAGCTAATCATTCTCAAACATTTCCATTCCATCCAGGGGCCATATCGTAAGATTATACACACAAAATGATTGGAATGCTATACATGCCATATTTCCAAAAATTACAAGTCGTATACCACGATTATCCAGTGATAGTGTGAGCGTATCTCTGACCGCCCCAATCTCCAAATTGACTTGTCAAAACTACAAAGAATGGAAAGGAGGGAGTAAGCATAGGTGCTTAGTAAGTCCACATGCAAATAAAAAATATCTTAACAAAGCAATTATACCAACCAACATTAGCATAATATCACCAAAACATGTGTCACATTTCTATTCATCATTCATCATCTTACCATATTATTGTTGTCGTATCAAGTCTCAACCCGAGGGTTAAGTACATACCTGTCCAAAGTGCCCATTCCACAACACTTTCCAATACGTCACTTGCATCTTGAGTATTCTTCCATTTCACTAAAATTTTACCTGTTGAACACATCAGAATATAACTCGGATACATGGAAAGTTTGCACATAAGTGCCACATATGTAGCCAAGCTACCATGTAACCCACCCATAAGTGAACTCGGACTCAACTCAATGAGCTCGAGCGTTCGCATCCATAAGTGAACTCAGACTCAACTCAACGAGCTCGGATGACTAGTTACATTTCACGAACTCGGACTCAACTCAACGAGCTCAGACATTCGCATCCATAAGTGAACTTGGACTCGACCCAACGAGCTCGGATGCCCAAATATCCTAATCTATTCCTAAGGTTCAACGGGACTTTCCTCGTTCATCCTCCTTTACCATTTTCCTTGGAATACCAATGACGATACTTCAGTAGTCTTTCACATTTTTCACATAATTCATAAAATTTTTGCATGTTGTCCAACAATGACCACAAAGCATAGAATTGCATGATAACAATCATAATATCATATAAATAACATTAAATGATTTAAAATAACGGTTATATTACAATATTTACATATGAACTTACCCCGATACAAAATGAGAATAGTCGAGCCTATTCCTCGTAAACTTTATTTTTCCCCCGATCTCGACTCGAATCTCTTTTCTCTTGATCTATAATACCAAATTAATTCATTTAATACACACATTCATCAAAACAGCCCCTAATACGAACTTTGGCAAAATTACTATTTTGCCCCTAAACTTTCACATATTTACACTTTTGCCCCAAGGCTCGTAAATTAAACCTCATCCTATTTTCTTATGTTTATGACATGCTGATCATTTTTCCCTTCTATAGCAACATCAAATTCACACTATAACATGTACTTATGAATATTAGGTATTTTTACCTATTACGTCATTTTACTCGCTTTTACGAAAAATCACTTAGCAAAAGTTGTTTAACACAATCTCAAACTTCATATTCTACCATAAAACATCAAAATTCATACATATCATCCATGGGTAAATTTTTAAATATAAACCCTAGCGCAAAATATTGGTAGAAATAGGTAAACCGAGCTACGAGGATTTCAAAAATGTAAAGAACATTAAAAACGAACATAGAAATCACTTACAATCAAGGCTTAAAAGTGTTGAAACCCTAGCTATGGTGGACAGCAAAATTCAGCAGCAACTTATGGAGAAGATGATCATTTTTGTGTTATTTTTCCCATTTTATTTCATTTAATATCCAAATGACCAAAATGCCCTTTCTTACTAAACTTTCAAAAATTCCATCCATGTCCAATTTTTGTCCATAAAGATAGAAATTGGTCAAATTTCTATTTAAGACCTCCTAATTAATATTTCAAAGCAATTTCATACTAGAAACTTCTAGAATGCAAGTTTTGCAACTTATTCAATTTAGTCCCTAACTTCAAATTAAGCACTTTATGCATAGAATTTCTTCACGAAATTTTCACACAATCATGCAATCATATCATAGACCTCAAAATAATCATAAAATAATTATTTCTATCTCGGATTTGTGGTCCCAAAATCACTATTCTGATTAGGCCCTAATTCGGGTTATCACAATTCCCAAAGCCAAGCTAGCTTTGATTTCATTATAAAACACAAAAAAATAAACAATGTAAGCTATAAAGCTTTGTAAGTTTGTATAATAATAAGCTCATCTTACCATACAAACACAGTCAAAACAATTTAAAATATCATGGTATAATTCATAATGATGAACAACCTATCACATTTTCATTTTCAAGGTTAGATATGAATTTCACAACTTCCATCGATTCAATGCTTGTACGGCTCATGTACATACCTGTACCATCTCATATTAATCTCATACTCATCTTTATCTTTGATATACCCGTTGAACCATTCGAAATACTATCGGAGCACCCTAAGTGCCACATATATAGCCGAAGCTATCTCAATCTCATATCACATATAATGCTCACTCTCGAGCTATCAACAGGTCTACTCACACAAACTGACGGTCATGACAAAGCTACACAATGTTGCTCACACAAGCTGATGAGAATCCGCAACACTTGTCGAATAACTCAGCCACCGGTAGAAAGTACGGACCAGCTGCAACACCCCTTACCCGTGTTTGACGCAGGGACAAGGTATGAGGCATTACCGGACTTAAACACAAGCAAACATACATTTCGAGTTGTAAACTTGGCACCAAATTAAAACTTTTTAACAATCAATCACATCGTCCCTAACACAAGCCTACGAGGCTCAAAACATGCATTGGAGGTAGTTCGGGACTAAACTGAGAACTTTAGAAATTTTTACAACACTTAGAAAATTTTGCCAAAACAAGGGTCACACGCCTGTGTGGGCAGGTCGTGTGGTCAAACACGCCCATGTCCCTAACCTGTGTAACTCTCTGTTTATGACACCATCAGTAAAATAGGGTCACACGGCCAAGTCACATGCCCTTGTGCTTAGGCCAAGTGGCGAATTAAATTCTGAAAATTTAGTGTAGACTTCATACGCCCTGGGCACACACCTATGTCCCTGGGCCGTGTCCTTCGCACGGCTGAGACACACGGCCGTGTTTTTGCCCGAAAAATGGCTATTTGCTAAGCCATTTGCCACTCTTACATTTACATTCTAAAACACAACTTCCTTGGCACAATCTTAAGCATATAAATGCATTTAAGCCAACCAAAAAGAACCAATAACATGTCATTCACATACCCACATCCATATTGCTAATAACATCATACTACCAATTAAATTCATGCTAAATCACATTCAATCATAAGACTATTTGGCCACATTCAACCATTAGGTCTTTAGGCCATAAATCGCAATCCATCATATATCAAATAAATACAAACCACATCACAAGACATTAGCATATGCATATGAATAAAGTTATAGGCTTACAACCAATTAGCCGATATAAGCCAATTTACATGCCTTCACATTACATCAAACTCTTAACCATTACAAGCCAATACCTTTGGCTAAATCGTAATGACACATTCACAAATGACTAAGTCCCTATACATGCCATAAACTTAAGAGGTTTGTATTTATTTTTACCCACAATGATAGCTTGAGAGTGTGATAACATCTCTTGTGATCTTCAACCTGAGCTAGCATACAACCCTATAAGATATGAGAAAGGAAAAGGGGTAAGCTATATACCTTAGTAAGTTCATATGTAAATAATAAGAAACTTATGCCATAAATTTACCATTTCAATAATATGATTACAAGATAGTATAAATTTCCTTAAGTCTCGTAATCATAATTTATTCAATCACATTGATTACCGCTTTCAATTTATGACCATAATTCAACATGTCTTGGCATTAGCCTGGAAACCGTAATATTTTCCATTATAATATGTTACACCAATTAACAAATCATTTCAAATTTCATGGTAAACATGCACATTAATTATATATATATATACAAATTTTCAAACATATAACTTATCATCTTTCAATTTTCTAAGCTCTTAACTTCTCATACTAACATAGCCATCTTTAGTGAATAATCATGCCAATCTTTTCTTTTTGCTCATATCTGATGAATCATTTTCAAGTGAAATACAACATACTACATTTCAATTCAATTTGGCCTAAAAGCCCGATTCATGAACATTAACAATTCTTACCATACATATATACACATATACCATTATTCATAAGGTTAACACAATAACATTGTCACAATGCTCATGAACTCACCATTCATGAATTCCATACTCAATTTAATTTCTGTACATACCTGTACAATTTCATAACATAATCATATCCTTTCACATCTGACATAATCTTTGTATTACCTGTTGAACACTTGGAATACTAATCGGATAGACGAAAGGTTTTTGCACATAAGTGCCACATATGTTGTAACGCCCCTAACCCGAATCAGTCACCAGAATAGAGTTACGGTGTAACGCCCCCATGCCCGAAACCTTCACCGGAGTCAAGCTTGAGGTGTTACTAAACTTATCTTACCTTTTAAACAACTCTTAACCACTTATTTTAATTTTCGGAATAAACTATTTTTCTGCATCATAGCTGCTTAAAAATTCATTTCTCAAGTTTCAAAACTCGAAATTAAGATCCGTAAATTTTTCCTGAAACTAGACTCATATATCTATCTACTAATTATTTTCTAGAATTTTTTAGTTAGCCAATTAGTACATTTTATTAGTTAAAGTTACCCCTATTTCAGAATTCGACTGCACTGACCTATACTTACTACGAACCATTTTTCTCCCTATAAAAAATTAATATAACTATACCGTTTGTTTATATTAAAACTAGATTCAATAAGGATTCTAACCATATAAATTAAACCACCTAATTATTTTTGTACAATTTATGGTGAATTTCCAAAGTTGAAATAGGGGATCTAGAATTTTCTCTGACCCTGTTTCACTAAAACTCAGATATCTCATAAAATATAATACCGTTACCTGTTTTTCTTATTTCATAAGAAAATAGACATAATAAGCTTTAATTTCATATATTATTCACCATCAAACCATGTCTCTATGATTTTTAGTGATTTTTCAAAATCACATTATTTCTGATACTTGAATCTGTTTTTAAGTTACTTTCACATTTTTCTTAGTTTTCATGTGATAGTTACTACTTATTCATACATACTATTAAACATGTATATCATCAGCCATTCTATTAGCTAATCACTAGCAAGTATTTACACATCATTCATTGATCATATCATATCAAAAGAAACCAAGTTCCTATACATGCCATACACAAAACTAAACGTCTAACTATACCAATGTGATTCCTTCGATAGTGTGATCGGGTCTCCGACGTTTCCTTCGATCCCCGAGTGGCTAGATAAAAACTATAAGAAAAAGAAAATAAAGAGAGTAAGCACTAGGCTTAGTAAGCTTACAAGCAAATAAATTACAACATTCAACATAATGAATAATTATACATAATGTCACCTAGCCTCATAAACTTTCTTTACTTTTCATTTTCTACCTTCTTCTTTACTTACTTACCTTCTTTCTTACCTGACCTTTCACTATTCATAAATATAATCTACCTTCCCTTTTGCTGATAATTCACTGTAATTTAACGTGTACAATGACCCATTGAACCACTCGGAATACTAAGGATACTGGGGTCATTCCTGTCTATCAATATCCTGCCAATGCCATGTCTTCGACATGGACTTTCATGAATTATTCCTGTCTCCAATGCCATATATATATCTAATATGGGCTTACATGGCTCATACCTGTCTCCAAAGCCATATATCTGATATGGACTTACATGGCTCATTTCTGTCTTGTCCTGTCCTGTCAACCCCAATATCCTAACATTCCTAAGGTTCAAACGGGGCTTCCTAATGCTTTTTCTCTGTCACTTCGCCTTTAATTTGACTTTAAATATTCTCATAAAATAAGTATATAAATGCTGGAAATTGACAATAATAATGTAAAATAAAAGAATATTGCATTTATTTACTGTAAACTTACCTCGTATGCAAAAATAGCTACTTTTACCATTTCGTTCACAATTTGGTATTTTCTCCATTTTAGCTTGAATTTCAGTTTTCCTTGCTCTATCATTTAAAATATAGTCTAATTAGGACTCAAATTATTCAAATTGACCCAAAATCATATTTTGGCAAAATTATAATTTTGCCCCTAAACTTTTGCATATTTACACTTTTGCCCCAAAGCTCGTAAATTAAACTTCAGCCTATTTTCTTATGTTTCATGACATGCTGGTCATTTTTTCCTTCTATGGAAGCATCAAATTCATACTCTAACAAGCACTTATGACTATTAGGTATTTTTACCGATTAAGTCCTTTTACTCGTTTTTGCTTAAAACCGAGTAGTACAAGTTGTCTAACATAATTTAAAACCTCATATTCTATCATAAAACACCAAAATACACAAATTTCACCTATGGGTATTTTTCCAAATATGAACCCTAACTTAAATTATTGCTAGCATAAGCTTTATCGAGCTCTAGGGACTCAAAACGTAAAGAACATTAAAAGCGGGGCTTGGAATCACTTACCATGGAGCTTGAAAGCTTGAAACAAACCCTAGCTATGGAGAACCCTTGAAATTTCGTCCTAATGAAGAAGATGGACAAAAATTGGCTTTTAATTTTGTTTTTAATTCATTTTACCCCTAAATGACCAAAATGCCCTTACTACTAAACTTTTCAAAAATTCCATCCATGTCCAATTTTTTTCCATAGACTTAGAAATTGGTAAAATTACTCTTTAAGGACCTCTAATTAATAATCTAATTCAATTTTATGCAAAATACTTTTAGAACACAAGTTTTGCAATTTATTCAATTTAGTCCCTAATTTCAAATTAAGTACTTTATGCATAGAATTTCTTCACGAACTTTTCACACAATCATGCAAAAATATCATAGACCTCAAAATAATAATAAAATAAATTTTTCTACCTCAAATTTGTGGTTTCGCAACCACTGTTCCGTTTAGGCCCTATTTAGGGATGTTACATTTCTCCCCCTTTAGGAATTTTCGTCCCAGAAAATCTTACTGTGAAGAGATTTGGGTCTTTGTTTTGCATAGCCTCTTGAGTTCCCATGTAGCCTCATCTACCCCATGTCTATTCCATAGTACTTTCACAAGTGCAATACTTTTGTTCCTTAATTGCTTTACCTCTCGAGCTAGAATCTTACTGGGTTCTTCACCGTAAGTCATGTCTGGCTGAATCTCAACCTCTGTTTGAGAAATCACATGTGACGGATCTGAACGATAATGACGTAGCATAGACACATGAAATACATTATGAATCTTCTCTAACTCAATCGGCAAAGCTAACCGATATGCTAATGTTCCGACTCTCTCAATCACTTCAAACGGTCCAATAAAACGTGGACTTAGTTTGCCTTTCTTCCCAAATCTGATAACTTTCTTCCACAGGGATACTTTCAAAAAAAACTTTGTCACCAACTTGATACTCAATCTCTTTTTCTTCAAATCGCATACGACTTTTTTTATGCATGCGAGGTCGCTTTCAAGCAATCTCGATGATTTTTACTTTCTCTTCTGTTTCCTTAACTAGATCAACCCTGTAAATCTGATTTTCCTTAAGCTCTGTCCAATACAAAGATGTGCAACATTTACGTCCATACAAAGCTTCATAAGGTGCCATCTTCAAACTCGACTGACAACTATTATTGTAGGCAAACTCTGCTAATGGTAAATATTTTTCCCAACTGCCTTGAAATTCCAGTACACAGCATCTAAGCATATCTTCAAGTACCTGAATAACTTTCTTTGACTGACCATCGGTTTGAGGATGGAAAGCTGTACTAAAACTCAACTTTGTGCCCAAAGCCTTCCGTAATTTCTTCCAAAATCGTGAAGTAAATCTTGGATCTCTGTCTGAAATGATCGATAATGGTACCCCGTGTAGTCTGACTATCTCTGAAATATACAACTCGGCCAACTTGTCAAGTGAAAAATCCATACGAACTGGGATAAAATGAGCCGACTTCGTTAACTTATCAATCACAACCCATACTGCATCTTTCTTTCTCGGTGTAAATAGCAATCCTGTCACAAAATCTATAGTAACTCGATCCCATTTCCACTCAGGGACTAGCACAGGCTGCAATAAACCTGAAGGAACCTGATGTTCGGCCTTTTACTACTTGACAGATCAAACATTTAGAAAGCAGAGACTCTGAAATGTCCCTTTTATTCCTACCCACCAAGTACATTTTCTTCAAATCATTATACATCTTTGTACTACCTAGATGAATAGACAAAGAACTACTATGTGCTTCTGTAAGATCTTTTCGAATAAGCTCATCATTCTTGGTACACACATACCTGTCTCGGAACATCAAACAACCGTCAGGAATCGATCGAAAATCGACTCTATATCCAACTCACACTGATCTCTTTTGGCTAACAACTCACTGTCATTTTTTTTAGCTTCAAAAATTTCTTCAAGAAACATCGATTTAGCTCTCAACTCAGCTAAGATAAAACCATCATCTGATAAGGCTAGACTAGTGTTAAAAGCTCTTAATGCAAATAAAGATTTCCTTCTCAAAACATCAGCAACAACGTTTGCCTTACAGGTGATAATCAATCACTAGCTCATAATCTTTAATCAACTCTAGCCATCTTCTTTGCCTCAATTTCAAACTTTTGTGATCAGTGAATATGTGGCACTTCTCACCGTACAAATGATGTCTCCAAATCTTCAACGCAAAAATAATGGCAGCTAGCTCTAAATCATGTGTCGGATAGTTCTTCTCATGTGGCTTTAGCTGTCTAAAGGCATAAGCAATTACCTTCCCTTCCTGCATAAGTACACAACCAAGTCCATTCATGGACGCATCATGTAAATCACAAACTCCTTACTGGTTCTAGTTGTACTAAAAGCAGGAGCTTTAGTCAATAATGCTTTTAACTTGTCAAAACTCTGTTGACACTTCTCAGTCCATTCAAACTTGATATCCTTTCGTAGCAATCTTGTCAGTGGGGTAGCTATCATGGAAAATCCCTCTACAAATCGCCTATAATATCCGGCAATACCAAGAAAACTTCTAACTTCTGATACATTTCTAGGAGGCTTCCAATCAACAATGGCTGAAATCTTGCTCGGATCAACCTTAATACCTTCACGAAACAATATGTCCAAGAAAACCAACTTCTCGTGAAACAGAACTCACTTTTCTTTGAACTTGGCATACAACTGATTATCTTTCAGAATCTGTAAAACTGTTCTCAAATGCTCTGCATGCTCAGTCTCATCATGAGAATAAATCAAGATATCATCAATGAACACAACTACAAACTTATCCAAGTACGGTCTGAAAATTCGGTTCATTAAGTCCATGAAAATGGCAGGAGCATTAGTCAAGCCAAATGGCATCACAAGGAACTCATAATGACCATACCTAGTCCGGAAAGCAATCTTCAGGACATCTGACTCTTTAACTTCATAGAATCGATAGTATCCGGATCTCAAATATATCTTGGAGAACATAGTAGCTCCCTTCAATTGATCAAACGGATCATCAATTCAAGGCAATGGATACTTGTTCTTTCTTCATTACCTTGTTAAGTTCTTGATAATTTATGCACAATCTCATCGATCCGTCATATTACCTTGTTTCAATTCCAGAATTCCTTTCTCTTCCGGTCAATAAACCCCCGATTGATGTACTTTTTACGAAATTCCTCCCTGAAAGAAATCCCAAGTGATCCTCACCTTTGGTACAAGCGATACAAGTGTCTTCCACCAGTAGTAAATTTGAGTCTCTAAGAAATGATACTACACATTTCATACATTCCTCGGGTGTACAAGATAATTCATCAAAGACTCTAATAGTATTTTCTAACCAAAATTCTGCTCTTTCTACACCATCATCTTTTGTTGCTCGGAACTCTTCTGCCCCTTGTTTCCTGATTCTATCAACTGGTGGCTTTTCTCTTATCATTGAAACTGTGACTGGGGAAGCTTGAGCTACATGGGTAGCCTGAGAGTCATGAGGGGGTGGAGGTCTAACTACCGGATTCGTACGAACGAACTTGGCAAACCAATTATTCAAAGCTTGGAAGAGAGCTTCTCGAGTCACTCCTCCCTGATTAACTGTTACTGGCCTATTCTCAGATGGCGCTACCCCTTCCGAGGGAGCAGGAGCATTACTTTCTACATCATCATCACCAGCTCGCTCGGGATCCATTACAATAAAACAAAATATTTAAAAATCGTCAGGAGTCGTCACACTATCAAAATACAGGTATGGCATGTATAGCTAGACATGTACTCACACTAACTGTTTCGAGAACCGACTAAACCTGCTCTGATACCAATAAATGTAACGCCCCCATGCCCGAAACCGTCACCGGAGTCAAGCTTGAGGTGTTACTAAACTTATCTTACCTTTTAAACAACTCTAAACCACTTATTTTAATTTTTGGAATAAACTGTTTTTCTGCATCATAGCTGCTTAAAAATTCATTTCTCAAGTTTCAAAACTCGAAATTAAGATCCGTAAATTTTTCCTGAAACTAGACTCATATATATATCTGCTAATTTTTTTCTAGAATTTTTGACTTAGCCAATTAGTACAGTTTATTAGTTAAAGTTACCCCTGTTTCAGAATTCGACTGCACTGACCTATACTTACTACGAACCACTTTTCTCCCTATAAAAAATTAATATAACTATAACGTTTGTTTCTATTAAAACTAGATTCAATAAGTATTCTAACCATATAAATTAAACCACCTAATTATTTTTTTACAATTTATGGTGAATTTCCAAAGTTGAAACAGGGGATCTAGAATTTTCTCTGACCCTGTTTCACTAAAACTCAGATATCTCATAAAATATAATACCGTTACCTGTTTTTCTTATTTCATAAGAAAATAGACATAATAAGATTTAATTTCATATATTATTCACCATCAAACCATGTCTCTATGATTTTTAGTGATTTTTCAAAATCACATTATTTCTGATACTTGAATCTGTTTTTAAGTTACTTTCACATTTTTCTTAGTTTTCATGTGATAGTTACTACTTATTCATACATACTATTAAACATGTATATCATCAGCCATTCTATTAGCTAATCACTAGCAAGTATTTACACATCATTCATTGATCATATCATATCAAAAGAAACCAAGTTCCTATACATGCCATACACAAAACTAAACGTCTAACTATACCAATGTGATTCCTTCGATAGTGTGATCGGGTCTCCGACGTTTCCTTGATCCCCGAGTGGCTAGATAAAACTATAAGAAAAAGAAAATAAAGAGAGTAAGCACTAGGCTTAGTAAGCTTCCAAGCAAATAAATTACAACATTCAACATAATGAATAATTATACATAATATCACCTAGCCTCATAAACTTTCTTTACTTCTCATTTTCTACCTTCTTCTTTACTTACTTACCTTCTTTCTTACCCGACCTTTCACTATTCATAAATATAATCTACCTTCCCTTTTGCTGATAATTCACTGTAATTTAACGTGTACAATGACCCATTGAACCACTCGGAATACTAAGGATCTTTGGGTCATTCCTGTCTATCAATATCTCGCCAATGCCATGTCTTCGACATGGACTTTCATGAATTATTCTGTCTCCAATGCCATATATATATCTAATATGGGCTTACATGGCTCATACCTGTCTCCAAAGCCATATATCGATATGGACTTACATGGCTCATTTCTCTCTCTGTCTGTCTGTCAACCCCAATATCCTAACATTCCTAAGGTTCAAAGCGGGGCTTCCTAATGCTTTTTCTCTGTCACTTACTACTTTAATTTGACTTTAAATATTCTCATAAAATAAGTATATAAATGCTGGAAATTGACAATAATAATGTAAAATAAAAGAATATTGCATTTATTTACTGTAAACTTACCTCGTATGCAAAAATAGCTACTTTTACCATTTCGTCCACAATTTGGTATTTTCTCCATTTTAGCTTGAATTTCAGTTTTCCTTGCTCTATCATTTAAAATATAGTCTAATTAGGACTCAAATTATTCAAATTGACCCAAAATCATATTTTGGCAAAATTACAATTTTGCCCCTAAACTTTTGCATATTTACACTTTTGCCCCAAAGCTCGTAAATTAAACTTCAGCCTATTTTCTTATGTTCATGACATGCTGGTCATTTTTTCCTTCTATGGCAGCATCAAATTCATACTCTAACAAGCACTTATGACTATTAGGTATTTTTACCGATTAAGTCCATTTACTCGTTTTTGCTTAAAACCGAGTAGTACAAGTTGTCTAACATAATTTAAAACCTCATATTCTATCATAAAACACCAAAATACACAAATTTCACCTATGGGTATTTTTCCAAATATGAACCCTAACTTAAATTATTGCTAGCATAAGCTTTATCGAGCTACCGGGACTCCGAAAACGTAAAGAACATTAAAAACGGGGCTTGGAATCACTTACCATGGAGCTTGAAAGCTTGAAACAAACCCTAGCTATGGAGAACCCTTGAAATTTCGTCCTAATGAAGAAGATGGACAAAAATTGGCTTTTAATTTTGTTTTTAATTCATTTTACCCCTAAATGACCAAAATGCCCTTACTACTAAACTTTTCAAAAATTCCATCCATGTCCAATTTTTTTCCATAGACTTAGAAATTGGTAAAATTACTCTTTAAGGACCTCTAATTAATAATCTAATTTAATTTTATGCAAAATACTTTTAGAACACAAGTTTTGCAATTTATTCAATTTAGTCCCTAATTTCAAATTAAGTACTTTATGCATAGAATTTCTTCACGAACTTTTCACACAATCATGCAAAAATATCATAGACCTCAAAATAATAATAAAATAAATTTTTCTACCTCGAATTTGTGGTTTCGCAACCACTGTTCCGTTTAGGCCCTATTTCGGGATGTTACATACGGAGCATTACCGGAGTTACCAATTTATTTATTAGATATTTCATTACATCTAACGTTCATATTTGGAACCAATTAAAATCAAACATATTGTCCCTTAACGTACTTATTTTTCTCGATATGTTTTACTTGAATTTATTACTCGTCTCAATTTAATTAATTTCCTTGTATCAACGTATCAAAGATAGTCACCTATTTACATGTCATGATAAATATCATTCTCTTGCCATTTCTTCATAAACATAAATCATGTAATTCATTATATCGATATTTCATGCATTTAAAAATACAATTCAAGTTACACTAACTTACCTCGTTGCTTGTTCATGTTTATAATTTCATTAATCCGATATCTTTTGTTTTCCACATTCAAGTCTCATATTCGAGTCATCCAGATCTTTATAAAGAAATTTGATCGTCATTTTCATTTATTTCATGTTTTAATACATTCAATTAATGCTCTAAACAAAATTACCATTTTACCCCTAAACTTTTAATTAATGACGATTTCATCCTTAAGCTAAAAAAATAAAATTCTTGCAATTTAATCCTTATTTCCAGCTGTTATTCTCAAACAAATTGATAACAACCCATGAATTCTATAAAATATCAGAATTTTCCATAATTTCAACACTTTTCAATTTAATCCTTAAAACATATTTTTCCACGATCTTGAGCTAAATTAATAATTTCATTCAATTTTGTAATTTTAAGTAATAAAATAGTCCATTTCATGCAAATTGGTCATTTCTAACATTTTTACAAAATTACCCATAAATTTTTACTTTTATTTAATTTAGTCCCTGAGCCTAAAACATGCAAACTAGCCATGCTAGATGAATATTCATACGTATTTTATTCATCCTATAATTCGATTTCTACAATTTTTGGTGATTTTTCAAAGTTAGACTACTGCTGCTGTCCAGAACTGTTTTAGTGCAAGTTATTAATTACCATGTATATAAAACCTTTATTTTCTTTTTCTACACTATTTCTCATCACTTTCTCTTATTTTCTGTTCACTAACATGACAAGAACATAAGACCAGATATAAGAAAACTCTAAATTAACATCAATTCCATGCTTTTTCAACAATATTAAACTTCAAAATATATTGAAATCTTGATGTTCTTACATTTTCTTATTGACTTCAATCTTTAACTTGATTTTTCTCTCTCCTCCAGTTTTTATTTCTTGAATCCAACTTGATATTCTTGCTCCCCATCATCTCCTTACTATCTTTCTCTCTTGATGGCTATGGAAATTTTTTCAATTTTTAGGTGAAAATAATGAATTTTTGGTGAAAGGACTAAATTATAAAGAAAGAAAACTCCTTTTCTTCTTCTTCTCTCACGTTGGTTTGCATGGGAAAGGAAAGATGACACTTCTTCATCTTTCTTTCCTTATATATACTAAATAAAATAATAATAAAATAATAAAATATCATTTAAAAATCAATTTAAAGCATTAATAAACTTATATTTATTTATTTAGTTTATCTAAAACATCTCCAACATCATCATTGTCTCTAGATTTCTCTCTCTTCCAATTGACCATTTTGCCCTTAGTGATCTTTTAAAATTCCATTCTTGAGTCATCACTTAATTTGGTAAAACTGTAATTTAGTCCCTCATAATTCTTCACCTATTCAATTTGGTCCTAATTCATCAATTTTCCTTGGTTTCTAGATCATTCCACCCTTAAAATATTTGCACTATTAGTCCTTTAACTTTTCATATTTACACTTTAATCCCTCAAATTTTGAGTATTTACTCTTGGGCCACAAAACTTTTCTCACTTTTACAATTTACTCCTTTCTTGAACCAGTATGTCATAATATACTTCCCAGTGACATAACTCAATTTTTCCTCTTCTTGTCACTTTATTTCCTTATTTTACTATATTAAGGATAATATCTTACTGTAGCCAAAGCTACCTCATATTTCATATCACATAAATGCTCGCTCTTGAGCTAATCACGGGTCTGCTCACACAAGCTGACAGTTAGGAAATAATTACATGAAATTTGCTTTTACATGGAAATTTTGCTCACATGTTTATTGTGTACTCACACATAACACATCTTTGGCTACCCAGCCACCGGTAGAATGTACAAGACCAACACCCGGATTCACATAAACACACATCGTATATCTCATGAGCTCAACTCATATAGTTCCTAGTGGCATGTCACATTGTATCCTAAATTATTCCTAAGGTTCAAACGAGATTTTCTCGATGTCACATCTTCGTCGAACTCGTTCACAATGTCATTCTCATTGACCATGATATCGTTCATACACTCATTATAACAATTAAATATATAAATTCACACATTAATAAAGTATTAAAACATGATACAACATTGCATCGTTTACACATGAACCTACCTCGAATGCAACAACGGCGAAAAGGACCTATTTGTCCAATATTTATTTTTCCCCCGATATTGACTCGAACTTCATTTTTCTTGATCTATAATATCAAATTTAGCTCACTTATTAGTCACATTATATGTGACCCAAAAATCACATTATAGAAAAATTATTTTTTACCCCTAAAGTTTCACATATTTAAATTTTTGCCCCTAAACTCGGAAAATAAAATTTATTCATTTTATTTAACATACAAGCCTAGCCGAATCATTTTCATAACTATAACAGCCCAAAATTCCCATTAAAACATGCATAATCTACCATTAAACATCAAAATACACAAATTTCTAACATGGGTCAAACCCTAGACCTTCATCATATCTCAAATAAATGGTAGAAATAGGTAGATCATGTTACAAGGATTTCAAAAATGTGAAAATCATTAAAAACGGGGCAAGAACGGACTTACTATGGAGTTTGGAAAGCTTGAACAAAACCCTAGCCATGGTGGTCTTCAAAAATTCGGCCAAGGGGTTGAAGATGAGCAAAATTTGGCTTTTATTTTGTTTATTTAATCTTTTAATTACTAAATGACCAAAATGCCCCTAACTTAAAAATATTCTATTTCACCTATTTCATATCCACTTTTGTCCAACATATTAACCAATGGTCTAATTACCATTTACGAACCTCCAATTTAAAATTTCATAGCAATTTGACACCTCAAGCTTCAGAACTCAAGTTTTTCACTTTTTACAATTTAGTTCTTTTGACTAAATTGAGTGCCCAAACGTTAAACTTTTCGAACGAGATTTTCACAAAACAATTGCATAAAATTGTAGACCATAAAAATATAATAAAAATAAAATTTTCTACGTCGGATTCATGGTCTCGAAACCACTGTTCTGGGTTGTTACACCAGCACCCAAATCATATAATCCCTAATGACATGTCAGTTGTATCCTAATCTATTCCTAAGGTTCAACCGGGATTTCACACTTGCCGAATCATCGTCGAACATGTCCATAGTGTCGTATTAACAATTTATTCAATATTAAAGCATTTAAAATACAAATATAATAATTCTTATTGCATACGAACTTACCTCGATTGTTAAAACGACGAAACGGATCAACTAGTCCAAAACCTTGTTCTTTCTCTGATCTAAATCTGAATTTCACTTTTCTTGATCTAAATGTAATCAAAATTAACTTCTTTAATTATCATTCTATTCAATTTAGTCCAAAATAATTAAGGCAATTTTACACTTTTACCCCTAATATTTCAACATTTTTACAATTTAGTTCTTATCTCATAAAAATACAAATTCATGCAATTCAACCTATACCCATGCTAGCCGAGTTTCAATAAAGTCCTTAGCAGCCCATATTTTTCATTTATTTCATAATTTAACCACAAAATTTCAACATTTCTCAATTTAATCCCTAAATGACAATTTTGTCAAAAATTACTTAAAAAATGTTGTTTATCTAACAACAAGCATACATTTTCTATCATCAAACATCAAAACACATGCTCATTCATCAATGGAAAAACCCTAAACCTTTAACATTTTTGCAGATTAGTCCCTGGGCTAGCTAGATTAAGCGACAATGATCTCAAAACATAGAAATCATTAAAAATAAGACAAAAATTGTACCTTAATGAGCTATATATGCTTAGCTGAATGAAAAACCTAAGAATTGATTTCTTCTCCCTAGCAAACGGTTGAAGATGATGACTAAAAAGATGATAATTATTTTTATTTCATTTAATTATTCTTTATTAACTAAATTACAAAATTAACCTTATTCATAAACCATTAAAATCACTTAAGTAATGTCCATATTTGTCCACTCATTTTAAAAATGGGCTAATTACCACAATAGGACCTCCACTTTAATATTCCATAGCTATTAGATACCTTTAACTAATAGAACTCCACTTTTACACTTTACGCGATTTAGTCCGTTTTATCAAATTAAGCACTCAAACGATAAAATTTCTTAACGAAGTTTTTACACAATCATCTTATCATACTGTAAACATTAAAATAATAATAAAATAAATATTTTGACTTCAAATTTGTGGCCCCAAAATAACTGTTTCGATTTGACTAAAAATGGGTTGCTACAACTCTCCTCCCTTAGGAATTTTCGTCCCCGAAAATCTTACCAGAAAAGAGGTTAGGGTACTGTTTTCTTCTAGCTTCCTCGGGTTCCCACGTAGCCTCTTCGCGTGTCATTGCCACAATACTTTCACTAAAGCTATGCTTTTATTTCTCAACTCTCTAACCTTTCGAGTTAAAATTCTGATCGGCTCTTCGTTTTACGTCATATCAGGTTGAATTTCAATCTCTGCCGAAGAAATTACATGCGATGGATTTGGTCGATACTGTCATAACATCGACACATGAAATACATTGTGGATCTTTTCTAATCCTGACGGTAAAGCTAGCTGATATACCACTAGCCCTATTCTTTCGATGATCTCATACGGCCTGATAAATCACGGGCTCAATTTGCCTTTGCGACCAAATCGAAGGATCTTTTTTCACGGAGATACTTTCAAGAATACTTTGTCGCCTACTTGAAATTCAATGTCTTTACAATTCAAATCTGTGTATGATTTCTGTCGATCTGAAACTGCTTTCAAACTGTCGCAAACCACTTTCACTTTCTCTTTAGTCTCTCTAATCAAATCAACCTCGTGAATCTTTTTCTCACTGAGCTCAGTCCAGTATAACAGATTTTGGCATTTACGACCATACAATGCTTCATACAGTGCCATCTTTATGCTTGATTGAAAACTGTTGTTATACGTGAATTCAACCATGGCAAATACTTTTCCTAGTTGCCTTTAAATTCTAAAACACAACAACAAAACATATCTTTGAGAATCTGAATTACTCTCTCAGACTAGCTATTGGTTTGGGGATGAAATGCTGTACTAAAATTCAATCGCGTACCTAAAGCTTCTTGCAATTTCTTCCAAAATCGTGACATAAATCTCAGATCTCTATCTGAAATAATAGAAAGTGGCACCCCGTGTAATCTAACGATCTCAGAGATGTACAACTCAGCTAATCCATTAAGTGAGAAGTTTGTACGTATTGGAATGAAATGTGCCGACTTCGTTAGACAATCAACACAACCCAAATAACATCTTTCTTTTTCGAAGACAAAGGTAATCCCCATACAAAATCCCTTGTAACTTTATCCCATTTCCAGTCTGGTATCATCACAGGCTGTAATAATCCCAAAGGCACTTGATGTTTGACATTAACTTGTTGACAAACCAAGCATCTCGACACAAACTCTGAAATGTCTCGTTTCATGCCCGACCACCAATACAACTATTTCAAATCATTATACATTTTAGTACTCCCCGGGTGAACAGATAAACAACCACTATGTGCTTCGTGTAGAATTTTCTAAATGATTTCAGAATTCTCTAGCATGCAAATTCTACCTTGAAACATTAAACAATCATCAGATCCAATTTGATAGTCTGAATCACTAGTCGACTTGCATTGCACTGTTTTAGCTTGCAATTCATTATCACATTTCTGAGTTTCACAAATTTGCTGAAAGAATAATAGTTTAGCTTTTAGCTCAACTAATATCTAACCATCATCAGACAAGGTTAGCTTTGTATTCATTGCTCGCAAAGTGGATAAAGATTTTCTACTCAGAGCATCCACGACTACATTTATTTTCCTCGGATGATAATCAATCACTAACTCATAGTCTTTCAATAGCTCGAGTCATCTTCGGTGACGTAAATTTAAATCTTTCTGAGTCATTATATACTTCAAGCTCTTGTGATCGGTAAAGATGTGGAACTTTTCACCATATACATGATGTCGCCAAAGTTTCAATGCAAATACAATAGTGGCCAACTCTAAAGCGTGTGTCAGATAATTCTTTTCATGTGGTTCCAACTATCTAGAGGCATAAGCTATCACTTTACCCTCTTGCATCAAAACATAATCCAAACCATTCAATGACGCGTCGCTAAAAATCACAAACTCTTTACCCAACTCAGGTTGAACCAAAACTGGTGCCTCTGTTAACAATGCTTTCAACTATTCAAAACTCTGTTGACATTTCTCGGACCACTCAAATTTCACATCTTTCTATAGAAATCTAGTCATCGGTGTAGCAATCATCGAGAATCTTTTAAAAAAATCGATAATAGCCAGCTAATCTCAGAAAGCTTCTTACTTTGGATACGTCTCTTGGTGGTTTCCAATCAACAACTGCTAAAATTTTACTCAGATCTACTCTGATGCCTTCCCCTAAAACAATATGTCCCATAAATCCAACCTTTCAGAGCCAAAACTCGCATTTGTTGAATTTAGTAAATAATTGCTTATCTCTCAAGGTTTGCATCACAATTATCAAATGTTCAGCATGCTCAAACTCATCCCGGGAATAGATTAGAATGTCATCAATAAATACAACAATAAATCTGTCCAAATACGGTCTAAAAATTTGATTCATCTAATCCATAAAAACTATAGGAGCATTAGTTAATCCAAAAGGTATAACAAGAAATTCATAATGCCTGTACCTTGTTCTAAACGCAATTTTTAGCACATCTGAATCTTTTACTCTCAACTGATAATAACCATACCACATATCAATCTTCGAAACCACTATTGTTCCTTTCAACAGATCAAACAAATCATCAATTCTCAGCAAAGGATACTTGTTCTTTATTGTAACCTTGTTAAGCTGACGATAATCAATACAAAGTCTCATTGATCCGTATTTCTTCTTTACGAACAACACTGGTGTACTCCAAGGCAAAAAACTAGGTCGTGCAAATCCTCTATCTGTTAACTCTTGCAATTGTGCTTTCAACTCTTTCAATTCTGTCGGAGCCATTCTGTATGGAGCTATCGATATCGATGATGTTCCCGGTACTAATTCAATGGCAAATTCAACCTATCTAATCGGTGGTAACCAGGCAACTCTTCTGAAAACACATTCGAATACTTACAGGCTACTGGCACTGATTCAGACACTTTTTATCCAGTACATAAGCAAGATAAGCTTTGCAATCTTTCCTCGTATATTTCTGAGTTAACATCGATGAAATCACAACAGGTAATCCACTCGATTTATCTGATTCAATTCAAAAGATTTCACTATTCTGACATTTCAGTTCAATAGTCTTTTGTCTACAATTCACAATAGCAACATGCAACGTCAACCAATTCATACCCTGAATTATATTGAATTCATTAAATGTAATAACATCAAATTTGCCAGAAAATAGTAACGCCGAGTCATTAAAGAACAATTCTTGTAAACTTTATCAACTAGAATATACTTGCCTAAGGGGTTCGATACTTTAATCAAAAACTCAATAGACTCAATAAGAAAACTCTTACCTAAAACTAAGTTCATACAAATATATGAATGAGTCGATCCAGGATCAATCAAGGCAATTACATTAGTGTCAAAGAAAGAAACTGTATCGATGGTAACATCTGGTGACGACGAATCTTCGCAAGCGTAAATAGCGTAAGCTCTAGCTGGTGCTTTAGCCTCAGATCTCACAGCAGAGTCTTTTGTTGTTCCTTTGCTACTGGTCACATTTCTCGCATTTCTAGGCGGTCTTCCTCTAGCAGCTATGTTGCTGGGTCTTATATTCTGAAATTTATCTTTCTCAGCCAACTCAGGGAAATCTCGAATAAAGTGATATAACGAACCACATTTGAAACAAGCTTTAGTATTCATCCAGCAATCTCTAAAATGTTGTCGTCTACATTGTTGACACTCGGGTTTATTATTTCTCACACTACCAACACTTGACACCCAAGTAGCTTGAGTTTTAGGACTTGAGTATTACTTTCCTCGATCTCTATTAGAATACCTCGCTAAAGCTGTTCAATGATTATACGAATCCCATGATTTCTTTGACAAAGACTGATATGGTTTACTCATCAATCTCTTTCTCGAATCTCTATCCTCGAAATCAGCTTTTCTCTGTTCTTTGCCAAGTTCTTCGGCTTTGCAAGCTCTGTCAACTAGCACCACAAATTCTTTCAACTCTAAAATCCCAACTAACAATTTGATATCTTCGTTCAACCCATCTTCAAATCGTTTACACATAATTGCCTCAGTTGAAACACAATCTCGAGCATATTTACTGAGTCTTACAAACTTTTTCTCATACTTAGTCACAAACATTCAACCCTGTTTTAGCTCCAGAAACTCTTTGCGCTTTTGGTTGATAAACCGCTAGCTGATGTAAACTCATCTTGAAAGAATTCCCAGGTGACCCTTTCTCTCGGTATCACAGATACTAAAGTATTCCACCACTGATACGCAATGTCTCTCAAAAGTGAAACAACACATTTTACACATTCAGCTGGTGTGTAGGAAAGTTCATCAAATACCCGAATCATATTTTCAAGCCAAAACTTGGCTCTCTCAGGGTTTTCATCAATAGTAGCTTTGAATTCTTCAACCCCGTGTTTTCGGATCTTATCAACAGGTGACTTATTCAATCATAAAAATTTTACACGTTGAGGAGCTATGGGAACCGATTGGGGATTAGGTAGGGGTAAAGGCTGCTAAATAGCTAGATTAGTTTAGACATACTCAGTGAACCACTCGTTCATCATCTGGAAGAAGGCTTCCCTAGGCTCTCCTTCCTTAGCCCGTTTTTAGTCAAATCAAAATAGTGGTTTTGGGACCACAAATTTAAAGTTGAAATAATTATTTTATTATTATTTTAATTTTTACATTATGATAAGATGATTGTGTGAAAATTTTGTCAAGAAATTTTATCGTTTGAGTGCTTAATTTGATAAAAAGGACTACATTGCGTAAAGTGTAAAAGTGGAGTTCTATTAGTTAAATGTATCTAATAGCTATGGAATATTAAAGTGGAGGTCCTATTTTGGTAATTATCCCATTGTTAAAATAAGTGGACAAATATGGCCATTACTTAAGTGATTTTAATGGTTTATGAAAAGGTTAGTTTTGTAATTTAGTTAATAAAGAATAATTAAATGAAATAAAAACAATTATCATCTTTTTAGTCATCATCTTCAACCATTTTCTAGGGAGAAGAAAGCCATTCTTAGGGTTTTCATTCGGCTAAGCATATATAGCTCATTAAAGTACGATTTTTGTCTCATTTTTAATGATTTCTATGTTTTTGAGATCATTGCAACTTAATCTAGCTAGCCCAGGGACTAATTTACAAAATTTTTAAAGTTTTAGGGTTTTTCCATTGATAAATGAGCATGCTTTTTTATGTTTGATGATAGAAATGTATGATTGTTGTTAGATAAACAACATTTTTTAAGTGATTTTTGACAAAACTGACATTTAGGGATTAAATTGAGAAATGTTAAAATTTTATGGTTAAATTGTGAAATAAATGAAAAATATGGGCTAATTGGGACTTAATTTTAATTCGACTATCATGGGTATAGGTTGAATTGCATGAATTTGTATTTTTATGAGATAAGGACTAAATTGTAAAAATGTTAAAATATTAGGGGCAAAAGTGTAAAATTTCCTTAATGTGTATTTTGGACTAAATTGAATAGAATGATAATTAAATAAGTTAACTTTTATTATGTTTAGATCAAGAAAAGTGATTTAGATCGGGGAAAGAACAAGGTTTTGGACAAGTTGATCCGTTCTGTCGTTTTAACGGTCGAGGTAAGTTCGTATGTAATAAGCATTATTATATTTGTATTTTAAATGCTTTAATATTGAATAAATTGTTAATACAACACTACGAACATGTTCAACAATGATTCGGCAAGTGTGAAATCTCGGTTGAACCTTAGGAATAGATTAGGGTACAAATGACATGTCATTAGGGATTATGTGATTTGGGTGTTGGTCCGTAAGTTGTACCAGTGGCTGAGTTATCCGACATGTGTTGCGGATTCTTGTCAGCTAGTGTGATGCAGCACTGTGTAGCTTCGTCATGACCATCAGCTTGTGTGAGCAGACCTGTTGATAGCTCGAGAGTGAGCATTATATGTAATATAAGATTGAGACAGCTTCAGCTATATATGCGACACTTAGTGTAACACTCCAATCCCGGCCTAGACGTTATGGCCGAATCTATGATGTCACATTGAAGTGTTTTTTGAAAAACGTAATTTCGTTGAAAAAAATCTGTTCTATATCAAAACCTCTTTGTGATCTTAACGAAAATTAAGGATCTCTTGTACATTGTTAAAACTCAAGTTGTTTTTGAAAAATGTTAATCATACTGGATTGTTATTACTCTTTAAAACATTGTTTATTGCGGAAGCTTTTAAAGTACTTTGTGTAAACATGGTGTTTTGAAAAGCATTTATCTTTTTGAAAATCGCAGTCCACTACTATTCGATATGAATCAAAGTAAATAAAACCCAAAACTTAAAATAAAAACTTAAAGAGGCCTTATTACAAAATAAATGCCCCCGAATTAAATACTCATAAGTTAAAGTTAAAAATGGAAACAAATGCGGTTGTATGGCCACCTTCAAGTCCCTCGCAACACCGATCCACCTAAAGATTACCTGCGTAGAAGAGTAGAAGGGTGAGTTTATGAAAACTCAGTGTGTAAACCCTTATTAAGCAAACAATCAGTCATACAATAGGCAGACACAGTCTGGGCCTATGCCCGTTTCAGAAACAGTCCAGTATTAGTTAGGGCCTTAGCCCATTTCAGTATCAGAATCAGTGTGGCCCTTAGTGTCATTCATCAACTTTGGGGTCGAGGTATGCTTACTGACCCAACAGTAAGTCCATTATCATTTCGGGTGACCCGTGCAACCTTAACAGTCAAACAGTGAAAATAGGCCTAAGGCCCATATCGCGGCCTACGTGGGCCCACACGCCCGTGTGGCCCACAAAGCCCAAAACAGCCTTGGCCATGTGAACCACACAGCCTGGCTCAATAATCTCCACACTTCCGTGTGGTTTACCCGCGTGGGGCACACATAGCCCATTTCAACCCAACGTGGCCCAAAACGGCCTAAGCCCATGAAAACGGTCATGGTGGCCTCTACGATCAAATGCCCACGTTTTACACGTTTGGATTACCACACGAGCGAGCGCACGCTCGTGTAGTGTCAATAGTCATACTTTTCTGGCTTTTGTCAATCTACGTTTATAGTAGTGTGGTTACACCTTAGACGAAGATATGCGAGTAGCCCGCGAGCCCAAAGCCTTTGTCGAACTAATGAAGATTCCACCCTTAAACTGATATATGAGACCAATTACGAACTCCTTTAGAGATTACCTACGTTCCAAACAAACTTATTAACTAACACAGTATACGCACATAAATCGAACCAAGCGCACAACCACTTACTGAAGGTGTAAAACCGAAACTAGGGAAGAAAAGTAATTGGTCCACTATCCCTAAAAAGATTGCCACTACGACAGAGGCAGAGCTAGCACAATCAGACCCCTGGCAATTGCCGGCTGAAAAAGAAGGTGTTAGATGAGAACTATAGATACAGTAGAAAGGGAAAAGGGTGAAAACAAAATCTAAATAGCAGCACTTACCACTAAGATCGACAGAAAAGAAGCAGAAGAAAGAGTCTGCACAAAAAGGGTAAATGAAAGAGTAGTATTCGGCCAACAAGGATTGAATCGAATTTGAGAGAGGAAGGAAAAAGAAAGAAAGAATCAATCACCCAAGGTTAAAACCGAAAGAGTTTGAGAGAGAGGAAGCCAATAGGTATTCGGCCAAAAGGGAATGAAACCATTTGGGAAATAGTGTGAAGGAAAAGAAAATCCGTCGACAAAAGGGTTAGAGGGAAAGTAAAACCGAAAGCATCTAAAACTGAAAGGTACTCAAATAGCACTACTCGGCTTCAATAACAAAAAGAAAAGAACCACAATTTGACAAAACCTGCCCAAGAATGGAGAGAAAAAAACCCAAACGAGCAGACAATACTGAAAGCTTTAGAGAATAGCTAACTCAACCGAAAATCCATGTGCCCACTTCCCCATTTCGGCACAACACTACCACACCTCAAAGTCCACTTTTTCTTCCCTTAACTCTCTCCTAGAATCTCTCCACAAAACCCTCAAATTGATCACTATTCAAATCCCCCCTTTTTCCTCCTAAATTTTGGCTAAATAGTCCCCTACACCACTCAAACACTCTAACTGTCCAAGCATCAGAGTTCCACTGACAGACAACCTCTTACACGACAATTTACAAAATAAACACACCTTATGCATAGCAAGACTCGAACTCCAGTCTCTTGGTAACAGTAACACACCACTATCCCCTAGACCAGCAGGCTTTTTATTACATGTTTTACCAACATTTATTTAAGAAGCCTACTGACTAGAGAAAGGGTTTAATCAAGTAAAAATAAAATTTTGTAAAAGCCAAGGCTTGAACTCAGGACTTCTCAAACTCTTCCCAGAACACTTAGCCACTGAAGAAAATACACATTTGTGTCACTTTCTTACACAACTAAACATTTATGTGCAGTCTCCTAACTATACCCACGCAAGACTTAATACTTCTAGGCCCAAATTCAGGGCATTACACTTAGGGTGCGAGATTTTTGAGTGTCTAATAGTATTTCAAATGGTTCAACGGGTATATCAAATATACAGATGAGTATGAGATTAATACGATATGGTATAGTTATGTACATGAACCGTACAAGCATTGAATCGATGAAAGTTGTGAAATTCATATCTAACCTTGAAAATGAAAATGTGATAGGTTGTGCATCATTATGAATTATACCATGATATTTTAAATTGTTTGGATTGTGTTTATATGGTAAGATGAGCTTATTATTATACAAACTTACTAAGATTTATAGATTACATTGTTTATTTTTCTGTGTTTTATAGTGAAATCAAAGCTAGCTCAAATTTGGGAATCGTCGGAGAGCTCATCACACTATCAAGCTATCACCTTGGTGCTTTTGAATCTATGATTTTGGTTGTATGGCATGTATAGGAACTTTGGTCATTTTGGTATATGTGTTAGTAATGAATTTGGTCATGTGAATTGGCTTGTAAATGTTAAGTGTTGGGTTTTGTATATTGTAACAACTCGTTTTTGGGTCAAATCAGAACGGTGATTTTGGGACCACAAATCCAAAGTAGAAATGTTAATTTTATTATTTCTTTAAGGTCTACAGTATTATTGAATGATTGTGTGAAAATTTTGTTAAGAAATTTTATCGATAGAGTGTCCAATTTGACAAATAGGACTAAATTGCAATAGGTACAAAATATGTGTTCTAGAAGCTAGAAGTGTCTAATTGCTATGAAATTTTAAATTGGAGGTCCTTAAATCGTAATTAGACTATTATACTCTAAGTTGGACAAAAATGGATATGGTTAGGTAAAATTTCAGAGTTTGACATTAAGGGCATTTTGGTCATTTGGTAAATAAAGACAAAATAAAACAAATAAAAGATGTTCATCTTTCTAATTTCATCCCCCCATGGTCGAAAATCACTAAGGAAGACATAGCTAGGGTTTGGCCAACTTCCAAGCTCGATTGTAAGTCTGTCTTTGTCCTGTTTTTCATGATTTTTATGTTTTTGAAGTTGTCTCAACCCAATCTAGCTATTTCAAGGACTAATTTTACCTATGTTGAATATTTGTGTATTTTGATGTTTAATGGTAGAAAATGCATGTTTGGTGTTGATAAACAACATTTACCAAGTGATTTTTGATGAAAATGTCAAATAGGGACCTATTTGTAAAAGTTGTAAAATGTGTGTAAAAAAGTGAATAAATGAAAAATGTGGGCTGTTATGAGCAAGGAAGAGGTTCGGCTAAGCTTGGGTGTGATGAAATTGAATGAAAATCATTTTACGAGTCTAGGGACTAAAATGTAAAAAGTTAAAAAGGTAGGGTAAAAATATAATTTTTTCCATAAGGTGTTTTTGGGAATAAATTGAATAATGTGATGATTGAATGAGTTAAATTTGATATTATAGATCAAGAAAGATGAGGTTCCAACCTAGACCGGGGAAAGAACAAAGTTGTTAACTAAATCGAAGTATTAGCCACTTTGTACCGATGTAAGTTCATATGTTAAAAATAAGCTTTAGAATAATTATACTTAAATGCTTTAATATTGCATGAATTGTATGTTGGATTATGTGAATGAGTATAATTCTACAAACGAGTTCGACGACGATTCGACAAGTGAGAAGTCCCGTTAAACCTTAGGAATAGATTATGATACAGGTGACATGTCACTAGGGTCATTATGTGTTATGTGATTGTGTGATCTGGGTGCTGGTCTTGTACGTCCTACCGATGGCTGAATATATTAGCATATGTTGTGGATACTTGATAGCTTGTACGAGTAACACCGCGTAGCTACATCTTGACTGACAGCTTGTGAGAGTAGGCCCGTCAATAGCTCGAGAGTAAGCGATTATGTGATATGAGTGTAACACTCCTTACCCGTGTTCGATGCCAGAATAGGGTACGAGGCATTACTGAACTCAATCATTTACAAACATGCAAAAAACCGAGCTACAAACTTTCGTTCTATTTAAAAACTTTCATACATATGCTTAACGTCCCTTATATGGGCCTACGGGGCTCAAAACATACATTCGGAGTGGTTCAGGACCGAACCGTAAATATATAACACTTTGAAGAGTCACATGTGTGGGTTGGCCGTGTGGGTTTCACACGCCCGTGTGGGTTTCACACGCCCGTGTGGCTCGAACACGCCCGTGTCTTCAGCCCATGTAACTCTCTATTTATGACGTCAACAAATATTTAGAGTCACACGGCCAAGTCACACACCCATGTGCTAATGCTGTGTCTCCCAATGGCTGAGACGCACGGCCGTGTCTCTGCCCATGTGGTCAACACTTAGGCTATTTTCCAAGGCTTTATGTTACCCTTAATCCTTCACATTTTTATACACACTAAGAACACATATCATGACATCACTTTAATGATTTTAGCATCTCATATTAAGACACATTCATAAGATTAATGCAAACCATATATGGCCAACAAGCATAATCACACCACCTCATCACAAGCATTAGAACATAGCATAGATAGATAGGTTCACAAACCATAATCAAAATAAGACACACATAACTCAATATAAGCCAATGCATTTGTCTAATTATAATAACACATAACATAAAGATATGTCCTTATACATGCCACTCACTTAAAAATGTTTAACATATATTAATATTACAAAGGTGATGGCTTGATAGTGTGATGCTGCCTCCGACGATCTCCAATCCCTAGCTAACCTGACAGCACTAAAGAAAAGGGAAGGAAGGGAGTAAGCTTCATAGCTTAGTAAGACCGTATGAAAAATAATAAGCAATTATCTACTTGCGCCTCAAGTTAATACAACCATATTTGCACTTTTACTTATGCTCAAGTCAAGCTATTTTCTCAAGTCAAAGTCACTAAATTATTTATATCTGGAGCTACGAAACTCCAAATTAAGATCCTCTAATTTTCCCTGGAACTAAACTCACATTTACCATAAAATTTTTAGAATTTTTGGTCTAGCCAATAAGTACATTTTATTCTTTAAAGTTACCCTTTTTTGCTATCTGACAGTTTCGACCCTTTATCACTAAAAATTAATTATCTCATAATACAGAACTTGGATAATGTTCCCGTATATTTATCTTGTAAATAGACTCATTAAAAATTCTAAGAATATAAATTATAACCCATAACTATTTTTGTAAAATTTTCAATGATTTTCTCAAACCAGAACAGGGGATTTTGAGATCATTCTGACTCTGTCTCACAACAATTTAAATATTTCATAATATTATGTGAAACTAGACTCATTAAGATTTAATTTAATATTTTATTCAGCTTCTAACTCAATTTACACAATTTTTGGTGGATTTTCAAAGTCGGACTACGGTTGCTGTCCAAAACTGCTTTAGTGTAAATTAATGATACTAAGTTTATCACGCCTTATTAATTTATTTTCACCACATTGGTAAAGATACATATTTATACATCATAAGTATAGACCTATAATCACAAGGTCATCACAATACCATTCTCATAGGCATGAATTACCTATTTACATCTTCACCAAATGTGCATCATGAATCGAAATCATTTCTCATGAGCTTGGCATACATACCTGTGTTACTCAACATGATCATATTCATTCCTTACTAATCATACAACATGAATTGAATTCACATTTCATCAATTTCATGTAAGTACCTGTACAACTCACAACATAGCCATAAGCTCTATCATTTCGACTTAAACCTTAAATTTCCTGTTGAACCATTTGGAATACCACAGGATAATCACTAAGCCTCAAACATAAGGGTACGATGCTGATGTCATGCTCCAAACATGGTCTTACACTGGCTCACATATCTAAGTCGATGCCATGTCCCAGACAGGTCATACACTGACTTTCATACATCGAGGTTGATGCCATGTCTTAGACAAGTCTTACACTGGCTCTCATCTATCGGTGTCTGTAACGCCCCCATGCCCGAGACCGATGTCGGAATCGAGCTTGAGGTGTTACCGAACATAATTTATCAATTTAAGTACTTTGAATCATTTGTTTCTACATTCACAGCTTTCTAGCTATCTGCGTCACAGTTACAAGAAAAATCATATCTCGAGTTACGAAACTTGAAATCAAGATACGTAAATTTTCAATAAATATAGACTCATATATCTAATTACTAATTTTTTTCTAGAATTTTTGGTTGGGCCAATTAGTACAGTTTATTAGTTAAAGTCTCCCCTGTTTCAGGATTCGACTGCTCTAACCTCTGTGTATTACGAATCAGATATCTCTCTATACAAAATTTCAATGACTATGAGGTTTGTTTATATTAAAACTAGACTCAATAAGGAATCTGTAAATGTAAATAAAAACTTATAATTATTTTTTTAAAATTTATTATAAATTTTTGAAGTCAGAACAGGGGATCCAGAAATCATTCTGGCCCTGTTTCACAAAAGTTTAAATATCTCATAAAATATAATTTATATGCCTATTTTGTTCAATCCACATGAAAATATACTCATTAAGCTTCAATTGCATAACTTACTCATCATTTAGTTCCACTTATACTATTTTTAGTGATTTTTCAAATTCATGTCATTGCTGCAGCAATATTCTGTTTTAAGGCAAGTTTCATCTTTCCATGAATTTTTTTATGAATTAGATAACCTATTAAACTTCCATGATATTAAACATGATCTAATTAGCCATCACCATGACTTACCAATATCAAACATTTTTTCAACCAAACATGGCCATATCATAAAATTATTTACACAAAATAGGTACATTACTATACATGCCATACTTAAGTTTTACAAGCCATTTACCAATAGAAATCCTTCGGATAGTGTGATCGAATCTTCGACTTGTCCCGATTCCCGAGCTGACTTGTTCAAAACTACAATGAATGAAAAGGAAGGACTAAGCATAAATGCTTAGTAAGTTCATATGCAAATAACAAGTAACATAACAATACAATTATACCAAACAACCTTAGCATGGCATCACCAAAACATATATCACATTTCTAAACATCATTCATCATCTTACCACTTTATCATTGTTGTATCTATTTTCAACCCGAGGGTTAAGTACATACCTGTCCAAACTGCCCATTTCACAACACTTACCAAAACGTCACTTGCATCTTAAGTGTTCTTCCATTTCATAGAAATTTTCACCCGTTGAACACATCAGAATATAACTCGGATACACGGATAATTTGCACATAAGTGCCACATATGTAATCAAGCAATCATGTAACCTGCCCATAAGTGAACTCAGACTCAACTCAACGAGCTCGGGCGTTCGCATCCATAAGTAAACTCGGACTCAACTCAACGAGTTCAGATGCCTAGTTACATCTCACGAACTCGGACTCAACTCAAGGAGTTCGGATGCTCAACCATCCTAGTGACATGTCACTTGTATCCTAATCTATTCCTAAGGTTCAAAGCGGGCTTTTTCCTCGATCGACATTATTTTGTCTTCCACGGAATATCGGAACCGATACTCGATAGCAATTCATATTTATCTAGTAGTAAACATAATTTGCATATTACTCAACATTAACCACAAAGCATAATATTTCACGATAAAAAAATCAGCATATCATATAATTAACATCAATAACTTAAAAATAACAATTATGATACATTATTTACACATGAACTTACCTTGGTACCAAAATATAAAGATTTTGCAATTTAGTTCACAATCTTTTCTTTTCCTCGATCGCGACTTGATTCCTGTTTCTCTTGATCTATAATACCAAATTAATCTTATTTAATACATACATTCATCAAAACAGCATTTAATACGAACTTTGGAAAATTTACACTTTGCCCCTAAACTTTTGCATAATTACACTTTGGGCCCCTAGGCTCTCTGGAATTAAACTTTATCCCTTATTCTTATGTTTTATGACATGCTGATCATTTTTCCCTTCTATGACAATATCAAATTCACACTCTAACATGTACTTATGACTATTAGGTATTTTTATCGATTAAGCCCTTTTACTCGTTTTCACTCAAAACCGAGTAGCACAAGTTGTCTAACATAATTTAAAACCTCATATTCTATCATAAAACATTAAAATACACAAATTTCACCTATGGTTATTTTTCCAAATATAAACCCTAGGTTGAATTATTGCTAGCATAAGCTTAATCGAGCTACCGGGATTCCAAAAACGTAAAGAACATTAAAAACGGGGCTTGGAATCACTTACTATGGAGCTTGGAAGCTTGAAACAAACCCTAGCTATGGAGAACCCTTGAAATTTCGTCCTAATGAAGAAGATGGACAAAAATTGGCTTTTAATTTTGTTTGTAATTCATTTTAATAACTAAATAACCAAAATGCCCTTACTACTAAACTTTCCAAAAATTCCTTCCATGTCCTAATTTTGTCCATGAACTTAAAATTGGTCAAATTGCTATTTAAGACCTCCTAATTAATATTTCAATGCAATTTCATACTAAAAACTTCTAGAATGCAAAATTTGCAACTTATTCGATTTAGTCCCTACTTTCAATTTAAACACTTTAGGCATAGAATTTCATCACGAAATTTTCACACAATCATGCAATCATATTATAATCATCAAAATAATTATATAAAATAATTATTTCTATCTCGGATTTATGGTCACGAAACCACTATTCCGATTAAGCCCTAATTCAAGATATTACAGTGTCAATGCCATGTCTTAGACAAGTCTTACACTGACACATGTCAAGCTGATGCCATGTCCCAGATAGGTCTTACACTAGCTTGCATATCTCGAGGCCGATGCATGTCCCAGACATGTCTTACACTAGCTCTCGTCTCAATGCTGATGCCATGTCCCAGACATGGTCTTACACTGGCTCTCATAATGTGGCCGATGCTTGTCCCAGACATGTCTTACACTAGCACACATCCATATCACCCAAATGTCATGGCAAGGATATCCAATCTATTCCTAAGGTTCAACTGGGAGTTTTTACCGCATTAAATCTCACCATATATTACTCAGAGATACATTCAAGCATTATATACATAATCAAATATTCAATGCATAAATACGACTAAGGCGTATTATTTACATACAACTTACTCATTTCTATGGGATATCATATTCCATCAAACTTCTAATGCATTCTATCATCACATGAATATTATTAACGTTTGGCATCATTTTCATCATACTCAATATCATCAACATATAATTCAATATAACCAAAGCAAGATAGATTTCAAGTATATTACCAATAACATGGATAACATGCTTATTTAGTCACATGAACTTACCTCGAATGCAATTTCGGCTAATTATTTTATTTTAGTCCATAACCTTGTACTTTCTAATTTAAGCCCAAATCTTGATTTTCTTGATCTAACATGATGAAATTCACTCATTTAATCATTATATTAATTAAAACATTCTATAATTCATAATTTGGCAAAATGACTGTTTTGCCCTTAGACTTTACAAAAATTTCAATTTTGCCCTTAGGCTCGTAAATCAATTTTTATCAAATTTTCTCCTTTACCAAGCCTAGCCAAATTCTTTTTATAACTCTAGAAACTCACAATTTCAATTATTTCACACATTTACAACTTATTTTACAAACTTTACAAAATAGCCCTTTTTAGGTGTTTTCATGCAAACTCCTTTCACAAAAGTTGTTTATTACACAACCATGACTCATTTTCTTCCATAAAAATTCAGCAAAAAACATGAATACTCTCATGGAAAAACCCTATACTTTTAACCATTTTGCAAAATAGTCCCCTCATTAGCTAGATTATTCTACAAGGGTCCCAAAAGTACAAAAATTATCAAGAAAGACCATCAAAATTACTTACTTGCAAGGGTGAAGAGTGGCTGAAAATTTAAAGTTTTCAGAACCCTTATTTTGCTGGTATTTTTAGTGGAGAGAATGAAGGTGAAAAGATGATATCACTTTCTCTTTATTTTATTATTTTACTAGTCAAAATAAGCTACCAACTTCTCTAAATTTTGACGTTTCTACTCATATTTTTCCCAATGGCCGACCACCTCATTATTAAAGCCTTATTTGATCTTTAAAGACCCCAGCTTTTGGTTCTCTAGCTATTTAACACATTTAGCTAGCAAAACAAAACTTTTGCCCTTAATGCGATTTAGTCCTTTTTTTGCAATTAAGCTCCCAAACACTAAAATCAATTCACCAAAATTTTCATGCACTTATAAAATCATGTTATAATACAAAAAATAATTTTAAAATAATTTCTTGACTTCAGATTTGTAGTCCCAAAACCACTGTTCCGACTAAGCCCAAAATCGGGCTGTTACAATGAGATTGAGGTAGCATTGGCTACATATGTGGCACTTAGTGTGCAAAAATCCCGAGTATCTGAAATTATTATTTCGAGTGGTTCATGGGTATGTCAAAGAAGAGAATATGTGTAAATTCATTTCGAGATGGTTCAGGTATGTACATAAAGCTCATGTTTATTAGATGTTTGAAACGATGAATATGAGGTAAGTTTGTGGAAGAATGAGTTATGATCATGAGACTATGGTAAATTTACATTTAATTACATTATAATATTTAAATGTTATACGCATGGTAAGGTTGCTTATTTCTTGCATAGGAGCTTATTAAGCTATATAGCTTACATCATTTATTTTTCCATGTTTTATAGTGTCGCTAAGCTAACTTAGAATGGAGATAATCAGAGATTCGAATCACACTATCAAACTCTCATTTTTGGGTATTGATGATCTTAGTATTTTGAAAGTATGGCATGTATAGGGACTTGGTCATTTTGTTATATGTGTCATTTTATTTGGCAAAATGTATTGGCTTATATTTGTTTAAGGTGATTTGATATTCAGCCATGTAATTGGCTTATTTTGGCTAAAATGATTGTAAGCCCATTTATATAAGTATTTGTGTCAATGCCTTCTTGTTTTTGTGTTTTGTAATGGGTCGCTATGTGTTATTATGGTTAAATGACTTGTTGTAAAATGGATGAGATGGGTCCTTTGGTGTACTAGGAAACCTAAGTAGAATTATGCATGATGAAGGTATTCATGTTGATACTTGTGAATGTGAGTTTGGTATGAATTGATTTGGTAAATTATGCTATACTAAATATGTTAAGTGTTGGTAATGAATGATATAATTTAGCCTTGATTTTGGATGTTTAGATTGCTTAAACATGCCATGGATTATGGCATTGATCTTGTGTATGCAGGTGTAGATGAGGGTGACAAATGACTTGGTAGATAGCCTTTATTTTGTCCACACGGGTAGACACACAGTCTGCCCCATGGGCGTGTGTCCTTGCACCTTAATTTTGAGAAACAGAATGCTCAGAATTGAGCACACGAGCGTGGGTCTCAGCCGTGTGAGGGACACGGCCTCAAGTACAGGCGTGTGAATTCTGCACCTATTTAATGAAAATTTAATTACCCACACGGCCTAGCACGCGGGCGTGTGACTTGGCTGTGTGACATCAATTTGTTCATGCATTGTAAAATAGAGAGTTACACGAGTTAGGGACATGGGCGTGTGACCCTTGTTCATAGCAAAAAATTTAAGTTGTCTAAAAATTTCCTAAGTGATCGATTTCATCTCGAACCACTTCTAAAGCATGTTTTGGGCCTCGTAGGCTCGTATTAGGGACTTTATGATTAATTGCAAATGCTTTAATTTGGATGCAAATTTATGACTCGATTTGTATAATTGTTTGTGATGAAAGTCCGGTAATGCCTCGAGCCTAATTTCGACGTTGAATACGAGTAAGGGGTGTTACACTTAGTGGATGGTTTAGTCAATTCTCAGACTAACTAGCATGTGTAAAAGTCTAGCTATACATGCCATATATAAATTTTGATAGTGTGACGACTCCTGACAATTTAAACTGTGTTTTTATATAGTAAATGGATCTCGACCGAGAAGTGGTTGATGACGTTGTGAGTAATGCACTGGCTCCTGCTCAAGGGACTGCGCCATCAGAAAGTAGGCCAGTGACAATTAGTCAATGAGGAGAGGCTAGAGGATCTTTTTTTTAAAGGATGAATGAGTGGTTTGCTGAGTTTGGTCAAACAAATCTGGTTGCCCAACATCCTCCACCCACACCTAACCCCCAACCAGTTCCCATAGCTCTCTAAGGTGTGGAATTGGTAAGATTGAAAAAGCCTCTAGTTGATAAGATTCAGAAACAAGGGCTGAAGAATTTAGAGCAAATGTCGATGATAATCCCGAGAGAGTAGAATTCTGGCTTGAGAACTCTATCAGGGTATTTGATGAGCTTTCTTGCACCCCGAATGAGTGCTTGAAATGCACTATACCACTTCTGAGGGATACGACATATCAGTGGTGGAATACTCTTATATCTGTGGTATCGAGGGAAAGAGTTACTTGGGATTTCTTCCAAGAGAAATTCAAAAAAAAGTACATCAGTCAGCGGTTTATTGATCAGAAAAGCAAAGAGTTTTTGGAGTTGAAATAAGGTCTAATGACTACTGTCGACACCATTTTTTATTTTGAAAAACAATGGGGTTCGACTTTGAAAACCAAAAATGTGGAGTCGCCACCAATCTCTTAATTTAGGTGTGATTGGGCCAGCTATTAAAACGTTTTATCCCATTAAAAATAATTTTGGTTCATGTAAAATCAAAAATGGGTTCGGGAGTCGGTTACGTATGAGGAAGGGTTAGCACCCTCATTACGCCCAAAACTTGGTACCAAATTGATTTGATGCTATCCTTATATCAAAAAGATTTTTCAAAGTATGATTTTTTAAAAATATTTGAATAGTTCAAATTAGCGGTCAAAATTCTCTCGTTTCAAAGATACGCAGTATCATACCCAGCACGATTGAGTACGATCCTTTATACCTTTAGAAATACGATTGATTTTTGAATTTTGAAAACTCGTACTAAAATTATAAAAAGGTTATCCAAATATTTAGTTCACCGAAAAAATCATACCCAGCACGATTGAGCACGATTTTTTGAATTCCCAAATATTGGATATTGTCTTATTTTGGAATTTTTGAATAATAAAGAAAATTGGAAATTCGCTCAAAACACGTTTATTTATTTTTTTAAAAAGATGGAATATTTGATGCATTGTATCAACATGTCTGCATGGGAAAGGATTTATGAACATGAAATAATAGGATACAACAAGTCACAATTAACAAATCCACAACTATGTACAACTATCCAAAGTAAAATGTGACCAAATTCTTAATCATGGATGATGAACAATCAATACAAAAATGATATACAACAATAATTTACATGACATAATATAAAATGATCCATAAAATATTTACAAAATGAAATGGAATTAGAACTTAGTATAGTATAGGACATTTTCAAAATAATAGTGAATTAATTAACACATACTATAAGTTGACAAGCTTGTATAAAAACTAGGGATTTATTTGAAATAAATATTGTAGAATAAAACATTTGAACCAAATAATATGCAAAATATTTTAAACATAATTTTATTTAGAGATTGACAATGTGCATGATAACTTAAATAACATATAAAATATAAAATAAAAATAAAACACATGAGAAGATATAATGTACATAGCAAAATTATAAAACATGTATATATAAATAAATTTGGAAATAATTATTTGTAAAAAATGGCATGAAATTAATAATGTATAAAAAAATTAAGTAAATATATAAATTATACATGTAACGAATCTTTTAAAAAAAAAATCTAGTCATGCACACAAAAAGGTAAAAAAAACTATATTTACAAAATATATAAATTTAGTGATGTATCTTTATAAAACTATATTTTTAAAGGGAAATTTAAAACACATAATATATAACATAATTTTACATGTAAAAGTTTTTTTGAATTGATGGAACATATAAACAATACATACATAAGGATAATATGAGAGTGTATACAATAAATAAATTATATGATTTAAAATATGGTTCTTAAAAGGAATATATTATACACATAAATAACTTTAAAAGAGGATATATACATAGAAAAATATTTGCATGAAATTATATGAAAATAATAACATGTACCATAGTAAAAATAATTTAATAAGTGTTATATACATGTATAATAATGCATAAAACGTTACACAAAATCGTATGCAACATGTGGAAATACAATTACCCAAATTACAACAAATAAGTCAACCAATAATATAAATGATACAATTAATATAAACATTCCCAAATAATATACATGTTAAGGAAAAAAAACAAAATGAATCTAAACAAATTACCTAATTGAAATCAAAGTAAAATAAAAAAATAATTTACAAAATAAATAAACTACTAATAATAAAATAAGGACTCATATATAACACGCATGAATTCACAGGGACTACGATTGAAATTATCCCTGATCCTGAAACACTACGTTAAGACGTGGGTTAAAATGCAAAGCTATACAAATTTTGGGAACAAATTAAAAAAGAAAATAAAACAAATCAGGCGTAGAGGGGAGCGGATCATAATGCCGCGCAAAGAGGAGGGACCTGCCGCATAAATAATCCATTTGAGGTGCAAAGGCGCAAATCCGGGTCTCCAAGCGGGTTGACGCCCGGACCCCCTATCTTAAACGGCACCGTTTTGATTTTGATGCTAAAATTCCCATTTTCATTCATGTCCTTTTCAAAACACAGATGAAAAAAATAGTACCCTTGCCGTTTGAGAGCTCGTTTCATCGCGCAACCATTAACCTCCATCATTTTGATGGCCAATGGCACGGATAATGGCCGAATCTTGCCAACGGAGGTCGCGATTCTTGAAATATGGTAACGTCACTCCCCTTTTTTTTAAAAAAAATCCATGAATCTTATGCTATTCTTTAAAAAAAACGAAATAAATTCCAAAGATTTAAATGAAACTTTAATACCACTCTACCCTCGACCACATCTATGCATATCTGAGATGTCGGGCTTTCATCGGCGTCAAGGGTTTGCTTCATATATTTGTGCTAAATTTGCAAACCAATCAAAGGAGATAAAGATAAATCTAGAGATCACCTTTGCTAACTTTTAATTACTTTTTCTCTATTCTGTGATTGCGTATGCATACAGTACGCGTAATATTTGCAGTACAAGTGATGGCTTTTTATAGCCGAATTTATAGAATAAAGTAAAAAATAAAATTACATTTTCATTGCTGTCATCTTCTGTAAATTCAGTTATCTCTCTTCTCGTGTGTTCTTTGTAGGAACGGCCGTACAGAGGAGCGACCCTGGTGACGTGGAGGCCGAACGTAGGGATTTCTCATGAGAGGCTGACCTTCTGGTGCCATTCTGGCTTACACCAGAAGCTTCTAGCATTCTCAGGCTACTGAGATTCTTTTTGGGTGTATTGGGCTTCAGAGTTAGGTTTTAGGACTTATTTAATTGGGTCAAATTTTTGTTGGGTTGAATTTTATGTAATTGGGTTAAGGGATTTTGGGTGTTTGTTTAGGCTATTTTTTTGGCTAAATGAATTGTAAATGGACTTTTGATCCATAAACATTTTAATTTATTATTTTATTTTTGTTTGGTTTACAATTATTCTTTTGTTTTGGGGTTTTTTATTTTTTATTTTTGGTTTTTTAGATTTTCATAAGCCCGGGCAAATTGGGCCTATTACAGCTGCCCCTATTTGCTCATTTTCATGTAACAGGAATAGAGCAAAGACTTTCAAAAAGGACCAATTCTGCCCGGTCTTGCTGAATTTTGGCTTATTGGCACTCCTCTTCGATCTGCTCCTCTGCAACTGCTCTTCTACCATCTCAGAAAGATTAGACTCAATCTTCAACCTGCTCTCTTACTACCTCAGAGAGATAAGGCTAGCGATTTGAATCTGCTCCATTACTGCTTAGGAAAATAAGATCTTCAATCTTCAATCTGCTTCCTTACTACCTCAAGAAGATAAAACTTGATCTTCAACCTGCTCTCTTGCTACATCAGAGAGATAAGGCTAGTGGTAAAATCTGCTCCATTGCCAATAAATGGAGATAAGATTCACCATATTCTATCTACTCTTCTGCAACTTCAGAGGGATAAAATCTTCAATCTTCAGTCTGCTTTCTTGCTGCCTCAGAAAGATAAGACTTATTCTTCAACCTACTCTCTTGCTACCTCAGAGAGATGAGGCTGATGGTAAAAATCTACTCCATTGTCGATACATGGAGATAAAATTCACCATCTGCGAAGATCTGCTCCACTGCAATCTTAGAGAGATAAAATCTTCAATTCTCAGTTTGCTTCCTTGCTACCTCAAGAAGGTAAGAATCATTCTTCAACCTGCTCTCTTGCTACCTCAGAGAGATGAATCTGCTTCATTGCCGATACATGGAGATAAGATTCACCATCTGCGAAGATATGCTCTGCTGCAATCTCAGAGAGATAAAATCTTCAATTCTCAGTTTGCTTCCTTGCTATCGCAGGAAGGTAAGACTCATTCTTCAACCTGCTCTCTTGCTACCTCAGAAAGATGAGGCTGGTGGTAAAAATCTGCTCCATTACCGATATATGGAGATAAGATTCACCATCTGCGAAGATCTGCTCCACTGCAATCTCAGGGAGATAAAATCTTTAATTTTCAGTCTGCTTCCTTGCTACCTCAAGAAGATAAGACTCATTCTTTAACCTGCTCTCTTGCTACATCAGAGAGATAAGGCTAACGGTGAAATCTACTCCGTTGTCGATACATGGAGATAAGATTCACCATATTTGATCTACTCCTCTGAAACTTCAGGGAGATAAGATCTTCAATCTTCAGTCTGCTTTCTTGCTACCTCAGAAAGATAAGATTCATTCTTGAACCTACTCTCTTGCTACCTCAGAGAGATGGGGCTGATAATAAAAATCTACTCCATTGCCAATACATGGAGATAAAATTCACCATCTACGAAGATCTGCTCCGCTGCAATCTCAGAGAGATAAAATATTCAATTCTCAGTCTGCTTCCTTGTTACCTCAGGAAGGTAAGACTCATTCTTCAACCTGCTCTCTTGCTACCTCAGAGAGATGAGGCTGGTGGTAAAATCTGCTCCATTTCCAATACATGGAGATAAGATTTACCTCTTTCGATCTGCTCCGCTACTGCTTAGGGAGATAAGATCTTCAATCTTTACCAATGCTGCTACACTATCCTCTGGGGAACCTATCCTGTAGACTCTATTTTATATGCAAATGCTTATGCCAAATAATTAGGATGCTATGATTGAAATGAACTCAATGCTCCTAACTAAATGTGTGATATATGCAGAAATGAGGATTATTCCATTTTAACAATTTAAGGTATCATCATTCATTGTTCATTAACATGCTGTTACTGACGCGTTTGCTCAACCATCATCTTGACGGAATATGCCAAAGAAAAACCTATCTTGTCTGGCGAGTTTGCCCTATTGTAATTCCAACATTCCTTCTACTACTCTTTTTGAGACAAAACATTGCAACTCCTAGTTGAGTTTTTCTCTTGGTCAATTTGCTACCTCACTCCTCAGGTGTTATAGCCAAATGTGTATTTTTGATCTTTGTATGAATACAAAACCTCATTTCCCTTTTCTCGAGAATAAGGTTGTGTCATCAATACTATATCTTGCCTGTTTGCTCCATCATCATTTGGACATAGATCTCAAGAGGGCGATTTGTCAAATATATCCTTGAACTTGAGCGTATTCCAAACAATTATTCCACTTCAGATTCTTGCATTATCTAGAAACTCCTAGAGTGATATGCAAAACTTCTATTGTGAAAACATTACTAGTTCATTCATCATTATGTCAATGCAACATGCTTGCAATCAAATCGTAATAATGGATAAGAATGGAATTGAATTTGAGTTTAAAGTAAACCATCAAAAGAACAATAATGGCTATTAATCTTGGACTGTATATCCCGAAAAAGAAAGAAAAATTCAAAGCTAACCAGTTTGCTAGAAATAAAATAAGGATCAGGTACCTCTGTTATCGCAACCTGAGCTTCTCTGTACGAACTTCTTGAAGACCAATTCAAACTTGACATGTGTTTAGGAGATCGGAAGTACATTGTCAATACCCTAAGATGCAACATACCCCCTTCCTTGTTAATTCAAGTATAGCGAGACTACCGCCTTCCCACTTTGGATCCATATTTCAGCCGCCCTTTTCGGGTTCTTAACTCAAACCCCTTTGGTCACAAGGCGCCCTTTGCGGGTTTTCACCTTGACCTCTCCTTTTTCTCTTTTTCTTTTTTTTTTTTATATTGAGTCTCAAAGCGCCCTTTACAGGTTTTCACTTTGGCCCTTTCCATTTTTATTTGGTCTCAAAGTGCCCTTTGCGGGTTTTCACTTTGGCCCCCTTTTTTTTTTTTGAAAGTCTCAAAGCACCCTTTGCGGGTTTTCGCTTTGGCTTCCTTCCCTTGTTAAGTGTAGTATTTTTTGACTAAATTCGAGTTCACTGGATTAGACAAATTTCTTCTATCCATTTTAGCTAGGATTAATGCACCACTGGAGAAAGCTTTCTTCACCACATAAGGCCCCTCCTAATTCGGCATCCATTTTCCTCTAAAATCTTTTTGTATGGGAAGGATCTTTTTCAAAACCAAATCTCCCTCATGAAACTCTCTTGGGCGAACCTTTTTATCATAAGCCCGCATCATTCTTTTTTGATAGATCTGTCCATGCTGAATAGCCTTTAGCCTCTTTTCCTCAATCAAATTCAACTGATCATATCGAGACTGTATTTATTCTTCTTCATCTAACTTCAATTCTGACAAAACTCGAAGGGAAGGTATTTCTACTTTAATGGGTAAGACTACTTCCATTCCATAGACCAATGAGAAAGGTGTTACCCTAGTAAAAGTTCTGACAGATGTTCGATAAGCATAGAGAGCAAATGGCAACTTCTCATGCCAATATCTGTAAGTTTCAGTCATTTTCCCCATAATCTTCTTGATGTTTTTATTGGCTGCTTCCACCACCCCATTCATCTTTGGGCGGTATGGCGATGAGTTATGATGTCTGATCTTGAACTGACTGCAAACCTCTGCTATTGTGCTATTTTTCAAATTTAACGCATTATCAGATATGATCCTCTCAGGCATTCCATATCGACATATGATTTCCTTCTTTAAGAATCTGCTGACTACCGACTTAGTTACATTGGCGTATGAAGCAGCTTCTACCCACTTGGTAAAATAATCAATGACCACAAAAATGAAACGATGCCCATTTGAAGCCTTTGGTGAAATTGGCCCTATGACATCCATGCCCCACATGGAAAACAGCCATGGAGAAGTCATAACATACAAAGGCGAGGGAGGTACGTGAATCTTGTCACCATAAATTTGACATTTGTGACATTTCTTAGCATAATTGATGCAGTCTCCTTTCATGGTGGACCAATAATACCCAAACCTGGCCATTGTGAACCCATTAGCATGTGCTCCACAAACACCTTCGTGCACCTCTTCCATATTTTCTTAGACTCCACAGCATCCACACATCTCAGCAGTACATGATCCTTCCTTCTTTTGTACAGGATCTCTCCATCTAAAACATAATCACAAGCGAGCATTCTTAACGTTCTTTTGTCATTCTCCGTAGCTTGATCTGGATATTCACGATTTCTCACATATCGCAATATATCCTGATACCAAGGATGATCATCTCTTTCTTCTTCCTCTATATTATAACAATAAGATGGGCCCTCACAAATACTCATCTGAATAGGCTTCATATCCTCTTATCTACTTACTTTAATCATGGAAGCCAAAGTAGCCAAAGCATCTGCCATCTGGTTTTCATCGCGTGGGAGATAATTGAAAGCAATATCATCAAACTCTTCAACTATCCCCAACACTAGCCTTCTATAATTGATTAGTTTAGCGTCTCTTGTCTCCCATTCACCTCTAAGTTGGTAAATTACCAGCGCAAAATCTCCATATACTTCCAATGCATTGATCTTGCGCTCTAAAGCTGCCCTGAGCCCCATGATACATGCTTCATATTCTGCCATATTATTTATACAATCAAAAGCCAATTTACATGTGAATGGATAATGATCTCCACCTAGGGATACTAGAACTGCCCCAACTCCATTACCCACAGCATTTGAGGCTCCATCAAAATTCAATTTCCAAAAGTGACCTTTTATACTGTCCTCTTCAGCAGCTGCTACATACACTATCTCCTCATTGGGGAAGTCAAAATTCAAGGGCTCATAATCTTCTAGAGCTCGACTGGCTAGAAAATCTGCTATTACACTCCCCTTTACAGCTTTTTGACTCATGTAGATTATGTCAAATTCAGAAAGCAAAATTTACCACCTAGCCATCCTTCCATTCAAGGCATTTGACTCCATCATATGCTTTAAAGGATCCAACTTTGAGATTAGCCAGGTTGTATGATACAACATATATTGCCTCAATCTTCGCGCCGTTCAAACCAAAGCGCAACATAATTTTTCAATTGGCGGATATCTCAACTCACACTCAGTGAATTTCTTACTGAGGTACTATATCGCCTTTTCCTTTCTTCCTGATTCATCATGTTGACCAAGCACACATCCCATTGAATTACCAAACACAGTTAAATACAAAATCAATGACCTGTCTAAACTTGGGGGTAACAACACTGGAGGACTTGACAAATATTCTTTAACTTTATCAAAAGCCTTTTGACACTCCTCATCCCATTCTCCTGGGTTATGCCTTTTAAGAAGATGGAATATAGGGTCACATTTCTCTGTTAATTGAGAAATAAACCGTGCAATGTAATTTAGTCTTCTAAGGAAACCTCGAACTTCTTTTTGGGTGCGCGGTGGAGACAACTCCTGTATAGCTCAGACTTTGTCTGAATTAATTTCAATTCCCCTTTCACTGACCACAAAGCCCAATAGCTTTTCAGATCTAGCCCCAAAGGTACACTTTGTTGGATTAAGCTTTAACTGAAACTTCCTCAATCTCATAAACAACTTTCTCAACACCTCGATGTGTTCCTTTTTAGTTCGAGATTTGGCTATCATATCGTCCACATACACTTCAATCTCTTTGTGCATCATATCATGGTAAGGTCACCATAGCTCTTTGATAGGTTGCTCCAGCATTCTTTAGTCCGAATGGCATTACCTTGTAACAGAACGTGCCCTACAAGGTTATGAAAGTAGTCTTCCCCATATCTTTAGGATGCATCTTTATCTGATTATACCCCGAGAAGCCATCCATAAAGGAAAACAACGAGTAGCCAGTCGTATTGTCTACTAGCGTATCAATATAAGGCAAAGGGAAGTTATCTTTTGGGCTAGCCTTATTTAGATCTTTGTAATCCACACACATTCGTACCTTGCCATCTTTCTTAGGGACGGGCACAACATTGGCTACCCATTCTGAGTACTTGATCACTTGAAGGAATCCTGCATCAAACTGCTTTTTAACTTCCTCCTTTATCTTTAAGACAATATCTAGTCTCATTCGTCGAAGTTTTTGCTATACTGGCTTACAATCTGCTCTTATAGGAAGGCAATGTACTACAATATCAGGGCTTAAACTGGGCATATCCTGGTATGACCATGCAAAAATATCTTTGAAATCCTGAAGCAACCTCACAAGGTCTCGCTTTGTTTCTTCAGCTATGCATGTTCCAATTTTTACAACTTTCCCCTCTTCTAAAGTCACCATGTCTATGGTTTCTTTATGAGGCAAAATTTACTTTTCCTCTTGTTCTACCATCCTTAACAAGTCCGGAGATAAATCGCAATCTCTGTCATTTTCAAAGTCCTGAGATCCTTCTAAACACATGTCTTGCTCGAATAGTAATTCTGAGTCAGTAACAGTGTCACTCATGATATTGATATCTGGGGACCTATTATAGGTACAAAAATATACAAAGAATGAATGAATTTGGTAATTATTGTTTAGTATGATATGTTTATGAATAAAAGAATAATTGAAGAAAGATTCAAGATAATTATTTAGATAGAAAGAATAACACAATTGCTTGTGAAAAGAATAATATTTACTCAAAATGATAGCAAAAAATGTACTTCATTGAAATAATGATGTTTGAACATGAGCCTAGTTCACAAAGAAATCTTTATTATTTCTAAGCTTAAAACAACAAGTTTGTTTCGAACATTACTCTGAGTAAGATCTAAAAGCTACAGGAAGATCTTCTGCAGTCTAATTGTCTAGAACACTCCCAGGCTCATATGGATGAATATCTGATAAAATCCCCTCTTCAGTTGTCTCTTCAAAAATGGCATTGATGTACATATTTCCCAATGCTTCTCCTATGCTTTCTTTCTCTAGCATCTCTCGTTCAGGATAAATAATGCCTCCTGATACAAAAGACTTGGAGATATGAGGGGCTCCCACTTAATTTCCCCACCACTCACTCGTGCTCTTCTTCTTTCTTGCCTTCTCTCTTGTTCCTTTTTCCTTTGTCTTGTATCTGGCTTGAATCCAAAACCAAAGCGATCCTATTTGTCCTTCAACATTGGAACTTCAATTTTTCCTTGGAGACATCTTCCCAGTCCCTTTCCTGGTACAGCTCCCTGGCCTACCATCAACTGTAAACCTATCATCGTAGTTTTGGACATTTTTGGCTCCAGAATTCTACTTCCCTCAGTAATGAATGTTGCATTTACAAACTTCAAAGACCGAAAAGAACACTCAATGGCCTCCTCATCCATCTCTACATACGGTGCATCACTGCATACGACCGTGATAATATCTTCTTCAGCATTTATCGTTACCAACCGCCCTTCTGACACTAGTTTCAGCTTTTGATGTAATGATGAAAGTACTACCCCTGCCGAGTTTATCCAAGGTCTTCCCAATAAGCAGTTGTAAGAGGTCTTAATATCCATTACTAGAAAATCTACTTCATACGTGGTTGGGCTAATCAACAAGGGTACTTCTATTCTTCCCATGACTCTTCTCTCTGTGCCATCAAATGCTCGTACTATGTTCTGACATCCTTTCATGTGAAAGCTATCCACAGGTAACTTGTTTAGTGTGGACAAAGGCAACACATTCAATGCTGAACCATTATCTACTAATACCCCTGGCAACGTATATCCTTTACATCTGGTAGTTATACACAAAGCTTTGGTAGATCCCATTCCTCCTGGTGGAATCTCATCGTCATTGAAAAAGATGAAATTGTCTGTACTTATGTTGTTAACCAACCGATCCAGCTTATTTTGAATTATAATCTTTGGCGTCATTTGAACCCCTGCTTCATTCTTAGGGCGCGAGATAATGACCACAGGATAATTGACTTTTGGACTTGATGTGGATTCCGATGCACATATATACTCCTCCTCATTGATCTCTTCACAAAACTCCATTTCTTTGTTGTCCATCAGGCCCTGAATAATAGCTCCGAATTCTTTACATTTCTGGATCTTGTGTCCCTCTTTATAATGGTAATCACAATAATTCTCCATCCCATTATTACTTCCTTCTGTGTTTGAAGTAACTAATCCCCTTCTTGCCATCTCTTTCCAAACCTATCTCAAAGGAGTCTTTACTTCTGAAACATCCCTCTTGGTCCTTTTTTCCAATACATCCATCTATTGCATTTACCCCGCCATCAGTATGTTTAGGCAGTGGATTTTCAACACTGGGCGCATTATCAAATTTCACAATACCCATCTGGATAAATCTCTCAACCAGCTTCTTAAAAGTGGTGCAATTTTCTATCGAATGACCCACAATTCCAGCATGATACTCACATTGAACATTAGCATCGTACCATTTAAGGAACGGAGGCTACAATGGCTTTAATTAAAAAGGTGCCACCACATGTGCATCGAACAAACTTTGATATAACTCTTTGAATGTCATGGGAATTGGTATAAATTGAATCTTCTCATTATTCTGTCTGGTTCCTGGCTCTTGTCGTGATGAACCCTGTCCGTCAGTTACCGCTTTTGGTTGACTTACAGTAATAGACTTTGAGTATCCCACATTCGTATTGTTCACCTCATTCTCCTTTTTTCGTGGCACAGACCTCTTAGCACTTCTCCTGCATCTATCATTCCATTTCTTATGGCATTCTCAATCATTTCTCCTGTCATAACCACATTCGCAAAGCTCCTCGTGGCACCTCCTAGCATATGAGTTATAAACAGAGCCTTTAAGGTGTTAATAAAGAGCATCGTAGTTTCTTTCTCTAAGAGCGGTGGCTGCACTTGGATGGCCATTTCCCTCCACCTCTGTGCATCCTGCTTAAAACTTTCGTTTGGTTTCTTCTCCATATTCTGCAAAGTAATTCTATCGGGAATTATATCTATCACATGGCTGTATTGCTTCATGAATGCCTGTGCTAAATCTCTCCATGAATTACTTATGTTTCGATTCAATTGATTGTACCATTTAGGAGTACCAAGCTATCTTGGAAGCAATGAACCAACAATTGATCGTTATAAACATACCCTATCATCCTTCTGCAAAACATAGTGATATGAGCTTCAGGACATCTCGTTCCATTGTATTTCTCAAATTCTGGCATCCTAAACTTGTATGGCAATACTAAGTCCGGGACCAAACTCAGATCTTTTGCATCAATTCCTGGGTGTCTATCAACACCTTCCATTGCTCTGACCTTTTCCTCTAGCCATTTACACCGTTCCTCTAACTGCTTTTGTGACTTCGCCTTTGCTCTTTCCTCTTTTGTGGCCTCATCCAAATCAGAGACCATTGGATTATTTGAGTTGTTACTAGGATTATAACCTGAACCAGCTTGAAAATTCATTGGTACTGAAACCCCGGCCTGAAACTGCTGAGGTCTAATCTTAATAAATGGTTTCTGTAAATTGATCTTTGGTTGTGCCTGCACATGTATTGCAGTAAAACCCGAGGACTGACTCATCATTTCTCTTTGGGACTCCATCATCTATTCTTTCATCTCCTGCTGAATCTTAACCAGCTGCTCTTGCATCTGTGACTGCATTTGCTCTTGCATATCCTTTTGTATTTGCTCTAGTTTTCAAGTCTTTTGTCCATTGACTTAGTCTTTTTCCTCATACCGTAGGGATGCGTATTTGGTGTGTTTTTATTGGTTTCTAGATTACTGAAATAATTTTTAATTAATTAGAATCTTATTATGATCTTTAATGCATATGATGTAATGTAATGAAAATGCATGAATGCAAAGGAGGCATCCATTCTGATTCAATTCCTTTTAGAAAACTTTACTAGAAAATAAAATTCTTTACATAAAACTGAGTTACAAATACGACTTCGCCCTAGCACTCAGGGCTTTAATTTTCCTAAGCAATGAAGCTAGTTCTTGTCCCCTATCTGACTCTAACTCGTATTTCACACTTAATATGTCTGGTTGTACCACCAATGACAGAAAGTAATTAGCTACTTCTCAAATTTGTGTTATAGCTTCTCCCATGATGTAATCCCTGCTTCTAACCTGGTCTTGAGAGTGATGAAGCTGGCCCTTCCATTACTCCTCATTTGCCTCCAAGAACTCAATCCTCATTTCACAACTTTGCAATGTCGTTTCTAACTCTTTTATTTTCCCTTTCATCTCCTCGATCTTACTTAAGCTTGCTTTCAACTCTGTCACAGAATTGCGATTCTGGTATAAACACAAAGATCTCTCAAGTTCCACTACTCTGGCTCTTAATTCATCTTTTTCATTCTTACTCTTTGACAGACTTCTTTCCAAGGCTTCATTCCGAGCTTGAGCCTCCTGGTACCTCTTTTCTTATTGATCTACCTTAGCCCTTTCTTCTTGAACCTCTTGGCGCCATTGTTCCAAAGTCTTTCCTAGCCTAGCAGTCCTCATTGATAAGCGCAGCTTCTTATAATCTATTTTCTAGCCTTCCAAATCTTTCTCAACTTCCCTTTTTCTTTTCTATAGCTTTTCTAGCTCTGACTTTTGAATCTCCACTTCTAACTTCAAGTGCATCTTTTCTTCTTCCAACTGCTCGATCTTCTTCCCAAACTCAGAACTCTTCTTCTCGAAATCCTGTTTTATAATTTCCAACTCCGACGGGGCAATTTATAACTGTTCCTCCATTGGTCGAGCGCTTTCCAAACTTGGTCTAGGAATATTATCATTGACCCTTTTCCTAAACCATCCATTATACTCGGGTGTTATCGTAGAACCAACAATTAGCCTTTTCATCCAGTGTATTTGTCTCCAAACATCAGACAATTCCTGAACCTTCTTCCTATAGTGGTCTCCTTTATATGGGAATTCACATTGAGCCAGCCCGTACGTGGTAGGTATGAACTGCCTCGATTTATATTTCCTTAATGCAAGTAAAGGAGTATATCCAGTAGCTCCCTAAATTTCCTAACAATGGCACCTAATTATAGCTCCCACATCGATACAAGATTTCATCAGGAACCATCCAGAAAGCTCTCCACTCTACATCATCTTCCTTGAGATTTTGAAGAATTTCCATCCATTTCTCTTCTGAAATATCATCTCTCCTTTGCATAGCCATCTCTTCTTTTAATGGGGAGTAACCTTCAGAAAAAACCCGGTACGATACCTTATTCACTTTCCAAAAATGCCGTGAAACCATACCATCAACAACTGTGCACATCCAATAAATCGACCTTCCCCTATCCTCCGGCACATGCTCAAAGATCTAAATGTCTCGGCCAGTATTGCAGGTACAAGTGTGACTCCCTTCCCGAGACGATCAAACAAATCAGTGACTGCCTCATCAACATGTCTTAAAGCCTTAGGAAAAATCACCAATCTATAGGTGTTTAAGGCAAAGATATCAACACTTTTCTTTTCATCCGAGTGTGTCAAAATCAAGTCTCTCAAATTTTCCCAGGGAATACACTTACTATCCCCCTTCTATTGAATTCGAACAGTGACCCAAGATTCACTCATCCCTAAAATATTCACCAACCTCTTCGCAAAAGTTTGACCATCAGTAACCTTAGCATAAACTTTTCTGACTTGAGCTTTTGGATTCCTCAACAAAGTAGTATATTCTTCCAAAGTATGAACCAAATCTACCTCCCAAAAAGTGAAACAATTATAAGCAGAATTCCAAAATTGAGTCATACCTCGGAACAAACGCTTATCCACCTTAACCTTGAGCAAGTACGGTATATCACCATAACTCTGGTAGAACAACTGTTTAGTGCCCTCATCCCAGCGAGTCCATATATCTTTCAAGTCCTGCAGCTCATTCTATGTTACATTGATGCGAGTAAAGTTCTGCAACTCTGATATATATCCCTCTGCCAAGCTATCCCCTTTCTCCAATTGTAACTTCTCTGACCATGCGCGGACGGCCGCATTATCCTCAACTTTATTAAGAAATTCATTCTCCATGTTAAAATTTCTAACTAAGTAATCGAATACGAACCAACACCTCCTTTAGTATGCAATGTCATGTTCAACACAATCAAAACAAAACACAAGTTAGTATCGAATATAAGTGATAAAATACAAGTACAACAAAAATAATCATAACACATATATAGGCAATGACTAAGGCTTGATGCGACTCTACCTAAGGATAGCTCTTAAGGTTTGCTATATGTAGCGTGGTTCTAGAGTAACAGTACCTGAACCAATAGATTCCTCAACCCTCACCCATTATAGGCTCATATGGATTGAGTTTAGTTCAGGGGAATACATTTCCCTATGACTATGCGGAGATGAAAATCTCATGAAATCATAGGTACGGATGTATCCCGGAAGTAATCCACTAGCCCATACAGAGGTGAAAACCTCACGAAAGCATAGTTTCTTACTCCTACTTAACAAGTATAACCACAGCGGTCATGCAATGCAATGCCATATTTATTCTACAAGAATCGAACCACAACAATCATACAAATAAATGCAATCAAAAGAATCATGATTTTCAAAACAAATTTTCAATTCTTTGACAAAAGGACAGCAAACAATCAATTTTATGGCCTGACTCTCTTTGTAGTATGCCCAGTGGAGTCGCCAAGCTGTCGAAACCATTTTTTATTTTGAAAAGCAATGGGGATCGACTTTGAAAACCAAAAATGTGGAGTCCCCACCAATCTCTTGATTTAGGTGTGATTGGGCCACCTATTAAAATGTTTTATCCCATTAAAAATAATTTTGGTTCATGTAAAATGAAAAATGGGTTTGGGAGTCGGTTACGCATGAGGAAGGGTTAGCACCCTCATTACGCCCAAAAATTGGTAGCAAATTGATTTGATGCTATCCTTATATCAAAAGGATTTTTCAAAGTATGATTTTTTTAAAAATATTTGAATAGTTCAAATTAGTGATCAAAATTCTCTCATTTCAAAGATACGCAATATCATACCCAGCACGATTGAGTACGATCCTTTATACCCTTAAAAATACGATTGATTTTTGACTTTTGAAAACTTGTACTAAAATTATAAAAAGGTTATCCAAATATTTAGCTCACCGAAAAAATCATACCCAGCACGATTGAGCACGATTTTTCGAATTCCCAAATTTGGATATTGCCTTATTTCGGAATTTTTGAATAATAAGGAAAATTAGAAATTCGCTCAAAACATGTTTATTTATTTTTTTAAAAAGATGGAATACTTGATGCATTGTATCAAAATGTTTGCATGGGAAAGGATTTATGAACATGAAATAATAGGATACAACAAGTCACAATTAACAAATCCACAACTATGTACAACTATCCTAAGTAAAATGTGACCAAATTCTTAATCATGGATGATGAACAATCAATACAAAAATGATATACAACAATAATTTACATGACATAATATAAAATGATCCATAAAATATGTACAAAATGAAATGGAATTAGAACTTAGTATAGTATAGGACATTTTCAAAATAATAGTGAATTAATTAACACATACTATAAGTTGACAAGCTTGTATAAAAACTAGGGATTTATTTGAAATAAATATTGTAGAATAAAACATTTGAACCGAATAATATGCAAAATATTTTAAACATAATTTTATTTAGAGATTGACAATGTGCATGATAACTTAAATAACATATAAAATATAAAAGAAAAATAAAACACATGAGAAGATATAATGTACATAGCAAATTTATAAAACATGTATATATAAATAAATTTGGAAATAATTATTTGTAAAAAATAGCATGAAATTAATAATGTATAAAAAAAATTAAGTAAATATATAAATTATACATGTAACGAATCTTTTAAAAAAAATCTAATCATGCACACAAAAAGGTAAAAAAAACTATATTTACAAAATACATAAATTTAGTGATGTATCTTTATAAAACTATATTTTTAAAGGGAAATTTAAAACACATAATATATAACATAATTTTACATGTAACAAGTTGATTTGAATTGATGGAACATATAAATAATACATACATAAGGATAATATGAGAGTGTATACAAAAAATAAATTATATGATTTAAAATATGGTTCTTAAAAGAAATATATTATACACATAAATAACTTTAAAAGAGCATATATACATAGAAAAATATATACATGAAATTATATGAAAATAATAACATGTACCATAGTAAAAATAATTTAATAAGTGTTATATACATGTATAATAATGCATACACAAAATCGTATGCAACATGTGGAAATACAATTACCCAAATTACAACAAATAAGTCAACCAATAATATAAATGATACAATTAATATAAACATTCCCAAATAATATACATGTTCAGGAAAAAAAAGCAAAATGAATCTAAACGAATTACCTAATTGAAATCAAAGTAAAATAAAAAAATAATTTACAAAATAAATAAACTGCTAATAATAAAATAAGGACTCATATATAACACGCATGAATTCACAGGGACCACGATTGAAATTATCCCTGATCCTGAAACACTGCGTTGAGACATGAGTTAAAATGCAAAGCCATACAAATTTTAGGAACAAATTAAAAAAGAAAATAAAATAAATCAGGCGCAGAGGGGAGCGGATCATACCGCGGCACAAAGAGAAGGGACCTGCTGCATAAATAATCCATTTGAGGTGCAAAGGCGCAAATCCGGGTCTCCAGGCGGGTTGACGCGCGGACCCCCTATCTTAAACGACACCGTTTTGATTTTGATGCTAAAATCCCTATTTTCATTCATTTCCTTTTCAAAACACAGATGAATAAAATAGTACCCTTGCCGTTTGAGAGCTTGTTTCATCGCGCAGCCATTAACCTCCATCATTTTGATGGCCAATGGCGCGGATAATGACCAGATCTTGCCAACGAAGGTCGTGATTTTGGAAATATGGTAACCTCACTCCCTTTTTTTTTTTAAAAAAAACATGAATCTTATGCTATTCTTTAAAAAAATGAAATAAATTCCATAGATTTAAACGAAACTTTAATACCACTCGACCCTCACCCACATCTATGCATATCTGAGATGTTGGGCTTTCATCGGCGTCAAGGGTTTCCCTTCATATATTTGTGCTAAATTTGCAAACCAATCAAAGGAGATAAAGAATAAATCTGGAGATCACCTTTGCTAATTTTTAATTGCTTTTTCTCTATTCTGTGATTGCGTATGCATACAGTATGCGTAATATTTGCAATACAAGTGATGGCTTTTTATAGCAGAATTTACAGAATAAAGTAAAAAATAAAATTACATTTTCATTGCTGTCATCTTCTGTGAATTCGGTTATCTCTCTTCTCGTGTGTTTTTTGCAGGAACGGCCATACGGAGTAGCGACCCTAGTGACTTGGAGGCCAAACGTGGGGATTTCTTATGAGAGGTTGACCTTCTGGTGCCATTCTGGCTTACTCCAAAAGCTTCTAGCATTCTCAGGCTACTGAGATTCTTTTTGGGTGTATTGGGCCTCGGGGTTAGGTTTTAGGACTTATTTAATTGGGTCAAATTTTAGTTGGGTCGAATTTTATGTAATTGGGTTAAGGGATTTTGGGTGTTTGTTTAGGCTATTTTTTTTGGCTAAATGAATTGTAAATGGACTTTTGATCCATAAACATTTTAATTTATTATTTTATTTTTGTTTGGTTTACAATTATTCTTTTGTTTTGGGGTTTTTTATTTTTTATTTTTGGTTTTTTAGATTTTCATAGGCCTGGGCAAATTGGGCCTATTACAGCTGTGATTGAACACAGGCGAAAATTTGTTAGACTCAGTAAGCATGCTCTGGAATGTGTTTCAATAGAGGCTATTATGTTTAAGAGATTCGAAGATGGGCTGAATAAGGACATCAGGCTGTTAGTTGGGATTTTAGAGTTTAAAAAATTTATTGTGCTAGTCGAACGAGCTTGCAAAGACGAAGAGTTGAGTAAGAAAAAGAGAAAAGCTAAGTCTGAGGCAACCTATACTACAAGAGGCACATGGTAGTCCTTACGCCATGCATCCTGGCGGGAATAAGGTGTATCGTGACCTTCGGGAGTTATATTCGTGGCTGGGACTTAAGCGTGAAGTTACTGATTTTGTGAGTAAGTGCCTGACTTACCAGCAGGTTAAGGCGGAGCATCAGTTGCCTTCAATATTGCTTCAACCAGTTAAGATTCTACTTTGGAAGTGGGAGAGGATAACTATGGACTTTGTTAGTGGGCTACCCCTAACGCCTTCTAAGAAAGATTCGGTATGGATCATTGTGGATTGGTTGACCGAGTCTACCCATTTTATACCTGTTCATATTGATTACTCATTACAGAAGCTGACTAAGTTGTATGTATTCGAAATTGTGAGACTGCATGGGGTACCGGTTTCCATCATATCTGATAGAGATACTCGCTTTACGTCTCAGTTTTGGAAGAAGTTACATGAAGCATTGGGTATAAGGTTGAACTTCAGTACTACATTCCATCCTCAAACAGACGGTCAGTCGGAGAGGGTGATTCAGATACTGGAAGACATGTTAAGGAGTTGTGTAATTGACTTTCGAGGCAGTTGGGAAGACTACTTGCCGTTGGCAGAGTTTGCATACAACAATAGCTACTAATCTAGCATACAGATGGCCCCTTACGAGGCATTATATGGTCGTAGGTGTCGTACTCCTTGTTGAACTGAGTTGGGTGAGCGGCGTATTCTGGGCCCTGAGTTGATTTTTGATATCGAGGATTAGGTCAGGTTTATTCTGGATCGGCTGAAGGCGGCTTCAGATAGACAGGAGTTTTATGCAGATCTGAAGCATAAGGAGATTGAGTATTCGGTGGGGGATTTGGTGTTTCTTAAGGTCTCACCATGGAAGAAGGTACTGAGGTTTGGTCGAAAGGTCAAGCTAAGCCCTAGATTCATTGGGCCTTATCGTAGAATGAAACGTGTGGGACCAGTTGCCTATCAGCTTGAGCTATCTCCAGAGTTGGACTAGATTCATAATGTGTTCAACGTCTCTATGTTGAGGTAATATCGTTCTGACCTTGCGCACATCGTTTGGACTGAGGAGGTTGAGGTTAGGCCAGATCTGACCTTTGAGGAAGAGCCAATTCAAATTTTAGATCGCGATGTGAAAGTTCTGAGGAGGAAGTCAGTTTCACTAGTTAAGGTACTAAGGCATAATCACAGTTCTGAGGAAGCCACGTGGGAACCCGAGGAGGCAATGCGACAGCAATATCCTCACCTATTTTAATCAGGTAAATTTTGAGGCCAAAATTTCTTTTAGGGAGGTAAGTTGTAACGCCCCAATTTCTCAAATCCCAAAAACTGTGTTAAAAGAAATTCGTGTTGTGCGTATGATTCGTGGTAGTATGCTTGCGTTAGTGGTTTAGTGATCTGGGAGATTCTGAGAAGTCAAGGGTTCAAGCCTTGGCTTGAACAAAGTTTTTGCTTCTTTTTTGAATAAACCTTTGTTTCCTGCAAGATGACATTTAAATTAAAAGGGGTGTTGCTTAGCGTAAAAAGTTTGCTAGTCTAGTAGCAAGGGGCGTGTGGAGTGATCTTGGGGTTCTGAGGTTCGAGGCATAGCAATGCAGTGGAGCATTTTATTTTGGCAGTTGTCATGTGGATGGTTGTATATTACTGGGACTCTGAAGCTTGGGCGGTTCGTATTTGAGGGAAGTGGGAGTGTGTAGCCAAAATTTTAGGAGGGATTTTGGGGATGTTGATAAAGGGGTTTGGTTGAGGGGTTTGTGGAGGATTTCGGGGAGGTAATTTTAGAGAGTTGAAGAGGGAGAGAAAGTTGTATCGAATGGGGACTCTAGGCACCCCTTTGAGTTTCGGTTTAAAGGAATCATAGATTTTGGTGTTTGCTCTTTTGGAAACCGATTGGTGTTTAGGGGTTCTTGCCGTATTTTGTGTTCTTCTCACTTTGGTGCTTTTGGGTTTTAGTTTAGGACCTTTTTCCATTGTCGATTCTCTCCTCTTTTCTGTCTTTAAACCTTATCCGAACTACTCTATTCTCTTCCCCTTCATCTGTTTCTGTGTGACCGAATTCTGACTCTTCTCTTCTCCTCTCTGTCTTTCCTCTCCAACCATTCTCATTTCATCTTTGGTTCTTTGCTCAAGCTGTATACCGTTCCTCTTCCTCTCCTTTCATGACATTCTTTTATCATAACACTTCGGTTGGTTGCTGCACTTCTTCCCCTTTTTGTGTTTCGGCTACCACAGTTATTCCTAGAACGATCGGATTCAAGCATAAGGTTCTTTCACTCTCTCATAACGTTCTTTCTTCTCTTTCTCTAATATTGCCGATTATTCATTTTGGTATGAGGGTTCGGTGGCTAGTCTTCTTTCTCCTGCCGAGATAATCTTTGTCTAACACCTTTTTTCTCTAACCTTTTCTGCTAGGAAGTGAGATTATTTCATCTCGTGCCTTGGATTTGAGAGGAGTTTGGGTGTTGACCGAACATTACTATACTTCATCCTTGGCTTTCTTTTTTGGTAAGGCACTTTACACTTGGTCAATGGGCTGTGTGTATGGAAGTAGTTTACAAATGGCATTTGGGTTGTAGGTAATCTCTAAGGATTGGGAGCGGTTGTTTGCAACGGTGCTTGGGTGATCAAAGAAGGTAGGTGATAGGTATAATTGTGAGCAAGTGCTGACTAGGGTCTCTTGTAATTTGTCGTTAGGTATCTAACCGAAGTCTTGATTGTGTTAGGTTTTGGACTCGTGGACCAATAAATGTATTTTCACAACTAGGTGTGTAATCACATTGTACAAAACTGATAATCGTCAAAAGCCGAAAAACTTGGCTATGGACGCTATACGAGCGTATGCTCGCTTGTATGGTGACCCGAAAGCATAACGGGTGGGCGATAGATAGAAGGGACCACCATGACTGATATCATGGGCTTAGGTCATGCTGGGCCACGTTGGGCCGAAATAGGCCGTGTGGGTTGCACGGGCTCGTGGGCCCGCACGGGAAAACTACACGGATGTGTAGGGATTATTGGGTCGGCTGTGCTATTTACACGTCCAAGGCCATTACTTTAGCTTATTGGGCCATATGAGCGTGTGGGCCCACATGGGTCGTACGATGGGCTTGGGCCCATTTTTGATGTTTAACTGTTAAGGTTGCACAAGTCGCACGAGACGACTGTGGACCTACAGTTGGGTCGGTAAGAACACCTAAACTCTAGTTTGGTTGTGACTGTTATACCCCTATGAGGTAAATGACGAATATACCCCTGTATATTGTATGAGTGTTGTGCATGCCATCTTTATTGTATGAACATTTATATTATGTTGCATTGTATGGGTTTAGGGTAATAATGTCTAGGCTGGGTTTGGGGTGTTACAGAAAGATCGAGTAACATTGCTACTAGAGGGAGGCCAGTGAGAAATACTGGAAATGAGACCAGTAGTAGAGGAGTATCCAAAGACTCAGTTGTGAGATCGGAAGCTAGAGCACCTGCGAGAGCTTATGCTATTCGTGCTTGTGAGGATGCATCCTCCCCTGACGTAATCACTGGTACATTTTCTCTTTATGATACTAATGTAGTTGCATTAATTGCTCCTGGATCGACTCATTCCAATATTTGCATAAATTTGGTATCTAGTAAGAATTTGCCTGTTGAGTCTAGTAAGTTTGTGATTAAGGTGTCGAACCCCTTAGGCAAACTTAGTTGATAAAGTTTGCAAGAGTTGTCCTTTAATGATTTGGGGTCACCATTTTTTGGCTGACTTAATGCTTTTGCCATTTGATGAGTTTAATGTGATTCTCGGAATGGATTGGTTGACTCTGCATGATGTCATAGTGAAATTTAGAAAAACAAGGTTATTGAATTGAAATGTCAAAACAACGAAACTCTTCGGGTTGAGTCGGATGAGTAGGGTGAAATGCCTATTGTGATTTCGTAGATGTTGGCTCAGAGGTATGTAAGAAAGGGTTGTAAAGCATTTCTCTCGTATGTATAAATACTAAGGTATCTGAATTGAAGATTGAATCTGTGCCGGTAGTTTGTGAATATCCAGACATGTTCTCAGAAGAGTTGCCAAGGTTACCACCAGTCAAAGAGGTGGAGTGCGCTATTGATTTGGTATCGGGGACTGCACCGATATTGATAGCTCCTTATAGAATGGCTCCAACCAAGTTGAAAGAATTAAAGTCTCAGTTACAAGAGTTGATAGATAAGAGTTTTGCGAGACCGAGTTTTTCTCCTTGAGGTGCACCGATATTATTCGTCAAGAAGAAAGAAGGATCCATGAGACTTTGTATTGATTATTGTTAAGTCAACAAGTTTACGATAAAGAACAAGTATCTGTTACTGAGGATTGATGATTTGTTTGACTAGTTGAAAAGGGCAATAGTATTCTCGAAGATAGATTTGAGATCTGATTATTATCAGTTGAGAGTTAAAGACTTGAATGTGCTGAAAACCACATTTAGAACGAGGTGTAACACCTTCACTCGTATTCAATGCCAGAATAGGGTTACGGAGCATTACCGAATTTATAACATATATAAATGTACTATTTTCATACATCGATTATTCAAATTCAAACAATTTGTCCCTTATAATAGCCTACGAGGCCTTAAACATGCTTTAGAAGTGGTTTGAGACTAAACTGATAGCATATGAAAATTTTGGAAACTTAGGAAAATTTCAAACATATAGGGACCACATGCCCATGTGAACAGGCCGTGTGCCTCACTTGGCTAGTAGACACGCCCGTGTCTTAAACCATGTGGAAACAGGGCATACATACTGACTTGCATCACACGGCCGAAGACAAGCCCATGTGCCATGTTGTGTGAAAACTAGAGAGTATACTGACTTATGCAACATGGCTAAGTCACACGCCCGTGTATTAGGCAGTGTGCCAAATAGGGGGTATACTGACTTGTACCACACGGCCGGTCACACGCCTATGTGTAAGACCGTGTGGAGCATACTAACTTCAATTTAATTCAACACCAGGGGACATACGGCTATGTAACATGACGATGTGTCTCACACAGCTGAGACACATGCTCGTGTCTCCGACCGTGTGGACAAAAATAGGCTATTTGCAAAGCCATTTTTGCCACCCTATTTTCATCTGCATGCACAAGCATATATTGCAACATTTTATAACCCAATAGCCATTCCACAACATTCCATACACAAGTTATACCAATTCATCATAGTATTCAAATAATCAACTAATACCATACACTTTCCATCCATAAGTTTACCTCATAATAAGACACATTTGCAAAATTCCATTCCATAGAACACTTACCAAAACATAATATCAAGTCTAGCCAAATCACATGGCTTAGACTTATCACAACATAAACCAAAATCACCATCTCTAGTGAACATAACTACCAACTTTATAACTAGCCTATACATGCCATATTTACATATATCCACAAGTTCAAAAGTACCAATCGACAACTGGATAGTGTGATGCGTAACTCCGACTAGTCAGAAATGAACGAGCTATCGAGCCTCTATAAAACATGGAAAAAGAAACAGAGTAAGCTTTATAACTTAGTAAGCCCGTATAATTCAGAATTAAACTTACCATTTATACAATTAAGGCAATAAATAAGGTATACTCAACTCAATTTCCAAATGCCTAAACACAAACATTCATCAACAAGTTAGCCATATAACTACATGGAACCATCCATTATTTCAATTCAATACTCAATACATTGCATTATACCAAATTCATATATCATGTACAACATTAGTAACATTTCATTCTCAACCATATAAACAATAAACCATTTGCAAACAGTGGCTCATCCATATAAACAATATTTCATCCATATAAACAGTATTTATGCTCTTTAAACCTATTAGAATATCGAGGGATACTCGGGTGATATACATTACGTATAAATAAAAAATTTATCAATTCATTTGTAACACCCCAAACCCGGCCTAGACGTAATGACCGAATCCAACGTGCCACATCGGAGCGTTAAAAACATTTTATATTTTTAATCTAGAAAAAACTTTCTTAGTGTTTAAAGGATAATTTCATTATAGGTTAAAGTGAATGGAAGCTGTGCACCAGATAGAAAACCGGAAAAGAGGAGGTAAGTCCATCAAACTGCTTAAGTACCAAGCTCCCTTTGGATCCAATCCTAGACATGCACACCACCATTGCCACACCTTAACGTAGTGTATATTCTTAGAAAACCAATTCGTGGAAGTCCATTTAAAAAGGTTATTAATTTTGGAAAACAGTTTCGTTGCGAAAGTTTGCTTTGTTATCGTGATATTTTGAAATCAAGTAACTCTTTTTTAAAAACGCGACCTAAAACTATTCAAATTCAACGATTAAAATAATATCATATCCATTTTAGCAAAACATTTTAAAACAATTAAAAATAATTAAAGCGGCCTTATTACAATTTAAAAACCCAAACCATAAAAGTAAATAAAAGTTGTCCGAATCACTAAAAGAAAATCAAATTTTTGCAGAACGTGTGGCCGCTCCGAATCCCGTACAGCTCCAAGCCCACTATGGTTGGGGATTACCTGCGTGGATGAAAATAAGGGGTGAGTTTGGAAACTCAGTGTGTAAAATAAACCAACCATGGTCTAAATCAGTTCAAACCACAAAAATAGATTAAGTTGGGCCTTAACCTAAAACAGAGTTCAGAATGAAGCCCATAGGCCCATAACAGAAACAAAACATATATATCATATATATACAGAACCCAACCTATATCCAACCATATGCACCCCCGTACCAACCTTGCACCATGTGGGGAGACTACTCAACCCACCCAACCGCTACACGCCACAGAATTTGCAGCATGGCTGCCAGAAACAGATAATGTGACAGAGTCACCAGATACAGATAATTGTGGCAGAACCACCAGACAGATGTTTGTGGCAGAGCCACCAGATCAGATAATTGTGGCATAGCCACTAGGATGCTTCCTCCATAAATATAACCCATATCCCCTTGCGATAGATATACAAGTCATGGCATACAACATACAGAATCAGATCATCATGCATTTCAGTCAAAATTAACCCTAGGGGTATAATGGTCATTTTGCACCTAAGGGTATAATGGTAATTTTCATACTTAGGGATATTCTAGTAATTTAACTATTTTAGGGTTTTCATGCATATTTCAACCATTTACGTACCAACAGAAACACTTACCGAGTGTTCTTACCCAATCGGGCCCGTTGGCCCATTTTATCAATTTTGGCCCATTAAGCCCAAATATATCGAAGTGCATGAAATCGCGCACTCTGCAGTCTTATCACTTTAGATCACCAAATATGTTAATCGATCTATCTCATGAGCATTCGCACATTCACAAGTTCACAAAATATCGACTTTTCGGCATTTCGGCTTTTACCGATCTAGTCTATGAGAGGGTGTCAGTTACACACCTATTTGCGATGAAACACTGACGAGTTCCACACACGAGTTGCCTACAGTCAATTACTAATATGTTAACTGTGAATCCAATAGCAACTTATATACAAAACCCCTTACCAAAAATTGGCCATTAACACTTTAGGCGCTAACAATCCTACCTTTGTCGAAACTAGCGACTAGGTTTAAATCTAGTCATTTCACTTGTCCAAGCCTTCGATCAGCAGCCTCTAGATCACACTAACACCAAAACAAAACTATGGTTACAACCCTTAGAGCCCTAAGCTCCAATCGACAGCCTCCCTAAGCCTTTAGGGATTTCGACTTTTCTAAATCCCACAATAAAGAATAGATTTGAGTACTTACCACTAGTTCTATCAGCCAACGATTCCACTTCAGTTCCTATTCAGTTCTAATGTAGATCTAACCCTCAAACGCTAGCAGAAATCGAATCTTAGAGATCTAAAGATTCGACTATATGCCCCTAAGGCTATAGTGTTTTCAGCTTTTTGAAACTGTAAAGAAAAAGATGATTTGATATAAGGGTTTAGCAGTGGTACTGCCGACAGGAATTTGGGGTTCAGAGGATGAGAGAATCGGCCAAAAAGATGAAGAAAGATAGGAGGGTTTGGCTAAAAGAAATCGACACAAGGAACAGGTTTTTGGGATTTTAGCTTTATGGCAATCGGCTATAGAGGCTTAGAAACGAATGGAATGAAAGAAGAGATGAGTAGAATGGTAGGAAGGTTCAGGTAGGGAAGAAAGAAGAAGAAAAGAAAATAGAGGACGAGAGGAGAAAAGAAATTTTAGAAACGTAACCCCCTACCCAAATGCTGAAATCCCCTATACTAGAAACCTTTGGCCAGCCAACTCTTGCTCCTCAAGAGTCCACTATTCGGCCAATACCACCTCCCTTGATCAGCTCCTAAACTTTCTCCCTTATCCCCTCCTTACTCACTCTCCTGAACAGTTCAAACTCTTCCTAGCAGAGTTCCACTTGAGTTCCATCACATCCCCTTTCTGTTCACAAAAAATAATACTATAGTCTGCTTACCTTGTGACTTGAGAAAATTGAACAAAGCTACTTGGAAGGACCATTTTTCGTTGCCTTTTATGGATTAGATGTTAGATCGATTGGCATGAATTATATGGTTTTTTATATGGCTATTTAAGATATAACCAAATAGTTGTAGCCCCGAAGGACCAACATAAAACAACCTTTACTTGTCCATACGGTACGTTTGCTTTTAGGCGAATGCCTTTTGGTTTATGCAATGCACTTGCAATATTTCAACGATGCATGATGGTAATATTCATTGATATGGTTAAAAATTTTGATGAGGTTTTCATGGATGATTTTTCTATTTTTGGTAACACTTATGATATTTGTTTGAGTAATTTGGCTAAGGTACTGAAGAGATGCAAAGAGACGAATCTTGTCCTTAATTGGGAAAATTGTTATTTTACGATTAAGAAAGGGATTTTGTTAAAACATAAAATCTCAAAAAGAGGAATTGAAGTCGATAAAGCAAAGGTGGATGTAATTGAAAGATTACCGGCCCTAATGAATGTGAACGGAGTCAGAAGTTTCTTAGGCCATGCCAGTTTTTACTGAAGGTTTATCAAAGATTTCTCAAAAATTTCTAAACCATTGTGTTTGTTGTTAGATAAAGATATAGTGTTTGATTTCAACAAAGCATGTTTGGAAGCTTTTTAAGATCTAGAAAAAGGGGTTAATCTCAACCCCAATAATTGTTACACCTGATTGGAACTCACCTTTTGAGTTGATGTGCGATGCAAGTGACTATGCGGTTAGAGATATGATGGGTCAAAGAAGAAACAAAATGTTTCACCCTATTTATTACGCAAGTAGAACTTTGATGCAAGCTCAACTCAATTATACGATAATCGAAAAGGAACTCTTTGCAATAGTTTTTGCTTTTGACAAATTTTGTTCATATCTTATAGGTACCAAAGTTACAGTATTACTGACCATGCGCCCATTAAATACTTGCTCACGAAAAAAGATTTGAAATCGAGGCTAATTTGTTGGATACTATTACTTTAAGAATTTGACCTTGAGATCCAAGATAGAAAAGGTGTCAAAAATTAAATAGCTGATCATCTGTCGAGGTTGGAACAAGATGAGGTAACTCGATCATGTGTGCTTATCAACGAGAATTTCCTAGATGAGCACTTATTTGAGATAATATAATTCGAAAGTGTGTAGCTGAAAGTGAGATGCTGAGATCTTGTATTATTGCCATTCATCTCCAAGTGGGGGACACTTTGGTAGTTCACGTACTACAACAAAGATTTTGCAAGCAGGTTTCTTTTGGCCTACACTATTTGAAGATGCTTATGCTTATGTGAAGAAGTGATAAATGCCAAAAGACCGGAAATATATCAAGGAGGAATGAGATGCCCTTGACAAACATTTTGGAGATTGAATTATTCGACGTATGAGGAATTGACTTCTTAGGCCCGTTTCCTTCTTCATATGGGAATAAATACATCTTAGTTACTGTGGACTATGTATCCAAGTAGGTTAAAGCTAAAGCATACCCAGCAAATGATGCTAAGGTAGTCATACGATCCCTACATAAGCATGTGTTTACATGATTTGGGACACCAAGAGCTATTATTAGTGTTGAAGGTTCTCACTTTGTGAACAAATAGCTTAAGTGGTCGCTTGACAAATATGATGTGAAGAACAAGATTGCTACTGCCTATCACCCCTAGTCCAATGAGCAAGTTGAGAGAGTAAACCGTAAAATCAAAGGTATCCTTGAAATGGTAGTACGCCCTAGCAGAAAAGATTGGTCTCGAAGGCTCGATGATGCATTATAGGCCTATCGAATAGCATTTAAGACACCATTAGGAATGACTCCTTATCGGTTAGTATTTGGAAAGGCATGTCATTTTCCATTAGAGTTGGAGAATAAAGCTCACTGGACTTTGAAGCAATTGAACTTTGATCTTAAGCAAGACGGTGAGAGAAGAATGTTACAACTGGATGAGTTGGAAGAGTTGAGGTTGTTTTCCTATGAGAATGCCAAAATGTGTACAGAAAGATAAAAAAAAGATGGCATGATAGTTATATACAACCTCGCGAGTTTAAAGAAGGTCAGAAGGTTTTGTTGTTTAATTCAAGGTTGAAGTTATTTCCTGGAAAGCTTAAATCCCAATGCAAAGGACCCTAAATCATCTACCGAGTGTATCCTTATAGAGTTATTGAATTATATGAAAATTATGGAGGTACGTTTAAAGTTAATGATCAACGTCTCAAACATTAATGGGATGGTAAAGTTGAGTGAGTTGAATCCTCGTTCAAATTAACAGACCCTTGATTTTTTCATGAACTCGTTTTGTAAATAAATAAATAATTAGAACTTATTTTCTTAGCTTATTACATTTAATTAATTCTATCTAAGGAGATTGAAACTTAAGCAGGACCGCTGTGACCCCTCCAACCTTTCCTGGGATTTAATTTAATGTAATTTGTTAAGAAGAAATTTTCTAATTAAGATTTAAAATTTTTAAGTTTCATTTGTTTTGTTTAAATTTTAAAAGCGGGTCAAATTTGGCCCAACTACTAATCAGTTTTTTTTCTTGAGACAAGACAGTTTGAGTTTGAGGCCCAAGATAGCAGCATAAAGGAGGGAAAAATCCATACCTATCGCTACCACTCCTATTGCTTGCCGCTCAAGTAACCCTAATGTAGCTAAATTTTTGCTACATGTTGCCCTAAATTTGCCTATATAAACCCCTCTTCATTCTACTATTTTTCATATCCCTCAAAGCAATTTGCTTACACCCTAAAAATCCCTAAATCTCTCTTTTGTGCCGTCAACCTCAAATCCTAAAAGAAACCCTAGTTCTCTTCCCTTTTTGCAGAAATCACCTATTTTCGCCGCAAGAAGATTACCGAAGCACCAACTTTGCTGCTACACATAACCGTTGTCACTGCCATACACTGCTGTTGCCGTCGCACGCTATCGTTGCCATCGCACCACCCTTGCCGTCACACGATTTTTGCCGTAGCAAGTTCTACCCACTTGCTGGTTTCTCTTCCTCGCAGTAAGCAGAAACTTTGCCAAATTTTTGGGAAAAGATACCATGTCTCACAAAAGAACTAGATCATCAAAGACTACTCCTGAAAACCAGATTTTGATCGATAAAGAATTGAAAGAAAGGTTTGATTCAATTTTCAAGAATCAACCTATGATGCCGGAAAAAGGCTCTAACTTGAAGTGTAGTGATTTGATGGTTGTTCCTGTGCCAATTAGAAAGATAATCAATGCTCTCAAGTGGGAATGATTTTGTGATGCTCGTTTGCTTCTCGATGATGAAATAGTTCAAGAATTCTATGCAAGTTTGACGACACAAGATGCTACTGAGGTCATCATTCGAAAGAAAAAGGTACCTCTTACTTCTAAGTCCATCAATGATTTGTTTAACTTACCTAATATTGAAGAAGATGAGTACTACCCTATGATGAAAAATATCAATTGGGATTTTCTTCAATAAGTGCTTGATGTTGTGACAAATCCAGGATCCCAATGGATTATAAGAAAGTAAGGGAGCCATTCTTGCCAAAGGGAATACCTAAAACTAGTAGCAAATATGTGATTTTATTTTGTTCACTATAGTTTTATGCCTATCTCACATAGTTCCACCATCTCGATGGAACAAATGCTCTTGTTATATACAATCTTGACAGAAAAGTCCATTAATGTTGGGAAAATTATCCTCAAGGAGATTAACGATTGTGCTAAACAAAAAGCAGGAAATGCTTATTTCCCATCATTAATCACTTCACTTTTCTTAAGGGCCTGTGTTAAACCATAAACAAATCTGAAGGGGCGATATGTTCAAGGGTGCATTTCAACTTATGATATTGAAAGGTTAGTAAAGAGGGTGCATAAGTTGAATCAAGGCGAGCACGAAGAGCCAACTGAGTCAGATATTGAGGAGTCAACAAATGAAACTGAGACTGAAGCTAATTTAATTACAGACACTAAAGAGGAAGAATCTGATAAGGAACCAAACATCCCTGAACCAAGGGTTGAGCCAGAAGAAGAACCAGTCACACTAAGTGTTGAACCTGAATCTGTAACTCCTATGCCGACTTCTGCAAGAGCTTCAAAGAAATCAGAGTAGTCAATTTTGATGGATATGTGCAAGTTCATGCACAATCAACAACAAACTTACTGGAAATATGTAAAAATTAGAGATGACTTAATTCTGAAATTATTTTAAGAATATCTCTAATACTTTTGTTCCTGAGTTCCTAGATACTATCTTTAAGACATGGATGGAAGATACTGACGATGCAAGCAGAGATGGAGCTGAAAAAGACAAGGGGAATGAGTCAAGTAAATAAAATGGGGGACTCTTGTCTTATTATTTATTTATTTTTAGGTCCTTAGGAATTTATTTCTTTCGTAATTAGGATTTAATTTCTGTAGAATAAAACATAGCAAGCATGAATAAACTTAACACTTCTTTAGAAAGAAAAAGACTAAGTGATGTGGTAATTGGAATGAACATGTCTAGGATTGGGTTATTAGGAAAGACTTGGTATTTAAACAGTCTTAATGACTCACCCCTCTTTCTTTAAAACCCTACCTGGTGCTCAGTTTTCGTTCATTACTTTGTTCTTGCAATGAGGACATTTCTTCTTTTTAAAGGGGGGTAAGGCAAATAAATTGCTCAAACTTTTAAATTTTTTTCAAGTATGTTTCAATCATTTCTTTCATAAGTATGTTTTAATAAATGAATGTTTAGAGATATTTTTTTGTTAATAAGATAGTTTGTATGCAAGTATGAATGATGATTTTATATGAGTGAAAATATGTTATCATGAAGAATGGAATGATTGTATGATCTTAGCCTTAGTAATGTTTGCCATGAAAACTTAGTTTCTTTAGAGATTAGACATGTATGAAGGTTTATATCTTTAGAATTGACTTAGTAACTTTCTTGAGGCGAAATCCTAGGGGACATAAAAATCTAAAATGTTATAGGCACTATTTCTTTGGATCTTTTGAGCCTTTTCAAGCCAACCCTATGATATTTGACCCTTGAAACTGAAATTTTGAGCTTAAAAGCCTGTTTATTGCAATGAACCTACATTATAAGCCACATTACCATCTTTTAAAGTTATCCTAATTTTGTGCACCTATCTTAATTAAAGTTGTCTTGGTAAGCAACATTTGAGGAAGTTTTCATAAAGATGTATGTGCTTATGCTTAAAATCAAAAAAAAAAAAAAAAAGAGCGAAGAAAAGTTTGCCCAATCTCCAAAAAGGAAAAATGTATGAGCTTGAGTTCAAAATAAGTTTTAGGGTGTTCCAAAGGTTCACTTAAAGAAAGGTTGTATTACGAGAAAACCAAGACAAAGTTAAAGGTTAAGATTTTTAAAACCGAAATGTCCTATCTCTTAAAATCCCTACCTTTAATAGAGCCCCATTACAACCTTATAAAACACCTATTGATATGATGATTATGTCACCTACATTAGTGGAGAGGAAATCCTAAGTTCAACATATGAAGATCATAAATAAGCCTTGTGATTGTTTGCTTGATTGATAGGAAATTATGTTGAATAAAGAATGTTATCTATGACTGTGACATACACGCAAACTATGATTCATGTTGGCATATTTTGAAGCTTAGTATAATCTTAAGGAAGGTTGCATATGAATTACTTGTTAATAAAGAAGATTGATGAGCATGAAGTTATTAATGCATGATTATGAGACAAAGACTAATGCTACTTACATAATTAGCAATTTTGCCTTAGCAAGACTTTTTGCTGTGGATGAACATTACTCGGGACGAGCAATGATTTAAGTTTGAGGGCGTGTAAACAGAAAAATATATAGGATTTTTCCTACATCATTTATCACCTTTTTACTTAAAATTATTGTTAAACCTAAGTAATTGTTTAATAAATTAATGAAATATGTGAAAATATGAAATTAGGACATAGAAATTATTAAAATGTGATTTTATGCATTATTATATAGTTTTCATGCAATAAATGACTTATTTTATATTAATTTGAATATATTATATTTTTTAAGACATAAAGTGGGCCATGCATGATTAAATTAAATAATAAAATATAAAATTATATTTAATAAATCTTTTTAAAAATATTTCATTAATAATTTTGGTTTTAAATTACTTAATTAAATTGGATAAATTTTATTCTTTGGTCCTCTAACTTGTTGATTTATTTTGGATAGGTCTGATAGCTTTGCTGGATTACAAAACTGTCCAAATTGGGGACCAAGTCAACCCAAAATTTGGCTGCACATGGCTGTCCATAAACCACTTTTTGGTTTAATTGCACAAGGTCCTTGAAGAGTTGAAGAAATTAGACATTTATCTAAAGATTTGCACTTGACCGAGTCTCAGTCCTGAGTTGTTGTGGCACTCAAATTGACCAAAAATCAAGCAAAAATCAGCTCAACTTCCTCAATTTATGGCCGGCCACCCATGGAAGATGCTTTAAAAGATGAAAACTCCTATTTTTAGTAAACTATCCCTCTCTCCTCACCTATAAATAAGACCTCATTCTCACATTTCTAATCATCCCTCATCACTCATCCCTCATCATTCATCATCCTCTCCTCTCTAAATTCTCTTAGCATTCTTCTTTTCTCCCTACACCCATCATCATCTTTTCATAAAAATTTTAGCATTTGAGCCTCTTAAAGAACCCTTGGTCGGTCACCTTAGAAAGCCATCAGTAGAGGAGCGAAGCAAAGGAACGAAGGAGCCTCGTCAGTCAGAGTCTTGGTTGACAGCCACTCTGAATTAGGCTTAATCTTTCTTTTATTTAATTTAATTTAAAAATGTTTGCTAGGTGTTCTTTGTTCTTGTTTACAACAATGTTAGCGTAATTTTATTTAAGTTAGGATGATTGCTTAGATTAAATAATATTTATTAGATTTATGCTTATAATGTTTGTGCCTCAATCAGTCATGTTTTCAATTAAAATCAAGTCTGTATTTCATTTATATGTGATTGAAATGCACCTGAATTAGCTGAGCAATCCTAACCAGACGACAGCTAGTGGACACATAATTGAAATGTGCATGCTCAATTTAGATCCTAACCCGATTAAATTGCAAGTTGCATAACCACCCTAACCAGGCTCTGCTATCTGCATAGTTTTTAGATTTGTGTGATTAAACTATTTCAAACCTAACATATCCCTGTTACCTCACACGAACACTAGGAAACCCTTAGTAAATGAGGATCAGTAAAATGCATATTTACTAAGTAAAGGATTCCGAAAGGAACTAACGAGGTTTCCAAACTCATGAAAGATCGAGTTGCCATGGAATGTTTTTCCGAATATTATTAAGCATGTTGATAATAAATTGAGTTTAATTAAAGTAATTGTCATAGTTTATTTATGTTATAATTGTTGCAAATTGTGTTTAATTTTGCTAAAATCTATTTCATTCATATAGTTTGCATACTTAGGTTAATTTGCATTAGGGATCATTGCATTTAGTTTAATATATTTTAATCATCACTTCTTAACTAAATTGTGTTTTTTTTTACCAAATTGTTAATATAATTTTACAAATTAAGTGACTTAGCACAAATACAATCCCTGTGGAGACGATAACTTCATACTTACTTATTACCTAATAACGATTGTGTACACTTGCACAAACCTACGCGTTACAGAACCCTAATGACATGTCACTCGTATCCTACGAATTCATACAGTTCAAACGGGGCTCGGTAACTAACAGTCTATATCAATAAGGCATTCATATTACAAGTATATCAATTAATCAATTATATACATACCTTTCAAATAATTACAAGTATTTAAAAGTTTGATTCTAACTATACGAACTTACCTCGTATAGCTCAGATTGCAAATATCAGCTATTCGTCCATTTTTCTTTTTTCCTGATCTAGTTTCGATCTCAACTTATCTTGATCTATATATTATCAAATTTAGTACATTCAATATTCAATCTATTCAATTTAGCCCATAATTCATATTTTTGCAAATCTACACATTTGCCCCTAAACTTTTACATATCTATAATGTAGTCCTTAGCAGATAAAATTGTAAATTCATGCAATTTAGTACAATCCATGCCTAGCCAAATTTTAATGGAGTCCCTAGCAGCCCATATCTTTTATTTATTCACATATTTAACCACCACATTTCACATTTTGACAATTTAATCCCTTTTTGTCAAAAATATCTTTACAAAACTAGTTTAACTATCAACAATTATTCAAAATCCATCATCAACTATCAAATTACTCAAGCATTCAACAATTGCAACATGATAAATCTTTAACAATTTCAAAATCTAGGGTATGGGCTAGCTAGAATACGAAGTAACGATCTCAAAAACGTAAAAATCATTAAAAACTGAGCTAAAATGAACTTACAATTAAGCTTCAATGGGACTGAACCTTTAAGGTGTTTTAATGGCTTTTCTAAGCCCTAAATTTTCGGCTATCAAGATGATAATGAAGCCAAATTGTTATGTTTTATTATTATTTCATAATTAATAACTAATTTACTATAATAACCTTAAATATTCATCATTTAAAACACGTAAAATGTGTCCATATATGGACACTAAGGTTTCAGATGGTTTAATTACCATTTAAGGCCATCATATTTAAAAGGAAAAGCCAATTGACACCTTTAACGAATAGAACATGCATTTTACATTTTACACGATTTAGTCCTTTTTATCGAATTAAGCATTCAAACAGTAAAATTTCTTTACGAAACTTTCACACAATAATTCTATCATGCTGTAAACTTTAATAAAATAATAAAATAAATATTATGACTTCGGATTTGTGGTCCTGAAACCACTATTCTGATTTGACTCAAAAACAGGCTGTTACATATAGGTACTATGAATTTCTTGTTATGCCTTTTGGATTAACTAATGCTCCTGCTATTTTTATGGATTCAATGAATCAGATCTTCTGACCATATTTAGAGAAGTTTGTAGTTGTATTCATTGATGACATTTTGATTTATTCCCGAGATGAGTCTGAGCATGCCAGACATTTAAGAATTGTATTGTAGACTTTGAGAGATGAAAAATTGTTTGCTAAATTCAGAAAAAGTGAGTTTTGGCTCTGAGAAGTTAGATTTTAGGGCATATTGTCTCAGTGGAAGGTATAAGAGTTGATCCGAGTAAGATTTCAGCAATTGTTGATTGGAAACCACCGAGAAATGTATCCGAGGTTAGAAACTTTTTGGACTTAACCGGGTATTATCGATGTTTTGTTAAGGGATTATCAATGATTGCTACACCTATGAAAAAGTTGTTACAGAAAAATGTTAAGTTCGAGTGGTCAGAGAAATACCAAAAGAGTTTTGAATAGTTGAAAGCATTGTTAACAGAGGCACTGGTGTAACGCCCTGAATTTGGGCCTAGAAGTATTAGGTCTTGAGCATGGAAACTGTTAGGAGGCTGCCCATAAATATTTAGTTGTGCAAGGAAGTGACACAATTGAGTGTCTGCTTCAGTGGTTATGTGCTCTGAGAGTGTTTAAGAAGTCTTGGGTTCAAGCCTAGGCATGTGTAAAAATTTTGTTTTTTAAGGAATAAACCCTGTCTCTAGTCAGTAGGCTTTTAAATAAAAATAGGTGAAGCATGACATAAAAAGGCCTACTGATCTAAGGGATAGGGGTGTGTGAAGTATTCTAAAAGATCTGAGGTTCAAGTCTTTCTTGACGCAAGAGAGTGTTTTATTTTGCTAAAAATGCTGTGGAGGAGTTGTGGTTTGACCAAAACACTGAGATGGTGGAGTAGAATTCAAACTGAGTAGTTAAGGGAGGTGTGATCGGTTGAGAAGATATTGATAGAGGAATTTTAGGAGGGATTTGGGGAGGAAATCGTGGGGAGTTGAGGGGAGAGGTAGAATTGTGCCGAAATTGAACTGTGGGCACACATGAATTCGGCTTTGGTTGCTCCCTCTCCTCATTTTTTGGATTCTATCAATTGTTTTGGGGTTCTTTTCACGCTTGGTTTTGGATGCCCGAATATTGCTATTGACAATTTAGGATCCTTTCACGTTGGCCTATCTTGGTTCTTATCTTTTTCTTTGGAGGCCGATAGTGCTAAGGTGTTGGGCAGTAGTTTTCATCTCTGCTTATTCTTTCGGGTTTTTACTTCTCTAGCGGAATGCTCTCTGCTCCTCTCTCTTTTCTTTTCGGATAAACAACTGCCTTTTTTTCTGTATTCTAGTACCTTGGCCGAATATTGCTTTTCCTTCCTTCTTTGTCTTTCAGTTTTGGGCAATTCCTCTATTCTTTCTCTTTCCCTCCAACAGGCGTGTGTTGGCCGAATACTAATAGTTCAATCCTCTTTTTCGGTTCTTTACTGAATATGTTCTTCCTTTGCGCTCAACTCCTATTTCCCATGGTTTTGCACTGAATCGCATCGACTTGGTTTACCTGCGGATTTAAAGGCTACATCGGTTGAAGTAGTGGAAGTGTGAGTTATCTCAAGAGCATTCATATCTGGAATCCTAATAGGTGTGTAACCACACTACTATAATCGTAGGTCGACAAAAGCCGAAAAACATGACTATTGATGCTACACGAGCGTGCGCTTGCTCGTGTGGTAATCCGAATGCATAAAACTTAGGCGTTTGATCGTAAAGGCCACCATGAACGATTTTATGGGCTTAGGCTATTTTGGGCCACGTTGGGCCGAAATGGGCCCTACGGGCTTGTGGGCCCTACATGGTTAAACCACATGGACGTGTGGAGATTATTGGGCCAGGCTATGTAGCTTACACGACTAAGGCCATTTTTGGGCTTAGTGGGCAACTTGGGCGTGTGGGCCCACATGGGCCTACATAATGGGCCTTGGGCCCATTTTTACTATATGATTGTTAAGGTTCACGAGTCGCCCGAGATGACTGTGAACCTACTGTTGGGTCGGTAAGTGTACCTAGACCCCTTATGTGGTAAAATGGTTGTTTTGACCTATTTTGCCCTTATAAGGTGAAATGACTATTTTGCCCTTATGAGTAAAATGACTATTTTGCCCTTATATGGTAAAATGATTGTTTTGCCCTTATGTGGTGAAATGACTGAAAGGCCTCTACCTGGTAAATTGACTGTTTTGCACCTATGTGAGGTAGTTATATATATGTACATGTATGACTGTATTTTAGCTTGCTATTTAAATTGTAATGGATACATGTATGATTCTATGATATGACATGACATGATTGTATGATGCATTGTATGGGGATGGGTTTATTATGATTGGAGGAAGTGTACTGTTCTGGCAGCTCTGCTGCAAATAACTGATGGCTTTAAGCCTATTATACTGGTAGCTCAGTTGCATATTACTATTTAGTGCTGCAACCGGTGCTAATTTTGGAGTATAGGGATAGGAGGGTTGATTATATCCCCATATGGAGTGTAGGGTTGGACGGAGATGGAGTGTAGAGGCTGGATGGGTAGGACTTGCATACTGTTTATTGTTTCTGCACTGTTACTGTTACTGCACTATTTACTATTACTGCAATAGGCCAAGGCCCAAGTATATGACTATTTCTGTATTGAGTTGGGCTAAAGCCCAAACTGATATTGTCACTGATACTAAAAAGGGCTTAGGCCTAGACTGTGTTTGTTCTTTGACTGTTTACTTTTATGGGATTACACACTGAGTTTTCGTAAACTCACCTATCTGTTTAACTGTACAGGTAATCCCTAGTCTTAGGCTGATCTGTGTTGCGAGGGACTCGAGGGTGGCCACTCAACCGCGCATGCTTCTATTTTTGACTTTTAAACTATAAGTATTTTAATTTGGGTATTTTCTGTAATAAGGCCTCTTTAAACTTTTTAACATTTAATTTGGGGTTTTATTTAAATTGATTTATAACTACTAGCAGTAGGACACGAGTTTTCAAAAGATAAATATTTTTCAAAAATACTACGAATGCGTAAACGATTTTAAGAGCTACCGTAAGAAAACAATGTTTTACAAGTAAACACTAGTAAGCAATTGTTTGAAAAAGCTTCTGCTGCAAACGAGATTTTGGAATTGATAACGTTTTAAAGTAAATACTATTGATAGCGACGCAAGTTTTAAAATCATCTTTTAGATCACACAAAGAGGCTTAATAAAGATTGGGCTATGCAAATGATATCATGCTTTACGAAAAGCACTTCAATTTGACATCGACAGATTCGGCCATAACGTCTAGACCGAGTTTGGGATGTTATATTTAGTGGTATCAGAGCCAGGTTGCAAAACTTGGCTCTGGATTTAGGTTTTTTCCAAAACTTGGAATTTTCAAAAAGAACTGTTTCAAATGATTTGAAAGTATATTGAAATATTTTTATACTAAATGCGTGTGGTACACTGAGTCTCCGCGCCGATCCTATAAGTTCTCTCTGAAAATTGTATTTTAATTTTGACTGAAACTGCCCTAGCTAGGATTACTGAGACTACTGTCGGTAGTATACCACACTGCAAACTCTTTAGTAGGGTATACTGAAACTATAGTAAATCGGTAGACACCGATAGACACTGCGTTGTGCGGAAATGAACCTCTATACTTTTGATACTGTCTCCATAAAATATCTGCTAATAAACTATTGGAACAGAAAACTGATCTGCATAAAACTATTAATTTAGATAAAGCACGATTAGATAATCAACACTAGTGTGCGCAGCGGGAGTGTAGTGGTGTAGTCTGGGTTATACGACTGCTCTAATAGTTGGAAATTTTAGGGACAGAATTTTTTTAGGGAAGGGTGAATTGTAACACCCCGAATTTGGGCCTAGAAGTATTAGGTCTTGAGCATGGGAACTGTTAGGAGGCTACACATAAATATTTAGTTATGCAAGGAAGTTACACAATTGAGTGTCTGTTTCAGTGGTAATGTGTCTGGGAGTGTCTGAGAAATCTTGGGTTCAAGCCTGAGCATGTGCAAAAATTTTAGTTTTTAAGGAATAAACCCTGTCTCTAGTCAGTAGGCTGTTAAATAAAAATGGGTGAAGCATGGCATAAAAAGGCCTACTAATCTAAGGGATAGGGGCGTGTGAAGTGTTCCAAGAGGTTGAGGTTCAAGTCCTGCTTGAAGCAAGGGAGTGTTTTATTTTGCTAAAAATGTTGTGGAGCAGTTGTGATTTGACCGAAACATTGAGATGGTGGAGTGGAATTCGAGCTGAGTAGTTAGGGGAGGTGTGATTGGTTGAGGAGATATTGATGGAGGAATTTTAGGAGGGATTTGGGGAGGAAATCATGGGGGGTTGAGAGGAGAGGTAGAGTTGTGCCAAAACTGAACTGTGGGCACACATGAATTCGGCTTTGGTTGCTCCCTCTCCTCATTTTTTGGATTATATCAATTGTTTTGGGGTTCTTTTCACTCTTGGTTTTGGATGGCCGAATATTGCTATTGACAATTCAGGATCTTTTCGCGTTGGCCTATCTTGGTTCTTATCTTTTTCTTTCAATGCCGATAGTGCTAGGGTGTTGGGCAGTAGTTTTTGTCCTTGCTTATTCTTTCGGGTTTTCACTTCTCTAGCCGAATGCTTTCTGCTCCTCTCTCTTTTCTTTTGGAACTAAACAACTGCCTTTCTTTTGTATTCTAGTACCTTGGCCGAATATTGCTTTTCTCTCCCTCTCTGTCCTTCGATTTTGGGCGATTCCTCTATTCTTCCTCTTTCCCTCTAGCAGGCGTGTGTTGGTTGAATACTTATAGTTCAATCCTCTTTTTCGGTTCTTTGTCGAATCTGTTCTTCCTTTGCGCTCAACTCCTATTTCTTGTTGTTTTGCATCGAATCGCATCGGACTTGGTTTACCCGCGGATTTGAAGGCTACATCGGTTGAAGCAGTGGAAGTGCAAGTTATCTCAGGAGCATTCGTATCTAGAATCTTAACAGGTGTGTAACCACATTGATATAATTGTGTGACACGGGCATGTCTTTGGCCATGTGGCCCAAGTTAGGAAGCTACACGAGGTCGAACACGAGTTGGGACACGACCATGTGATCCCATTTCGAATGTCCATCTAGCCTGTGGCATGGGCGTGTCTTTGGCCGTGGGCATGTGTCCCCTGTAGTTTGAAAAACTTTCTAAGTCTATCAAAATTTTCCTGAGTTATCGGTTTAGTCTCGAACCACCCTGAATGTATGTTTTGGGTCTTGTAGGCTCGTATTAGAGACATTATGAATGAATGTGATTGTTTTATATTTGAAACGGAAGAATGTATGAGAAATATATGTTTAATTGTGTAAAAATTCTGATAATATTCCGTAACCCTATTCCAGCATTGAATACGGGTGAGGGGTGTTACATGAATATAAAATCTTATGTTAATGGAAGACTAAATAATAATACAAATTCTTTGTCACTGAATTATTTAGTGACAAATGTACTTTTTAGTTTTAGAAATATAAAGAAATGTAAAAATAAATATATCAGGTTAATACAATAATATCTATAATTATTGACAAAATAATATCTATATTTAACATATTCAAAAATAAAAACTAAAATATGTGTCACTATATTATCTCTATTAACTTTTACACTTTAATATCTATCTAAATAAAATATTATGTGTTACTATATATGTAAGTTTGTCTTTATTTTTTTATTGGATTTTTTTACAATGATAATATTTGTATAAGAGTTTATAATATTTAATTTTGTTAGAGTTTAATGTTGTAATAGCCAATTTTGGCCTAAACCCAAATCAACAAAACAAAAAATAAAACCCAAACAAATAATAAAATAGTCCAAAATAAATGTCCATTTACATATTAAACCCAGGCCTAAACTACCCAAACCGAACAAGCCCAACAAGCCCAAAAGTCTAAAAAACCCTAGCCCAACTACCCTAAAGCATTTCAGCAAACCCTACCTTTTCTTCTTTACGCACCATCAAGAAAGGTTAATTTCATTTTTTCTTTTCTTTTTTTTCTTTTTCGTTTTCCCTTTTTTTTGTTTTCTATTTCAGATCGATTTTAAAAAATAAAATAAGAAGAAAGGGAAAGGAGAAACTTACCCGAACCCCGTGGTCGTGTCGCTGGAGCTCTTCTCCGTCACCGATATTTGACCCAAAAGGGTGGCTGAGAGTCTCCTCCCTTCGGCATCTTCGAGTGTTGGTAGTGTGGCCTTCAGAGGCGTTCCAAAATGGGACTAAATGAGCCCATTTCCTGCAACGCCGGCCACTGGCCACGACGGCGGTAGGGCAAGTCTCCGGGGAACCTAACCGTCAGGGAGAAGGGGGAAGTGAGAGCATGTGAGAGTTTTTGAAAATTAAAAGAAAAGGGGAAAAGGGCAGAATGAAAAAGAAAAGGAAAATTTGGCTTTTGTATAACATGTAAAACGGCGCCGTATAAGGCCTATGCCCGCGCAACTCGACCCGCTCCAGGGGAGGATCCGCGCCTTGTTGACCAATGGTCTATTTGCGCATTGGGTCCTCCGCCTTTGCAGCGCGTCTCACTGGAGTCCTTTTTTCATTTTCGACTTCTGCCACAAGATTTTGTCCCTGTTTCATTTTGGTCCTCCGACCATTTGAAGGGATAGGCCTTTGAAACGCTGCGCATAGAGAGCTGGGAATATTTTCCCAATCAGTCCCTCGTTCTTTATGCGCGTTTCACTTCGGTCCTTAGTGGCCTATTTTTTTATTATTTATAATTTGCACCTTAAATTTCAATTTAGTTTCAGCCTAGTCCTAGTCTATTAATTAATTAATTAATTAATTTATTCAATTTTTTTAGGGACTTTTTTATTATTATTTATTTTAAGTTTGGTTTCTTATATTATTCATTTTAAAATCATTTTATTATTATGTATATTAGGCTTTTACATTTTTTAAACTATCATTCATTTTAAATTTTATATATATTGTTTACTTTAAACTATTATACATATCTATTTTAAAGTTTTATATATATTACTTGGTTTAAATTATTTTATATGTTATTTACTTTAAATTTCTTTTACATTATTATTTTTTAAAACTATTTTATATTTTTTATATATTATGTATTTTAAATTTATTTTTTATATTATTTAGTTTAAACTTTTATATGTCATTTTAAATTGTTTTATAAATTAGTTATTTTAGATTTTTTTATATATTATTTTATTTTAAATTGCTTTGTATATTAATTTTTTTTTAAATTATTACTTACTTAAAATTACTTTTGTAATATCTATTTTAAACTTTTTTTATGTTTTATTTGTTTAGAATTGTCGTATTATTTATTCTAAATCATTTATATTATTTAATTCATTTCTTTATTGTTAATATTAATACTTAAATAATGTATGTGGTGTTATTATTGTCATTGTGTATCATATTTCGGTTATTCGTATCTTAACGTCATTGTCATTCACTTGTATAATGTTGTATTCATATACTATTTGTTCCATGCTCATTATGATGTTTTTATTTCGTGTCATCGTATCGTGAATTAAGCCCCAATGTATTCATTCAATATAGACCATTATTTTATTCCAAACAAAATAAATGCACATTGCTAAATGTTGCACTCGTGTCATTCAAAAACATAAATATTCAAAATAATGCAATGTTTCGCGTTTTGGAACATCGAGGAATTGTACCCTAACTTACGAGGTTTCGATTTTCTCGTTGATCTTAAATGCTCAAATATCCTTTCGAGTTTTAAAATACATGGAATTCCAATTAAAATTAAAGACAAACTTGCGCTCGAGAGTTCATGGTATCGTGTCCTAACTTATGGGATGTGATACTTCGATATCTCGAGACGAGAAAATCTTTAGCAATTGTTTCGATCTAATTCAAGTATTTTTTAAAATCGGTATTAATAAAAAGGATCGTATTTTAAATCTATCCCCCAATTTTCAACTTTCGACATCAAAATACTAACTAATCAATTCGGTACCAATTTTGGGCGTGACGAGGGTGCTAATCCTTCCTCGCACGCAACCGACTCCCGAACCTGTTCTCTTGAGTTTCGTAGACCAAAAACACCGTTTTAGTAAACTAAAATGTTTTATTAAAACAAAGGTGATCCGATCACACCTAATAGAGATCGGTGGCGACTCACGTTTTAATCTTTGCTTTCAAACAAAGTCGATTCCCATTTTATTCAAAAAAAAAAAGGCTTCGACAATGTTGTACAAAGTTTAACATTAAGTATAGTCTTTAATCTTACGTTGTTAGTTAAAAGAGTAAATAATTTCATATTGTCTAGGAACAAACTGTAAATGGATTATGAGTCTATCTAGACTTACAACCACATGACTTACGAAAATAAAGGAAATAAGACTTTGAATCTATATAAAGGTCAGTTTTATAAATTTTACTTTCACAATAACATGTGACACTAAAAAAGAAAAATATATATATTAGTGTTGCCACTTTTAGTACTGCCAATTTTTTTCAAATGTGGTGCAACCATATGAAGATGTAGTACCAAAAAATTATTGATGCCGCCACTTTAGAAGCTATAACCAATATTTTTTTTTTTTTTTTTGTATTTATACGGGTAACACTAAATATATTGACACCATAAAAAAATTAATTTTTTAAGCAACCAGACCAACTATAGGGTGATTAGGAAGGTGATGACCCCAACCTCATTAGCACCACTCATTTTCACTGTTAATTTTTATAAATAAAAAAAACTGGATATTTTTAAACAAAAAAGCCTCTTTTCTTAAATATATTATAAAATATAATAAAACGGCCGGTCGAAGACAAGATTTGAAAGGGCTATGATCGGTAAGACCTTGATTAGATGGTAAGAGGTGACAAGATTTACCACATAAATATAGAGGTGAAAAAAAAAAAAGACACTGCAAAATTTAAAGATGAAAGCTAAAAGAGCAATAAAAGACATCAAGACGAGGCTAAATCAATGCCGACAAGCTGCACGTTCATGTCCGTGTTTGCCTGGGCTCATAATTGTGCAAAAGCAGGGCATGAAGTGAAAAACGCCAAGCAAATTATCAAGAAACACCACATTGCCATGCATTAGCGTAGGATTTTGGAATCTTTACCGTACAAAACACTTTTCGGGTCAATTCAGCATTACCAATAACCCACCATTTTTACTATTTAGATCTCATTCCCAAGGCACAAGAAGGCAACCAAACCATTTCCCTCTGCTACTACTTTTTCGTACGCTTTAACATTAATGCATTTATTTTTAATTTTAGGATTTTAATTTATTTACTTATATAATATATTTAATTGAAGACTTGAATAATTTATAGTAAATTTGATTTTGCAATATTTTAAAATAAAATAATTTATTCACATGATTTATATTACAGGCATGTCAAATAAATAAAAATATCTAATATGGGGTTTTAATGTTTTTAATTACCAACTTTATAAGATACCTTTACAAATTTTTCCAGAAGCACAATAATTTTTTTTTACATGATTTTCATGTGATTTTAAATTAATTGTGTGAGTATTTTTTATTTTAAAAATATCATTTTATTCAATTTAAATTAAGAGTTAATATATATGGAAGTATCTGAACTTAATAACTTAATACTCTTTTTAAGTACTTGATTAATGCCATTAAATTTTCAATATAAACCAATCAAATGATTTCATGTATATTAAAAGAAAATTTATTTAATTTATTCTCCTTTTCACCTTTTAACTTTTATTAATTAAAATACACATTTACTTGATTAATTAATTTTTCTATCATCAGCGTCATCGTTTCTTCTTCTCCCAAACCATCACTATTCACCATTATTGTGGTCAAACCATATTCATGCCATCAGTGCTCAATTACTGACCCCATACCGTTCACATATCGCTCAAGGCCCTTTGATGACCTTCCAAAAGCTTCAAGCATGGAAACCAGAGAAAAACTTCTCTTTTGAAACTTGATGGAATTAAACACATTGGAGTAATGGAAATTTATTGGCACTTTTAATTAATAAAAATTGCACCAAAATCAGAGAAAAGGAAAATGGATATCAAAATCAGAGCTAGTAGGGGAAAAGGAAACCATTTTTTGAGGTAAACCCGAGAGATCTAACTCCAAAAGTCTAAAAATAATTCCATTAATTTTTTATTCTTTCTCATCTACTAGAAAAATACCAGATAGTTTTCTATTATTTATTTTTAAGACCCAATGATAATTTAACCTTAAATGTTCATATATTTGGTCAATTTGACATTTATTCTTTTTTGACCTAAATTAGGCTATTAACCTTTAAAAAAGTCAAACTACTTTTTTAAATGAAAAATATTGACTAAAATATTAATTTTTAACAATTTGACATGGCAACCTACATGGTAGTCCACATGTACTTTATGCAAACATGACATTTATTGAAAAGTTAAATCAACAAGGGAGAACAGATGGAGATGATGGCAGTAGTTCACCCTAGATTGAGGCGGTGAGTCATTGTTCTTTGTGGATAAGAAGGGAACTGGATGGGTAGGCTTAGATGGGTTGGTGAAAAATGTTCTATGAGTTCTTGTGTGTGTACTTTCTCCCTCTCTTAGTGTTGTGGTTTGGCTTATTTATGGGAGACAAGGGAGCTTACATGTCCTAGGCTTGCTGACAGTAGACTCCATACGCATCTGGCAAAGATGGTTGAGAAAGGTTTGTCTTGGTGTTGTTGATCGTGCCACTATATACGAACACTGCACAGAGAAATAACTCAAAATATAAATAATTAAAAATTGAATTTTAATGTAAGAATGACAAGTTAGTTGTAATATTTATAAGTGTCAAAATGAAACACACAGAGTATTACAAGGATCAAACCCAAGGGATTATCAAGTGGTAAATATGATCGTCAAGTTAATTACAAGCTAAGAAATTACTAATCTAATCGATTTGGAAACTATTAGTGCAACCAAAAAATAATCATGAAGAAACTAAATCTAAATTATCAACAAAACTAAGTCATCTAACTCACTTCTCCCTTGCTTTAGAACTATGTAAATTATCAAACTGATGGTCGATTGATCCACTAATTGTTCGCTAAGCTAATAAACATGTTGCAGAATATCGCTTGCCACTCTTAACTCAGAATCTCGTCTTAGTCTCATCCTAATTAGAAATTACTGCCTAAGATCTCATTTTAGTCTCACCTAGGTGTTACAAAAACCAGACTCGAAAATGGTTTTCTTGCACAAGAAAAATTAAAAATTTTGAAAATTGACTCTGGTTTGTGATATTTATAACAATAAACCTTAGAACGAATTCAAACATGTTTTTTTGGGATAGGCAGATCCTTTTTGTTCCCAGCTTTCAACCAAACGATCTTCTCCACTATTTTTGTGCCACGAATTGCTTTGAGTGTGGGCTCAAACAGTTTGAATCAAAACACAGAACTAGAAATAGTTTTCTTTTCTTTTAGGGTGAAAACAAAAATTCTCTTCTCAAATAGAAATCGGCAAAAATTGTTATTCTAGAAAATAGATTTAATAATAGAGAATAAAATCTCTCTGTTTTTCGGTAGAGTAACAATATCTTAAAGTTGTATGTTAGTAGCCCTACTAGTTTCATCTATTTATAGGGAGAGAAGGTAGAACCCTTATTGAATTTTAGAAGTTTATTTCAACTAGAAAATGAACTCCTAGTCTAACAAGAAGTATAGTTGGTGAAAACCTTAGTTAATATTACTAGGGTTTGTCGTCTACCCCTTTTAACATTAGGGGCTTTTGGGCCTCTCCCATATCGAGTCCAATTACAAGTACTTCCTAGGCTTTTAACAAAATACATTATAATTCGATCCAACTCGATATATGTTTTTTCTATTTAAAAAAAACATTAATATAATTCAAATTAATAATCTTCTTAACCTAATTCTAATTCTGTTATTTCCGTAAAAGAATATATGAGAAAATATATTTAATATTTCTATATTCAACAGTTCACTGTGACCAAATGATTTATTTCAATTTTCAAACTTTATTTAATTCAAAAAACATAAATTCATTTTTTAAGTCATTTTCATTTTTTCATTTTCATTTTAGAGAAAACCACATTCATTTCAAAATGATTCCATTTCTCCATTTTCACTTTGGAAAAAAAAACCATAATCATTTCCTAATGTTTCCCATTTCTCAATTTTCACCATTTATATTCATTTGATTCAGCATGAAATTCATTTCTGGTTTCAACGAGCTAGCGGAGGGACTAATTGGACACATGCAATTGAGGCTCAGATTATTTAAAATGAACTTCAGGCTTTTTGCCTATTAATTATAAACTCATTTAGTCACGAAGTCATTTTACTATAGTATCATGACTGAGCTCTCCCTAACGGCATACCATTATGAAAGCAACTTGATCAGTGCTCATCTATTGACCTTGTCAGAAGTGTGTTACCCTCATAGGATATCCTTGATCTCTTTAAGATAATATCTAGTCTCCCAATATGATCCTATTTTATCTTATAGTAACCATTACATCTTCATTCATGAAAAGTCAATTACTATCAAATAGTAATCAAGTCATTCATCATAAAGACGAATGACCTATGGCTACGTTTACTTTTCATTAACTATGTAATGCCAATGAGAGGATATCATTTACCCATGTCTGGGGCTATGAATTCCATTATTGTGAATGATGCTACATACTGCAAAAATTGTATACCCAACACACCAGGTTTCGATTCCTTATATATTTGAACGTGGGCTTTGATAGAGTATGCCAAAAGCCAATCATAAGATGATTGTAATCACATACTCATTTCACCTTGTTTGTCAATATAAGACATTTCCATTGTTATTTCACTTTTCTTTTTTGTGTGTACAAATATACTGGTTTAATAAAGTCCCAAGGATAATATGATTAATCTTAAAAGATCCTTAGTCAAGTATTATTATAGGCTTAAACAATGTTAATACATTGAGACTAATGTGTAGTTGATTAATGAAAAAGAGTTGTCATTGAAATAGAGATGTCAAAATCGATACATGAGTATATGTTAGAGAACAATATACTGGACTGGCCCGCTATTAGTATGATTCTTGGATTATTATGTAATAGTTACAACATTACTTTTAGTGATAACTATGTATATGATCCTTAGACTTAAGATCATCATTGTCCCAACATAGTGAGTAGTATATTTTGGCAAAGTCAAATGTCTACTATAACATGTTATACTATAAAAACTGATAATGGGTATGTCGCAATCTATGTAGAGGGATATGGTTTATCAAGATAGGATTTGTCCCTCCTACATAATGGGAGCAATATCTTAGGCCTATTGATGGAGTGAGACTAGAAATGTATGGCCATGCTCGAATAAGTTGATATGAGATATCACACTTATTTGTTTATTGTAATCTACTTAGAATATCAAGAAATATGATATTGGGCTATACAAGTGTGACTATTCCATGACTTCTGTCCAATCTAGATATTAAGGATAAAATGATATAATACATGAAAAAGATTATCGTAGAAAGGTTATGTTGAATCACAATTTCTTGTAACTTGGGTAGCAATAATGCGTTGCTAGATGCCACTCATTTCTTGTAATATTAGAAACGTTCTATTATTACTACTAATGTTACAAGAGCCTACAAGGTCACACCCTATAGTTGAAGTGAACATAATTCAAATACATTTGGTAATGTATTTAGCTGTCAAATTATTAATTTGATAGTTAAATATTGAACACACTATATGTACAAGCTTGTTGTACACATATACAGAACATAGATAAAATTAATATATGAATTTGAGTCATACAAAATAGTAATTGAATATATTTTATCGAAATTATTAATATAAACAATTATAATAATAATTTTGTTCAAAATATAAAAGGAAATGGAAATCGATATTTTTTAGGAAAGAATATAACTTTTTATTCTGACTTTCCATTTGTTTCTTTAAAGATAAGAGAATAAACCCGTTTTTTCCTAATATGTGATATCAAAAAAAAATAAAAGGAATATGAATCCCTGATGTGTTAGGTTACCAAAATACAAACACATAACTCAAAAGGTCTAGAAACTGTCTTTGAATTCTCTCTGAAATTGTTCAAAGAGTTTTTCTATTCGTGGTTGATTGGGTGCACTGCGTAGAGCCTGAGACACTTTCGTCGTGGCTTGGATTGACATTGCGCAATGGATTTCAACCAACAATGTTAGACATCATTTTTCCAATTTGAAAAGGTATATTTTCAACCCTATTTCAACCCGATTCGTTCCTCGTACATAGATCCATGGTTGATGATCACTGGAATAATTTTTTTGCTACGCCACGAGGCAATAACAATCCAACAGGCTTTTAGTTACATCAATGTACACGAGTCACACCTACATAGTCCATCATCTACTCAGGATTTAGGTATGGCACACTATGAATGTCACAAGTGAATAAATCCACAAATGTCAGTCAAATAAGTCACATCTATGTCTCTTTCTTTTGGGAGTCATCCACTCTAATAACCAAGACAAAACATCTCCCTAATTAGACTTGATAAACGATATATTTGTCTTTCAATCGGTTTGCTCATTTTCGATTAGAATAAGGACATGTTTAGGTTCATCTAGTAATATAAGCTGTCTTTTTGTATTACGATTCGATCATATAATACTACTTAGTATTAGTGAAACATTAGACAACCAGTGAGTAACATTTGCTACTATTTTTCTTTGCTTGCAAAAACAATATGATGACAATTATAAAAAAGTATATTAATGTAGTTCATGAATTTTTTTTATTAACCAATTTGTTCGAAAAAAAAATACAATTGTACATTGACGAAAATACTACACTTAAGGCACCAGGTCCAACACTAGGCACATAGATCTCCTTTTAGTCTCTCTACTATACACATTCATAACAAAGTTCTACACGATAGAATATCCTTTCGATCTCACCTATGTTGATTTTCTACTAGAGTCATTAATTCTAGTGTATATAACACTTTGATACAAATGAACAAACAATAAATCTCAAGCATGAACATCAACTTAGATAAATAATTAATATAAGAATTGACCATAAATAAATTCAACACATTATCAAACTCAAATTCCAAATGAACATTTTAACAAACATTTGATATGCAATAATAAAATAAAAGTTTATAATGCTCATTCAATAGTGTAAATTGACCATCGCCCCAAAGTCCGAACGTGAGTACAAAAAATACTACAATAAAAAGATAGAAATTAAGTGGTGACCGCAAGTATGCGAGTTAGGTTATAATATAGAAGTTACTATAGAACACAAAAGTGTTTTGAATTAAACTAAATTATAATTTCTACAGTAAAAGTGCTAAACGATAATAATCTAAAATTATAGTAAGACAAATCAAAGATAATAATATGAAGACAGCTAACATAATATAAAGAAAACTAACAAACAATCAGATTTCACTCAAATTAAGTAAACAAAAGATTAACTCACTTTAGTGTTCATAATTAACTTCAGATTTATGGTTCCAATGAATTAGCTTGTAAATAACCTAATTATTACCTTCCGGTCTCTAACTAAATTAACTAGTCGACATAAACTACTTATCTTTTGACCTCACAACTTAAACTAGAATAAATTGAGAGATGCTTGATAGACTATTCTTTCAATCTCATTTACCTAATTTACTTCCTAGGGTCGTCAATCCTAGGGTTTAATGACACTCAAACCAATCTAACTAATTATAAAGAAAAACCTAATATGTCAGTTAATTAATCCCATATCTGCTCGTCAAACTCCCTAAGGTTTTAGTTAGTCAAGGATCTAAATGCAAATTTCCCTAATTTAAATTCAAAAAATCAAAATAAAAAAAAGAAAAGAGAAATTTGATCCGTTGGATATTGATTAAGTGCATAAATTTAAAACCTGTTAAGTAGATGTTGAATTAAAGTTGATTGCAAGCAGAACCAAAAGAAATAATAAGAGATGATGAACAAATTAAAGATTGGAATTTATAACAACAATGTTGTAACACCCCTAACCTGTATCCGTTGTTAGAATAGGGTTTCAGAGTATTACCGAAACTTTAAGAACATTTTACAAATAAATCATGCAAGTTACTATTCAAATTCTGAATTCATTCGTAACGTCCCTTAAATGGACCCTTAAGGCCCAATATGAACATTAAATTCGAATCGGGACTTAATTGGGAACCCTAAGAATTTTTGTGAAATTTTTAAATTTTTTCGAAGTTACAGGGCTCACACACCTGTGTGGTCTAAGGGATACGCCCGTGTTGTAGGCCATGTTCAACCCTGTGTAATTCTCTTACTTGTGCACACGGCCATGCCACACGCCCATGTGCTAGGCTGTGTGGTTAAATAATTCATTTTGAAATTAGGTGCATGTTTCACACTGCTAAGATACATGCCTGTGTTCTAGGCCGTGTGTACAGACGGCTGAGACACACGCCCGTGTCTCTACCCATATGCTCAATTCTGAGCATTCTATTTCTCAAAATTTAGGTACAAAAGACACACGCTGCAATAGTCCGATTTTGACCCTAGTCAGAATAGTGGTTTCAAGACCACATATCTGAGTCAAAAAAATATTTTTAATATTATTTTCCATGCTTTTATAAGTGAATTGACATGTGTGAAAGTCTCTTGTGAAAATTTAACTGTTTGTGTGCTTAATTTGCAAGAAGGACTTAATCGCGTAAAATGTAAAAGCTGTGTGCTAGATGTTAAAAGTACCTATTTGGCTTGGCTTTATAATTGAGAGGTCCTTATGTACTTATTTGACCATTGGAAGTTTTAATGGACAAAAAGGGGCATGCGTTAGGTGAATTTATAATGGTTTAATGAAAGGGTAAAATGGTCATTTAGATTTTATGTTAATTAATAATAAAAAAAAGCATGAAATTGTTCACTATTTTCCCCGTGCTTGCCTAATATTGAAGAAAAAAAGAAAAGAAAAAGAACATTAGGGTTCGACCTTGGTTTTCCTTGATTGAGGTATGTAATTTGATCGGTTTTTACGTTTTTGTAATCATTGCTTTGTATACTATCGAACCTATGCCTTAATTTCTGATTTTGGTGATTATTTTGAAATGTGCCATTAATGAAACTATGAGCTTTGTGATGTTAGTTGATGAATTATGGAAGCTTGATGTTGGGTTTAAATGTTTTTGTCTTTGAATTTTTGATAAAATTGAGTAAATTGGGTTAAATTGTAAAAATGTTATTTTGAGGGACTAAACTGTGAAATAAATGAAATTTATGGACTTTTATGAGAGCTAAGAAAATTCGGCTAAGCATGTGTATAAGAAAATTTTGTGTATTTTGCGATTTTGTGAATTAGGGACTAAAGTGTCGAAATGTGAAAATGTGAGGGCTATTTTGCAAAATACCCTAATTGTGTGTGAATGGATTGGTTTGAATGATTTAGTGAATAAAAGGGTTAATTTTGAATACATATAGATCAAGAAAAGAGGAATTTAGACTTAGACCGAAGGAAGTCGAAGATTGTAAAGTAAACAATCCGAATCGACAAATTCCGAGTACGAGGTAAGTTCGTACTTAAAACATGATGTTAAAGTATATTTTGATGTTTTTATTATACATAGATTATATATATATATATATATATATCTCTTTTGGATGAATACGACGATGAATCAATAGTATTTGGCACTAAGTGTGCGATTTTAACTAGCTTCGGCTATATGAGGCACTAAGTGTGCGATACTGACTTAGCTTCAGTTAATTGAGATGGCACTAAGTGTGCGAAATCATTCTACCTTCAGCTAACCTTTACAGCACTAAGTGTGTGGATGTTTGAAGTACGAATAATTTACGGGAAGTCTTAAAATATTCAAACAAGAGGTGAGAATGAGAATGAATAAGTACGAGGAGTTCAGGTATGTACGATACCTATGTGGTAGTTGATATTATGTATTTGAAGTTCATTGAATTGGTATGAACATATAGATTATGTTGGTATAGATTGATAGATGATTTGAGAATGTGTAAAAACTTATGTATTGATGTTTTATGTTTTACATCCTATTGATGATTTTAGTATGAGCTTGCTAAGCTTTTGAAAGCTTACTTTGTGTGTGGCTGCATTGTTTTATAGCTATCGAAGCTACTGTAAGCTCGGGTATCGTCAAGGATCTTCACTACACTATCGAACCTTATTTTGGTACTTTTGAAAATGTATATTTTGAAGTATGGCATGTATAGGCTAGTAGTTGTGGTGTAACACCCCAAACCCGGCCTGGAAGTTTGGCTCGAATCTGGCGTGTCACATTGAAGTGTTTTTCGAAAACCATGTTTCCATTAAAAACCCTTCTTAGTAATTAAAAACTTATGCCCTTTTCAAACCTTGTTAGAAAACCTCAACTGAATAACATTTTTAACAACTTTGTAAAAATCTTGGCAGTTGCGGAAGCTTGATTTAAAACAATTGCGGATACGTGATGTTTTGAAAACAACAGTTACTTTGGAAAATCGTGTTCTAATCCTAGCAATTATAAGAACAATAAATAAAATTCCAAATTAGAAATCCAGAAAATTACATCAGCTTTACTACAACTGACATAAAAACATTTAAAAGTAATAATAAAAAATGTAACATAAACAGTGTGTGTGGCTCCCTTCGAGCCCCTCGCAGCTCCTATCCGTCTAAGGCTGGAAATTACCTGAAAGGTTAATAAACGAGGTGAGTTTACGAAAACTCAACGTGTAATCCCCTACTTTATAAAAGGAACAGTCAGTCATATAAAAGAATTAAAAGTCTGGCCCTAGCCCTACTTACAGTTTCAGTATCAATTGGGCCTTAGCCCATTATAACAGACAATACCAGATGGGCCTTAGCCCTATACAGAATTCAGAATGAAGCCCATAGGCCCACAACAGATGCAGAACAGATATTTCATGTATGCAGAAACCCAACCCATATCCATTCGTATACACCCTCGTACCAAACTTACACCATATGGGGAGACAACTCGACCCACCCATCTACTACACACCACAGAATTTGTAGCATGGCTGCCAGAACAGATATTGTGACAGAGTCACCAGATATAGATATTGTGGCAGAGCCACCAAAACAGATATTTGTGGCATAGCCACCAGAACAGATATTTGTGGCATAGCCACCAGAACGCTTCCTCCATCAATATAACCCATATCCCATGCAACAGATATACATGTCATGGCATACAACATACAGAATCAGAATATCATGCCCATATTTGAATCAAACAATCACAGTCAAGTCATTCATATCACCAACATAGATTCACAATCAAATTCGTCAACCACACAGTCCAAGTCAGTCACTTGCCCACAAAGGCAAAACGGTCATTTAACACTATAGGGGCAAAATGGTAATTTTACCCTACAAGGGTATCTCAGTAATTCTACCCTACAGAGGTATTTCGGTATTTCTACCCTACAAGGGTATTTCAGTAATTCTACCCTACAGAGGTATTTTAGTAATTCTACCCTACAAGGGTATTTCAATAGTTTTGTAAATCGAGGGTAAAACGGTAATTCTGTAAATCGGGGGTACTTTGGTAATTTTACAAGTCGAGGGTATTTCAGTAATTTGGTAAACTAAAGTATTCTAAACAAGGATAACAATACGAATGGGCCTAAAGCCCTTTCTCGGCCCAAATGGGCCTACACGCTCGTATAGCCATTTTAGCCCAAATCTAGCCACATATATGAGATTCACCTAGTCTAGTCCAATATTTACTACACAATCAAACAACTTATCCAATTGGGCCCATAGGCCCATTGGGCCCACATGGCCCCTTTCGGCCTATCGCGGCCCGAAGTAGCCATCCTACAGTTAGAGTAGTGAGAAATACACACCTGATAGGAGACTGGAGTTAATCCGCACTCCGAGCACTCTTAGCCAACGCCCAACCCAAACGAGCACGCCATAAAGTGAAAGGGATCAGCCAAGAAAGGTACCTTTACTCTCCTCATGGTTCTCTCTATTTAAAGCCAGCTTCGCATCCACTCTTATGTTAGCTTCCCGATGTGGGATCCCTCCATCATCAGAGTTTAAATTCAACACCAACTCTTGCCGCCCCCTGTTAGCAAAATAAATGCTCTTTGATTGCCATGAGTTTCGAACCCTGGACCTCCTTGCCAACTCTATGACGCCACCTTCTTGCCTCTTATGTGGCACTACTTTGCCACTAGACCACAAGGCTTTTTATGGCACAATTTCTCCAACAATATTCTTAAGGCCTACCTACTACACCCAGGGTTTGATTCACCTTAAGCCAAAATTTTTGCTAGAGTCCAGGTTTGAACCCAGGACTTCTCCAACACTTCTCAGCACACTTAACCACTAAAACAAGCCTTCATTAATGAAATTTACATGCACAACAAAATATTACAAGCTGCCTTCAATCGCTCCCATGCTCAAGGCCCAAAACTTCTATGCCCAAATTCAGGGTGTTACATGTGGAATTATATTTTGTGATGTATATACTTAGCCATGTGATTTGGCTAGTTGGTGTTTAAACCCATAGTTGATAATGGCTTATAGTATGTGATGTTAATTTGCATTTGTGGTATGTTTTGGTTGGATAAAGGAGATGGTAAGTTTGGTAAGTTCATGGCATGAGATTGAATGATGTTTGGAAAGAAATGTTTTGATATGATCTTACCTTATGTTTGGCATGAATTGGTAAGGTTTATGAGTATGGAATTGGGTGACTATTACATGATATGAAAGGTTTATGTTTTGGTGTTGAAATTGGCTAAAATGGTGGTGCAAATATGCTTGCTTTTTTTTGCTTTTAGGTTGACCAAATTAGGGTGGCAAATTGGCTATTCAAATGGCCTATTTTTGTCCACACGGGTAAAGACACGGGTGTGTATCTCAGCCGTGTGCGACACACGGCTATGTTGCATGGCCCTGTGTCCCCTAGGGTACCCTACAATTGTAAGTCAGACCCGAGCACGGCCAAAGCACATAGGCGTGTGGCTAGCCGTGTGGCCCAAGTTAGGTTTGACCACAGCCAAGGCACACGAGCGTGTCTTGTAGCCGTGTGGGCAAGTCAGTAGCTATGCCCTATTTTGCCACGGCTTAGACACACGGGTGTGTCTAACCTCACACGGCCTGTTCACACGGGCGTGTGACCTTTTAAAAGTTAAAAATTTTTATAAGTTCTGAAACTTTTATATGTTATCAATTTGGTCCCGAATGCATATTTGAGTATTGTAAACTTGATTTTATGTTCTGAATAAATGTGAATGAATGACTTTTACTGTAATGAGATGGTATCTAATGTTCGGTTGCTCTAAACTGTGTTATGAGTTCAGTAATGCCTCTTAACCTATTCCAACGACGGTTACGGGTTATGGGTGTTACACACGGCCTAACTACACGCCTATGTACCCGGCCATGTGTCACACACGATCTAGACATCCGCCCGTGTGTCTGCCTGTGTGGACAAAATAAAGCCATTTCTAGCTTCATTTCTCACCCAAATTCACACCAATGACCTGTAGTTAAACTCACATCCATAAACCAACAATTCAAGCATTCAAATTTAGCAAATTCCATCATTCATATGGCACATTATTACATGTATACATGTTCACAATCTTACCTTAGTTTAGTCCACATGTTAGACATAATTTTGACATTTTGAAACTACCATAGTATGACATTACAAGTACATCAAAACATGCCATTACTAGCCATTCCAATGGCTAGGTTACAAACATCATTATCATTTACATGCCAATATGGCCTATATAACTTATACATGCCATTATAACCATAATTGATTTACCATATTGAGTCGACATGGGCCAATGAATAGTATGAGTGATCTCCGCCAACCTTCTAATCTAACGAGCTTTCGATTTGCTCTAAAATAGGGAAATAAAACTAAGTAAGCATAAAATGCTTAGTAAGCTCGTATAACATGGTACTTAACTTACCATTCGTTCTATTATGAGGTAACTATGTAAGGCATATTCAATCAATTTGACCTCAAGCCCTACACACACATCCTCATTGCCCTTGTTAGTCATATAATCCATAATAACACCAAAACATATATGGGTTCAACAACAATCAAGATTCCAAGCACATATGCTTTTCACAACATGTATTCATTCAACATGCATAATTTATCTCATTATTACAAGTATATTTCATACTAATTCATTTCGAGTTCAGATCATTTCATATCATAACTTTACTTATATTACTCGGAATATCAAGGCCACGATTAGTACACTCAAGGTTTACAAGTCCATAATAAAGAATGAACATATATTCATCAAATAAAGTCCATGTACAAATATCATCATCCCAAGTTTTCATATATCATTTGTCATGTAACATCATTTTCTTGTATTTTAGACGGATACATGTAATAACTCATTTTAACATTCATATCTTCTCATGTCTGGAATTGTCACCCGTTGAATTTATTAAGAATATCAATGGATACGTAGGTAATACACTCGAGGTGTATGAATCAGGATCTGTCAAATCATGTCCAATGGTACCCATAAGGTACCATATTAGAGAGTATACTCTCGAGCCACATATGTATACAATAGGATTACTAGTCCAGGATAAATCCTTTTTATGACATATGATCGAGAGGACTTATATCAGGATTACCTATCTGGGCTAAATCCTTTCTATCATGAGATCAATAGGATTACTCGTCCGAGCTAAATCCCGTCCGCAACAAATGCAGAACCTCATTCATTTCGAGAAATCACATATCCACTGAATTTTCCATTTAGCATCTTTCAAGCACTATCAAGCGTGTGGTCAATATAATATATTTATGCATTTATGGAATTCAAATGTTTACATTCAACTCAAACATAAAATTAACATTTTTATCATTTATCATTTGTCGGGCATTATAATTGATTGGGCACTTTCAATTATCAGGCTTTAACGAGTATGTGATCATTTCACATATTTATAGCATTTATACAATTTACATAAACACAATCAATGCAAGCATGTAAATAAACACAAATTAGTTACACGAACTTACCTCGACAATGTTTGTGTACATAAAATCTACAAATCTGACATTTTCCTCTTTTCTCGTTCTAGCTCCGAATTTGGTCTACCCGGGTCTATATGAGTAAATTTTACATCCATTTCTCATATTTCATACTCATTTAGACTTAATTTACATCCTAGGAAAATTACCATTTTGCCCCTAACTTTTCCATAAATTCCCATTTCGTCCCTAGGCTCGGAAAATAAAATTTGTGCAAATTACTCTCTATTCCAAGCCTAACCAAAATCCCATTACAAAATTTACAGCACTTGTATTCATAAAAATTCAGTATTTTTTTTAAATTTCACAACTTTACATTTTAGTCCCTAAATCACGTTTTCATCAAAAATCACTTTGTAAAAGTTGTTTATCTATCAAAAACCTTTCATTTTCTACCATAAATTTCTAATTTTCAGCATATACATCCATGACCCATTTTCCATACTTTGATAATAGATAGATTAGGCTATCCTAGTTTCAAAAATATCAAAATTACTAAAAACGGGCCAAGGATGGCCATGAAAGTTTCTTCTTTTTCTCCTAGGGTTTCCATGTAACGCCCCGAATTTTGGGCTTAGAAGTATTGGGTTTTGAGTAGGGTTACAGTTAGGAAGCTGCTCATAAATATTTAGTTGTGCAAGAAAGTGACACATAAATGCATGTCTACTTCAGTGGTTAAGTGTGCTGGGAAGTGTCTGAGAAGTCTTGGGTTCAAGCCTGAGCAAGTGCAAAAACTTTTGTTTTTAATGGAATAAGCACTATCTCTAGGCAGTAGGCTTTTAAATAAAAATTGGTAAAGCATGACAAAATGAGCCAGCTGGTCTAGGGGGTATGTGGCGTGTTACCTATGCCAGAGGGCTGAGGTTCGAATCCTGGTGAAGGCAGTGGAGTATTTTATTTTGCTGTGAGTTCATGGAAGTGCCCTAGGCTGACCGAAACTCTAAAGAGTTTGAAACAGACTCAAATTGGATGGTTGAGAGGTTGGAGGAGAGATTTTAGGAGAGAATTAAGGGAGGAAAATGTGGAATTTGAATGTAGAAGAGTTGGTGCCGAAATGGTAAGCTAAGCCACTCAAAATTCAACTTTGTGGGTGGGCTCTCCTTTTCGGCTGAAGTGAGCACTTTGGGGTCATTTTCTCTTCTTTGGGAGCTGATTTCTGCTGGGAGAATTTTGGGCAGTGTTTATTCGAGTTTGTATTTCACACTTTTTTCTCTCTTTTACATCTTTTGCTTTAGCCGATTCTCTCCTCTGCTCCCTCTCAATTCTTTCGACTTTTGTCAAGTGTTCCCTCTCTCATTGTGTAAACCGAATACTTCTACTCATCCCCCTTATCTCTTTCTTTTGGTTCTATAGTTATTAGTTGCTTATCATTTCTCTCTTAGATCGTTTTATTTATCACCTCTATCTATCTAGTATCTTGGCTGAATACTCCACCCTCTACTCTTTTATCTTTGTTTTGTTTTCGAGATAGTAAGGATTCACTGGCAAATCAGTAAGTTCTCTTGATTTTCCTTTTTATTTTTTTTTACCATTATGATCCGTCTTTTAATATCTCCTATTCTCTGTCGAATGCTGCTAGGGGTACGATTGTACCATTTTGTCCCTATCACTTTGTGTACTTTCGGCTTTCGTGTTGGGTGTAGGTCAATTGCTTTTTTTCCGAATTGGTTCTGTGTTTTTCAGTAGGTCCCTGCTTGGTTTCTGCTCTTTTGACTTTATCTTACTTTCCCTCTCTGCTGTGTTAATCCTGTAGCTAACACCTCCTTTTACTGTCGATTTGCTAGGACTATTGGGTGATCAATCTTATTCAACAATTTAAGTGGGTTAAACCACTTTTGTTCATTCAAGGCAAGTATCTAATGTTTCTGGGATTAAGTACTAAAAGGAGGGTGATTTACCTTATTTTCAAACAGCTAATTGAATGCCTTGAATGAATGTAGGAATGGTGCTCATGGACTATTCGCACGTTTTCGTAAAGAGGTATGTAACCACACTGCTTTAATCGTAAATCGGCAAAAGCCGAAAAATATGACTATTGATGCTACACGAGTGTGTGCTCACTCGTGTGGTAATCTGAACGCAAAAAACGTGGGCGTTTGATTGTAGAGGCCACCATGAGAGATTTCATGGGCTTAGGCCGTTTTGGGCCAGATTAGGCCGAAATAGGCCATGTGGGCCCCACATGGGTAAACTACACGGACGTGTGGAGAATATTGGGCCAGGCTGTGTATTCCACACAGCCAAGGCCATTTCTGGGCTATGTGAGCCACACGGGTGTGTGGGCCCACATGGGCTCGCAATACGGGCTTTGGGCCCATTTTCTCTATTTGACTGTTAAGGTTGCACGGGTCGCCCGAGACGACTGCAGACCTACTGTTGGGGTGGTAAGTACACCTAGACCCTCAAATTGGTAAAATGACTGTTTTGCTCTTATAAGGTAAAATGACTGTTTGCCCTTATGTGGTAAAATGACTGTTTTGCCCTTATGTGGTAAAATGACTGTTTTGCCCTTATGTGGTAAATGACTACTTTGCCCTTATGTGGTGAAATGACTAAAATGCCCCTACACGGTAAATTGACTGTTTTGCCCCTATGTGAGGTATTTATATATATGTACATGTATGACTGGATTTTAGCTTCTATTTAAACTGTAATGGATACATGTATGATTCTGTGATATGACATGACATGACTGTATGATGCATTGCATGGGGATGGGTTTATTATGATTGGAGGAAATGTACTATATTGGCAGCTCTGCTGCAAATCACTGATGGCTTTAAGCTTATTATACTGGCAGCTCTACTGCAAATACTGTGTAGTGCCACAACCGGTGCTATTTTGGAGTGTAGGGATGGGTGGGTTGATTTTATCCCCACATGGAATGTAGGGCTGGACGGAGTGGAGTGTAGAGGCTGGTTGGGTAGGAGTTGCATACTGTTTAAAATGTTACTACTCTATTTACTGTTATTGCAATGGGCCAAGGCCCAAACACGTGACTGCTTCTGTATTGAGATGGGCTAAAGCCCAAAATGATATTGTCTCTATTACTGATACGGGCTTAGGTCCAGATGGTATTTTCTTACTGCATGATTGACTGTATGTTTACTAAGGGATTACACACTGAGTTTTCATAAACTCACCCTTCTGTTTATCTGTGCAGGTAATCCTTAGGCGGATCGGTGCTGCAAGAGACTCAAAGGTGGCCACACAACTGCTTACACTCCCATATTTGTCTTTTAATTTATAAGTAGTTTAATTTGGGTGTTTTTATGTAATAAGGCCTCTCTGGATTTTATTTTTAATTTAGGGATTTATATTTTTTCGCTTTAACACTGCTAGCAGTAGGAAAAACACGCGGGTTTTCAAAAAGATAAATATTTTTTCATCAATACCATGAATATGTAAACGGTTTTAAGAGCAACCGCAAGAAAATAATATTTTACAAGTAAATGCTAGTACGCAACTGTTTTAAAAAGCTTCCGCTACCAACGAGATTTTGAAATTTATAAAGTTTTAAAGTAAATACTTTTTGATAATAATGCAAGTTTTAAAACCATCTTTTAGATTACACAAAGAGGCTAAATAAAGATTGGGCTTTTCAAACTAGATCACACTTTTTGAAAAACACTTCAATGTGACATCGCCAGATTCGGCCATAATGTCTAGGCCAAGTTTGGGGTGTTACACGCACTACCGCAGCTCTGTGTGAGCGTCTTGTTACATAATTCGATCGGTTGTGACCCAACATATAGTGTCTTGATATAAGCTCTTATGGGCTTCCTAACATGGCTCGTTTGAACTCTCTGTTACCTTATCTGGTGGTCCCTGATATTAACTCATCGGAGTTATCTGTTAAGCTCTATGAGCTCCCTGATTAAAACTCTTATGAGTTTTCCTGTTTAGCCCGAATAAGTGTCCTGTTACATGGCTCAACTAAGCATCTTGATAAGTGGCTTGAGAGCATGTTCCCTGATTAAGTGCCTTAATGGGTACCCCTGAACATGAATTGACAGATCACTGATTTGTACACCTTGTGTACTACCTGAGTATCCATCGAAATTTCAATAATTCAACGGATAAATTCGTAAAATAAGAAACTATTAGATTAAAAGAGTTATGACCCGAATACTTCTGAAATTCCTGAAAGAAGTGTAGCGTGATGAGCTCATCCATGTTTATTTGATGTACATGAGAATTATGTGACTAGCTTGCTTATTTGAGTGTATGTGATTAGGCAAATTGCCAATTTGTTGGAAAGCATGTTATTGTATGCTTATTGTAATAAATGTGATTGCTAAGTTTAATTCCTGTTATATGAACCTACTAAGCATTAATTACTTACTAGGTTTTATTTTCTCTATTTTATAATGCTCGAGAGCTCACAAAGGTTGGAGGTTGGTCGGAGCATCATCACACTATCTACTAGCATTGTTTTGGTATAAATAATAAACATTTTTTGGTCTAATGGCATGTATAGGTTAACTTGACCAAATGATGGCTTGTAAATGGATGATTGTAATCTAGCCATTGGTATGGCTAGTGATGTAACACCCTCTACCCGTATTCAATGCCGAAATAGGGTTGTAGAGCATTACCGGGCTTATTATATAATTAAACATACATTTTACATACATTTTCCAATTTCATATAATCATCATTCAACATCATTGACATCATCCATAATACAAGCCTACGAGGCCCAAAACATGCATTCGGGGTGGTTCGAGACTAAACTGATATCTCAAGAAATTTTTTTAAAAAAATTAGAAAATTTTCCAAACTACAGGGGACACACGTCCGTGTGGCTTGGCTGTGATACGCCCGTGTCATAGGCCATGTAGACATTTGAAATGGAAATACATGGTTGTGTCCCAACCTGTGTCTGGCCCCGTGTAACTCCCTGACTTAGGTTACATGGCCAACCACACATCCATTTGACTAGCCTGTGTGCCCTTTCAAAATGGCCTCACACACCTGTGTGCCAGGACGTGTTCTAGGCCGTGCCAATCCTATAGGGTATACTGGCTTATGCCACACGACCAAGTCACACACCCGTGTGATGGGCCATGTGGAGCATACTGACTTGAATTCTACTTTAACACCAGGAGACACATGGCCGTGTAACCTAACTATGTGTCACACACGACTGAGACACACGCCCGTGTCTCTGCCTGTGTGGACAAAAATAGGCTATTTACCAAGCCATATTACCACCCAAATTTGCACACACACATATACCAACCCAATTGACACAAAAACAAGGCATAAATAGGCTTTCCTCTAATCTCAAACATGCTTAAATCATACCATTTCCAATACCAACAAATACAAGGCACACAATATCATAATATGTCATTCAATTTCATACCAAATTTCACTTTCTCAAATCATCAATATGTTTATTTTCCAAGCATGCATTATTTTACCTAAATTCACAACATACCAAACTCAAGTCTCGACCATTTAGTATCCCTAATTACCAACTATCATCAAGCATCACATATCCATCAGTAAACACATAACCAAACTCACATGCATATATGTATACATAACCAAATCAACCAAATTAAGCCAACTCTCATGGCTATATATATATATATATATATATACAAAACCAAAACATTTAACATTTACAAGCCATTTCAAATGACTAAATTCATTACCAAATTATATATCAAAATGACTATAATCCTATAGATGGCATATATCCAAAAACATAGATTCAAAAGTACCAAAGTGATAGTTTGATAGTGTGATGAAGTCTCAGACGATTCCCAAATCCGAGTTAGTTTTGATTTCACTATAAAACACAAAAAAATAAACAATGTAAGCTATAAAGCTTAGTAAGTTCGTATAACAATAAAATCATTTAATTAAAAATAAACAATTCTAATAATTGCATATATCACTTATTAGCTAACAAACCTTCCACATATTCAATCATAAGAAAAGATGTGAAATTCACAAGTTTCTTTGATTCAAATCTTATACGATTCATGTACATACCTGTACCATCACTTATTAGTGTCGTACTCATCCATGAATTTCATATACCTATTGAACCATTTAGAATACTATCGGATACTCAGGAATCTCGTATCCTAAGTGCCACATATATAGCTGAAGCTATCTTAATCTCATATCACATATAATGCTCACTCTTGAGCTATCAATAGGTCTGCTCACACAAGCTGACGGACATGACGAAGCTACACGGTGCTGCTCACACAAGTGGATGAGTATTTGCAACACATGCCGGATAACTCAGCCACCGGTAGGACGTACGGACCAACACCCAAATCACATAACCCCTAATGACATGTCATTCGTATCCTAATCTATTCCTAAGGCTCAACCAGGATTTCACACTTGTCAAATCATCGTCAAACATGTCTGTAATGTCGTATTCACAATTTATACAATATTAAAGCATTTAAAAATACAAATATAACAATGCATATTACATACGAACTTACCTCAAATGCAAAAACGACAAAACGAGTCGATTAGTCCAAAACCTTGTTCTTTCCCTGATCTAATTCTGAATTTCACTTTTCTTGATCTATATAATATCAAATTTAGCTTATTTAATCATCACTCTATTCAATTTAATCCAAAATACACATTAAGGCAACTTTACACTTTTGCCCTTAATATTTCAATATTTTTACAATTTAGTCCTTATCTCATAAAAAAAACACAAATTCATGAAATTCAACCTATACCCATGCTAGCTAATTTTTAATTAAGTCCCTAGTAGCCCATATTTTTCATTTATTTCACAATTTAACCACAAAATTTTAACATTTCTCAATTAAATCCCTAAATGATAATTTTATCAAAAATCACTTTACAAATGTTATTTATCTAACAACAAGCATGTGTTTTCTATCATCAAACATCAAAATACACATAGATTCATCAATGAAGAAACCTTAAACCTTTAACAATTTTGCAAATTAGTCCTTATTCTAGCTAAAGTTAAGTTACAACGACTCCGAAAACATAGAAATCATTAAAAATTGAGTCAAAAAACGCTTACATGCATAGATGATAGCTAGCCGAACTTTAAAGCTATTTTAATGGCTTTTTTCCTCTTCAATGATCGGTTGTGTCTTTCAAATTAAGGAAGATGATACATTATTTCTTTTGTTTTAATTTACTTATTAACTAATTTGCTAATTTAACCTTAACATATAACCTTTAAATTTTCATAACCAATATCCATATTTGTCCAGTCGATATAAAAATGATACAATTACCACGCAAGGACCTCTACTATTAAATTTCATAGCCATTTAATACCTTTAGCTAATAGAACACAAGTTTTACACTTTACGCGATTTAATCCTTTTTATCAAATTATGCATTCAAACGATAAAATTTCTTAATAAAAATTTCACAAAATCATACTATCATTTTGTAGACATTAAAATAATAATAAAATAATTATTTTGACCTCAGATTTGTGGTCCCAAAACCACTGTTTTGATTTGACTAAAAACGGACTATTACAAGTGATGTTTGATTTGGTATATTACTATAAAGTTATATCATGTTAATATATGTGTATGGCATGGTTAGATTAAATTAAGGTAAACAATATGCCTTAACAAAAAGGTAAGTTTGGCTATATGAATATAGTTGATGTTATATCATACATATTAATGTTGTTTTCTTGATTTAATGGCTTGAATTGGTTGGCAAAGGTATGCAAATGTTATTGTAGGTTGAAGGTTAAAATTGGGTGATAAATAAGTCTAAGAAATGGCCTTATTTTTTCCACACGAGTAGACACACGAGCGTGTGTCTTGACCATGTGTGACACACGGTCTGGCACAAGAGCATGTGATTTGGCTATGTGTCCTCTGCATCTTAAAATTGAGAAACAAAATGCTCAGAATTGGGCACACGGGTAGAGACACGGGCGTGTGTCTCAGCCATGTGTGATACACGACCTAGAAAACAGGCGTGTGTCTTGGCCGTGTGAACCTTGCACTTAGTTTTTGAAAATTAAATTAACCACACGGTGTAACAGCCCGTTTTTAGTCAAATCAGAACAATGGTTTTGGGACCACAAATCTGAAGTCAAAATATTTATTTTATTATTATTTTAATGTGTACATCATTAAAATATGATTGTGTGAAATTTTTGTTGAGAAATTTTGTCATTTGAGTTTTTAATTTGATAAAAATGACTAAATCGCGTAAAATGTAAAACTTGTGTTCTATTAGCTAAAGGTGTTTAAAAGCTATGGAATATTAAAGTGGAAGTCCTTATGTTGCAATTAGACCATTAATAATGGTAATGGACATTTTTAGACAGCATTAGTGTAATTTATTTAAGGTTATATTTGTAAATTATGAAATAAAACTAAAATAAGTAAAACTAAAATCAAAATTTTATCCATCTTCCTCACAATTGTTGAAATTTGAAGATAGGAGAAATAGTTTTAGGGTTTGAAGCATTCAGCACTTGCAAGCCAAATTGTAAGTTCATTTTTGTCCCGTTTTTAATGATTTCTATACTTTTGAGATCGTTGTAGCTTATTCTAGCTAGCCCAGGGACTAATTTGCAGTTAAAGATTTTAGATGTTGACATTGATGAAATAGCATGTGTTTTGAAGTTTCTTGATAGATTATGAATGCTTGTTGATAGATATACAAGTTTTGTTAAGTGATTTTTAGTGAAAATGCAAAATACAGATTAAATTGAGAAATGTTGAAACTTTATGGTTAAAATGTGAAATAAATGAAAAATATGGGCTATTAGAGGCATAATAGTAATTTGAATAGCATGTGTTTATTTTTAATTTCATTAATTTATGATTTTATGGAATAAGGACTAAATTGTAAAAGTGGTGAAATAATAGGGGCAAATGTGTAAATGTGCTTAGATGAGTATTTTGGATTAAATTGAATATAGGTATATTATTAAATGAGTTAATTTTGAATATGTTTAGATCAAGAAAAGCGGAATTCAAATTTAGATCGGGGGAAAACTAAAGTTATTGACTAATCAACTTATTTCGTCGTTTCCAGACCAGAGGTAAGTTCGTCTGTGATAAATTTAATTATAAGTGTACTTTAAATGCTTTGATATTGTATAAGTTGTGAATATGAGACTTCAGATAAGTTTGACAATGACTCGATAGTAATTCGACATTCGAAATCCCAGTTGAACCTTAGGAATAGCTTAGGATATTAGTGACATGTCATTAGGGAACAATGAATTGGCTTCGAGCCATGATATTAGCACTTCAGGTGCGAATTATACCGATTTGACTTCGGGCCATGATATCAGTACTTCAGATATAAGTTACCTTGATTTGGCTTCGGGCCATGGTATAGGTACTTAGTGTGCATGACTCCTGAGAATTCGACTTCTATTCCAAATGGTTTAACGGGTAAATGAATGATATGGTTAAGAATGAGATTGGTACGAGATGGTACAGGTATGTGCATAAACCATATTTGCTTTGAATTAAAGAAATGGTGAAGAAAGTATATAATTTTGTGAATGAGTAATTGAAAGGTTTGTTAGTTGATGTGAATTCATGTATCTATAATCAATTGTTAAATTATGTGGTTATGATTATATCGAGTTTATTTCATAAGAGCTTACTAAGCTTTATAGCTTAAATCGTCATTTTTCTATGTTTTATAGTGAATTCAAAGTTAGCTCAGATTCGGGGATCATTAGAGATTTCATCACACTATCCTACAAACTATTTGGTACCTTTAAGCTTATATTTTGAGTATATGGCATGTATAGGGACTTTGGTTATGTTGGTTATGTTTTGGTAAAGATTTTGGCCATTTGAAATGGCTTGTAAATGTATGTCTTGGTGTAACATCCCGATTTTGGGCCTAGCCAGAATAGTGATTTTGAGACCACAAATCTGAAGTAGAAATATTTGTTTTATGATTGTTTTGAGGTTCATGACATGTTTGCATGATTGTGTGAAAGTTTAATGAAGAAATTTTGTGAGTAAGTGTCCAATTTAACTTTTAGGACTAAATTGTAAAAGTTGCAAAATGTGAGTTCTAGAAGTTTTAAGCATGAAATTGCCATGGATTGTTAATTAGAGGTCTTTAAATAGCAATTTTCCCAATTTCTATTTTTATGGACAAAAAATGGGCATGGGTAGGTAAAATTTCAAAGAAAGGCCTTAAGGGTATTATGGTTATTTGGTTAATAAAAGAATAAAAAGGGAAAAATGAAGCAAAAATTGCTCTTCTTCTTCTTGTGTGTGCCAAAAATTAGAAGGGCCATAGCTAGGGTTTTTCTTCAACTTTCAAGCTCGATTGTAAGTACATCCTAGCCCCGTTTTTAATGTTCTTTATGTTTTTGAGATCCTTGAAGCATGATATACCTATTTCTAGACTTATTCTAAGTTAGGGTTCATGTTTAAAAATTGACCCATGTGTGACATGCATGTATTTTGATGTTTAATGGAGGAATATGAAAGTTTGATGTGTGTTTAACATCTTTTACTAAGTGATTTTTGATGGAAGTGCATAAAAAGGACTCATTTGTAAAAGATGTAAAATGAGTAGCAAGATGTATGTGTTAATGAGAAATGTGGGCTAATATGACTATGTGTTGGGTTCGGCTAGGCTTAGGTGACAAAGAAAATGGACCCATTTCATTTTAAGAGCCTAGGGACTAAGTTGTAAATATGTGAAAAGTTAGGGGTAAAAATGTAATTTTATTTAAGTATGAGTTATGGACTAAATTGAATAATGTGTGTATTAAATAAACTAAATTTGGTATTATATAGCAAGAAAAATGAGTAAAGACTTTGATTAGGGGAAAAATAAGGTGTACAACGATTAGATCCATTTTTACTATTTTTGGTAACGAGGTAAGTTCATGTGTAAATAATGCAATGATGTATCATGTTTTAATGCTTTATTAATGTATGAGTTTCTATGCTTAATTGTTATGATGAGTGTATAAACGACGATATGGCCTATGAGAATGACATTGTGAACAAGTTCAACAAAGATGTGACATCTAGAAAATCCCGTTTGACCCTTAGGAATAATTTAGGATACAAGGTGGCATGTCTCTAGGAACTATGTGATTATGAGCTCATGAGATTATGTGATGTATGCAATGTGATCCGGGTGCTGGTCTTGTACGTCTATTGATGGCTGGGTAGCCCGGCATGTGTTGCGGGTACCTGTCAGCTTGTATGAGCAGCCCATATAGCTATGTCTTGACTGTCAACTTGTGTGAGCAGGCCCGTGATTAGCTTGAGAGCGAGCAATGTGTGATATGTGATATAAGGTAGCATGTGGCTACGTATGAAGCACTATGTGCAAGCTTTCCGTGTATCCGATAGTATTCCAAGTGTTCAACGGGTAAATCAATAGGTTATTCGATAATGATGAGGAATTATGAGAATGTGCTACGAGTTGGTATAGGTATGTACAAAAAACTCAAATGAATCAGCTTGGTATGTGATGAACTTTTGGTAGGATTGAAAATGAGTAAGTTATGCCTATGAAACTATGATGACATATATGTAAATTATGTTATGTTAATTGTATAATATTCATGATTATATTGCTATTTATTTGCATGTGAACTTACTAAGCTTTATGCTTACTCCCCTCTCTTTTCCATTTCTTATAGTATCGCACTAGCTCAGGGATCGAAGGACGTCAGAGACTCGATCACATTATCAATTGGACATTTGAGTATTGTTAGTCTTAACATTTTGAGTATGGCATGTATAGGGACTTGGGTCTTTTTGTTATATGTCATATTGGTTTAACCAAATGTGTTGGCTTATGATGATATTTGATTGATTTTGTATAAGGCCATGAGATATGACTTACAATGATTATTAGGTTGTAAGCCTATTTATTAAAGCATACATGTGCCCATGCAATTGTGATGTGGTTAGTGGTTGTGTGTATGTGATGATATGTGTTGTGGCTATGAATGCTTGAAGATTTAATTGGGATTTGTTTTATGTGATGATAACCATGACTTAAGTGAGAATTGGTAAGATGGGCTTGATAAAGTATGGTGTCTTGTGCATGTATAAGCTAACATGATAATGTAATAATCATGTTTAGTTTGTGTATGTTTAAGTGCTTAATTATGCCATGTCAAGTGCCCTTGAAGTCATGTACGTGTTTGTGCAAATAAGGGTGGCAATTGGCTTGGAAAATAACCTTAAAGTTGTCTACATGGGTAGACACACGGGCATGTGTCTAGGCCGTGTGTGACACATGATCTGCCCCATAGGAGTGTGATCCGGCCATGTGTCTCCTGCACCATAATTAGGTAAAATAGAATGCCTAGTAGTAATCATAAGAGCAGAGACATAGTCGTGTGTCTCAGTCGTGTGAAGGACACGGCCTCAGGACATGGGCATGTGCCCTAGCCATGTGAAGTCTGCACCTGATTTTTGGAATTTAATTTGCCACACAGCCTAAGCACACGGGCGTATGACTTGGTCGTGTGACCTAAATTGTGTATGACGTCATAAACAAAGAGTTACACGGGCTGAGGACACGGGCATGTGTGACCACACGGTCTACTCACACGGACCTGTCCCAAGCCACATGGGCGTGTGATCCCTGTTTTGATGAAAAATTTTCTTAGTTTGCCAAAGTTTTAGTTTAGTCCCGAACCACTTTCAATGCATGTTTTGGGCCTCGTGGGCCGGTATAAGGGATGATATACATGTGTATGAATGGTTTTAAATTGAATGAAATTTTGTGGCCTAGTTTTGTATGATTGGTTTTGTTCAAGTCTAGTAATGCCTCGTACTCGTGTCTGACGCCCATGTCCCGGCGTCAGACACGGGTAAGGGATGTGACACTTGGTTTGTATATAATAGCCATGAGAGTTGGCTTATTTTGAGTTAATTTGCTTGTGTATATGTGTATGTGCCTATAGTTTATGTTATGTAAATTGAGGTTGGTTTTGTGATGCTTATTAATAGTTTGTATTATGGAAGTTGAATGTTGATATCAGTGATGTTACTTGTTTATGAATCAAGGTAAAGAATGCATGTTTTAAGTAGCCATATTGATGATCTAAGTTTATGAGATTTTGGGTATGAATGGATTGGTCTATTTTGCAACTTATGTGTATTGAGAAATATGGTATAGAATATGCATGAATTAGGTTTGATTTGGCTGGTTCAAATTCCTATTTATGCCATGGGATGGTGCAAATTGATGTATTGTAGGTACATTCAAATTTGGGTGGCAAATTGGCTTGGTAAATAGCCAAGTTTTGTCCATAAGGTCAGAGACATGGGCGTGTGTCTCATCCGTGTGTCACACACGGTGATGTTACACGACTGTGTGTCCCCTAGTGTTGAATTTGAAACCAAGTCAGTATGCTCCACACGGCCTCACACACAGGCATGTGACTTGGTCGTGTGGCATAAGTCAGTATACCCTACAGGTTTAGCACGTCCTAGCACACGGCCTGGCACACGGACGTGTATGGCCATTTTTAGGGCACACGGGCTAGTCAAACGGGCGTGTGTGTTGGCCGTGTGACCCAAGTTAGAGAGTTACACGGGGTCGAACATGGGTTGGGACACGGCCATGTGCTCCCATTTCGAATGTCCACACGGCTAGTGACATGGGCGTGTTTGTGGCCATGTGAGAGACACGGCCAGGCCACATGGGCGTTTATCCCTTGTTTTGGGAAAAAATTTTCTAAGTTTCGTAAAAGTTTCTTAAGTTATCAGTTTAGTCTTGAACCACTCCCAAAGCATGTGTAGGGCTTGTAGGCTCATATTAGGGATAAAATGATTGGCTGTGAATGAAATGTATGTGATTTGATTAATTGTATGTGAAATGTATGTTTAAATGTGTTGTAAGTCTAGTAATACTCTGTAACCCTATTCCAGCATTGAATACGAGTGAGGGGTGTTACATATGGCCTAGCACACAGGCATGTGGCACAAGTCATGTAACATCTCGATTTTGGGCCTAGTCAGAATAGTGATTTCGGGACCACAAATCTGAGGTCATAAAATTTATTAAAGTATTATTTTGAGGTCTACAACATGATAATAGGATTGTGTAAAAATTTTGTTAAGAAACTTTATTGTTTGAATGCTTAATTTGTGAAAAAGGACTAAATGGCGTAAAGTGCTAAAGTTGTGTTTTATTAGATAAATATGTTAAATAGCTATATAACTTAAAAGTTGAGGTCTTTAATGAGTAAATAGGCCATTATTTGTGTGAATGGATGTACATAGAGAAGAAAAGTCAAAAAGTCAAAGTTGGTACGGTTGGTATTTGATGACAATAACTAAATGAATAAAATAAAGAAAAAAATAGTCATCTTTCTTCTCCATCTTGTCTCCACCGAAAATTGAAGAAGAAAACCCTCCATGGAAGCTTGAAATTTTCAGCACAATAAAACCCCTCAATATCAAGAAAAACGGAGTCTGGGCCTAGATTGGGGAAAGAGCAAAACCTTGGACTAATTGAATTGATTGTCCATATTTTTGTACCGAGGTAAGTTTGAGTGAAATTGATATAGCATTTTATTATGTATTTAACATTTAATGTTGCATGAATTGTATATTTGTCTTCGTGAATATTATTGATGTTGTCCGACAAAGAATTGAAGTGATGAATGTAACAGTCCAGTTTTAGCTAAATCAAAATCGTGGTTTCAAAATCACAAATCTGAAGTCATAAAATTATTTTAATATTATTTTTCGTGTTTATAGCATGATATATTATATGTGTGAACGTTTCGGGTGAAAATTTTATCATTTGTGTGTTCGATTTAATAAAAGAACATAATCGCGTAAAATGCAAAAGTGACTTGCTATTTGTTAAAGTGCTATATTGCTATGGTTTTATAATGTGGGATCCTTATGTTGATATTATACCATTGAAATTATGAGTGGACTTTTATGGACATGGTTAGTTAATTATTAAAGTTATTTCATTAAGGGCAAAATGGTAAAATGTGTAATAATATGTAATAAAATAAATAAAACAAAAAAATGACCATGCATTCGTCTTTCTTGGCTAAAATTTGTGAAGGAAAGAAGACATTGTTGGGGTTTTTACATTCGGCACACTTGGGGGTTTAATTTAGGTATGTAATTTGCTCGGGTTTTGATAATTTTTACGTTTTTGAGATTGTTGCTTCGAATACTAGCTAGCCCATGCTTGAATTTTTGAATTGGTTGTGGATTTTGTGATTTTCCATTGTTGATAGCTTAATATTTTTGTGGTTTGATGATGAAAAATAAATCTTTGTTGATAGATTATTATGTTTAATTAAGTGCTTTTTGACAAAAATGCTTATTAAGGATTAAATTGTAAAATTTGCAAATTGAGGGGTCAAAATGTGAAATAAATGAAATTTATGGACTGCTAAGGACCTAGGGAATATTTGGCCATGCTTGGGTTTGTTGAAATTATGAGTGTTTTGTGTTGTTCTGAAATAGGGACTAAATTGTAAAAATGTGAAATGTTAGGGGCTAAAGTAAAAAATGCTCATTTATGTGTTTTTGGATGAAATTGAATGAATATGTTATGAAACAAGCCAAATTTGTATTAATTTAGATCAAGAAAGAAATCAGATTTGGATCAGGGGAAGTCGAAAGTTGTCGAATAGTCATTTCGGTTCGTTCGTTTTCGTACGAGGTAAGTTCATAAGTAAATAAATGTATTTAAAATTCATGTGACTAAGTTTTATAATATCAAATTGAACTGTATAATTATATACATGTATTGCTGAATTGATATAAGCATGGAATAACTTGTGTCGAGCTTGAATCGATTGAATAACGACGTCCGAAAGCCCCGTACGAACCATAGGAATAGTATAGGATACGTATGTCATGACATTAGGACTTCTGATGTGTGATTCGTGTAAGACCATGTCTAGGACATTGGCATCACATATGATTCATGTAAGACCCTGTCTGGGACAGTGGCATCGATATAGGATAGCATGTACGACTATATCAAGGATATGGCATTGTATGATCTTATATGATTTCCATGTATCCTTAACAATTCCGATTGGTTCAACGGGCAAAGACATGGCAAGGCTGAATGCGAGTTCAAGTTAAACAATTCAGGTATGTGTTAAGTTATATGAATTTTGAAACAAAAAGGTAAGTAATGATGCTTATGTAGTAAATGGAATTATATGAGAAAAGTGAATGTATATATGTTTGAAATTGTTTGTATTCGGCCTATTTGAATTGAATTATTAATAATCTTATAATGATTTATTTGCTTATGGCATACTAAGCTTTCCAAGCTTATTTTGTGTGTTTATCCATTGTTTTATAGATTTTGAAAGCTAGCTCTGAGCTTGGGGATCGTCAAGGATCATTGTCACACTATCGACCATCATTCGGTACTTTTAAAGTTTGAAACTATGAACATATGGCATGTATAGGCTAGTTTTAATATGTTTGATTTTTGAATTTGTGTATATATAGCCATGCGAAAATGGCTTGATCAAGATGTTAATGCTCGTGTGTGTTTGGTCATAGTTTAACCTTATATTAGAATTATATTTCATGGTATATATGAATGTGGTGTTTAGTTATATGAATTCGGTATGAAGTAATGATATGTATGGCCTATAATTAGCTCATTTTAGTAAGCTTGATACACAGTATGATATATGGATTGTTATAATTCGGCTCAAGTGAAGTAAATATGGTTGATGGATGTGTTTTGGGTGTGGTTTATTATTGACCTATATTTTGATGTATAATTTGTTTATGTATTGGTTTGGAAATGGTTATTGATGAGCTATTATATTCGGGTGATGATAGCCTACGTCATGATTTTTGGTGATTCGACATGTAAGGGTCAAATTGCTTATATAATGTTTGATTTCAAAATGTGTTATATATAAGTAGTTGTATGTTTGGCTATGGTATTTGACTATTTAGGCTCGGTTTAGAATGGCAAAGAATGTATATAATTTAAATGTTATATGGAAGTTAAATTGGATGACCGAATATAAAATAAGTTGATTGGTTGTGTATATGCATTTTAGGCATGATAATTAGTATGCGAATTGAGTGCACTCTAAGATGTTACTTGTGCTCAAAATGGTCAATTTTATATTGATGAATTGGGTATAATTTTTATAGGTTAACTTGCTAGACTAATAGAGGATAGGATAAATGGTAATGTGTGCACATGTTTTATGCTTGAATGGTTGGATATTTAGGTTCGGATTTTTAATGGCTTATTAAATGGTTTAAAAGGGCGATGTTTAAACAAAATTTTTAGTATGTGAACTAGGCATGATATGTTTTATTATTAGTATTCAAAAATGGTCCAAATTTGATGTGGTTAAATGTGCATAAGGTTTTAATGTTTAATGAAATATATTTGATCATTTTGTGAAGTTGTTAATGCCGCATATGCTAATGGACAAATTGCCTTGTGATATGATTTATTTGGTTTAATATGCGCATGTATAGATTTATGAAGTAAAATGTTTTATTTTTTTTTATTTAAGTGTTCGAATACCATTAAAGTGATGAGCATATGATTCGTGTTATGTATTTATAAAGCATATACTGTATGGCTTTGAGACATGTTTATCGATTTGAAAATATGATTATATGCATGGTATGGTTTCGATTGAATTTTAAGGTATGATTCGTATATGCCATATGATTAATAATGTTTGTTTAACATTTAATTAGCCATGTGCTTTATATATATGAATATGACTTGTGTGAATATGTGAATGTTCGAAACTATGCTTTTCTTTAGTAATGCCTCGTGACCCTAATCCGGTGACGGATACGGGTTAGGGGTGTTACAATGAAAGCCGGTTGAACCTTAGGAATACATAAGGTACCAATATCAGGACATTTGGGTTGATGAGATCCCGTATAAGACCATATCTAGGATACGGCATCGGCATCGGTATGTGTTATCATGTAAGACATATCTGAGATATGGCGTTGATATGAGATACCGTGTAAGACCATGTCTGGGACGTGGCATTGGCATCGAGTTGTGATCCCAAGTAAGACCATATCTGGGATACGGCGTTGATATCTTACTATGTGAATGAGGCCTCCCGAGTGTCCTTTAGTATTCCAAATGGTTCAACGGGCAGTCCAAGGATTTGTTAAAGAAATGACGAGGTATGATCATGTTGAAAGGGTACAGGTATGGACGCCAAGCTCATAGTTATTGAGATTACAAAATGATAAGACTTCGGTAAGATGAGAATGAATGAATTATGACCTTGAATTCCATTGAACTTTATGTAAATTGAATGAGATAGGGCATGACTATGATGGTTATTGAGAATGAAATGACTTAAGTTATGTTATGTATGTGTATGAAATTGTATATTTTTATTGCTTACTAATTTCATGAAAGCTTACTAAGCTTTATGCTTACTCCCTCTCTTTTCCATTTTCTTATAGTACCACCAAGCTAGCTCGAGGATAAAGGGATGTTGGAGGCTCGTTTACACTATCAATTGGATCTTTTGGGTATAGTTAGTCTCAACATTTTGAGTATGGCATGTATAGGGAGTTGGTCTTTTTGTTATATGTCATATTGGTCTAGCCAAATGTGTTGGCTTATAATGATAGTTGATTCATTTTGTGTATGGCCATAAGATATGGCTCATAATGATTATTGGGTTGTAAACCTATTCATCTATGTATGTATGCGCCAATTCTATTATGATATGGCCCATGTGTGTACATAAGATAGTATGAAAATGCATGCATGCAAGTCTAAGAAATATTGCTTATTCTATATGCGTGTTGGTAAGATTTGATTTGTCATAGTAGGGAGTCTTAAACAAGTATAATGTGAGGGGAAGTTGTCATGCATAAGCTATGTTTATGAGTGTTAAGGTATCATTGAAGCCATATATGTGTTTGTACAAATAAGGGTGGCAATTGGCTTGGAAAATAGCCTTAATGTTGCCCACACGGGTAAACACACAAGCGTGTGTTTAGATAGTGTGTGACACACAGCTTGCCCCTTGGGCGTGTGATCTGACTGTGTGTCCTCTGCATCCTAATTAATGCAAAACATAATGCCCAGTAGTAAACACAAGGGTAAAGACACGGTCGTGCGTCTCGGCCATGTGAGAGACACGGCCTAAGAACATGGGCGTGTGCCCAGGCCGTGTGAAGTCTGCACCTAATTTTGGAATTTAATTCACCACACGGCCCAAGGACATGGGCATGTGCCTTCGCCGTGTGGCCTTATTTGGTTGATGACGTCATAGTCAGAGAGTTACACGGGCTAAGGACACGAGCGTGTCCCAAGCCACATGGGCGTGTGAGACCACACGGCCTACCCACACGGGCGTGTGACTTTCTAAAACGTGAAAATTTTCTAAGTGTGGTAAAAGTTTCGAAAGTTCCTAGTTTAGTCCCAAATCTTTCCCGTTGCATGTTTTGGGCCTTGTAGGCCCGTATAAGGGATGTTACATATATGTTTGAATGACCTTAATTGGAACGAAATTTTATGGTCCAATTTTGTGTGTTTGATTGTGTTCAAATACAGTAATGCCTTGTACCCTATTTCGTCATCGAGTACGAGTAAGGGGTGTTATATTTAGTGGTATTAGAGCAACAGTTTAGTCGATTCTCGGACTAACGTAGCGAGTGTACGAGTCTAGCTATAATGTCATAAATACATTGTGATAGTGTGACGATTCCTGACCTTCTTAATTCTGTTTTTATATAGTAATGGATCTCAATCGAGCTGAGGCCGACGATGTAGAAAGTAACACCCGCCTGCTCCCACTGAAGGGACAGTGCCACAAGAGAGTAGACCTCCCACAGTTAGTCAGGGAGGAGGAGTAGGGGCTCGGGAAGCCTTTCTCCACATGAGGGACGCTTGGTACACGGAGTTCGTTCAGACGAACCCAAATGCTCAACCCCCTCCACCCCCACCTGTTCCCCAGCTATCCTAGTTGTAACACCCCTAACCCGTATCCGTCGCCGGACTAAGGTTGAAGGCGTTACCAGACAAATTTGAACATTTAACCTTCATTTCACAAATATCATAGCATCCATGATCAAACATCAATATAGTGTGCCTTATATAGGTCAAGACCTTAATCATGCTTTAGAAAGAGGTTGGGACTGTAACACCCCTTATCCATACCCGAGACCGGGATAGGGTACGAGGCACTACCGGACAAACATACAAACATCCAACTAAAATATGGGCTATAAAATTTCAATTTTTTAACAACAATATTACTTATTCTTACCTTACACCTTTACATTAGAATATGGTCACATCTAATGATCATAATTTATTCACCACATAAGCATGACATATCATATAGCAATGGATCAAGCATGCATAATCAATTAGGTTTACAACCCAATGATTAAATATAAGCCATATCACATGGCTATATACGATTTAACCATCATAAGCCAATACGTTTGGCCAAATCATACTAACAACTATCATAAAGACTAAGTCTCTATACATGCCACTCACTTGAAAACACTTGAAATTTATCAACGCTTCACATCAACGTTCTGATAGTGTGATGCTGCCTCCGACAATCTCCAACCCTGAGCTGACCTACCAATACTAAAAGAAATAGAGATTGGGGTAAGCTTTACGCTTAGTAAGTCCATATGAAATTAATAAGCAATTTATGTTTCCTTAGGTAAAACAACTATAATTACACTTTTATTCATATTCTGGTTAAGCTGTCTACTCGAGTCATAGTCGGTAATTTATTTATAAATGGAGCTACAGGATTTCAAATTAAGATCCGTTAATTTTCCCAGAAACTACACTCACATATATTCTTACCAAAAAAATTTCAGAATTTTTGATTGTATCAATTAAAACATTTTATTCATTGAAGTCTCCCTTGTTTTGTGGTTTAGCAGCTCTAACCACTCTTCACTAAAATTTAATTATATTTTGCTAAAAAATTCAAATGAGGTTATAGTTTCTTTCTTCTGAAAATAAATTCAATAAGGAATCCATCCATAGAAATTATGTTCATTAACTATTTTTGCACAATGTTTAATGATTTTTACAATTTAGAACAGGGGATCACAAAATCAGTCTGAACCAGTCTTAAAAAAATATAAATATCTCAAAATACAGAACTCCTTTGTTTGCTCTATTTCTTTTATAGGAAAATAGATTCAATAAGCTTTAATTCCATATCTTATTACAATTCTAGTTCAACTTCTACCATTTTTGGTGATTTTTCGAAGTCACTCCCCTGCTGCTGTTTTAGACTATTTGTCCCAAATTTCATTCCTTCACTAAAATTTCTTATTATCAACTTTCAAGATAATACTTATCCATATTCATCTTATCAAAAGTTCAATCACATATCTACTCATAATTCAAAACTCATATATTCATATTCCGGTATTATCCCACATTTTTTTTACGTTAAATTTCATTTAGCAAACTTGTTTCTCCCGGTGAACACTTCGGAAAGTAACAATATCCGGTGGTTTTAACACATAGCTCCACCTTCTGTAATTAATGCCCAAATTAGTGGTATATGTACATAGCACCACACTATTGGGCTAACGTGTAATTGTGGCATATGCACTTAGCGCCACTTTTCAAATTAACATGTATAACCATGGCATATCCACTTAGCACCACGTTACATGTTTAACCGTGGTATATCCACTTAGCACCACTTTAATGAATCAATATATGTAACCGTGGCATATCCACTTAGAACCATGTTACGTGTATCAATATGTGTAATCGTGGTATATCCACTTAGCACCACGTTACACGTATAACCGTGGTATATCCACTTAGAACCATGTTTTTCGTTTCCGAAGGTTCAACCGAGATTTCCTCATTTAATCTCAATTCATCAACCACAAATCACCGTTTGTGTCCATTAATTGAACAATACTAGAACTTATTTCACATGTCATAAAATAAAATATTATAACATAATAAAACAATACATTATTTACGTATAAACTTACATCTCATATACTATTAAAGCAATAACATTAAAATACACATTGCATTATTAAAAATCATATGAACTTACCTCGTATACGAAAATGGCCATTTTTACCATTTAAGTCCGCTACTTGGTATTTTCTCGATTTTAGCCTGAATCTCGATTTTCTTGATCTAACATTTCAAATATAGCTCATTTATTACTCACATTATTCAAATGGGTCCATAAATCATATTTTTACAAATTTTTATTTTAACCCCTAAACTTTTACATATTTGCACTTTTGCCCCAAGGTTCGAAAATTAAACTTCTTCCTATTTTCTTATGTTTAATGACATGCTGATCATTTTTCCCTTCTATGGAAACATCAAATTCTCACTCTAACACGTACTTATGAACATTAGGTATTTTGACCGATTATGTTGTTTTACTCGTTTTCACGTAAAATCGCTTAGCAAAAGTTGTTTAACACAATTTCAAGCTTCATATTCAACCATTAAACATCAAAATACATGCATATCATTCATGGGTAAATTTTTAAACATAAATCCTAGCTCAAAATAATGGTAGAAATGAGCAGATCATGTTACCGGGATTTCAAAAATACATAAAACATTAGAAACGGAGCTCGGAATCACTTACTATTAAGCTTGGAAGCTTGGCCAAACCCTAACCATGGCTGCTCTTGGTACATTCTGCTGTAGCAAGAAGAAAGGGACACATTCGGGGTTTAAAATGTCTTTTAATTCATTTTACCCCTAAATGACCAAAATGCCCTTTTTACTATTCTTTCAAATTTTATCCAACCAATGCCATTTTTGTCCAACAAGTTATAAAATGGTTTAATTATCATTTAATGACCTCCCATTTAAAATTTCATGACAATTAGACACCCCTAACATGTGAAACTCAACTTTTGTACTTTTTACAATTTAGTCCTTTTTACTAAATTGAGTGCCCAAACGTCAAAATTTTCGAACGAAATTTTCACGAAGTCATTCCGTGAAATCGTAGACCATAAAAATATAATAAAAATGAAAATTTTCTCATCGAATTTGTGTTCTCAAAACCACTGTTTCGACTAAGCCCAAAATCAGGATGTTACATTTCTCCCCCCTTTAGGGATTTTCGTCCTCGAAAATCTCACCAGAAAAGTGGTTTTCATTTTTGACTTGGATTCCTCAATCCTATAATCAATGTCAAAGAACTTTCACTCAGGCTAAACTTTTACTACCTATTTCTTTAAATTTTACATACAAAAATCATAAGTGGTATTCACTTTACAATACTTTTACTGAAACTTAATCTCTACCAGAAAGCTCATGTACTGAAAAGTCCGATCCATACCATCATGTTACATATACATTCGCACCCGAATCTTTTTGGATTTGAATAGGAAAACTAGTTAGTTCATCTCAACCTCATACTCTTTATAACTTCACACAGTCCAATTATTTGTCAATTCAACCCTCAGCTACTCTTTATTTCAAGGCTCTTCTGAATTTCGAAAGAAATCATGATATGAAACTCGGATCTCAATCCGATTAGTGGAGATTAAAATTCCATGATATCCAAAATTCATAAAGACACAAAATTCTATGAATCTGGTGAGCAGACATTCGGGTATACCAGCATAATTTACACATCTCATAACATTTAACAACGCTACATATCACTTTCCTCTTTCAAGGACAGGAATGATCCAGACAAGAAAATCCATATTAACCTTTTCTACTTCCATTCTAATTCCCAAACGGCAAAAATAATTCTGATGATTCTTGCTATACATCTTTAAGCTTTTAACATTTCAAGAATTTGTACTCAAAGATAAACAATGATCGTTTCAACATTTTTAAATATCCAGATTATCTCCACATTATCAATATCAGATCTTCTTATCATATACGATTCTTCTAGGAAACATACACTTCTTAATTAGACTATTCATATTTTTACACGTGAATAAATAAAATCTTATTCTCAAGCATGCACATCTCATTAAATTCTAAACATATATTCCACACAGCTTGAACAATCAAGTCGACCTTATTCATCCGCAATTGATATTTCAAGAAATTCTCTCTTCTAGTCAATAGCACAATTCAACATGTATCATTCCAAATTCACTCATCATGCCAATTGAAGACCATAACAAATGCATTAGCATAAGTAATACTGATACCTCAACTGAATACATTAACTTTGATTAACTTATTTGAGAAAAGAAATCCACCATACACATTGGGACTTGAAATGTCACCACATTATCAGGATCAATTCAGAGGTATAGTCATACTTGTTCATTATATACATCAATCACAAGTTGGAGGTCATGCTCTAAATGCAAGCCATGATCAACAAGTTACAAGATAAAATATCTAGAAAACCCAAGATAGAGAAATCTGAAACGGAGAAGCCCAGAATAAGGAAATCCAAGATAAAGAAATCCATGATAAGAAAATCCCATTTACAACACTACATTAGAAGATCGAGAACCAGACTCATAAAAATATGAAAGACCTCAATGGTTTTTCAAAGAAAAGAAATCCAAAATAACATCATTCCGAACCACTGACAACAAATACGGCCAGAACTATATGCTTCTCATATATATATAAAATCAATCAGAGCAATGATCGGTAGAAATAGAATCATGGCACCATACATAATTTCTCATCGATTCCCAACAGGCGGAATATAAAAAATTACTAAAGAAAAACAGAACCGTGCAGATTATAATCCAATCAGACTGACAACACATTCGTCTAACGTTAAGATCAAAGAGCATTTTCATAATATAAGAATTCATCAGGGATTAGATAGTCCTAATAATATTTCTGGTGTCAGATAATCTCATACCATATCTCAATAGAGACAATCACAAACTGTTCACTAAAATTACCATGCTTGGACATTTCATATTTCGAACATTATTCCTTTAACTATTTTTGTCGTCCCAAATTCCATAATATTCCCTTTACTAAGAAAACCAATTCATGAGGGAATTTTAATCAATACATTTCTCGATATCATACCAGGATAGATCATTTTACCAAAATTAACCTTTTTCGCTAACTACGATGTTGCAAAAATTAAACAATCTTTCGGTCAATCCGATATCTTTCTAGCTCATATCTGTACTTATCAACCCATTCTCAATCTCTAATCATGCTTATAACCATTCCATCATTGAACTCTTTGGTTTCTCACCTGGAAACTCATTCAATATAAATATCAGGAATTTCCATTATAAAACACCACTTTTGTAAGGAGGAGGGGGTCGTAGGGCTTCTGACTCAACTCTCATATACATATACATGTAACACTGCTTTCATCATAGCAATCATATCTCAATCGTGTCATTCATTTTGAGTAACTAACATTCATATTGATTTTACACTCACTTTCCAGTTATCTCATTTAAACAAGTGTACTTATACATGTATTTCCATGTTTGCTAGATAATCTTACTTATCCATTCATAAAATCAGACAAGTCAAGCACATAATATCATATAAGGGCCAAACAAACATGGATAAGTATATCACAATCTAAACTTTCATCTTACACATCATCGTATACATATCATTACAATCATATATATCAGTCCAAGCAATTTAATACATTTACTCAAATTATAAGAGCTTACAAATCATAATCATCCCAACCAATATACATGAATATTCATCTTATCAATATTTTTGATAAGTTACTCAAACACATGCATTTGTTCAAATAAATCGATCATATACATCATGAAATTATCTATTAATCATAGATAAGCTCATTTCACCATGTATACATTTCATGAATCCTCATTCGTACCTTTCCAAGTTTCAGTTCATCATGACTATACTTTACTCGAATATTTTAGCATCACATTCAACATGGTCGGTGTAGCTCGGTTGGAGAGTACCTTTGTCTAAACAAAGTGGCTCTCAATACGTCGGGAGACATCACACTATCACGGATCGATGGAATGTATAGCTGGACTTTACACATGCTAGGTTAGTTCAAGAACAGACTAAACCATAGCTCTGATACCACTAAATGTAACACCTTTTACCATACCCGAGACCGAGATAGGGTACGAACCATTACCAGACAAATATAGAAACATCCAACTAAAATACAGGCTATAAAATTTATTTTTTTTAACAACAGTATTACTTATTCTTACCTTACACCTTTACATTAGAATAAGGTCACATCTAACGATCATAATTTATTCACCACATAAGCATGACATATCATATAGCAATGGATCAAGCATGCATAATCAATTAGGTTTACAACCCAATGATCAAATATAAACCATATCACATGGCTATATACGATTTAACCATCATAAGCCAATACGTTTGGCCAAATCATACTAACAACTATCATAAAGACTAAGTCTCTATACATGCCACTCACTTAAAAACACTTGAAATTTATCAACGTTTCACATCAACGTTCTGATAGTGTGATGCTGCCTCCGACAATCTCCAACCCCGAGCCGACCTGCCAATACGAAAAGAAATGGAGAGGGGGGTAAGCTTTACGTTTAGTAAGTCCATATAAAATTAATAAGCAACTTACCAATATGTTTCCTTAGGTAAAACAACTATAATTACACTTTTATTCATATTCTGGTCAAGCTGTCTACTCGAGTCATAGTCAATAATTTATTTATAACTCGAGCTACAGGATTCCAAATTAAGATTCGTTAATTTTCCTAGAAACTAGACTCACATATATTCTTACCAAAAAATTTCAAAATTTTTGGTTGGGCCAATTAGTACAGTTTATTTATTGAAGTCTCCCCTGTTTCGCGGTTCAGCAGCTCTAACCACTCTTCACTAAAATTTAATTATCTTTTGCTACCAAATTCAAATAAGTTTCTTGTTTCTTTCTTCTGAAAATAAATTCAATAAGGAATCCAACCATATAAATTATGTTCCTTAGCTATTTTTGTACAATGTTTAATGATTTTTACAATTCAGAACAGGGGATCACGAAATTAGTCTGAACTAGTCTTACAAAAATATAAATATCTCAAAATACAAAATTCCTTTGTTTTCTCTATTTCTTTTATAGGAAAATAGATTCAATAAGATTTAATTTCATATCTCATTCCAATTCTAGTTCAACTTCTACCATTTTTGGTGATTTTTCAAAGTCACTCCCCTGCTGCTGTTTTAGACTATTTATCCCAAATTTCATTCCTTCACTAAAATTTCTTATTATCAACTTTCAAGATAAAACTTATCCATATTCATCTTATCAAAAGTTCAATCACATATCTAACTCATAATTCAAAACTCATATATTCATATTCTGGTATTATCCTACATTTTTTTTACGTTAAATTTCATTTAGCAAACTTGTTTCTCCCTGTGAACACTTCAGAAAGTAACAATATCTGGTGGTTTTAACACATAGCTCCACCTTCTGTAATTAATGCCCAACTTAGTGGTATATGCACATAACACCACACTATTGGGCTAACGTGTAATTGTGGCATATGCACTTAGCGCCACTTTTCAAATTAACATGTATAACCGTGGCATATCCACTTAGCACCACGTTACATGTTTAACCGTGGTATATCCACTTAGCACCACTTTAATGAATCAATATATGTAACCGTGGCATATCTACTTAGCACCACGTTACATGTAGCAATATGTGTAATCGTGGTATATCCACTTAGCACCACGTTACACGTATAACCGTGGTATAACCACTTAGAACCACGTTTTTCCATTTTGAAGGTTCAACCGAGATTTCCTCATTTAATCTCAATTCATCAACCACAAATCACCGTTTGTGTCCATTAATTGAACAATACTAAAACTTATTTCACATGTCATAAAATAAAATATTATAACATAATAAAACAATACATTATTTACATATTAACTTACATCTCATATACTATTAAAGCAATAACATTAAAATACACATTGCAATATTAAAAACCATATGAACTTATCTCGTATACAAAAATGGCCATTTTTACCATTTAAGTCCACTACTTGGTATTTTCTCGATTTTAGCCCGAATCTCGATTTCCTTGATCTAACATTTCAAATATAGCTCATTTATTACTCACATTATTCAAATGGGTCCATAAATCATATTTTTACAAATTTGTATTTTGACCCCTAAACTTTTGCATATTTGCACTTTTGCCCCAAGGTTCGAAAATTAAACTTCTTCCTATTTTCTTATGTTTTATGACATGCTGATCATTTTTCCCTTCTATGGAAACATCAAATTCTCACTCTAACATGTACTTATGAACATTAGGTATTTTGACCGATTATGTTGTTTTACTCGTTTTCACGTAAAATCGCTTAGCAAAAGTTGTTTAACACAATTTCAAGCTTTATATTCAACCATTAAACATCAAAATACATGCATATCATTCATGGGTAAATTTTTAAACATAAATCCTAGCTCAAAATAATGGTAGAAATGAGCAGATCATGTTACCGGGATTTCAAAAATACATAGAACATTAGAAACGGAGCTCGGAATCACTTACTATTAAGCTTGGAAGCTTGGCCAAACCCTAACCATGACTGCTCTTGGTACATTCTACTGTAGCAATAAGAAAGGAACACATTTGGGGTTTAAAATTTGTCTTTTAATTCATTTTACAATTTTACCCAACCAATGCCATTTTTGTCCAACAAGTTATAAAATGGTTTAATTATCATTTAATGACCTCCCATTTAAAATTTCATGACAATTAGACACCCCTAACATGTGAAACTCAACTTTTGTACTTTTTACAATTTAGTCCTTTTTACTAAATTGAGTGCCCAAACGTCAAAATTTTCAAACGAAATTTTCACGAAATCATTCCGTGAAATCGTAGACCATAAAAATATAATAAAAATGAAATTTTCCTCATTAGATTTGTGGTCCCGAAACCACTATTCTGACTATGCCCAAAATCAGGATGTTACAGGGACTAAACCGAGATCATATAAAATTTTTCAAATCTTAAACATTTTTCAAAAATGTACAGGTCACACACCCGTGTGAACAGGCCGTGTGCCTTACACGACAGAAGACACGCCCGTGTGTCTAGGCCGTGTCAAAACAGGGCATACATACTGACTTGCACACACGGCCACAAGACACGCCTGTGTGCCTTGACCGTGGTCGACACTGACTTGAGTCACACGGCCGACCACACGCCCGTGTGTCTAGCCTGTGTACCCTTCGAAATGGTCACAAACGCCAATGTACCAAGGCTGTGTACCTCGCCCGGCCACCAGACACGCTCTTGTGTCTAGGCCATGCTCGAGACTGACTTATTTAATTAAATTACAACGGGCACACGGTCGAGACACACGCCCGTGTACTCAACCGTGTGGGGGTGAAATTATACTTGGTTTAAGCCACATTTCCCCACCTATCTCAAGCACACCTAATCTGCAACATTTTACATCATTTGTATACATTTATAATCAACCAAAATATACCAATTCAATCACATATCAAACTATATAATCTCAACCAATTCCATATGCCAACATCATCACAATTTACCAAGGTTCCAAATTCACAAACTCATTACTTCAATAATCCCATAATAAACCATCACTTAAAAATTATAAACTTCACATAACTTATCTATCAATACACCATTTTAACCAACTTAAAAGACCATACATAATAACATTTATAATCCAACTCTCATGACTAATATCCACATCACAAAACACATCAAAATGACACTTGCTTATACATGCCATATGCCACATATACAACTCTCAAAATGGTACCAAAGTAGATGTTTGATAGTGTGAGTGAGTCGCTGACGATCCCTGAATCTGAGCTAGCTTTATAACACTATAAAGCAGAGAAAACTTCACACGATAAGCTTAGAGCTTAGTAAGTTCGTAGTATAATATATTTAACTCAACATTTAAAAGCTACAAGACATATTAGCTAACTCATAGTTCAATTCATATCACTACTCAACTTCATTCATTACTATTTCTCATTTCATACCATTTCCTTAGTTCACATAATCTTGCATATACTTATACTCAATATTATCAACCACGTAGGTTCATCTATCTCATACACCATATCGTTAACCATAAATATTCATTACATACCTACAAAAACTCGTACTTATCTATTACATTACCACTTCAATGCTCGATGCACTAATTTGTTAGATCATCTTTCAACGTACAAGAACATCGCACACTTAGTGCCAACATTCTAGCGGAAACAACTAAATATCGCACACTTAGTGCCATCATATTAAACTGAAACTATCTCAGTATCACACACTTAGTGCCACATATAATCGAAGCTATTCCAATTCGCACACTTAGTGCTATTTATAGCCGAAGCTATTTCAAATCGCACACTTAGTGCCGAACATATTCGATTTATCATATTACTTGAACCATAGTCAAATATATATACAAATTATGCACTATCAAAGCATTAAAACATGCTTGTAACATCTTTAATCACATACGAACTTACCTCGTACTCGGAATTGATGACTTGGATTGTCTATTTTATAACCTTCGACTTCCTACTGTCTAAGCCTGACTTCCTCTTGTCCTGATCTATATGTATTCGAAATTAACCTTTTTATTAACTAAATTATTCAAATCAATCCACAAACATATATTTAGGGCATTTTACAATTTAGCCCTCACATTTTCATATTTTGACACTTTAGTCTTATTTCACATAAATACAAAATACACATAATTTCCTTTTTTACTTATTAAGCCAAATATTTACTTATCTCATGAAAGCTCATACATTTGATTTATTTCACATTTTAGTCCCTCAATTTCTCATTTTCACAATTTAGCCCATTATACTTAAATTCATCAAAAATCTAAAGACAAAATATTTTAACCCAATATCAAGATTTCATTTATTAACAAATAACTTCACAAAAATCATAGTTTCATCAATGGCCTAACTTAAAATCATAATCAAATTCAGAAATTGAGGCATGGGCTTAGTAAAACACAAAGCAACAATTACAAAAACGTAGAAATTATCGAAAACGGATCAAAACGCATACCTTAATTCTCAAATTTCCTAGCCGAACCCTAACTCAATCTTTTTCTTTCTTATTTCTTTGATTTTCAGCAAGCATGGATGAATATAATGGCTAATTTCAACATTTCTTTTATTTAACACATAATAATACACCATTTACCATTATACCCTTGAAATAAAACATTAATATTCCACCAACTAATGTCCACTAATGTCATTTAATCATAAACATCATCAAATAACCACATAAAGACCTCAAAAATATAAAGCCAAATCAAATAGGCACTTTTAACATATAACAGGCAACTTTTACATTTTACGCGATTAGGTCCTTTTAACGAATTGAGCACACAAATGATCGGATTTTCATACGAAACTTTCACACATGTTAATTCACATATCTTAAGCATGACAAATATTATTAAAGTATTTTTCTAACTTGGACTTGTGGTCCCAAAACCACTATTCTGACTAGGGTCTAAATCGGGCTATTACACTAGTGGCACCACGTGGTATGGATTTTATGAGACTGAATAGACCTCCGGTGGATAAAATTCAAAAGTAAGGAGCTGAAGAGTTCTGAGCTAACATTGATGATGATTTGGAATGGGCAGAGTTTTGGCTCGAAAACACCATCCGGGTTTTTGAGGAATTATCATGCACACCGAAAGAATGCATAAAATGTGTTGTATCACTGCTTAGAGATTCAACTTACCATCGGTGAAAAACACTTATCTTGGTTGTACCAAGGGAGAGGGTAACATGGGAATTTTTCCAAGAGGAGTTTTGAAAAAAGTATATCAGTCAGAGATTTATGGATCAAAAAAGAAAAGAATTCCTTGAGTTGAAGTACGGTAGAATAATCGTAACTGAATACGAGTGTGAGTTTGTGAGACTCAGCAAGTACACTCAGGAATGTGTGCCGACCAAAGCCATTATGTGCAAGAGGTTTGAGGACGGATTAAACGAAGACATTCAAATGTTTGTTGGTATGTTTGAGCTAAAGGAGTTTGTTATATTCATTGAAAGAGCTTGTAAGGCCGGGGAATTGGCTAAAGAGAAGAGAAAGGTCAAGTCTAAGGCTGAGGATTCAAAGAAAAGATCTATGGGCAAATCATTTCAATCCACATCGAAGAATTCTAGAGACTTTCATCCTCGTTCTAATGCTTCTGTTGAGTTTTCAAATAGAAATAGAGGTAAACAGTATTCGGGTACTAAGGCCCAGACCACCTCGACTGCTAGTGTTGGTAATGCTCGACCAAGTAGACCGGAATGTCCCCAATGTGGTAGACATCACTCCGGTGAGTGTCGAGGGAGTGACAGGACTTGTTTCAAGTGTGGTTTCCCAGACCACTTTATTAAAGAGTGCCCCGAGATGGCAAAAAATGAGAGATACCAAAGTGCAAGATCGGGTAACACTGCTAGTCGAGGTAGATTGCAAAAAAATTGGGTTAATAGAGCGAGTAGTAAGAATGCCCCTAAAGAGTTTACAGTGAGACCTGAGGGTAGAGCTCTTGCAAAGACATATGCCATTTGTGCTCGCGAAGAGGCTTCATCCCCGGATGTGATTACGGGTACATTTTATATCTATGATGCTACTGTTATTGCTTTGATTGATCCGAGCTCTACCCATTCCTATATTTGTATGAAATTGGTGTCTAGTATGAGCATGCTTGTTGAATCTACAGAAATTGTGATAAAAGTGTCAAACCCGTTAAGCAAATGCGTGTTATTTGATAAAGTACGTAAGAATTGTCCTTTGATGATTAGAGGTCACTATTTTTCGGCTAACCTTATGCTTTTGCCGTTTGACGAGTTTGACGTAATTCTTGGTATGGATTGGTTAACTGCTCATGATGTAGTAGTAAATTATGGTAGAAAATTTATTGAGCTGAAAAGTAAAAATAGTGATATTCTCCAGGTTGAATCAGATGAGTCGAATAGCTCGCCTGTAATGATTTCTTCGATGACCACTCAGAAGTGTGTAAGGAAGGGTTACGAACCTTATCTTACTTTTGTGTGGAATACAAAAGAGTCATAGTTAAGGATTGAGTCAGTACCGGTAGTATGTAAGTATCCGAACGTGTTTCCGGAAGAGTTGCCTGGATTGCCTTCGATTAGAGAAGTAGAATTCAGTATTGACCTAGTTTTGGGTACAACACCTATTTCTATTGCTCCGTATAGGATGGCTCCGACTGAGTTAAAGAAGTTTAACACCCAATTGCAAGAATTGGTAGATAATGGTTTTGCTAGACCTAGTTATTCACCATGGGATGCACTGGTTTTATTTGTAAAGAAAAAAGATAGTTCGATGAGACTATGCATTGACTATCGACAACTCAACAAGGTGACGATAAAGAATAAGTACCCTTTACCGAGGATAGATGATTTATTTGACCAATTGAAGGGAGCCACAGTATTCTCCAAGATAGACTTAAGGTCTGGTTACTATCAGTTGAGAGTTAAAGACTTGGATGTGCCAAAAATTACATTTCGGACAAGGTATGGTCACTATGAATTTTTAGTGATGCCTTTTGGTTTAACGAAGGGTCTTGCAATTTTCATGGAATTAATGAACCAAATTTTCCAACCTTATTTGGATAAATTTGTTGTAGTGTTTATTGATGATATCTTGATTTATTCTTGTGATGAGTCTGAACATGCTGATCACTTAAGAACTGTTTTGCAAATTTTGAGAGATAAGCAGTTGTATGCTAAGTTTAGTAAAAGTGAGTTTTGGCCTAGAGAAGTCAGATTTTTGGGGCATATTGTGTCAGGTGATGGGATCCGAGTTGATCCGAGTAAGATTTTAGCCATTGTTGATTGGAAACCACCGAGGAACGTATCCGAGGTTAGAAGCTTTTTGGGCTTAGCCGACTATTACTGAAGGTTCGTTGAAGGATTTTTTATGATTGCCTCTCCAATGAAAAAATTGTTGCAAAAAGATATCAAGTTTGAATGGTCAAAAAAGTGCCAACAAAGTTTTGAGAAATTCAAAGAGTTATTGACTGAGGCTCCGGTACTAGTGCAACCCGAGCCGGGAACAGAATTTGTGATTTATAGTGATGCATCCTTAAATGGATTGGTTTTATGCTTATACAAGAAGGCAAAGTGATAGCCTATGCTTCGAGGCAATTGAAACCACACGAGGAAAATTATCTGACACATGATCTAGAGTTAGCTGCCATTGTGTTTGCGTTAAAGATTTGGATGCATCACTTGTATGGTGAGAAGTGTCGGGTATTCACCGATCACAAGATTCTAAATTACTTGATGACTCAAAAAGATCTGAATTTGCGGCAACGGAGGTGGCTAGAGTTGATAAAAGATTATGAGTTGGTGATTAACTATCACCCAGGCAAGGTGAACGTGGTTGCCGATGCCTTGAGTAGGAAATCCTTATTTTCCTTGAGAGCTATGAATACTTAGTTCATTGTGTTTGATGATGGTTCAATACTAGAGGAGTTGAGAGCTAGATCGACGTTTCTCCAAGAGATCTGTGAGGCTCAGAAATGTGATAGTGATTTACAAGGTAAGAGAGTTCAGTGTAAGTCAGGTATTGAATCAGATTTTAGGATTGGTTTCGATGGTTGGTTGATGTTCCAAGGTAGAGTTTGTGTTCCTAAGAATACTGAGTTGATTCAAAAGATTTTGAATGAGGCTAATAGTGGTTGTTTGTCTATTCATTCGGATAGTACAAAAATGTACAATGACTTGAAAAAGACGTACTGGTGGCCGGGTATGAAAAGAGACATCTCAGAAGTTATTTCAAAATGCTTAATTTGTCAGCAAATGAAAGCCGAGCACCAAGTACCTTCAGGTTTACTTGAACCTGTGATGGATCTCGAGTGGAAATGGGACCGAATTACTACGGGCTTTGTGATGGGTTTGCCCTTGACACTGAAAAAGAAAGATGCCACTTAGGTAGTGGTTGATAGGATAACGAAGTCTGCTCATTTTATTTCGGTACGTACCAAATTCTCATTCGATAAACTAGCCGAGTTGTATGTTTCTGAAATTGTGAGACTTCATGGAGTACCTTTGTCAATTATTTCAGATAGGGATCCGAGGTTCACATCACGATTTTGGAAAAAGATACATGAAGCTTTAGGTACAAAGTTGAATTTTTGTACTACTTTCTATTCGCAAATAGATGGTCAGTCAAAGAAAGTAATACAGATACTTGAAGACATGCTCCGGTGTTGTGTTCTCGAATTTCAGGGCAGTTAGGAGAAGTACTTGCCGTTGCTGGAATTTGCCTATAATAACAATTTTCAATCGAGTTTGAAAATGGTACCTTATGAGGCATTGTGTGGGCGTAAGTGCTGAACACCATTATATTGGACTGAACTCAGAGAGAATCAGATTCATGGGGTCGATTTAGTCAAAGAAACTAAAGAGAAAGTAAAGGTGATTCAAGATTGCTTGAAAGTGGCTTCGGATAGACAGAAATCCTACACAAATTTAAAATGAAGGGAAATTGAATTTCAAGTCAGTGATAAGGTATTTCTAAAAGTGTCCCCGTGGAAGAAAGTTCTCAAATTTGGTCGGAAAGGCAAGTTGAGTCCGCATTTTATCGGACCATATGAGGTGACTGAAAGAATAGGATTGGTAGCTTATCGGTTAGCCTTACCATCCGAGTTGGAAAAGATTCACGATGTGTTCCATGTGTCTATGTTGTACCGATACCGTTCTGACCCTTCACACGTGATTTCACCTATAGAGGTGGAGATACAATCGGATATGACTTATGGTGAGGAACCGATTAAAATTTTAGCTCGGGAGGTCAAGCAATTAAGAAATAAAAGTATTGCCCTTCTAAAAGTGTTATGGCAATGACATGGGGTTGAAGAGGCCACATGAGAACCTGAGGAATCAATGAGGAGCCAATACACAAACCTTTTTACTGGTAAGATTTTCGGGGACGAAAATCCCTAAAGGGGGAGAGTTGTAACATATTGATTTTGAGCCTAGTCGAAATAGTAGTTTTGAGACCACAAATCTGAGGTCATAATATTTATTTTAGTATTATTTGTGGTCTACAGCATGATAATAGGATTGTGTAAAAATTTTGTTAAGAAACTTTATCGTTTGAATGCTTAATTTGTGAAAAAGGACTAAATCGCGTAAAGTGCTGAAGTTGTGTTTTCTTAGGTAAACGTGATAAATAGCTACAGAACTTAAAAGTTGAGGTCCTTAATGAGTAAATATGCCATTATTTGTGTGAATGTATGTACATAGAGAAGAAAAGTCAAGAGGTCAAAGTTGGTAGGGTTGGTATTTGATGACAACAGCTAAATGAATAAAATAAAGAAAAAAATAGTCATATTTCTTCTCCATCTTGTCTCCACCAAAAATTGAAGAAGAAAATCCTCCATGGAAGCTTGAAATTTTTAGCACAATAAAACCCCTACATATCAAGAAAAACGGAGTCCGGGCCTAGATGGGGGAAAGAGCAAAATCTTGGACTAATTGAATTGGTTGTCCATATTTTTGTACTAAGGTAAGTTTGTGTGAAATTGATATAGCATTTTATTATGTACTTAACATTCAATGTTGCATATATTGTATATCTGTCTTCGTGAATATTATTGATGTTGTCCGACAAAGAAAGCCGGTTGAACCTTAGGAATACTTAAGGTACCAATATTAGGACTGTCATGCCCCAAATTTTGGGCCTAGAAGTTCTGAGTTTTGAGTGTAGTGGCAGTGAGAAGGTTGCATACATGAGTTAAGTTGTGCAATTTAGTGAAAAGCATAGGCCTGCTGGTCTGGTGGTTAAGAGGAGCGTTAATGTGCTGAGGGTCTTAAGTTCGAATCCCTGCATGGAAAAAAGAGATATTTTTGGTACTTTTTGTTTATTTGTTTATTATTTGTTTTAAATATTATTTTATAATATTGATATGTATTAACTGCTGTGATACTAGGGTTACGTGAGCCAATGTAAGACCATGTTTGGAACATGGCATCGACATTTATATGAGAGCTAGTGTAAGACCATGTCTGGGACATGGCATTGACCTCAAGATGTGAGAGCTAGTGTAAGACCATGTCTAGGACATGGCATTAGCCTCGAGATATGAGAGCTAGTGTAAGACCATGTCTGGGACATGGCATCAGCCTGATATGTGTCAGTGTAAGACAATGTCTGGGACATGGCATCAGCTTTGATGTGTAAGCCAGTGTAAGACCATGTCCGAGACATGGCGCCAGCACTTTACCCTATGCTTGAGGCTTATTGAATATCTTGTAGTATTCCAAATGGTTTAACAGGAAATTTACGATTTATGTTGGAATAAGAGAGGTTCTGACCATGTTGTGAGTGGTATAGGTACTTACATGAAATTCATGAAATGCGTGCTCAATTTATGTTGTATGATTAGTAAGGCATGAAAATGAGTAAGCTATGTTTATGGTCATGTTGAAAGGGTACAGGTATGTACTAAAAATTCATGAGTGATGAGCTCGATGTATATTGGACTTTTGGTAAGAACGTAAATGAGTAAGTCATACCTATGTGAATGACTTTGTGGCGACCTTGTAAATATTAGGTCGATACCTATGGTGTATAATTATGTGGAAAATTTGATGGAGGATTATGTGTGAGGATTTTAGGTCAAATTAAATTGGGACATGATATATTTATCCCTTCACTTTATGGCCTAATGAATATGAAAAGAGAAATTGATTGGCATAAAAGCCTATTTAAAGATAATTATGAAAGTGTAAAATTAGCATTGAAATAGTTTTGGACAGCAGCAGCAGTTGGACTTTGAAAATCCACCAAAAATTGTGGAAATCGAATTAGAGGCTGAATGAAATATTAAATTAAAGCTTATTAAGTCTAGTTTCATATAGAAGAAACGATGTAAGCAAAAGAAGTCATATTATCAGATATTTGAATTGTTGTGATACAGGGTCAGAATGATTTCGAAATCCTCTGCTCCAATTTGGGGAAATCATTAAAAATTGTAAAAACATAATTGTGGGTTGTAATTTATATGTTTAGAATAATTAATGAGTCTATTTTCAAAAGAAATAAAAGGAAACATCATCTGAATCTTGTATGAGGAGATAATTAATTTTTAGCAAAGAGGGGTTGGAATTGTGAAATAGCAAAACAGGGGTGACTTTAAAGAATAAACTGTACTTATTAGATAGACCAAAAATTCTAAAAATTTTATGGTAGGAAGAAATATGAGTCTAGTTTCAGGAATAATTACTAGATCTTAATTTGGAGCTCCGCAGCTCAAGATATAAATAATTTAATAAGTATGACTCGAGAAAATAGCTTGACCTGAACATAAGTAAAAGTGCAAATATGGTTGTATTACCTTATGAAGAAAGTTGATAAATTGATTATTATATTCATACGGTCTTACTAAGCTATAAAGCTTATTCCCTTCCTTTCCTTTTCTTTAGTCTTATCAGGTTAGCTTAGGATTGGAGATCGTCGGAGGTAGCACCACACTATCAAGCTATCACCTTTGGAATATTGATATATATATTAAGCATTTTCAAGTGAGTGGCATGTATAAGGGCTCAGTTTTTATAATATCTGTAATTATGATCAGCTGAATGTCTTGGCCTATATTGAGTTATTTGCATATGGCCAAGAGGTGTGGCTCATATGGATTATTTTTGTGAACTTATCTATGCTATGTTCTAATGCTTGTGAATGTATCTTAATATGGGGTGCTAAATCAGTGAAATGATGGCATGATATGTGTCCTTGGTGTGTATATAGATGTGAATGATTAAGGTAACATAAGGGCTTGGAAAATAGCCTAAGTGTTGGTCACACGGGTTGAGACACGACCGTGTGTCTCAACCGTGTGGGGAAAACGGCCTTAGCAGACGGGTGCGTGGCTTGGCCGTGTGGTTCAATTTGTTTACTGATGTCATAAACAGAGAGTTACATGGCTTGAGAACACGGGCGTGTCAAAAGGCACACGAGCGTGCCCCTATGTCCACATGGGCATTTGACCCTGTTTGCTTGAAATTTTATAAAGTTTTCTAGAGTGCACAGTTTAGTCCTGAATCAATTTCAAAGTGTGTTTGGAGCCTTGTAGGCTCATAATAGGGATATTAAGGGGGATTGTGAAAAGTTTTAATTTGGAACGAACTTTTATGACCCAAAAATGTTTGTAGGTATGTGTTCAAGCCCAGTAATACCTCACATCCTGTTCCGGTGTTGAACTTGGGTAAAGGGTGTTACACACAAGGCCTAGACACACGCCCGTATGTCTACCTGTGTGGACAAAATAAAGGCTATTTACCAAGCCATTTGTCACCCTCATTCCCACCTACACACACAAGTTCAATGGCATAAATAATAGCATATTTAGACAACCTCAACATTTACAAGCAAGGCCAAATCATGTCATCTCGTTATCCACACTCAACATTTTTACAACATCATATTTTGTCAAACCAAATCATACCAACTCATATTCTACAAGTTTCAATATGGCTACTAATAACATGCATAATTTTAATTAGTTTTCCTAGCACACTAAAGAGCCAATCTTAACCATTCAACATCCAAAACCATTAAGCCATATTCAACCATTTACCAAGCTTTTATAAACTACATCACATAAGAGATAATTGCACATGCATGCATATATAAATATATATAAGATTACAACCAATTCAACCAAAATAAGCCAAGTTTCATGGCTAAATACCACATCAAGCCTTGACAATTACAAGCCAATACATTTGGCCAAATTTATAATGACATACATAACAAAATGACCAAGTCCTTATACATGCCATATTCTCAAAATGTTAAGATCATCGATACCCAATCCGAGCTAGCTTGGTGACATTATAAAACATGGAAAATAAAATGGAGTAAGCTATATAGCTTAGTAAGCTCGTATGAAAGAAATAAGCAAATCTTACCATACATTGACATGCAAGTAATATAACATACGGCAATGTAATTTTCCATAATCTCATGATCAAAAATCACTACCATCACAGACTTACCTTAAAATCGTCATATCACGAATTAATAATCATAAGCTTTAAGTGAATACCTGTACCATCTTGAAATAATTTCATACATATTCTCATCCTTGCATACCCAATGAACCACTCGAAATAACAATATCGGGTACTCAGGAAAAACCTTGCACACAAGGTGCCACATATGTGGCCATTGCTACCTATATCTCACAACACATATATGCTCACTTTTGATCCATTAACGGGCTTACTCACACAAGTTGCCAGTCAAAACGTAACTACTCGATACTGCTCACACAAGCTATCAAGTAACTGCAACATATGTTGGTATACTCAGTCACCGATAAGACGTACAGGACCAGTACTCGAATCACATAACATAAAACCCTAATGACATGTCACTTGTATCCTGATCTATTCCTAACGTTCAGTTGGGATTTCTCACTTGCCAAATCATCGTCAAATGTGTCCGTAAGGTTGGTTACACAATTCATGCACAAATTAAAGTATTTAAAACACATTTAAAGTAAAGCTTATTTAACATACAAACTTACCTCGGTTACAAAAATGGCCAAAAAGATCTATTCGTCAATCACTTTATTTTTTCCCCGATCTACACCCGAACTTGATCTATAATACCACATTTAACTTATTTAATCACCACATTATTCAATTCAGTCCAAAAACACATTATGGTAAAAATTACATTTTTGCCCTTAACTTTTCAACATTTTACATTTAGTCACTAGGCTCGTAAAATGAATTTCTTTCGATTTCTTCACAACCCAAACCTAGAGAATATTATTTATACTCATAAAAACCCAAAATTTTCATTTATTCACACTTTTCTACACATTTTATAGACTTTTACAAATAAGTCCCTATTTAACGTTTTTATCAAAAATCACTTTACAAACGTTATTTAACTAACGATGAACATGCCTTTTCTACCATCAAACATCAAAATACATGCATATCCAACATGGGTAAAATTTTAGACTTTAAATTTCTTTCAAATTAGTCCTTGAAATAACTAAATCAAGTTACAACGATCTCAAAAATGTAAAAATCATTAAAAACGGGATAAGAACAGACTTACAATCGAGAATAAAAGCTTGGCCAAACCCTGGCTATGTCTCCACTTCTAATTTTAGGCTATCGGGATGAAATTGAAGAAGACGGCATCTTTTATTTAGTTATTTTGGCTTTATTTACCAAATTACCTATTTACCCCTCTCTTAAACTTTGAAATTTTACCTACTCCATGTCCATTTTTGTCCATCCTAAAGTATAATGGTCTAATTACCATTTAAAGACCTCTAATTTAGAATTTCATAGCAATTAGACACCTTTAACATATAGAACTCATATTTTGCACCTATTGTAATTTAGTCCTTCTAGCTAAATTGAGCACTCAATCGATAAAATTTCTTAACGAGATTTTCACACAATTATTCTGTCAGGTTGTAGACATTAAAGAAATAATAAAATAAATATTTCTACTTTGGACTTGAGGTCTCGAAACCTCTGTTTTGATTTGACCCAAAAATAGGCAGTTACAGTATCAAAGCTACAGTTTAGTTGATTCTCGGACTAATGTAGCAAGTATGAGTTTAGCTATACATGCCATTATATAAATTATGATAGTGTGATATCTCTTGACCATTTTAAATGTGCTTTTCATATAGTAATGTCATCCAACCAAGCTAGAGCTGGATTTAAGGAAGCTGAGAGCATTGCTCATGCTTCCGTTCAACAAGCTATATCTAGGAGTAGTAGAAGGCCCGTATCTAAAGGCTGATGTGAGGAGGCAAAAGAAGCCTTCTTTCAAATGATGAACGAGTGGTTCACTGAATACTTGAGAACAAATCTTGCTTTACAACAAGCTCATCCACCTGCTCCTCATCCGGTTCTAGAGATGCCACAGGGTACTGAACATGTTAAAATTGGTAAGCTTCCAATGGATAACATTCGTAAGTATGGGGCAGAGGAATTTAGGGCTACTACTGATGATAATCCTGAGAGGGATGAGTTTGGTTGGAAATTACCATCAGAGTTTTAGATGAATTATCTTGTACACCAGCCGAGTGTTTAAAATGTGTAGTATTGTTATTGAAAGGCACAACTTATCATTGGTGGAACACCATAACTTCTGTGGTACCAAGAGAAAATGTTACATGGGAATTTTTCTAGACTGAATTCAGAAAGAAGTACATCAGTCAAATATTTCTGGGTCAAAAAAAGAAAGAATTTTTAGAGCTCAAATAGGGAAACATGACTGTATCTGAATATGAGCGGGAATTTGTTCGGTTAAGTAAGTATGCTAGAGAATAGGTCCCGACTGAGGTTGATATGTACAAACATTTTAAAGAGGGCTTAAATAAAGATATCAAGCTATTGATTGGAATCCTTGAATTAAGGGAATTTATGGTGTTTGTCGATCAAGCATATAAAGCTGAGGAATTAAGTAAAGAAAAGAAGCAAGTAGAGAGGGAAGCTCAGATTTTTGGTATAATATTTATGGGTAAATCACAATCACCTGCTTTAAAGAAATCAAAGAAATACCATGATCGTTCTACCACCTTTACAGGATATTTTGGGAAAGAGCGAGGCTCTCAACACTCTAATCTGAGATCCTCGTCTCCATCTGTAACCATTGTTGGAAGTGTCGGTAATCCCAAACTAAAATGCAAATATTGCAACAAATTTCATTTTAGGGAATGTTGTTTGAGAAGTGCAGCCTATTACTAATGTGGTTGACTTAATCATTTCCTCAAAGATTGCCCAAAAAGGATTGAAAATGATATTGATCAAACTTTAAAACCGAGTAATCCTGCCTCAAGAGGCAGACCATCCCGTCACCCCGAAAATGTCAGTGGTAACGAGGTAATACAAAAAACTCAATAGCTAAATCTGAGGCACGAGCACTGGTAAGGACATATACTATTCGTGCTAGAGAAGATGCTTCTGCACCAGACGTCATTACTGGTACATTTTCTCTGCTTAATACTGATATTACTACTTTGATTGATCCTGGTTCAATGCATTCATACATATGCACAAATTTAGTGTTTGTTAAAAGTTTACCTATTGAATTCACTAAATTTGTGGTTAAAGTTTCAAACCCCCTAGGCCGGTATTGTAACGGCATTGTAACAGCCTGATTTTAGGGCTAGTCGGAACAATGGTTTTGAAACCACGAATTTGATGCAATAAAATTTGTTTTTATTATTTTTATTGGTATACAGTTTCACAGAATGATTTCATGAAAATTTTGTTCGAAAATTTTGACGTTTGGGCACTAAATATAGTAAAAAGGACTAAATTGTAAAATGTGTAAAAGTTGAGTTCCACATATTAAAGGTGTCCAATTGCTATGAGATTTTAAATTAGAGGTAATTATATGATAATTAGACCATTTTATATTTTTTTGGACAAAAATGGGCATGGATAGGTGAATTTTGAAAGAAAGGCATTAAGGGCATTTTGGTCATTTAGTAAATAAATGAATTAAACGGGAAAATCAAGTCAAATTTTTTGTCCATCTTGTTCACCATAGCCAAATTTTACAAGCTCTCCATAGCTAGGGTTTTGGCCACTTTCAAGCTTGATAGTAAGTGCACTCTAGCCCCGTTTTTAATGTTCTTTACATTTTTAAAGTCCTCGTAACCCGATTTATCTATTTCTACCATTATTTTGAAGTAGGGTTCATGTTTAAAAATTTAACCATGTGTGACATGCATGTATTTTGATGTTTTATGGAAGATATTGTATGTTTAAAGTGTGATAAATGACTTTTACTAAGTGATTTTTCATGAAAATAACTAAAAAGGACCTATTTGTAAAAAATTGTAAAATGGGTAATAAAAATCTAATTTGATGAAAAATGTGGGCTGATATGAGCATGTTTATGGTTTAGCTAGGCTTGGGTAACAAAGAAATTGAGTGCATTTCGTTTTACGAGCCTAAGGACTAATTTGTAAACATATGAAACTTTAGGGGCAAAAAGGTAATTTTGCCATAATGTGATGTTTGGAGTAATTTGAGTAATTTGAATATTAAATAAGCTAAATTTGCTATTATAGATCAAGAAAAACGAAGTTCGGACCTTGATCAGGGGAAGACCAAGGTTATTGACTATTAGGTTCATTTCCTACTATTTTGTACTGAAGTAAGTTTGTGTGTAAATAATGTAATGTTGTATTACGTATTTAATGTTTAATATAATATAAATTGTATGATTGTTTCTATGGAAATATTCAACGAAGTTCCGACAATGAGAAAATCCCAGTTGAACCTTTAGAATAGTTTAGGATACAAGTGACATGTCACTAGGAGAACCATGTGTTATGTGATCTATGTGAATCCGGGAGCTGGTCATCTACGTCCTACCAGTGGTTGGGTAGTCTGGCATGTATTGCGGATACCTAGCAGCTTGTGTGAGCAGCTCGTGTTTAGCTTGTGTGCGAGCCCTATGTGTTATGAGATATGAGGTAGCATTGGATACATATGTGGCACTTATGTTCAAGACTTTCTGTGTATTTGATAATATTCGAAGTGTTCAACGGGTAATCCGAAGAGTATGTCAAAGACGACAAAGTATGCAACTACGTTATGAGTTGGTACAAGTATGTATGTAAAACTCTTGAGTATGGACTTTAGTATGGTATGAACTCTTGGTAAGAATGCTAATGAGTAAGTTACACCTAAGATACATGATGATAATTATGTTAACTTATGTTGAGTAGTTATATGATTAATGTATGATTTATGTTGCTTATTATTTGCATGCAAACTTACTAAGCTTTAAAAGCATACTCCCCTTTTTCTTTCCATTCCTTATAGTGTTGCCAAGCTAGCTCAGAGATCGAGGAACGGCAGAGCTCGATTCACACTATCAAACGATTGTTTTGGGTATACTTGGTTTCAATATTTTGAGTATGGCATGTATAGGGAGTTGGTCATTTTGTTACGTGTCATATTGGTTTAGCCAAATGTGTTGGCATTGTAATGGTTAATGATTCGTTGGAAGTTGGCTAATATTATTCCTATTGGTCATTGGCATGTTTATGTGATGATTTTTATGCATGATAGTTGTTAGTATGTGCAAATGATGTATTGATATCTTGTTTGTGGCTGATTTGGTTGTATGAATATGCTTAGATTGGTGTTACTTGTTGTTGTGTAGGTTGGTGCAAGTAAATGTGGCAAAATGGCTTGGTAAATAGCCTTATTTTTGTCCACAGGGTAGAGACACGGCCATATGTCTCAAACGTGTGAAGGACACGACCTAGGGATATGGTCGTGTGTGCAGGGCATGTGAAGTCTGTACATATTTTGTGAAAAATTATAAAAATTAAATCACCCACATGGCCTAAGCACATGGGCGTGTGACTTCATATTGTATATGACGTCATAAACAGAGAGTTACACGAGTTAGGGACATGGGCGTGTGTGACCATGCAGCCTACCCACACGGACGTGTCCCAAGCCACACGGGCGTGTGACCCCTGCTTTGATGAAAAATTTTCTAAGTGTTGGGAAGTTTTCTAAAGTTCTCGGTTTAGTCCCGAACCACTCCTAATGCATGTTTTGGGCCTCGTAGGCTCGTTTTAGGGACAACATAAATGTAAATAAAAAGTTTTAAATTTGGATGGAAATTTACGTCTCGATTTTGTTTGTTTGCTTATGTTTAAGTCCAATAATGCCTCGTACCCTGTTCCGACGTCGAATACGGGTAAGGGGCGTTACAAGTATGTTATGGTTGATAAAGTTTGTGAAAACTATCTGTTGATGGTAAAGGGTTATTGTTTCTCGGCTGATTTAATGCTATTGCCATTTGATGAATTTGATGTGATTTTGGGAATGGACTAGCTAACCCAACATGATGCAGTGGTGAATTGTAAATAGAAATACATTGTGTTGAAATGTCAGAATGGTGAGTTACTCCATGTTCAATCTGATAAACTGCATGGGTTATCTAATGTGATTTCAACAATATCAGCATAGAAATATGTCAGAAAGGGATATGATGCTTATCTTGCATATGTGTTAGATACTAAAGTATCTGAGTCGAAGATTCAATCAGTGCTGATTGTTTGTGAATTTCCTAATGTATTTCAAGAGGAATTACCTTGTTTACCACCAGTTAGAGAAGTGAAGTTCTCTATAGATCTTGTTCCAGGAACAACACCGATATCCATAGCACCATACAGAATGGCTCCTACCGAATTAAAAGAGTTGAAAGTACAATTGCAAGAATTGATTGACAGAGGCTTTGCTCGACCCAGTTTCTCACCTTGGGGTGCACCAATTCTGTTTGTAAAGAAAAAAGATGGATCATTGAGTTTGTGTATAGATTATAGACAATTAAACAAAGTAACAGTAAAGAATAAGTATCCACTACCTTAAATTGATGATCTATTTGACCAGTTGAAAGGTGTCACTGTATTTTCAAAGATTGATCTTCGTTCCGGTTATTATCAGCTATGGGTAAAAGATTCAGATATGCCAAAGGCAACATTCAGATCTAGGTACGGGCACTATGAGTTTCTTGTAATGCCGTTTGATTTGACAAATACACCTGCGGTATTTATGGATTTGATGAACAGCATCTTTAGACCGTATTTAAACAGGTTTGTAGTGGTATTTATTGAAGATATCTTGGTAGTCAGGTGAAAATGAGCATGCCAAACATTTTAGAATAGTGTTGCAAACCTTGTGTAAGAAACAATTATATGTCAAATTCAGTAAATGTGAATTTCGGTTAGGGGAAGTTGATTTTCTCAGATATATAGTATCTGCAGAAGGTATTCGAGTGGATCTAAATAAAATTTCAACCATTGTTAATTGGAAGCCACCAAATAACGTTTCTGAAGTCAGAAGTTTTCTAGGATTGGTTGGATATTATCAGAGATTTCTTAAAGGATTCTCAATGATAGCTTCTCTGATGACTCGATTGTTATAGAAAGATGTGAAATTCGAGTGGTCTGATAAATGTCAGTAGAGTTTTGACAAGTTGAAAGCCTTATTAACAGAAGCACCTGTGTTAGTTCAGCCTGAATCGAGTAAGGAATTTATAATTTATAATGATGCATCATTAAATGGTTTAGGTTGTGTATTGATGCAAGAAGGTAAAGTAATAGTCTATGCTTCAAGACAGCTAAAACCACATGAAAGGAACTACCCGATACATGATCTTGAATTGGTAGCCATTGTGTTTGTACTAAAAATTTGGTGGCATTACTTATTTGGCGAAAAATGTCATATATTTACTAATCATAAAACTTTAAAGTATTCAATGTCACAAAAGGATTTGAATTTGAGACAGTGCAGGTGACTTGAACTGTTAAATGATTATGATTTGGTTATTGAATACCATCCAGGGAAAAGCCAATGTGGTTGCAGATGCTCTGAGCAGAAAATCCCTGTTTGTTTTGCGAGCAATGAATACCCGATTGTCGTTATCTAATGATGGTTTAATCATAGTTGAGTTAAAAGCTAATCCGACATTTCTGCAATAGATTTGTGAAGCTCAGAAAGATGATAGTAAATTACAAGCTAAACAAGAACAGTGTGAGTTGAATCCTGATTCAGAATTTTAGATTGGTTCTTATGGTTGTTTGTTATTTAGAGGCAGAATATGTATACCAAAGAACTCGGAATTGGTACAGAAGATTTTACATGAAGCTCATAATGGTAACATGTCTATTCATCCTAGTAGTAATAAAATGTACAATGATTTGAAAAATATGTACTGGTGGCCGGGAATGAAATGGGATATTTCTAAATTTGTATCTAAATGTTTGATATGTCAATAAGTACAAGCTGAACGTCAGGTGCCTTCGGGATTATTACAGCCAGTTACAATACCGAAATGGAAATGGGAAAGAATTACCATGGACTTTGTATCAGGGCTACCCCTGTCTCCGAAGAAGAAATATGCCATTTGGGTAATCGTCGACCTACTGACAAAGTCTGCACACTTTATTCCGATACGTATGGATTTTTTCGTGGATAGGTTGGCTGAATTATATGTTTTTGAGATTGTTAGATTGCATGGAGTGCCCGTCTCTATTATTTCAGATAGAGATCCTTGATTTACATCTTAATTTTGGAATAAACTGCAAGAAGCCTTGGGTACACAGTGACATTTCAGTACTGCATTCCATCCTTAAATGGATGGACAATACGAACATGTTATACAGATTTTAGAAGATATGCTTCAGTGTTGTGTGCTTGAATGTGAAGGTAACTGGGAAAAGTATCTGCTTTTAGTTGATTTCACTATAATAATAGCTATTAGACCAGCATTAAGATGGCACGTATGAAGCTTTCTATGGCTAAAAATGTAGAACTCCATTGTATTAGATAGAGCTCAGTGAGAAAAAGATACACAAAGTTGATTTAGTTCATGAAACTGAAAAAAAGGTAAAGGTGATTCAGGATAGTTTGAAAGCAATTTCTGATCGTCAAAAGTCTTATGATGATCTTAAAAGAAAAGAGATAGAATTTCAAGTCGGCGACAAGATATTCTTAAAAGTATCACCTTGGAGGAAAGTTCTCTAGTTTGGCCATAAAAAAAAATTGAGTCCATGGTTCATCGGGCCATATGAAATCACTGAAAGAATTGGACCTGTTGCGTATCGGTTAGCATTACCACCATAACTTGATCGGATTCATAATGTTTTTCATGTGTCTATATTACGACATTATCAGTCAGATCCTTCACATGTTATTTTTTTGATAGAAGTTGAGATTGAACTTGATATGACTTATAGTGAGGAGCCGGCCAAAATCTTAGCGCGTGAAACAAAAGAGTTGAGAAACAAAAAGGTGGCTTTAGGGAAAGTTCTCTAGCAACGACATGGTATAGAAGAAGCTACCTGGGAACTGAAGGATACTATGAGAAAGCAATATCCAAATCTCTTTACTTGTAAGATTATCGAGGACGAAAATTCTTAAGGGGGAGTGTAACACCCCAAACCCGCCTAGACGTTATGGCCGAATTTGACGGTGTCACATTAGAGTGCTCTACGAAAATTTGCTCTTGCTCATGTAAACCAGTTTGGGAATTTAAGGCCTCTTTGTTATAACTCAAAACGAAATAGCTATCTATTGTTCATTTTGAATTGTTATTACTTTTAAAACACTGTTTGTTGCGGAAGCATTTCAAAAGTGTTGCAAAAACGTGGTGTTTTGAAAACAGTTATCGTTTAGGAAAACCGCGTTCTACTTCTAGCAGATATAGTCATAATAAACATAAGTCCCAAATTAAAAGCTAGAAAATTAAAGAGGCCTTATTACATAATTTAAAACCCAAATCAAAATATAATAGCAAATAAAAGAAAACAGGAGCAGTAGTGTGGCCAACTCCGAGTCCCTCGCAGCACTGATCCGCCTAAGGATTACCTATACAGTTAAAATAGTGGGGTGAGTTTACGAAAGCTCAGTGTGTAATCCCCATAATAAACAAACAGTAAACAACAAGTCTGGGCCTAAGCCCATATCAATAACAATTCAAAACAACAATGCAACCCATCCCCATCCAGCCAACACACCACTCCGTACCACCATCACACCATGTGGGGACAAAGTTGACCCACCCAGCCAGTACACCAATAACGCAACAAAGCTGCTAGTAATAATATCGCAGCAAAGCTGCGAGTATCAGTATATGGCACAAAGCCATGAGTAGCGGCACAAAGCCATCAATAGTGGCACAAAGCCATCAATAGCAGCACAAAGCCATCAGTAGCGCAGTAGTGCTGCCAGTAACAAAATATGTGGCAATGCCACCAGTACAGTATAGTAGGCTTAAAACCATCAGTAGGTCCACAGTCGTCTTGTGCGACTCGTGCGACCATATCAGTACACTTCCTCCGTAATAGTATCCCAACCACATGCAAAATGTCGTGTCATAAATCATACATGTATGCAGAATGTCATACTCAGTAAGAACAATTATTACATAGCACAAATCAGTCATTTACCCTCGAGGGGTAAAATAGTCATTTTACCCTATAGGGGTATTTTGGTCATTTTTATCAAAATGGGTCTAGGCACACTTACTGACCCATCAGAAGGTCTAGAACCATCTCGGACAACTCGTGTAACCTCAACATAAAAAACAATGCAAATGGGACAACCATGGCCATGCGAACTACACAACCCAATCCAGTATTTACCACATAACATGAATTTATCCGTGTGGGACCCATAAGCCCATTGGGCCCACACGGGCCATCGAGGCTCAGAATGGCTCAAACCCACGGGAACGCCCATGGTGGCCTCTACAGTCTTATGCTTATGATTCGTGGGCTTGGCTTACCACATGTGCGTTCGGACACCCATGTGGCCAAAAGGCCATTCTTTCGGCTTTTCGGCTTTTGTCGTTCTATAGTCTATTCAGTGTGTGTATACACATCTGTTGTGAAAAGAGTGCAGTTCCTTCGAACACCAACCTTGATCGAACACTTAAGGTTCCTCACCCCTTAGACGTTGCTGAAGATTGATTATAGATTACTACAGATCATCAAATAGAATTGTGACACCGATTCTAGAGGGTGAAAATAATCGATTCACGACCCCCAACAAGGTAGCCGTTACGACGAGGCAGAACTAACGTCACCACTCCCCTAACAACACCGATCAGAAAAGACAAGGTTAAAAGAGAATCATAGCTACGACAAAAGAGACAAGAATGGACAGAGACAACATCCAATAAAATAGTACTTACCACTCAGATCGATAGAGAGGAATAACAGAAAGAACCGGTTCTTAGAAGGCCAACGCAGAAGCACTATTTGGCTGCTAGAATCTGATTGCACTGAAGAGAAGGGAGAAGGAAAAGAATGACTCATTCACCACATGCCAAAACCTAATGAGATAGAGAGGAGAAGAGGGTACAATCGACCAGGGGAAATTTGATTGAGAGAAAAGGAGAAGAGAGGAGGGAAGGTTCGGTTATGGCAAAGAAAACTAAGAGAAGGAGAAGTGATGGAGAGACGAATGTAGATTAAACAAGGTATTGGTCGGTAGAACAGAGTCAAAGTAAATTAACACGAAGTGTCTCCAAATGGTCACAAATAAGTTTCAGCTACTAAAACCAGCATAGACAAAAGAGGACGAAATGAAGCAAAAGGAGTTAGCTACCAAAAAAGAAAGCAACCAATAGCCAAATTCGGCACTAAGTTCCTATGGCCGATTTTGGCACAAGAAGAGTCCTATTTTTGGCAACCAACTCCCTCTCCCTTACTCCACATTTTTCTCCTAAATTTCCTTCTGTCCACTAATTCAAACATTCAAAAATCCCCTTTTTACTCCCCCAATTCGGCTAACAACAAATCTATTCAAACCTGCTCAAATTCTTGGTGTTTCGGCCAAACACAACTTCCTCCCATGGCCTTTAGCAAAAACAACCTCCATTTGCTCAAGTAAGGCTTTGAACCTCAGATCCCTTGCACACTCCATACGCCATTTACCACTAGGCTAGAAGGCTTTTTATGTCATACTTTACCAAATTTTATTTATAACCCTACTGACCAAAGATAGGGGTTTTATCCTTAAAAACCAAAATTTTTGTGGAAGCCAAGGCTTGAAACTTCCCAGACACTTCTAGAGCACACAACCAGTAAGCCAAACACTCAATTGTGTCACTTTCTTGCATAGTTAAATATTTATGTGCAGTCTCTTAACTGCGCCCCCGCTCAAACCTAATACTTCTAAGCCCAAATTCGGGGCGTTACAGGGAGAGTTGTAACAACCCATTTTCAGTGAAATCTGAACAGTGGTTTCGGGACCACAAATTCGAGCTTCAAAGTAAAATATTATTGCATGTATGCATTATAATTGTAATGTTATATAAAAATTCTGATAAGAAAAATTTTACCGGTTGTGTTAAATTAGGGAAATAACCAAATTGCATAAAATGTAAAAGTTGAATTCTAGTAGCTAGAAGGATTAAATAGCTATGGAATTAAAAAATTTAGGTCCTTATATGGTAATTAGATAGTTAAAGAAAAATTAGTAGATATTTTTGATGATTCATCCATGGGAAAATTAGAAAAGGCTAATGACTAAATTAGAAATGGGAAAAATTAGAAGATGATAACAAAGTAAATAGAAAAAATCATCTTATTTTCATCATCTTCTTCCCCAAATTTTATGGAAACCCTAGGAAAGAGAAAGGAAACTAATCAAGCCTAATTAGGTATGTTTTGATGTCCTATTTTTAGTAATTTTTATATTTCTGAGATCGGAATAGTCTAATCATCTATTTTGGGGATTAATTTGTAAAGATATCAAAGTATAGAAATTTTGCCATGGATGAATATGCTGAAATTTTGAAATTTATGTCCAATATTAATTTAAGTAATTACGACAATAATAGCACGTTTCCATGAGTAACTTCTATAGTATGCACATACTAAAACAAGGGTAGAAATGTAAGATGATTTTTCTCCTCTTGACCGAATATACATACATAATGTATCTCAAATGCTTAACAATGTTAGTTCAAGCATAACATAATCACACTCATATCACAATATGGATTCATATGTCAAGTTGATTTCACTTCAAGATTTATAATTAAACCATTATCACATCCCTACATAGAACTTTAGCCATATTCACATGGCCTTATATATATACAATACTATCAAAATAGCAACCTCCCAAAATATTATTCTATACATGCCATAATGTCTATTTGAGTTTTAAACAAAGATACCAAAAAGGGGTTGTCAAAAGATGTGATGACTTCGTAACGAATCCAAGCTTTCCTCGACAAGATGATCTATACAAAACCAATAAAAACACCGAGTGAGTTATTAACTCAATAAGTCCTAAGAAATTTTAAAAAGAATGTAATGATCCAATTGTCTTAACAAAAATTTAAGATTTCAATCCAATATTAGCCAAATTCAAACAGGGTATTATAAGGAAATCTTATGTCACATGTGTACATTATGAATTTGGTACATACTTACCCGAATTCACTATGTACTCCTACACCATTTAATCGCAAATTGAAAGGACCATGGTAATATCATATGCATATCGTTGGCATATATATATATAACTGACAAACAATGACCAATTATTCAAATAAAGCACAATCAAGACGCTCCATCTATAAATCAATCTACAATCCATTTAGATTCATTTATCATTAATTTATATCTTTGTTCAATTATATACTAATTGAGCCGATTACCTTTCTCTTCTTTCTCTCTTCCCGAGCATTTATCTATTAATATACAGATATAGATCAAGTCCCATGTCTAATATCCATGCACATTTCATTACTCCCAGTTTAAAGTTTTAAACTTTTTCATTTGTACAAGCAATTCTCGATCGATATCGCACACTTAGTGCTCGATTTAAAGGTCCGCACACATAGTGCTCTTACTCATTCGCACACATAGTGCCACGTTTCCTCGTACACATAGTGCTATATAATCTCACACACATAGTGCCATGTAGTTTTTGCACACATAGTGCCGCATAACCTCGCACACATAGTGCTGAAATTTCTTATCTATAGCTACCACTATGTCATAGATAGGTTGATAAATCTCACATTCGATTTTCACAAATTCATACATACCATGATTTCTTATCCAACCTATTTTATGTGCAATATTAACTGTAACTTAAATTACTTAGGAACTTACCTTTTTAGTCGGATGAACAACTCCGATCAGCTACTCAATCGCTTTCACTTTTCCTTGGGCCGAACTTGGCTCCCTTTGATTTTGAGCTCCAACTAAGCAAATAAAATAATTCAATTATCGTAGCCCCAATTTATATTCATTCCTCATAGACACACGCACATATTCGATATTCCATCTAATATTAACCAAGCCCTAACAATTTAAAGTTTAAACCTTAAACTTAATGCACATCCAAACATACTTCTCATCTATTCCATTTATTCGCTACATATACAAGATAATTTTGGCAATTCACATTTCCAAATTTTTCAATACTAAATAATTGTACATATCTCATTCAAAGCATCCACACCAATTTATTATCCAATCAACCATAACCGAAAACCTATCATACAATTAAAACCCTTGTTCAAATTATTATTCACTATAATACTATGGTCGAATCCCTCAATTAGCTAACATAGCCTCTTGTATTCAATCTAATCACGTATATACAACCTAAATCCCTCTTTTAACACAAAATTCACTATCTTGGAACTCATTTTCTAACTAATTTAACTTACTCTAAAACCGAATGCTATTTAAGCATTAAGCTCATGTTCTTTTCATTATTAAGCAAGTACTACTAATATTAAGCATTATTTCACAATTTATCTTAAATTGCCGAATGGACTCATGCTCCTAATTCATATACTTAGCTTCATTAGCCGACTACTCAAGCTCATTTGAGCCACATATAGTAATTTAGTTTATTCATACTCAATTAAAAACATTTCTCCTTACAAATTATCAAAACATACACAATGTAACCCATTGAGCTCATGACCGAATGCTTCATGCATCACAAACACAAAATCATGCACATGGGTCATGTTAGGAGCTTCAAAACTAATTTAGATTTCTCAAAATCCAAAGAAAAACATATGAAATCATACCTTAATTCCCAACACAAGATGGCCGAATGCCTTAGGTGTTCTTTCTTCAATTTCTTGTTTAGTTTCGGCAAAAGGGGAGACAAAAATGAGAAACTTTGTTTTTATCACCCTTTTTCTATTATTAATTCATGGTTTTCTAATATAAAACTATTTAATATTATTTCACTAATATAAAATACACAAAATGCCAAATTTTTCATCATCATTACCGTCCACTATAATCATAGTGGTCCATTTGACATGCAAGTCCTCTATGATGCTATCCATATACAATTTGGCCATTTCAACTTTTACCTATCACATTTTTATGGTTTCTCAACTAAGTCCTTTCAAGTAAAATTCCCATTCATAAAACTAAATTAAAACATCAAATTTTCACACATGCACTATCACACATAGAAGTTATGCAAATAAATTTTAAATAAATTTTATGACTCAATTTTGTGGTCCTGAAACCACATTCCGAATAGGGTCAAATTAGGGCTGTCACATAATGTAACACTCATCACCTGTATTCAATGCCAGAATAGGGTTACGAAGCATTACCGGACTTATTAAACAATTAAACATACATTTCACATACATTTCTAAATTTCGTATAATCATCACACAATATCATTCACATCGTCCCTAATGCTTAGGGTGTGGTTCGGGACTAAATCGGTAACTCAAGAAATTTTTACAAAACTTAGAAAATTTTTGAAACTATAGGGAACATACGCCCGTGTGTCCCAGCCGTGTGTCTCACATGGCCAAAGACACGCCTGGGTCATAGGCCGTGTGGAAATTCGAAATGGGATCACATGGTTATGTCCTAGCCCGTGTCTGATCCCGTGTAACTCCTTGACTTGGGTCACACGGCTAACCACGCTCGTGTGACCAGCCCGTGTGCCCTTTTGAAATGGCCTCACACACCCGTCTGCCAGGTTGTGTGATAGGCCGTGCCAAACCTGTAGGGTATACTGACTTATGCCACACGGACAAGTCACAGGCTCGTGTGCTAGGCCGTGTGGAGCATACTGACTTGATTTTTAATTCAACACCAAGGGAAACACGGCCGCGTAATCTGACCGTGTGTCACACACGACTGAGACACACGTCCGTGTCTCTGCCCATGTGGACAAAAATAGGCTATTTACCAAGACATTTTGCCACCCAAACATACTTACACCTACATCAACCCAATTGGCACCAAAACATGGCATAAATAGGCATTCAACCAACCTTAATCAAGCATATTTCACACCATTTCAATACCAACCAATACAAAACACATCAATATCACAATATGCCATTCAATTTCATACCAACACTCAAAATCTCAAATCATCAATATGAGTACTTCCAATTTTCGCATCATTTAGCCTAATCTCACAACATACCAAATTCAATTCTCAACCATTTAGTACCCCTAATTACCAAATACCAACTGGCATCACATATCCATAATCAAGCACATAACAAGAGTCATTTGTACAATTATATACACAACCAAATCAATTAAAATAAGCCAACTCTCATGGCTATATACAAAACCAAACACTTAATAATTACAAGCCATTTCAAATGACTAAATTCATTAACAACACATATACCAAATTGACCATAATCCTATACATGCCATATATCCAAAAAAACATAAATTTAAAAGTACCAAAGTGATAGTTGGATAGTGTGATAAAGTCTTTGACGATTCTCGAATCTGAGCTAGCTTTGATTTCACTAAAAAACACAGAAAAATAAACAATGTAAGCTATAAAACTTAGTAAGCTCGTATGAAATAAACTTGATTAATCATAAATGCACAATTCAATCAACTGAATATGTCAACACATAATTCATATTAGCTAACAAACCTTCCACATATTCAAACATAAGTTTAGATGTGAAATTCACAAGTTTCTTTGATTCAGAACTTATATGGTTCATGTACATACCTGTACCACCTTTTATTAGTCTCATACTCATCCATGTCTTCGATATACCCGTTGAACCATTCGAAATACTATCGGATACTCAGGAATCTCGCACCCTAAGTGCTATATAAATAGCTGAAGCTATCTCAATCTCGTATCACTTATAATGCTCACCCTTGAGCTATCAACGGGTCTGCTCACACAAGCTGACGGTCATGATGAAGGTACACGGTGTTGCTCACACAAGCTGATGAGTATCCGCAACACATGCCGAATAACTCAGCCACTGGTAGGATGTACGGATGAACACCCAAATCACATAACCCCTAATGACATGTCATTAATATCCTAATCTATTCCTAAGGTTCAACGGGGATTTTCTCACTTGCTGAATTGTCTTTGAATATGTCCGCAGTGTTGTATTCACAATTTATGCAATATCAAAGCATTTAAAACGCAAATATAATAATGTTTAATACATACAAACTTACCTCGAAGGCAAAAATGACAAAACGAGTCGATTAGTCTGAAACCTTATTCTTTCCTCGATCTAAATCTGTATTTCTCTTTTCTTGATCTAAATGTAATCAAAATTAACTTATTTAATTATCACTCTATTCAATTTAGTCCAAAATACACATTAAGGCAAATTTACACTTTTTCCCCTAATATTTCACATTTTTACAAATTAGCCATTATCTCATAAAATTACAAATTTATACAATTCGACCAAAAACCATGCTAGCCAAATTTCAATTAGGCCCCTAATAGTCCACTTTTTCATCTATTTTACAATTTAACCACAAAATTTACTCATTTCACAAATTAATCCCTAATTGGACATTTTACTAAAAAATACTTAACAAATGTTGTTTATCTAACAACAAGCATGCATTTTCTACCATTGAACATCAAAAAACACATCAACATTCATTAATGGCAAAACCCTAAACCTTTAAAAATTTTGCAAATTAGTCCCTGGGCTAGCTAGATTAAGCTGCAACGATCTCAGAAATATAGAAATCAATAAAAACGAAACGAAATCCACTTACATGCAAGCTTGAGATTGAATCGAATGTTTAAAGCCCTTGTTATGTCTTTTTTTCTTCTAATTTCCGACTAGGAAGATGATAAAATGAATTAAATGACCTTTTTTTATTAATTTATCATGTAATTATCTAATTACTTAATTAACCTTAGTATATAACCTTTAAAACAATAAAAATAATGTCCATCTTTGTCAAATAACATTAAAAATAGTCTAATTACCACATAAGGACCTCCACTTTAATATTTCATAGCTATTAGGCACCTTTAAATAATAGAACACAAGTTTTACACTTTACGCGATTTAGTCCTTTTTATCGAATTAAGCATTCAAACGATAAAATTTCTTAACGAAATTTTCACACATTCATACTATCATACTGTAGACATTAAAATAATAATAAAATAATTATTTTGACTTCAAATTTATGGTCCCAAAACCACTGTTTTGATTTGACTAAAAATAGGCTGTTACAGATAAATAACTTTTACAAAGAGAATTTTGATGAAATTTTAATTTAGGGACTAAATTGAAAAGTGGTAAAACCCATGGAAAAATTTTTATTTTTGTGAAATTCATGGGCTGTTAGTGTAACAAGTAAAATTCGGTTAGGCTTGGAATAAGGATTAAATTGCATGAATTTCACTTTCCAAGACTAGGGACGAAATTGTCATTTATGAAAAGTTTAGAGGCAAAATGGTAATTTTTCCCAGGGTGTATATTGAATTCAATTGTGTAACACCCCAAACTCGGCCCAGACGTTATGGCCGAATCTGACGTGCCACATAGAAGTTTAAAAATCCATGTTTCATTTTATTATCTAAAAACCGACTATTGATGGGCTAACCAGAGTGAATGGAGGCTGGGCACCAGGTAGGTATCCGAAACAGAGGAGGTGAGCCTGAAGGCTACTTAAGTACCAAGCTCTTGATTGGATCCAATCCTAGACATGCCCACCACCATTGCCACACTTTGGTAGACGAGTTGAAAATTCATTTAGGTAGTTATCTTGTTTATTCCAGTTATGTGTGCCGTGGTGTTAATTTGAAAACAAGTATCATTTTGGAAACGCGTCCCAAGTTAAAATGGCCTTATTACAACTAGAAAATAGATAATAAATAAAGTAAACTTAGTGAAAACCAAATACTTATTCAAAAGCCCAAAAGCGATCACCGTGGCCACTCTGAATCCTCTCCGACTCAAAGTCCCCCAAATCAAGGCTCACCTGCAAGGTTAAGGAAAGGGAGGGTGAGTTTGGAAACTCAATGTGCAACAAGCCCCTTTCAGAGCCCAAAACAATATCAGCCTGCTAGGCCTAAGCCCATGTCCAATCTCAACATATACTAGGCCGAAGCCTTTACTGTATCCAGTATGGCCCATTGGCCCATTTCGATTTCACATGCATTATTAATGCATGAATGTAAGCCCATTTGGGTGAGACTACTCAACCCACCATCCGCTACTCTCCACCCGTACCAACCAAGCTCTCCATGTGGGGAATAACTCAACCCACCCAACCATAACTCCCCACTGGCAGCATAGCTGCTTTATCATATAACTAGAGGCCTAGCCTCTTTTAATAATTGGGGCGTAAGCCCTTTTAAATAAACTGGGGCATAAGCCCTTTTTAATAAACTGGGGCATAAGCCCGTTTCAATAAACTGGGGCATAAGCCCTTTTCAATAATTGGGGCATAAGCCCTTTTTGCACTTCCTCCATCCATATAAAAACCCAACCCAATGCATTTACGAATACATCATCTGCATATCATACATATCATGTGCATATCATACATATCATGTGCATATCATATCAATCATGTATATTAAAATCCCATGCATCAAATTCATAATTAAACCCTAGGGGTATAATGGTCATTTTTACCTAGGGCAAAATAGTCATTTCCATATTATAAGGGTAATTCTATAATTTTACCAAATATTAGGGTTTTCCATGTTCATCATCAGTTACTAACAGTTCAAGTGTTTAAACAGCGATTCTGGCCCATTTTTAGCGAAATCGAGTTATTGGGCCAAAAACCCCTAATGGGCCCTACTTGGCCGATTTTGTCATCTAGGCCTATTTAGCCTATATTCTATAATGTTGTTACCAGTCTTAACGCGCAATTTAACAGGTTTTCATTTTCTACCAATTTTACCCAAATGGGCCCGAAAGCCCAATGGGCCCAATTTCAAACCCTCGAGGCCCAACTTACCGTAATGCCCAAAAATTAAAGTCTTGCCTGTTCCAACGATCCCGGTCATCAACTTAGCGAATCTAACTAACTAATGAGCATTCGCTTGCTCACAAGTCCTCGAAATGCCAGAACTTCGGCATTTCGGCTTTTCGGCATATATCGCTTTAAGTTATGAAAAAGGGTTCGTTACACACCTGTTTTGCGATATTCCTCGACGAGATCTCCTAACGATTTCTCCTATAATAAATCACTTATAAATCAGCCCACAATAATTAAACCAAAACGAGAACCATCTATTTTCAACACTTACACATTCAGCCACCATCCATAATGGCCTTAGAATCCATACCTTTGCCGAAATTGATGATTAGCTCTAGCCACTCCGATGATCCAAACTAATCCAAGTCGACCCTACGCCTTGCTGCTCCTCCACTAAACAAACCATTAAAATATCAAAGAAAAACCCAATAGAGCCTATACCCACATTCGGCCATCTTCTAAACTATAGGGGTTTCGACTTTTGCCAACAGTTATACTAGAAATTGCTTAGAGTTTGAGCACTTACCACAGTCTCCTCTTCTTGAATCCGTCTATGCCCAGAAGATAAGAGAATTGACCACCAAAAAGTGAGAAGAAAAAGAAAGGTTGCTGGTCAACAAAGAATCGGCACCACCTCGACTCCACAGTTTTCAACTTTTCGCTGTATTTCGACAGAAGTAGAGGTAAGGAAAAGAAACGATAGATGAATGGAGAGAAGTAGTGGGCTGGCTTGGAAGGAGGGGAAAAAAAAAGAAAGAAAAGATGAAAGGAAAAGGGATGGATTCGGCTGCAAAAGAAAAAGAGAGAAAAGACTAGACAAAAGGAGAAAACGACACACAAGTACCCAAGTGCCGAAAATCCCTAACTAAAACCCCTCTACCGAAAATCCCCTCTCTAATCCCCAATATTCGGCCAACTCTATCCCCCTCTCAAATCCCTAAAATCTCTCCCCTTATCCCTCCTTAATCCATGATTTGACTGATTCAAACTCTTCCCCCTAAGAGTTCCATTCAGCTTTAAACTCTAGCGTGCACAAAGCATAAAAATTAGCATCATATTTGCCAACACAGGGAATCGATCCCATGTCTTCCCAAACCACTTACACGCCACCCTTATAGCTCCCTAGTGGCGTCACTTAGCCACTTTACCAGAGGCTCTTTCGTGATACATTTTACCCACAAATTTTAATAAGACCACCTATCTAAAGCCCCTAACTTCACAAGTCCAAAATTCAACAATTCTACCAGGTTTTGGCCAACACATGGGCCTTCCATAAGCCCATTTACCTACTCAAATTATGAATTTCGCAGCAAAATACCAAATTTTAAAAACTTTACCAAAATATCGAGAACCGTGAATAAACTCAAAAATCAGGATGTTACAACTCTACCCTCCTTAAAGAAATTTCGGCCTCGAAATTTACCTGATCCAAATAGTTGAGGGTACTGCTGACGCATCGTCTCTTCGGTCTCCCAAGTAGCTTCTTCCTTCCCATGGTTCCTCCAAAGTACCTTCACTAATGGAACTGACTTCCTTCTCAACACTTTGACGTCACGATCAAGTATTTGCACAGGTTTCTCTTTGAAAGTCAAATCCGACTGTACTTCGATTTCTGCAACTGGTATGATATGAGTTGGGTCAGAATGATATCGCCTTAGGATGGACACATGAAAAACGTCGTGAATATGATCCAGCTCTGGAGTTAACTCCAGTTGATAAGCCACTGGCCCTATCCGCTTAATAATTCGGTAAGGCCCAATAAACCGTGGGCTCAACTTACCCTTCTTACCAAATCTCAATATCTTCTTCCAAGGTGAAACTTTCAAAAAAAACCATGTCCCCTACAGCATATTCAATATCTTTACGTTTCAGATCGACATAAGACTTTTGTCGATCCGCTGCCTCCTTTAACCGATTCCTAATCACCTTAATCTTGTCTTCAGTATCTGTTACCAACTCTGGCCCAAGTACTTGCCTTTCCCCCAATTCTGCCCAACAAGTAGGTGAACGACACCTTCGCCCATATAGTGCCTTATAAGGAGCCATCTGAATACTTGCTTGGTAACTGTTATTATACGTTAACTCCGCTAATGGCAAATAGTCCTCCCAGCTGCCCCTAAACTCAATAACACAACCTCTCAACATGTCTTCTAAAATCTGAATGACCTCTCTCGATCGCCCATCCGATCGAGGGTGGAAAGTAAATCATGAAATCCAATCGCGTTCCCAACGCCTCATGCAACTTCGCCAAAACCGAGATGTAAACCTTGGGTCTCGGCCGAAATTATCGATCATCGGCACTCTATACAATCGCACTATCTCTCGCCACATACAACTGGGCTACCGAGTGAGTAATCGGTTGGATTGGTATGAAATGGGCAGATTTCGTGAGCCTATCCACAATTACCCAAACCAAATCCTTTTTAGAAGGTGTCAATGGCAACCCACTTACAAAATCCATAGTTACCCTTTCCCACTTCCAAAGTGGTATCCTTATTGGCTATAACAATCCTGAAGGCAGTTGATGCTCGGCCTTCACTTGTTGACATGTCAAACATCTCCCTACAAATTCGGTCACTTCTCGCTTAAGCCCAGGCCACCTATATAGCTCCCACAAGTCTCGATACAACTTACTCCCTCCTGGATGCATAGCATAAGGTCCATTATGTGCGTCTTTCAAAATCATCAATCTCAAGTCGGAGTCCTTCGGCATACAAATTCTTCCTCGGAAACAAAGAACTCCCTCGCTATTTAACCCAAAGTCTGGATTCTCCCCCTTCTCCACCTGCTGAAACCGAGAAACCAATGACTCATCTTCCAACTGTTGCTTCTTAATCTGTTCTACCCAAGTCGGTCTCACTTGTAACTCTGCCAATAAGCTTCCGTCGCCATACAAACTTAGACGAGCAAACATTGCCTTCAACTCTGCCACAGTCCTACGGCTTAACGCATCAGCCACGACATTTGCCTTACCTGGATGGTACTCAATCGAATAGTCATAGTCTTTTAACAACTCTATCCACCTTTGCTCTCTAAGATTCAGCTCCTTCTAAGTCAGCAAGTACTTAAGACTCTTGTGATCCGTATAGATGATGCATTTCTCCCCATACAAGTAATGCCTCCATATCTTTACACACCTGTTTTGCGATACTCCTCAACGAGATCTCCTACACGATTTCTCCTATAATCAACCACTTATAAATCAGCCCACAGTAATTAAACCAAAATGAGAACCATCTATTTTCAACACTTACACATTCGGCCACCATCCATAATGGCCTTAAATCCATACCTTTGCTGAAATTGATGATTAGCTCTAGCCACTCTGATGATCCAAACTAATCCAAGTCGACCCTACGCCTTGCTGCTCTTCTACTAAACAAACCATTAAAAGATCAAAGAAAAACCCAATAGAGCCTATACCCACATTCGGCCATCTCCTAAACTATAGGGGTTTCGGCTTTTGCCAACAGTTATACTAAAAATTGCTTAGAGTTTGAGCACTTACCACAGTCTCCTCTTCTTGAATCCATCTATGCCTAGAAGATAAGAGAATTGACCACCAAAAAGTGAAAAGAAAAAGAAAGGTTGCTAGTCAACAAAGAATCGACACCACCTCGACTCCACAGTTTTTGACTTTTTACTGTATTTCGGTAGAAGTAGAGGTAAGAAAAAGAAACGATAGATGAATGGAGAAAAGTAGTGGGCTAGTTTGGAAGGAGGGGAAAAAAAGAAAGAAAAGATGAAAGGAAGAGGGATGGATTCAGCTGCAAAAGAAAAAGAGAGAAAAGACTAGACAAAAGGAGAAAACGGCACGCAAGTACCCAAGTGCCGAAAATCCCTAACTAAAACCCCTCTGTCGAAAATCCCCTCTCTAATCCCCAATATTCGGCCAACTCTATCCCCCTTTCAAATCCATAAAATCTCTCCCCTTATCCCTCCTTAATCCATGCATTTGACTGATTCAAACTCTTCCCCCAAAGAGTTCCATTCAGCTTTAAACTCTAGCATGCACAAAGCATAAAAATTAGCATCATATTTGCCAACACAGGGAACCGATCCCATGTCTTCCCAAACCACCCTTATAGCTCCCTAGTGGCGTCACTTAGCCACTTTACCAGAGGCTCTTTCGTGATACATTTTACCCACAAATTTTAATAAGACCACCTATCCAAAGCCCCTAAGTTCACAAGTCCAAAATTTAAAAATTCTACCGGGTTTTGGCCAACACATGGGCCTTCCATAAGCCCATTTACCTACTCAAATTATGAATTTCACAGCCAAATACCAAAATTTAAAAACTTTACCAAAATATCGAGAACCGCGAATAGACTCAAAAATCAGGATGTTACAAATTGAGTATGAAATGGATTAAATTGATGATTAAATTCATTTATATAGATCCAGACAACTCAAATTCGAAGCTAGATAGAGGAAAAGAAAAAGTTTCAGATTAGTACATTTTTATATGCAAACAAGTGTCGACGTAAGTTCATGTAATCGAATTGCGTTTATTTATATGTTTGAATTGAATGTGGTGTGTGATTGTATGAATTATATAAATGTTAAAAATAAATGAAATAATCATATGTTCAAACATATCCGAAAAATATTAAATTCCGTTTGAATAATGAAATTCGATAGATATATGTGATTTCCCATATTACATGTGGTCCTGTATATGTTGCAGACAGAATATAGCTCAGACGAGCAATCCTGTTATAGCCCTTTCGAGCATCCTGATATATAGTTCCTACAAGCATCTTGATCGGCAGTGATTTTGCATGTGTTGCGCACTACTGCACCCCTATATGAGCATCCTGTTACATGATTCGATTAGTTGTGATCTAGCATATAATGCGGACACAAATGCAACTCTACGTGAGCGTCCTGATATAAGCTCTTATGGCCTTCCTAACATGGCTCGCTTGACCTCTTTGCTACCTTATCTGGTGCTCCCTGATATTAACTCTTCGAAGTTATCTGTTAAGCTGTATGAGCTCCCTAATTAAACATCTTATGATTTTTCCTGTTTAGCATGGATAAGTATCCTGTTACATGGCTCAACTGAGCATCCTGATAAGTGGCTCGAGAGTGTGTCCCTTGATTAAATACCCTTATGGGTACCCCTAAAAATGAATTGATGGATCACTGATTTGTACACCTTGTGTGTACTACCTGAGTATCCATCGAAATTTCAATAATTCAATGGATAAATTCCTGAAATAAGAAACTATGAGATTAAAAAAGTTATGACCCAAATACTTTTGAAATACCTGAAAGAAGTGTAGCATGATGAACTCATCCATGTTTATTTAATGTACATGAGAATTATGTGACTAACTTGCTTATTTGAGTGTACGTGATTAAGAAAATTACGAATTTGTCGGAAAGCATGTTATTGTATACTTAATGTAATAAATGTGGCTAGCAAGTTTAATTCATGTTATACGAACCTACTAAGCATTAATTGCTTACTAGGTTTTATTTTCTCTGTTTTGTAGTGCTCGAGAGCTCACAAAGGTTGGAAATCAGTCGGAGCATCATGACACTATCTACTAGCATCATTTTGGTATAAATAATAAACTTATTTTGGTATAATGGCATGTAGACGTTAACTTCACCAAATGATGACTTGTAAATGGATGATTGTAATCTAGACATTGCATTGGCTAGTGATGTTTGATTTGGTATATTATTATAAAGTTATATCATGTTAATATATGTGTATGGTATGGTTAGATTAAATTAAGGTAAACTATATGCCTCAACAAAAAGGTAAGTTTGGCTATATGAATATAGTTGAAGTTATCATACATATTAATGTTGTTTGCTTGATTTAATGGCTTGAATTGGTTGGCAAAGGTATGCAAATGTTATTGTAGGTTAAAGGTTGAAATTGGGTGAGAAATAAGGCTAAAAAATGGCATTATTTTGTTCACACGGGTAGACACATGAGCGTGTGTCTTGATCGTGTGTGACACACGGTCTGGCACATGGGCATGTGATTTGACTGAGTGTCCCCTGCATCTTAAAATTGAGAAACAGAATGCTCAGAATTGGGCACACGGGCGTGTGTCTCAGCCATGTGTGATACACGACCTAGAACACGAATGTGTATCTTGGCCGTGTGACCCTTGCACATAATTTTCAAAAATTAAATTGACCATACGGCCTAGCACACTGGCTTGTGGCTATTTAGGATTTGAGAGTATTAATAGCTTATAATTTGGGAGTATTAATAGTTATAAAAGATATAAGAGTTCGTCAGTTTGTGCTCGCCTGTGCTATGTAGGGTTGAAACCTGAGTTATTTGGTATCCACCATATCTAAATAGTATCATATCTCGTTCTAGAATTATATGGTATTTGAGTTGTTTGATATCTTGGGTATTTTTGTGTTTTGTAGCATAGATTTGTGGAATTCTTATAAATGATCTGGATAGTTCATTATCAGTTTGAGGGTAGGCTGGGTTTGAAACTGGGATATGATTTGACTGGTAGACTGGTAGTATCAAATTCAGTATGGGAATTCATTGAATATGAATTCAGGTAGTATTTGTCTGACCATGAAAAGTATCTATGCACAATTATTCTGGGAAAAAATATTGAGTGTTGACTTGGAAAAAAAAATAAATGTAAATATATGGTAAGTTAATTCCTGCTATACAAACTTACTAAGCATTAAATGCTAGTACACAATTATTCTTGGAAAAAATATTGAGTGTTGACTTGGAAAGAAAACTTAAATATAAATATATGGTAAGTTAATTCCTGCTATACGAACTTACTAAGCATTAAATGCTTACTAGGTTTTCTTTTCTCTATTTTACAATGTTCGGAAGCTTGTAAAGGTTGAAGATCGGTCGAAGTATCATCACACTTTCCTCCAGCTTGTTGTGGTATAAATAGAGAACTTACTTTGACATAATTGCATATATAAGCTAATTTTACCAATGATGATCTATAAATGGATGTTTGTAATCTAGCCATTGAAATGGCTAGTAATGGTATATTTTGGTATGATAATATAAAGTTATATCATGTTTAATAAATACATGTATAAGGTTTGGTTAAATTAAATTAGAGTAAAATATAAATCATCACAAGAAGGTAAGCTTGATCATATGAATATGTGATACTATTTCATATATATTAATGATGTTAGCTTGATTTATATGACTTGAATTGGTTGGCAAATATATGCAAATGTTGTTATAGGTTGAAGGTTAAATTTGGGTGAGAAATAGGGCTAGGAAATGGCCTTATTTTGTCCACACGGGTAGACATAGGGGCGTGTGTCTTGACCGTGTGTGACACACGGCCAGGCACATTGGCATGTGGTTTGGCCGTGTGTCCTCTGCATCCTAAAATTTAGAAACAAAATTCTCAGAATTGGGCACACGAGTGGAGACACGGGCGTGTGTCTCAGCCATGTGTGCTACATGGACCAGGACACGGGCGTGTGCCTTGGCTGTGTGAAACCTGCACCTAATTTGTGAAAATTAAATTGACTACACAGCCTAGCACACGGGCGTCTGGCAGGTCGTGTGGCACAAGTTAGGAGTTACACGGGTAAGGACACAAGCTAGGACACGACTGTATGCCTCACATCGAATGCCCACACGACCTACCCACACGGGCGTGTGACCCTATATAAGAAAATTTTTGAAATTTTGTAAAAAAAATTTTGAGTTTCTGATTTAGTCCCGAATTGATTCTAATGTTTAAATTGGGCCTCGAAGGTCCATTAAAGGGACAATATGATTAATTTTGGATATGAAATGTAAATGACATGAATTATATGAAATTATTCTGTAAACTCCAGTAATGCTCTGTAACCCTATTCTAGGGACAGGTACAGGTTAGGGGTGTTACAAATTGCATCTTAAAAACTCTAAGTTTTGACTCTTTTACAAATCAATCCAATTTCAAGAACTAAAAGTATTTAAACTCATTATTATAAATTGATTTAATTTTCTAAAAACCAAAGTAAAAAACATTACCGGTAAATCATGTCGCAAAATTTTAAACACTCTAAGGCTAAAATTTCTAAATTACCCCTAAAAATCCTAGTGTAACAGCCCATTTTCAGTGAAATTAGAACAGTGGTTTCGGGGCCACAAATCCGAGCCGAAAAGAAAATTTATTTTAATATTATTGCATAGTCTGCATTATGATAGGAATTTTATATGAAAATTCTGATAAGAAAATTTTATCGATTATGTGTTTAATTATGGACAGGACCAAATTGCATAAAATGCAAAAGTTGATGTAGCCATTTGTTTTGGCTTGTGTTTATGGTATTTTGGGAAATGATATGAACTAGTCTTGGTATGTAAATAATTGACATTAAAATGGTTTATATCTTGGTTCATGATATTTGAATGATTTAAAATGAAACGGTAGCTTAAAGTGCATATTGTAAATGGTCTTTTGATATGTTTAAATATGGTGGTTTGATACATTTGTTATGGAAAATTATATGACTATTTGGTGCTAGTTATAGAATGGCACATTTGGTACCAATTGGTGTGTGATTGTTAGGTAAATCAAATGGCATATGCTGATGTAAACTTAGTTTGAAGTTAGTGAGCATTTTGGCAAATTTAAGTAGATGATTCTATATGTATTGTTGTTGTGATTGAGGTACCCTTTGGGCAGATTGGTTGGATGTACAGATATCATGTTTGGTTAGCTTGGTTATGCATGGTTTTGATGCATTTAGATGGTTTGTTCAATTGTGCCAAAGTTATTGTAGGTATATGCATGAATGGGTGAGAAAAATGGCTTGGAAATGACCTATTTTTGTCCATATAGGTAGAGACATGGGCATGTGTCTTAGCCGTGTGTGAGACACAGCCTGGTGACACCGCCATGTGTCCCCTGTAGCTTTAAAAGAGTTGCAAGTCAGGCTATTACATGGCCTAGCATACGGCCTAGCACACGGGCGTGTTAGGTCATTTCGAAGGGTACATGGCCTGGCACACGGGCGTGTGGCTTGGCCGTGTGACCCAAGTCAGTGAGTTACACTAGAGCGAACATGAGCTAAGACACGGCTGTGTGTCCCTATTTTGAATGTCCACACAACCTAAGGCATGGGCGTGTCTCTTGGCTGTGTGATCCCTGCCATGTTGAAAATTTTCACTATTTTCTAAAAAGTTTTATGAGTTTTTGATTTAGTCTCGACTTTTATCTAATGTATTTTTAGGGTCTCGAGGGCTCGTATAATGGATGATATATATGTTTTGAATTGGTTCTGATATGAATATTGATATGATTTGAAGTGTTTGATATCTGTCTTCGTTTGAATTGAAAGCTCCGATAATGCTCCACAACCCTAGTCCGGCGACAGATACGAGTTAGGGGTGTTACATTTGTTGGTATCAAAGCTACAATTTAGTCGATTCTTGGACTGAACGTAGCGTGTATGAGTCTAGCTATACATGCCATTATATAACCTGTGATAGTGTGATATCTCCTGACGTTTTAAAACATGTTTTCTTATAGCAATGAAATCTACCCGAGCTGACTCTGATGAAGTTGAGAGTAATACTCAAGCCTCTATTCACGGAGTAGCGTCGAGTGGTACAAGGCCTATATCTGAAGGGCTAGAGAGGAGAGGCTAAGAAAGCCTTCTTCCAGATGATGAGCAAATGGTTGATCGAGTTTGTACGGACGAACCCGGCTGCTCAACAACCTCCACACCCTCTTGTTCCCCAACCAGTACCTATTATTCCACAAGGTATGGAACCTTTACGAGTTAGTAAGCCACCTGTTGATAAGATTCGTAAGTAGGGGGCTGAAGAATGTAGAGCTACTGCTAAAGATGATCCTAAGAGAGTAAAATTCTGGTTAGAGAATACAATTAGGGTTTTTGACGAACTATCTTGTTCACCGGCCAAATGTATTAAGTGTGGTATCTTTGTTGAAAGATTCAGCTTATTAGTGGTGGATGTAACACCCCTAACCCATATCTGTTGTCGGACTAGGGTTAAAAGGCATTACCAAACCTTTCATAACATATTACAAACATATCACATACATATCTTACAAAATATCAAATCACATTCAGTCATATTCACAATGTCCCTAAAATAGGTCTACGAGACCTTAAACATGCTTTGGAGAAGATTCGGGACTAAACCGGATCTCATATAAAATTTATCAAAACTTAACATTTTTTTTAAGTTACAGAGGTCACACGCCTGTGTGAACAGGCCGTGTGCCTCACACGCCATTAGACACACCCCTGTGCCTAGGCTTGGCAAAATAGGGCATACATACTGACTTATCCACATGGCCGAGGACACGCCTGTGTGCTAGGTCATGTGAAATCTAAGGGGGTTACTGACTTGGGTCACACTGCCGACCACATGCCCATGTGCCAGCCCGTGTGCCACACTCGGCCAATGGACACGCCCGTGTGCCTAGGCTGTGTCAGAACTATAGGTATACTGACTTTAAATCGAAGGGTACCCCAGGGGGCACACGACCGTGTAACATGACCGTGTGTCGTACAAGCTGAGACACACGTCCGTGTCTCTACCCGTGTGGACAAAAATAGGCCATTTACAAAGCCAATTTGCCACCCTTATCTTAAGCACACAAAGTAACCAAATTTGGTACCATTTCATCACCTATATAGGCAGTCAAAACATGTAATTTCATTTACATTTCACACCATTTATAAATACATATCATCTCTTTTTCACTACTCAATTACATAATCAAAAGCATGCCAAATCAAATTGATAATTTAACTAATATCCATATTTAAACACAACCCAAATCATCATACATTTACTAAACCAAAATGGCATTCAAACTTCATTTTAAATTATACCAAAACTTACCATTTTAACTACCAAATTATACCAAGATGGCCATTCACACAAGGCCATATATATACATCAATTATATCATTATTCTATCACATAGTCTATACCAAAGCCAATTCCACAGTCTCAATCATATTCACGCCATATCACATGACAAGAAATACACATAACACATATCATAACATCACTAGCCTATACATACCATATATTAATATTTACAACTTCAAAAGTACTAACATATCGTTCGATAGTGTGACGACGATCCTTGACGATCTCCGAGCTCACGGTAGCTTCGATAATTTATAAAACAATGAAAAACACAAACAAAGTAAGCTTTCTAAAGCTTAGTAAGCCATATACAAATAAACTCAACACATAAGATAATTATAACCAATTTAACCATGGAATCCATAGCAAATCACATACACAAGTTTCTTAATTCACATCTAACTCACTTGTTCTTAATGTACTTGCATTTAACCACCATTCTTTCTTATGAAATTCACATGTCATCATTTATAAACATACTCACCTTTCATTCTTAAATAACATATACATTTCATATGTACCTGAATCAGATACTCATTCATATTTTCATTCCATTCTCGATATTGCTCTTTGAACCGTTTAAAATTGATAAGGATACTCAGATAGCTCGTAAACTCATACAATGCCATATCCCAGATATGGTCTTACATGTTATCAAATATCGATGCCACTGCCCCAGACAGGTTCTTACACGAAATCATATACGATGCCAATGTCCTAGACATGGTCTTATACGTAATCTCAGATCGATGCCAATGTACCAGATAGGGTCTTACACGATATCACATCTCGGAATCCTAATGTCATGACACTCGTATCTTATACTATTCCTATGGTTCGTAAGGGACTTTCGGATATCGTAACTTCATCAATTCTTGCTCGTATTTGTTCATTCAACATTCATGGAAATTCAATGACTAATAAACATTTAAATCAATTTAAAGGCATTCATTTGTATATGAACTTGCCTCGTAGTCGAAATTGACGAATTGGATCGATTACTATATAACTTTCGATTTTCCTTGGTCTAGATCCAATTTCTTTCTTTCAGGATCTATATGTATTCAAAATTAATCTATTTAATCACTAAATCAAACAATTTTATAAAAAAAACACAATTTGGGCATTTTTACATTTTAGCCCCTAGAGTTCCACATTTATTCAATTTAATCCATTTTCACAAATACATCAAATTCACACAATTCAATTTAATCCATGTTTAGCCGAATTACCAAAGTACCCCTAGTAGCCCATATTTATCATTTATTCACACATTTAACCACACATTTTCATATTTTCACAAATTAACCCCTAATTGACATTTTTGTCAAAAATCACTTAACAAAACTTTAAAATCTATAATTGAATTTTCATATTTCATCATCAAACATCCAAAAGCTTAAGCACTCATCAATGGCACTTCACAAAATCATCAACAATTTTAGAAATAAGGTTACGGGCTAGCTAGTACTCAAAGCAACGATTACAAAAACGTAGAAATCATAAAAAACGGATCAAAAACCATAACTCAATCAAGCTTGAACATGGTCGAACCCTAGTTTATTCATAAACTATGTTTTTCTTTGCTAAATTCGATGGTGGAGAAATAAAATGATGAAGGAATTTTGCATATTTTATGTTTTTAATTAACATTATTAACTAAAGTACAAAAATTCCCTTAATTAATAACCTTTAACACTTTATAATTCATGTCCATGAAAGTCCATTAACATTAATCATGGCATATTAACATCATAAGAACCTCACATTAATTCATCAACTTAAATAAGAACTTAAACAATTAACAAGCAATTATTACACTTAATGCGATTAGGTCCTTGAGCAGGCAATTAAGCATCCAAATGATTAAATTAAAATACAAATGTAACGGCCCAAATTTAGGCCTAGAAGGAATGTGCCTTGAGAAGGGGAGCTGTGAGAAGGCTTGACATAAGTAGTTAGTTGTGTAAGAAATGACACAAATAAATGCCTCCTTCAGTGGCTAAGTGTCCTGAGGAGTGTTGGAGAAGTCCTAGGTTCAAACCTGGGCTTTAGCAAAAAAATTAATTTTAAGTGAATAAAACTCTGGATGCTTGGAAGTAGGCCTTTTAAAATATTCTGTTAAATAAATGACACAAGGAAGCATGTGGTCTAGTGGTTGTAGCGTCATTAAGGTTGTAAGGGAGGTTGGGTTCAAGTCGTGGCTCTTGTAATTTATTTTGGTTTTTCTTTTAAAGGAGCCTGGATTTTAGCCAGTAGACCTTTTAATTAATTGAGGATATTTTGTGACATAAGAGAGCCCGTGGCTCAGTGGTAGTGGTGTGTGGAGTGGTGTTCAAGGTCTGAGGTTAGAGCATGGAGCAGCACAATTGGGGTATTTATTTGGCAGTTGGTTTCGACCAGTGGTTGTGTTGCAGTGAAATTCTGATAGAGGAGTTGTGGAGAGTGGTGAGGAGTGATTCAAGGATTAAATCAAGGAGGGATAAGGGGAGAGATTTTAGGAAGAAATCAAGGAGTCCAAATTAGGGAGAGTTGTAGTCGATTGGGGGGTTGGAGTATGCAAATTAGGCTATGAGATGCTTCTCCTCTCATTTTGGTGAGTTTTGGTCATTTTTTGTTTGTGACTCTTAGTTCTGAAATATATCTCTTTTTGTTCTCCGTTTTGGGTTATTGGTGTTGTCGAATACAACCTTTGTTAATGATTTTCTTCGTTCACTTTTGTTTCTACTTCTCTTTTTCCTAGCCGAATATACTATATTTGTATCCTCTTTTCCCTCGTTTTATTTTTTCCATCTTCTTGAATAGTAGCCGTGTAACGCCCCGTACCCGAGACCATCGCCGGAGTCGAACACGAGGTGTTAACAGACTTAATTCATTACTTTAAACAGCTCAAACAATTTATTTTTAAAATTTTCAGTCAAGCAGTAATCTGCGTCACAGTCGCTTAAAAATTCATATCTCGAGTTCCGAAACTCAAAATCCAATTCCGTAAATTTTCCCTGAAACTATACTCATATATATATTTAGTAATTTGTTTATAGAATTTTTGGTCAAGCAAATTAGTACAGTTTATTAGTTAAAGTCTCCCCTGTTTCAGGGTTCAACTGCTCTGACCTCTGTGTATTACGAATCAGATATCTCCCTGTACAGAGTTTCAATGACTATGCTGTTTATTTCTAATAAAACTAGACTCAATAAGGAATCTTTACATATAAATCATGACTTATAATTATCTTTTAAAAATTTATGGTGAATTTCCAAAGTCAGAATAGGGGATCCAGAAATTGCTCTGGCCCTGTTTCACAAAAATTTAAACATCTCATAAAATATAACTCATATACCTATTTTGTTCCATCCATATGAAAATAGACTCATCAAGCTTCAATTCCATAACTTATTCATTATTTAATTCCATTTCTACTATTTTTAGTGATTTTTCAAATTCATGTCACTACTGCTATCTGAATCTATTTTATGGTAAATTTTACCCATTTCATGGTTCCCATGGATTAGCTAGCAATTTAGCATACATAACACCAATATGATCATGATTAGCCATTCCAATGGCTAATCATTACCAAGCATTTCCATACCACTCAATAACCATATCATAAGACCATATATACAAAATGGTTATAATGCTATACATGCCATGCTCAAAATATACAAGCCATTATGCCAAGATGGTATACGGATAGTGTGAGCGTGCCTCCGACCATTTCCGATTTCCGAGCTGGCTTGTCAACACTACAAGGAATGAAAAGGAGGGAGTAAGCACAATTGCTTAGTAAGTTCACATGCAAATAGCAAGTAACACAACTATATAAGCAAACATAAACATCATTTGCATGATCATCACCGAGATATTCATATCACATTTTCATTTATCATCTTACCATATTGTTGTTATATCGAGTTTTCAACCCGAGGGTTAAGTACATACCTGTTCAAAGTATCCATTTCACAAGACTTACCAATACGTCCCTTTCATCTCGAGTATTCCTCCATTTGAGTAGAATTTTACCCGTTGAACACATCGGAATATAATTCGGATACATGGAAAGTTTGCACATAAGTGCCACATATGTAGCCAAGCTACCATGTAACCCGCCCATAAGTGAACTCGGGCTCAACTCAACGAGCTCAGGTGTTCGCATCCATAAGTGAACTCAGACTCAACTCAACGAGCTCGGATGCCTAGTTACATCTCTCGAACTCGGACTCAACTCAACGAGTTCGGATACCCAAATATCCCAGTGACATGTCACTTGTATCCTAATCCATTCCTAAGGTTCAACGAGACCTTTTTCCCAATCATGTGTCTCAACCATCTTCTACGGAATGCCGATACCGATACTCGATAGTATTTCACATTTTCCAAGTATATCACATAATTTGACATATTATCAAACAATTATCACGAGTATAATATTTCATAATAATTATCATATCATTTAAATAACATAAAAACATTTAAAATAATAACTATGTTACCAACATTTACATATGAGCTTACCTCGTATGTGAAAATGGCTACTTTTACCATTTCGTCCACAACTTGGTATTTTCCCCATTTTAGCCCGAATTTTAGTTTTCCTTGCTAATCGAGCTTGGAAGCTTGAAAAACCCTAGCCATGGTTTCTCCTTGCTATATTCGGCCATGGGGTTGAAGATGAGCAAAATTGGCTTTTAATTTTGTATTTTAATTTATTTTACCCCTAAATGACCAAAATGCCCTTAAAACTAAACTTTCCAAAAATTCCATCCATGTCCAATTTTTGTCCATAGACTTAGAAATTGGTAAAATTCTATTTTAGACCTCCTAATTAATATTTCAAAACAATTTCATACTAGAAACTTCTAGAATGCAAGTTTTGCAAATTATTCGATTTAGTCCCTAATTTCAATTTAAGCACTTTATACATAAAATTTCTTCACGAAATTTTCACAAAATCATGCAATCATATCATAGACCTCAAAATAATCGTAAAATAATTATTTCTATCTTGGATTTTGTGGTCACGAAACCACTATTTCAACTAGGCCCAAAATCAGGATATTACAACTCTCCCCCCTTTTAGGGATTTTCGTCCCCGAAAATCTTACCGGAAAAGTGGTCTTCACTTTTAATCTCATATTCGGTGTTGAAGAACTTTCACTTAGGCTGTACCTCCAATACATCTCTTTAATTTCTCTTATGGTCTAAAAGCTTACAGTCTCAACTCTCAACTGTTCTTAAATTTTCAACCCTTCTCAGTTTCCCATGATATCATGATAGAAAACCAGGATCTTAACTTGATTAATGGAGACCGGAATTCCAAGAAATCCAACAATCAAAGAGACCTGAAATTCCATGAATCTGATGAGTAGGATTTCATTCAATACTGATATGATTTATAGATTTCTCCAAACATTTAAGAATAGAATACATCACATTTTCCTCTTTCTGCCATAGAAATAATTCTGATATGGCCTCAAGAATAATCCTTCTCATTTCCATCCCAATATCAACATTGACAAGGATAATTTTTTATAGATCCCAATGCTCAGCTTTAACCTCTTTAACAACTCAGATTTTATGTAACATCGAATGCTCTAAACTATCACATTACCTCACTGTCTTGAAACACATCACAATTCATACAACAGTACATTATTGAAAGTCGGAAGTCTTTGCTCAATGTAGACTAGCCTAGTTGGGCACGCTTTGTTACCAATATTCTCATCTATCCGAACTCTGTCAACATGTAATAAACTTTTCAGCTTTCATAAGATGAAAACCTTATCATTCGTAGTGACTTTAACTAATATCCAACTCTTTCTAATAAATATATATTTCTCGTTCAGACTATTTACTCTTTTATCAATTACAAAAATGAAATTCTATTATCGGACTTGAGAAAATAATCCCGACATAATTGTCACATGAAATCTTTCAAATAAATAATTCACCATACCGACTAAAACTCGCGCTTTTATCACCTATGCCTTTATCGATGTCAAATCCTTACACGTAAATTAGAAAAAAAATCCCAATACTAAAATCACCACATTACCAAGATCAAATTAGAAGTATAGTCATATTTGACATGATTATCACGAAGTGAAGAACGCACTTGAACATGAGTCGTAATTGACAAATTATGGAACAAAGATAACAAGAAAACCAAATAAAGAAATCCAAGATAGAGAAACCGGAATAAAGAAATCCAGAATAAAAAGATCCAGGATAAAGAAACCCAAGATACGATACTATGCCTAGGAGAATCGAAAACCAAACTCATAGAGAAAATATAGAATACCCGATAATTCTTCAAAGAAAGAAAGTCCAAAAGAAAACATCATTTAATCCCCTTTGAAATCAAATATAACAAGATCAATATATCTTCCCATACATATATATCGGATGAAGCATCAAGTAGAAGAAAGCAATTATAATATCATATGTATTCTCTCATCAATTCTTATCAGATGAAATGAAATAGAATACCCGATGAAATAGAGCAATATAAATTATAAACCAGTCGGACTACCAATGCTTTCATCCAACACCAGAATTAGAAGGCATTCCCATAAGAATTTCTTCAAAAGATCAATAGCAATAGAAATATTTCTGAGAACGGGTAAACACATAGAACATCTGAAAAGAGACTGCTAAATCTGTCTAGTCATAACTGTCACACTCAGATAGTTCACATTTCAAATATCATTTCCCCAACTAGTTCTGCCGTCACAAATTTCGTATTAAACCATTCACTAAAGAAGGCCAGTTCTGAATAAATTTTGATTTACACTTTTCTCGACCTTGCACCTGAGTAATTCGATTTACCAAAGAGAATTCCTTCTCTAATTGGGACAGTGCATAACTCCAATAATCTTTACATCAATCCGATACTTTACTAGCTCTAACTTTACTTATCAGCTCATTTTAAATCTCTGATCATACTTATAGTTATTCTATCATTGAACTCTTTGGGTTCTCAACCGAAAACTTATTCAATACAAATCTCATGAAATTCCATTATAAGTACCACTTCGGTAAGGGGGAGGGGTTGTAGGACCTCTGACTCGACTTTCTTATACATACACATATGACACAACTTCCATCATCATAGCAACATCATCAAAATCATGTCATTCATTCAGGCAATGCAACATTCATGTTGGCTTACACAAATTTTCCTACTGTCCCATTTAGACAATATACTTATGCATACATTCTATGTTTTCTAGATAGCTTTACTTATCCATTCATTTAATTAAATTAATTCATGCTCATGACATCATATAGGGCCAAACAAACATAGATATTTGCATCACAATCACAACTTTCATTTCGTGCATCATGTACATGTCATTACAATCATATAATTCAGTTCAACAATTTAACATAGATAAGTTCATTTCATTATAATCCTTTATCTCATAAAAATTATATATCATTAGCATTCATCAACATTCAATGTCCAAATCAAGACAAGGACATTTTCATTCATATCATAATATTATGACTTTTATTCATACCTCTACTACTTTTTATTTATTCCGTTCATCTTATCAAGTAAGCCATATACACTACATCATATGAGCATTAAGCAAATATGGATATTTATCACATATATATCATAAACTTTTATTCATACTTTTCTGAACCGAGACTTATCATAATCATAATTTTACTCAAATACCTTCACATAACATTGAACATGGTCAGTGTGTATTTCGGTTTGGAGAGTACCTGTCTAAATAAGATGGTACTCATATGAGTCGGAAGACATCACACTATCACAGATCAGTGGCATGTATAGCTAAATTTTTACGCATGCTAAGTTAGTCTGAGAACCAACGAAACCTACTCTGATACCACCAAATGTAACGCCCCATACCCGAGACCATCGCCGGAGTCGAACACGAGGTGTTAACAGACTTAATTCATTACTTTAAACAGCTCAAACAATTTATTTTTAAAATTTTTAGTCAAGCTAGCAATCTGCGTCACAGTCGCTTAAAAATTCATACTCGAGTTTCGAAACTCGAAATCCAATTCCGTAAATTTTATCTGAAACTAGACTCATATATCTATTTAATAATTGTTTTATAGAATTTTTGGTCAAGCAAATTAGTACAGTTTATTAGTTAAAATCTCCCTATTTTGTGGTTCGATTGCTCGACCTCTGTGTATTACTTAATCAGATATCTCCCTGCATCTGAGTTTCAATGACTATCCCGTTTATTTCTAATAAAACTAGACTCAATAAGGAATCTGTACATATAAATAATGACTTCTAATTATCTTTAAAAATTTATGGTGAATTTCCAAAGTCGTAAGCAGGATCCAAAATTGCTCTCGCCCCTGTTTCACAAAAATTTAAACATCTCATAAAATATCTGTTTTTGTTCCATCCATATGAAAATAGACTCATCAAGCTTCAATTCCATAACTTATTCATTATTTAATTCCATTTCTACTATTTTTAGTGAATTTTCAAATTCACGTCACTCATCATTTGTCTAAATCTATTTTATGGTAAATTTTACCCATTTCATGGTTCCCATGGATTAGCTAGCAATTTAGCATATATAACACCAAATATGATCATGATTAGCCATTCCAATGGCTAATCATTACCAAGCATTTCCATACCACTCAATAACCATATCATAAGACCATATATACAAAATGATTATAATGCTATACATGCCATACTCAAAATATACAAGCCATTATGCCAAGATGGTATACGGATAGTGTGAGCGTGCCTCGACCGCTTTCGATTTCCGAGCTGGCTTGTCAACACTACAAGGAATGAAAAGGAGGGAGTAAGCACAAATGTTTAGTAAGTTCACATGCAAATAGCAAGTAACACAACTATATAAGAAAACATAAACATCATTTGCATGATCATCACCGAGACATTCATATCACATTTTCATTTATCATCTTACCATATTGTTGTTATATCGAGTTTCAACCTGAGGGTTAAATACAAACCTGTTCAAAGTATCCATTTCACAACACTTACCAATACGTCCCTTTCATCTCGAGTATTCCTACATTTGAGTAGAATTTTACCCGTTGAACACATCGGAATATAATTTGGATACATGGAAAGTTTGCACATAAGTGCCACATATGTAGCCAAGCTACCATGTAACCCGCCCATAAGTGAACTCGGACTCAACTCAATGAGCTCAGGCGTTCGTATCCGTAAGTGAACTCAGACTCAACTCAACGAGCTCGGATGCCTAGTTACATCTCTCGAACTCGGACTCAACTCAACGAGTTCGGACATTCGCATCCATAAGTGAACTCGGACTCAACTCAACGAGTTCGGATGCCCAAATATCCCAGTGACATGTCACTTGTATTCTAATCCATTCCTAAGGTTCAAAGGGGACCTTTTTCCCAATCATGTGTCTCAACCATCTTCTACGGAATGCCGATACCGATACTCGATAGTATTTCACATTTTCCAAGTATATCACATAATTTGACATATTATCAAACAATTATCACGAGTATAATATTTCATAATAATTATCATATCATTTAAATAAAATAAAAACATTTAAAATAATAACTATGTTACCAACATTTACATATGAACTTACCTCGTATGTGAAAATGGCTACTTTTACCATTTCGTCCACAACTTGGTATTTTCCCATTTTAGCCCGAATTTTAGTTTTCCTTGCTAATCGAGCTTGGAAGCTTGAAAACCCTAGCCATGGTTTCTCCTTGCTATATTCGGCCATGGGGTTGAAGATGAGCAAAATTGGCTTTTAATTTTGTATTTTAATTTATTTTACCCCTAAATGACCAAAATGCCCTTAAAACTAAACTTTCCAAAAATTCCATCCATGTCCAATTTTTGTCCATAGACTTAGAAATTGGTAAAATTCTATTTTAGACCTCCTAATTAATATTTCAAAACAATTTCATACTAGAAACTTCTAGAATGCAAGTTTTGCAAATTATTCGATTTAGTCCCTAATTTCAATTTAAGCACTTTATACATAAAATTTCTTCACGAAATTTTTACACAATCATGCAATCATATCATAGACCTCAAAATAATCATAAAATAATTATTTCTATCTTGGATTTTGTGGTCACGAAACCACTATTTTGACTAGGCCCAAAATCAGGATATTACAAGCCGAATACCTTTCACTATACTGATTTCTTCAGTTCTTCGCCAATCGATTGCCCTTTTAATCTCTTCATTGCTTTTCCTTTCGGTGTACCCTCTGTATTTGATTCTTGGCCGATTGCTTTTCTCTTTTGCTAGTGGCATACGATTTCGGTTTACAAGGGTTCTAACAGACTGGTAGGTACTCGCGGGTTCTCTATTGTTTTTCTGTTATAGTTATATGTGTTCAAATGCGTTCTTCTATCTTTTCTAAAAATCGATTACCTGTTTCTCTTCATGTACCTAGGTTGCCGAAATCATGATCCCTTCCTTATGGGGTGGTGGTTTTTGGATTCTAGGTTTTCGGTCAAGTGAAGGAGTTTCTGAAGCATTTCGGCAGGAAAGGGTGTAGTTATCTTTCGATTAACATTACAAGCGGACCGAATCTCACACATTGGTTAAGGTGAGTGTCAATGCCATTCTTTTAGGATTAAGTGTTAGTAAAAGGTATTGACATTAACCGAAAACATTGATTGATGTAGGTTTGGTACTGGGAGATTTCTGCGCTATTCCGAAAAAGGTGTGTAACTGTACACCGTAAACCATTACTGTTAAAAGCTGAAAGGTGTGTATTCGCACCCCTGTTTAACTATGAATCGGCAAAAGCCGAAAAACAAAAATGCTAGAATCTCGACATTAGAGGCCTCACGAATGTGTAAACACACGTGGGGCGAACCAAGCCCCAAATTATGGGTAGCAGACTGCAGAGGCCACTACGTGCATTTTCGTGGACTGGGGCCATTATGGGCCTCGATGGGCCAAAATAGACCACGTAGGCCCAATCGGCTTATGGGCCCACACGGGTAAAATGTTTAATAAGTGATCATTGATAAGTTGGTTTATGAGGCTCGCGATGCCGTATGTGAATCTGGACTAAATGGGCCACACGAGCGTGTAGGCCCACTTGGGCCCAATAACGGGTTTTGGGCCCATATACATTGTTTTGTCAATTGAGGTTATTTGAGTCACTCAAGGCAATGATAGACCTTCTAGGAGGTTGTAATAAGTATCGAGACCCCAATTTTGGTAAAATGACCAAAATACCCCTAGGGGTAAAATTACCGTTTTACCCCTACTGATGAGATGTCCGTTACACCCCTAGTGGTAGGTTGACTGATGTATGTATGATAGTTATATGATTGATACCGAGCATGACATCTTGCATTCACGTATGTTATTGTAACATGTCATCCTGCATGGGGTTCGGTTAATATTGACGGAGAAAGTGTACGACCCGTAATCGTTCTGTACAAGGCTTTTAGGCTTTCTGCGATACTTATGGCTTATAGTCGTTCTATTAATTGGTAGCGTTGCTACGATATTTTTGGCCTTTAGTCGTTCTATCTACGGCGCTGAGCCATTCTGTTGACTTAGTGCCGTAACCGATGCTAAGCTTGGAGTGTTGGCTAGGTGGGTTGATTTCATCCCCACATGGTGTGTTGGTTGGTACAGGTGGTGTATTGGTTGGACTGGGCTGGATATCTGTCTTCATAACTGCATCTGATACTGATTCTATAATTGGCTTAGGCCCTCCTGATTCTGTTAATGGCTAAAAATACCTAATACTGTGTTTGTGATGGGCTCAGGCCCAGACTGTTTCTGCATACCGTATATCTAACTGTTTGTATTATAAGAGATTACACACTGAGTTTTCGTAAACTCACCCTTCTGTCTAACTGTACAGGTAATTCCTAGCCTTAGGTGATTTGGAGCCACGAGAGACTCGGAGGTGGCCACACGACCACTGATGCTCTGTTGTAGACTTTTTATTTGAATTTTATATTTTGAGGTTTTAATTCTGTAATAAAGCCTTTGAGGGATTAAATTTGTAATTGGGATTTTGATTTCCTTATTTAAAACTACTAAACATGAATTTACAAAATTAATAACTTGTAACACCCTTCACCCGTATCTAACTCCGGGACAGGGTTCGAGGCGTTACCGAACTTAAGCATTCACAAACGTATAAAATCGAGTCACCAAGTTTTGCCCAAAATTAAAACTTACAAACCACAATGAATAAAGGCCACATCTCATGGCCATATACAAAAGCTCAATGTAGGCCAATACGTAAGCCAAATCATAATAATAATACATGACATGAAACAAACTTCTTATACATGCCACTCACATGAAAATGTTTAACATATACTTGCCAATACTCCAAGAATAATGGCTTGATAGTGTGATGCTGCCTCCGACGATCTCCAATCCCTGAGCTGACCTGAAAAACTAAAAAAAATGGAAAGGAGGAAGTAAGCTTTACACTTAGTAAGCTCGCATGAAAATAATAAGCAATGCGATAACATGCTATTTTCATATTCTTTCTATTTATTCAAATTGCAGCTAAGCTGTTTTCCTAAGTCACAGTCATTAAATTATTTATATTCGGAGCTACGGAACTCCAATTTAAGATCCATAAATTTTCCAGAAACTAGAATCATATCACTTCTTACTAAAAGTTTTCTAGAATTTTTAGTCCAGTCAATTAGTACAGTTTATTAGTTAAAGTTTCCCCTATTATATAGCTAGACTGATCTGGCATCTGTTCACTACAAATTGATTTTCTCCCTGTACAAGAGTCAAATAGCCATGAAATTTGTTTCATTTAAAACTAGACTCAGTAAGGAATCTAAGCATATAAACTATATTTCTTAATTATTTTTTGTAAATTTTTAAGGATTTTTCAAAGTCAGAATAGGCGATTACATAATCATTCTGAACAAGTCTCACAAAAATATAAATATCTCAAACTATAGAATTCCTTTTCTTGCTATCTTTCTTTTATATGAAAATAGACTCATTAAGCTTTAATTTCATATCTCATTCAGCTTCTAAATAAATTCCTACTATTTTTGTTGATTTTTCAAAGTCACATCACTGCTACTGTCCGAAACAGTTTTATTGCTAATTCACTTTCACACTTTCTTTGTATTAACCTCATTTAACATACATATCACAAATCATTTTCACCACATTTCATACATCACAAGTATAGGCCCATGATTACAAGGTCACCGTAAAATCATTCTCATGTATAACTTACTTTTTTATAACCTTACCACATCCCGGTCACTTAATGAACACATCAATCACATAACCAAGTTCTTGCATTTATTCATCACAAAACTCACAAAGTAGTACATAGTAAGTCCCCCGTTGAACACTTCGGATCAATCCTCGATACTTGGTGGTTTCATCACATAGCTCCACCCATCATATAGTTTGGCTCTCTTGTACAACATGGTGAACACTTAGTACCACCCATGTGACCTAGCCAGTTTATTACGTAGCTCTCTTATCTACATAGTGTCCTTCACCTGGAACCACGCATGCGAACTAGCTACATATATCCCGTAGCTCTCTTGTCTATATGGTGTACACATAGTATCACCCATGTGACCTAGCTACATCATAATGTCTCGTAGCTGTCTTGTACACATGATATGCACTCAGCACCATACATGTGACCTAGCTACATACCATCTGTATCATCCAATCTTTCTGAAGGTTCAACCGGGATTTCTCTCTCTTTTCTAACAATTTCACCAATCAAGTAATTATCAACAAACATATTTCCAATATTATTATAAAATATCATAATACAAGTAAAATTGATGTATTACTTACATATAAACTTACATCTCAAGGCAATAACATTAAATTACACATTGCATTATTAAAAATCATATGAACTTACAATTGCTCATAATATCCATAATCACACATTTATGTATGATAATTCAATGTACTTCATAGCAAGATATATTTCATGTATAACAATAATAACATGAATAATAGGCTTATTAAATCACATGAGCTTACCTCAATCCAAAAAAAAGGGCAATTTATCATTTTAGTCCATGACCTTGTATTTTCCTAATTTAAGTCCGAATCTCGATTTCCTTGATCTATAATATCACATTTAGCCTAATAATTAATCACACTATTTATATGGGTCTAAAAATCATATTTTTACAAATTTGCATTTTGACCCCTAAACTTTTGCATATTTGCACTTTTTCCCCAAGACTCGAAATTAAACTTCATCCTATTTTCTTGTGTTTTATGACATACTGGTCATTTTTCCCTTCTATGGTAACATCAAAATCTCACTCTAACATGTATTTATGAACATTAGGTATTTTTACCGATTATGTTGCTTTACTCGTTTTTACGAAAAATCACTTAGCAAAAGTTGTTTAACACAATCTCAAACTTCATATTCTACCATAAAAAATCAAAATTCATACATATCATCCATGGGTAAATTTTTAAATATAAACCCTAGCTCAAAATATTGGTAGAAATAGGTAGACCGAGCTACGAGGATTTCAAAAATGTAAAGAACATTAAAACGGGCATAGAAATCACTTACAATCAAGGCTTAAAAGTGTTGAAACCCTAGCTATGGTGGAGAGCAAAATTCGGCAGCAACTTATGGAGAAGATGATCATTTTTGTGTTATTTTTCCCATTTTATTTCATTTAATATTCAAATGACCAAAATGCCCTTACTAAACTTTCGAAAATTCCATCCATGTCCAATTTTTGTCCATAAACTTAGAAATTGGTCAAATTGCTATTTAAGACCTCCTAATTAATATTTCCAAGCAATTTCATACTGGAAACTTCTAGAATGCAAGTTTTGCAACTTATTCAATTTAGTCCCTAACTTCAAATTAAGCACTTTATGCATAGAATTTCTTCACGAAATTTTCACACAATCATGCAATCATATCATAGAGCTCAAAATAATCATAAAATAATTATTTCTATCTCAAATTTGTGGTCCCAAAACCACTATTCTGACTAGGCCTAAAATTAGGGTGTTACATAACTATTTTCAAAAACACTTAAAAACAGACGTTTTTGTATTTCAAATTTTAGTAGCTTCCACGATTTGAAATAACTTAAAGTATCAATGCCAGACATTAAGTAAATGCTTTTGATGAGATGATTTGCTAACCTCAAGCAAAAGGTTTTAATCATAGAAATGAAATTTTAACGACAACTCAATTTTTGGAACGACGCTTTGATGTGACACGCCAGATTCAGCTATAACGTCTAGACCAGGTTTGGGGTGTTACAACGAAACTTTCACACATGCTTAATTTCATGTCATAAACATTAAAAATAATATAAAAAATAATTTTATGACCTCAAATTTGTGGTCTCGAAACCACTATTATGATTTAGCTAAAAATCGGGGTGTTACAACTCTCCCCCTTAGGGATTTTTGTCCTCGAAAATCTTACCACTAATAGGTTTGGATATTGCTTTCTCATAGTATCCTTGGTTTCCCATGTAGCTTCTTCAACCCCGTGTTGATGCCATAATACGTTCACTAATGCTATTCTCTTATTTCTCAGCTCTTTGATCTCACGAGCTAAAATTTGGATCGGTTCTTCACTATACGACAAATCTGACTGAATCTCAACTTCTGTTGAAATAATAACATGCGAAGGATCAGACTTGTATCTTCAAAGAATCGATACGTGAAATACTTTATGAATCTTTTCTAACTCAAGTGGCAATAACAATCTGTAAGCAACTAGCCCAATACGCTCAATAATCTCATACGGCCCAATAAATCTCGGACTTAATTTGCCTTTACGACCGAATCGGAGTATTTTCTTCCATGGAGATACTTCCAAAAACACTACATCCCTGATCTGAAACTCAATATCTTTCTGTTTCAAGTCTGCATACGATTTCTGATAATCTGACTCTACTTTCAGATTTTCACAAATCACTTTTACTTCCTGTTCAGTCTTTTTAATCAAATCGACCTCGTGTATCTTATTCTCACTGAGCTCAGTCCAATACAAAGGTGTTCGACATTTGAGACCGTACAATGCTTCGAAAGGAGCCATTTTTATACTCGTTTGAAAGTTGTTGTTATATGCAAATTCAATCAATGGTAAGTATCATTCCCACTTACCTTCAAACTCAAGAATGCAACACCTGAACATATCCTCGAGTATATGAATAATTCATTCAGATTGACCATCCGTCTGTGGGAGAAAAGTGGTACTAAAATGTAGCTTTGTACCTAATGCATCTTACATTTTCTTCCAAAACCATGATGTGAATCTTAGATCTCTATCCGAATCAATAGAAATAGGTACTCTATGCAATCTTACGATCTCAGTAATATACAAATCAACTAACTTATCAAGTGAGTAGTCTGTTCATACCGGTATAAAATGAGCCGACTTTGTCAGTTTATTAATCACTACCCAAACCGCATCTTTCTTACTCGGAGACAGAGGCAAACCCGATACAAAATCCATCGTGATTCTATCCCATTTCTACTCGGGAATCATAATCGGCCGCAGTAATCCAGATGGTACCTGATGCTCAGCTTGGACTTTCTGACAGATTAAACATTTAGAAACAAATTTAGAGATATCACGCTTCATACCAGTCCACCAATAAAGTTGTTTTAGATCATTATACATTTTCATACTTCCCGGATGAACAGACAAACGACTACTATGTGCTTCGTTTAAAATCATCTGAATCAGCTTTGAATTTTTCAAAACACATACTCAACCTTTGAATCTTAAACAATCATCATCATCAAATCGAAACTCTGAATCAGAATTCAAATCATATTGAGCTTTTTTTGCTAACATTTCATTATCAACTTTCTGAGCCTCATAAATCTATTGTAAAAACAACGGTCTCGTTTTTAACTCAGCTACAATTGAGCCGTCATCAGAAAGAGTCATCTGAGCATTCATCGCATGTAATGCAAACAAAAATTTCTGACTTAAAGCATCAGCCACAACATTAGCCTTTCCTAGATGATAGTCAATCACAAGCTCGTAATCTTTCAACAGTTCCAACCATCTTCGTTGTCGTAAATTCAGATTTTTCTGAGTCATGAAGTATTTTAAACTCTTATGATCAGAATAAACATGACATTTTTCATCGAACAGATAATGGCACCAAATCTTCAACTCAAACACAATAGCTGCTAATTCTAAATCATACGTAGAGTAATTCTTTTCATATGGCTATAACTGTCTCGAGGCATAGGCTATAACTTTGCCTTCCTGCATCAAAACACAACCCAGATCGTTCAACAATGCATCACTATATATTACAAATTCTTTACCTTATTCTGGCTGAATTAACACTGGAGCTTCAGTCAATAAAGCTTTCAGCTGATCGAAACTTTTCTGACACTTGTCCGACCACTCGAACTTAACATCTTTCTAAAGTAGTCTCGTCAATGAAGTTGCAATCACTGAAAAGCCTTTTACGAATCAACTGTAATAACCAGTGAGCCCTAGAAAACTTTAGACTTCAGATACATTTCTTAGAGGCTTCCAATTCAATATTGCCAAAATTTTGCTCGAATCAACTTAGATATCCAATGTTGATACAATATGCCCTAGAAAACCAACTTCTTGCAACCAGAATTCACGTTTACTGAACTTTGCAAATAGTTGCTTATCTCGCAAAGTCTATAACACTACTCTCAGATGTTCAACATGCTCAGATTCATCACGGGAATAAATCAAGATGTCATCAATAAACACAACAACAAATCGATCCAAATACGGTCTAAAGATCTGATTCATTAGGTATATAAAAACAGTAGGTATATTTGTTAATCTGAAAGGCATAACTAAAAACTTATAATGTCCTTACCTCGTTCGAAAAGTAGTTTTCGGTACATTAAAGTCTTTAATTCGCAACTGATAGTAACCTGATCTCAATTCTTTCTTTGAAAACACTGTAGCCCCTTTCAACTGATCAAACAAATCGTCTATTCGTGGTAGAGGATATTTATTCTTAATAGTCACTTTATTGAGTTATCGATAATCAATACATATTCTTATAATTTTGTCTTTCTTTTTTACAAAAAAAATCGGTGTACCCCAGGGAGAATAACTCAGTCGTACGAAACCTTTATCTGTCAACTCTTGCAATTGAGCTTTTGACTCTTTTAATTCAGTCAGTGCCATTCTGTAACCCAGGGAGAATAACTCGGTCGTGCGAAACCTCTATATGTTAACTCTTGCAATTGAGCTTTCAACTCTTTTAATTCAGTCGGTGCCATTCTGTACGGAGCTATCGATATCAGAGTTGTTCCCGGCACTAACTCAATACCAAATTCAACTTCTCTAATCAGTGGTAAACCTGGTAACTCTTCAGGAAACACATCCGAATATTCACACACAACTGGTAATAATTCAATCTTTCTTTCAGTCACTTTAGTGTCGAACACATAAGCAAAATAAGCTTCACAACGCTTTCTTACATATTTCTGAGCTAACATCGAAGAAATCACTACCGGAAAACCATTCAAATCACTAGACTCAATCCAAATTATTTCATTATTCTGACATCTCAGATCAATTCTTTCTTTTACAGTTCACTATCGCATCATGCAATGTTAACCAATCCATACCTAGAATTATATCAAATTCGTCGAATGACAACAACATCAAATTAGCCGGAAAACATGAATCTCGAATAATTAATGGATAGTCCTTGCATACATTATCACCCAATACACATTTGCCTAAAGGATTTGATACTCTAATCACAAATTCAGTAGACTCTATAGGTAAAGTCTTACTAGATACTTAAGTTTCACATACTTAAGAATGAGTCGATCCTAGATCTATCAATGCAATTACAGTAGTATCATAGAGAGTAAAAGTACCGGTAATAACATCAGGAAGCGAAGCTTCTTCACGAGCGTGAATAGTATAAGCTCTGGCAAGTGCTCGGGCTTTAGATCTCATAGTCATGTCTTTAGTAATTCCCTAACTGCCACTCACATTACCCGTGTTTCCAGGTGGTCTACCTCTAGCTGTAGGGTTACTCGACCTCATATTCTGCACTGTATCTTGTTCGGCCAACTCAGGACATTCACAGATAAAATGATCTAGTGATCTACATTTGAAACAAGCTCGATCATTCAATGTACAATTGCTAGGATGTCGTTTACTGCAATGTTTGCACTCAGGTTGATTTGGTCTGACGTTACCAACACTAGCTATAGAAGTGGCTTTTGAACTCACATGAGGTCTGTTTTGATCTCATCTAGAGTTGCTCTCAGTAGCTTTTTAACGGCTAAAATCATCTCGAAACTTCTTTGATGCTAAATGAAATGACTTATTCGATAATCTTTTTCGTACCTCTCGAGTTTTCGAGTCAGCTTTTCTTTTCTCTTTCCCAAGTTCCTTAACTTTACACGCTCATTCAACAAGACAACGGACTTTTTTATTTTCAGAATCCCGACTAACAAGAAGATATCTTCATTCAAACAATCTTCAATCTCTGGCACATAATTGCTTCGGTCGAAACACATTTTCGTGCATATTGATTTAATCTCACAAATTCTCGTTCGTATCCTGTAACAGATTTTCGACCCTATTTCAACTCAAGAAACTCTTTGAGTTTCTTATCTATGAATCTCTGACTGATGTATTTCTTTCTAAACTCAGTCTGGAAGAACTGCCAAGTGACTCGTTCTTTCAGGACCACTGATATCAATGTTTTCCACCAATGGTACATCGTATCTCTCAGAAGTGAAATAGTACACTTAAGACATTCATCAAGAGTACATGACATTTCATCAAACACTCATAATGTGTTTTCAAGCCAGAACTCAACTTTCTCAGCATCATCATCAGTAGTGGCACGAAACTCTTCAGCCTTATATTTTCTAATTTTATCAACCGGAGGTTTACTCAATCGGATTGGATCTATCACTTGCGGTACAACTGGGATTTGTTGATGAACAGGTGGGGTGGAAGTTGTGGAGCAGCCAGATTAGTTCTAATATATTGAGTGAACAACTTATTCATCATCTGATAGAAGGCTTTTTTAGCCTCTCTCTCGTGACTACTAGATACTAGTCTAGAATTGGATTGCACTACCCCTTGAGCGGGAGCTGGTGCATTACTTTCAACATTTTCTGCTACAGCTCTATAGGGATCCATTTGCATTTTAAAAACACATTTTCATTATCAGGAATCATCACACTATCACAGTTAATATATATGGCATGTATAGCTAGACTCTCACTCGCTATGTTAGTCCTAGAATCGACTAAACTGTAGCTCTAATACCAATAAATGTAACACCCCAAACCTGTATCCGTCGCCGGACTAGGGTTAAAAGGCATTACCAAACCTTTCATAACATATTAGAAACATATCACATACATAGCTTACAAAATATCAAATCACAATCAGTCATATTCACAATGTTCCTTAAATAGGTCTACGAGACCTTAAACATGCTTTGGAGAAGATTTGGGACTAAATCGATCTCGTATAAAATTTATCGAAACTTAACATTTTTTTAAAGTTACAGAGGTCACACGCCCGTGTGAATAGGCCATCTGCCTCACACGGCATTAGACACGCCCGTGTGTCTAGGCCGTGGCAAAACAGGGCATACATACTGACTTATCCACACGGCCGAGGACACGGCCATATGCCAGGCCATGCGAAACCTAAGGGGGTCACTGACTTGGGTCACACGGCTGACCACACGCCCATGTGCCAGCTTGTGTGCCACACACAGCCAATAGACACGCCCCATGTGTCTAGGCTGTGTCAAAACTATAGGTATACTGACTTTAAATCGAAGGGTACCCCAAGGGACATATGACCATGTAACATGACCGTGTGTCGCACACGGCTGAGACACATGCCTATGTCTCTACCCGTGTGGACAAAAATAGACCATTTGCAAAGTCAATTTGCCACCTTAATCTTAAGCACACAAAGTAACCAAATTTGGTACCATTTCATCACCTATATAGGCATTCAAAACATGCAATTTCATATACATTTCATGCCGCTTATAAATATATATCATCTCTTTTTCACTACCCAATTACACAATAAAAAACATGCCAAATCAAATTGACACTTTAACTAATATCCACATTTAAGCACAACCCAAATCATCATACATTTACTAAACCAAAATGGCATTCAAACTTCATTTTAAATTATACCAAAACTTACCATTTTAACTACCAAATTATACCAAGATGGCCATTCACACAAAACCATATATATACATCAATTATATCATTTTTCCATCACATAGTCTATACCAAAACCAATTCCATAGTCTCAATCATATTCATGCATTATCACATGGCAAGAAATACACATAACACATATCATAACATCACTAGCCTATACATGCCATATATTAATATTTACAACTTCAAAAGTACCAACATATCATTCGCACGATCCTTGACGATCCCTAAGCTCACGGTAGCTTTAATAATCTATAAAACAATGAAAAACACACACAAAGTAAGCTTTCTAAAGCTTAGTAAGCCATATACAAATAAACTAAATACATAAGATAATTATAAGCCAATTTATCCGTGGAAACTATAGCAAATCACATACGCAAGTTTCTTAATTCACATCTAACTCACTTGTTCTTAATGTACTTCCATTTAACCACCATTCTTACTTATGAAATTCACATGTCATCATTTATAAACATACTCAACTTTCATTCTTGAATAACATATACATTTCGTACGTACCTAAATCAGATACTCATTCACATTTTCATTCCATTCTTGATATTGCTCGTTCAACCGTTTGGACCTGATAAGGATACTCGGATAGCTCGTAAACTAGTACAATGCCATATCCCAGATATGTTCTTACATGTTATCAAATATTGATGCCACTGTCCCAGATAGGGTCTTACACGAAATCATATACGATGCCAATGTCCCAGACATGGTCTTACACGTAATCTCAGATTGATGCCAATTTCCCAAATAGGGTCTTACATGATATCACATCTCGAAAGCCTAATGTCATGACACTCGTATCCTATACTATTCCTATGGTTCGTACGAGACTTTCGGATATCGTAACTTCATCGATTCTTGCTCATATTTGCTCAATCAACATTCATGCCGATTCAATGACTAATAAACATTTGTAAATCAATTTAAAGGCATTCATTTGTATATGAACTTACCTCGTAGTCGAAATAGACGAATTGGATCAATTACTCGATAACTTTTGATTTTCCTTGATCTAGATCCATTTTCTTTCTTTCAGGATCTATATGTATTCAAAATTAATCTATTTAATCACCAAATCAAATAATTTTATCAAAAACACACAATTTGGTCATTTTTACATTTTAGCCCCTAAAGTTCCACATTTATTCAATTTAATCCATTTTCACAAATACATCAAATTCACGCAATTCAATTTAATCCATGCTTAGTCGAATTACCATAGTAGCCTATATTTATCATTTATTCATACATTTAACCACACATTTTTATATTTTCACAAATTAACCCCTAATTGAAATTTTTGTCAAAAATCACTTAACAAAACTTTAAAATCTATAATTGAATTTTCATATTTCATCATCAAACATCCAAAAGCTCAAGCACTCATCAATGGAACTTCACAAAACTATCAGTAATTTCAGAAATCAGGTTACGGGCTACCTAGTACTCAAAGCAACGATTACAAAAACGTAGAAATTATCAAAAACGGATCAAAAACCATACTTTAATCAAGCTTGAACATGGTCGAACCCTAGTTTGTTCATAAACTATGTTTTTCTTTGCTAAACTCGGTGGTGGAGAAATAAAATGATGAAGGAATTTTGCACATTTTATGTTTTTAATTAACATTATTAACAAAAGTACAAAAATGCCCTTAATTAATAACCTTTAACACTTTATAATTCATGTCCATGAAAGTCCATTAACATTAATCATGACATACTCACATCATAAGGACCTCACATTAATTCATCAACTCAAATAAGCACTTAAACAATTACCAGCAAACTATTACATTTAATCCGATTAGGTCCTTTTATCAAAATTAAGCATCCAAATGATTAAATTAAAATAAGAAACTTTCACACATTCTTAATTTCATGTCATAAACATTAAAAATAATATTAAAAATAATTTTACGACCTCAAATTTGTGGTCTCAAAACCACTATTTCGATTTAGCAAAAAACCAAGTTGTTACAACTCTCCCATCCTTAGGGATTTTCTTCCTTAAAAATCTAAAAAAGTTTACACATTTTATTGCGGTACGTACAAATTTCTCCCTTAAGAGATTAGTTGAGTTATATATTTCTAAGATAGTCAGATTGCACGGAGTGCCAGTTTCTATTCTTTAGGATAGAGCTCTGTAATTTACATCACGTTTTGGGAAAAATTCACAGGTAGCTCTAGGTACGTGATTGCATTTTAGCACGGCATTTCATCCTCAGACAGATGGTCAGTCCGAGTGTGTAATTTAGATACTCGAGGATATGTTTCGTTGTTGTGTATTATAGTTTGAAGGCAACTGGGAGAAATATTTGTCATTGGCTGAATTTGCGTATAATAATAGTTATCAATTGAACATAAAGATGGCACTGTATAAAGCTTTGTATGGTCAAAAATGCCGAACACTGTTGTATTGACTAAGCTCAGTGAGAAAAAAATCAGGGGGTTGATTTGATTTGTGAGACTGAAGCAAAAGTAAAAGTAATTCGGGATAGTTTGAAAGTAGCGACATAAATCATATGTGGATCTTAAACGTAAAGACATTGAATTTCAAGTCGGTGATTGAGTGTTTTTGTAACAACCCATTTTTAATTAAATCAGAATAGTGGTTTCGAGACAACAAGCCTGAAGTCAAAAAAATTATTTTATTATCATTTTATTGGCTACAGCATGATAGTAGTACCGTATAAAAATTTTGTTAAGAAATTTTACCATTTACATGTTCAATTTGATAAAAAGGACTAAATAGCATAAAGTGCAAAAGTTGAGTTCTAGTAGCTAAAAGTATTAAATAGCTATAGAACCTTAATGTATGAGTCCTTATATGGTAATTAGATCATTAATGAAGATAGTGGATGTAAATGGCTTGGTATAAGTGAAATTTGTAATGTTTTTAAAGGTTATAAAAGTAATGTAGTAAATAATGACAAAATAAAATAAAACAACAATTAGGTTATCATATTTAACCTTTCTTTCAATTGAAAACCAAAGAAAAAGAAAGCCATGGAATCTTAGTATTCAGCCATTCTTGTTTTCCTTGATTGGTGAGATATTTTGTCCTGTTTTTAATGATTTTTACGTTTCGGGAGTATTTCGGGGACTAATTTGTGAAATTGTTAAACTATTAGGGTTTTACCATTAATGAATATACATAAGTTTTGATGTTTGATGATAGAAAATGGATAGTTGTTGTTAGATAAACAACTTTTATTAAGGGATTTTTGATAAAATTATTAAATAGGGATTAAATTGATAAATAGAAAATTTTTACATGGTGAAATTGTCAAATAAATGAAATATAGGGCATTTTAGGGACCTAATAGATATTCGCCTATAGTGGGTTGTGGTGGAATTTCATGAATTTTGATTTTATGAGCTAGAGACTAAATTGCAAATAAATTAAAAGTATAGAGGCAAAATGGTAATTTTTTCAAAATATGATTTACGCTAAATTGAATGAAATATATACTGAATGGAGTTATATTTATCCATATAGATCAAGACAGACCTCATACTACTTTAGATCAGGGCAAAGAGAAAGTCTCAGATTAATCGCCTCCATATCTACGTATACTCGTTGAGGTAAGTTCATATAATTAAATCGTGTTTTTATGTTTTAATTGAATTTGGGCTTAAAAGCCGTCGATGGATCCATGGTTGTCAAGCAACCATGCGACCCTCATATACTTCCTTCGTTCCATAATTCCCAACCCATATGCAACCTAAACATGATATCATATGAATGCATATGAATGCAGCAGGTATACATGTAACATCCATAAATCTTACATTCCATACATAAGGGTATTTTAGTCATTTTCGCCCTTAGGGGCATTTTAGTAATTTTTTTATTACGGATTTTTACTTACCTTGGCCCATTAATGGATCCCGTGAGCTAAGATGAACGAATACTATGCACCAGGTAGGATTCCAGAGAAGAGGAGGTGAGTCATTAAGACCGCTTAAGTTTCAAGCTCTCTCTAGATCCAATCCTATACATGCATATACCCGTTACCACACCTTAACCCTATGACTTGTCCACGGTCTCAATAAATTAATTGAGTTTTATGCAGTCATCATATACTAGGCCTAAAACCTCTTACGAAGCCCAGACAAATCCACATACCTGTATATGGCCCACTAGACCCAATCTCTGTCATATGGCCCATTAGGCCCAATCTCATTTATGTGGCCCATTAGGCCCAAATCACATTCCTATGGCCATCAGGCCTAAATCACATTTACAGTCATGCTCACATACAATTTTTCTATCACATAGCATCAATTATCAATTTTTGCCTATTATGGGCCCAACAGCCCTTCGGGCCCATTTAGCCCATTCTAACCCGGTTGGCCAATTCACAGCCCAAGTCCATAGAATCACCCATGGGCCTCAGACAACCTATCGGTTTCCCCCTTACGAGTGTTCGCGCACTCACAAGGCTAGCATAGCCAAACTTTTGGCTTTTCGGCATTTCAGCTTTTATTGATCTACTTGTGTGTGCAGTGCATGTACACACCTGGTAATAAAGCGTGCTGCGATTTTCTCAGCCTCAAACCTAAAATCGATATCACCTACAATCGATATCACCCTTCAATTAATCACATGCTTAATACATATCTTTACCAAAACTGAAATCTCACATTTCACCTTACCTTGTGCGACAAGTTATAACAGCCCCTTTTTTAATCACTAACCACGACCAACTCCTAGATCTGCACCAATCTTAACTATTAAAACTAGAATAACAATGACTTCTATCCAACACAAGTCCCCTTCCCTTAACTATGACCATTCAACCAACTAAGATCAAGAACACTTACCAAAGTCTCTCACCTGAGGAGCAAATTGGCAGGGATCCAAAAGACTAAGATTCAATGCCTAGTCCTACCAAAACCTATTAAAAGATGTGAGGAACTGAATACTTGATACTTAGCAAAAACTGATTGGGAGAGCAAACACTTACACTAGAATCAACTGAGTGGAAAGGGTAGTGGCGGCACCAAGGGTATTCGGCTAAAGAGGTGTTTAGCCCTTGAGTTTTGTATGGCAAAAAAGGGTTATTCGACACCAAGGGAAAAGAGAAGAAGAAGTCGGCTAGACTAAAAGTGAATCAAAGAGAACTGAGTAAAGGAAGAAGGGAAAATCAGCACAAAGAGAAGGAAAGAAGATCAAAGGATTTTGGCTTTTAGATCTTGAAGAGAAAAAAAGGTTTCTGGCAACAAGGTGAAAGGGAATTCGGCATTAGCCTGGCAACCACACATTCGGCACCTATATATAGCCTCTATAGCCGAATTTCCTATGCCTAAATTCCCATTTCGGCTCCACCACTTCTTTACTCCTCATCTCCTAGTTTTTCTCCCTGATAACTCCTTAATCCCCTCCTCAAATTTCTCCTCTTATCACTCCCTACTGAGTTCATACCCAACGCCACCTCTGTCCATCTGTCAAGCAAAAATAAATTCCCCTTTTGAGCAAGGAGGGATTCGAACCCCAGACTTCTAAAACTAGCAACACGCCACTTATCCACTGGGCCAGCAAGCTCTTTTCTATCCAATTCTTCCTTCATTTATTCAAAAGCCCACCTACTTACCGTCAGGGTTCTTTTAATAATTAAACTATAATTTCTTTCACTTCTTAGTTCTAACTCCAAAACTAACCGAGACCTATTATCACATAATTAACACTTAACCAAGAATACTAAGCACACATTTTTTATTAGAACCAAAAAAAAGACAATTCGGGATTTTGGAATTTTTGGGGCGTTACAACTCTACCCCCTAAAAGAAATTTCATCCTCGAAATTCCCAACTACTAACACAGACTACCACACCATACTTCTGCTGCACACTCTAATTCCAACTTAGGTAAATAGTACACTATGGGTAAGTACATACCATTATTCGCCTCTGGAGCGCCTCCATTCTCTTGACGACGTGCTGTATAGACCAAAGTTGGCTGCCTCGCCTCAGCATGACCAGCACCTCTGGCCGGTCCTCCACGACCCAAATCGTTTCCACCCCTGCCTGTTCACGGCCTCTTAGAGATTACTGACCACCCCTTAGTGGCTGCACACCACCTCGGTCCACTATTGGCACTTGAGCTGGCATTCTAGGGCAATTACTGATCCTATGCTCCATAGATCCATAAGCTAAACAAGCTCCTGTCCTCTTCCAACACTCGCCTACATGACCTTTCCCACAATCAGCATAACGTGGCACCCCTAGATTAACAGCAGGGGGCCCTGCTTTAACTAGCTCATTAACTCTGGCCCTAGCCCTAGGCCTCTGATCGACACTAGGAGCCTCAGCCTCCCTTTTATCCTTACCCCTTTCTTTTTCCTGATTTAGGCACTCAGTGCGTTTTACCTTCTTCGCTATCTTTGCTTTCTCTACCAACTCCGAGAAAACTCACTCCCTTTGTGGAGCTATCAATACTCTGAGGCTATCCCTAAGTCCATCCTTAAACCTAACGCAACGCTCATAGTCCGTTGGCACCATAACTCTTGCATACCTACTAAGGCGTAGAAATTCTGCCTCATACTTCGCCACATATTTGTTTCCTTAGGTCAAGTTCAGGAACTCCTTCCTTCTAGCGTCCACATAACTCGCACCTACATACTTCCCTTGGAACGCAGTTTTGAAGAACTCCTAAGTGACTTGCTCAGGTTAGGTGCCCCCTTTCACTGTCAGCCACCACTGGTAAGCTTCTTCCTTAAGCAGTGACACTACCCCTTTCAGCTTTTGTTTAGGTGAACAGTCCAAATCCTCCATTATCCTTTCAGTGGCTTCCAACCAGTATTCCACCACGTTAGGGGCCACAGACACGCCCTTAAAGATCTCAGCCCCATTTGAACGAAGTCGCTCCCGAATGGACCCCCGATTTCCCGTGCCATTATTAGGCCCTGCGACCCTTTCCAAAATTCTCAGCATTACCTGCGACAATGCATCTTCCCCCGCGGCCCAATCGTACGGTCCATTCCCAGCCGCAGGTGAGGCCAGAGCATCTTCTACTCCAACATTGGGCATATGGCCCGATGCCAACGATTCAGCCCTAACACTTCCGTGGCCTCGGCCACGGCCTCTTGCACCTCTTCTAGCACTCATCGTCAATTCACGTATCTTCTGATTTAAAAGTTTTATGAAGTTTTAGTTAGTTTCCATGATTAAACCGATGTTTTATGAAAGTATTTAAAGAGAAGATTGTTTTCGATAATCCTCTATAGTTTCAAGATCCTACGGGCTTCAATTCCATTCTAAGATAATCATCTAAAGTATCCCTCTAACTATCTACTGTATAACAATTTAAACAGGCTTAAGAACAAAAGAACTTACTTGGTTCGACGTCGGAGACTCGGTGTGCCGCTCAGCAAGACTTTTTTTTCCAGAACATTGTAAATTTTTTTAAACACAAAAGAAACCAAGTAATAAGGCCCACTTTACAACCCGAGTTCTGTAACTGGGCTCTGATACCATTAAATGTAACAAGGTGAAGAGACAAAAAGGTTTCTAGCAACAAAGTGAAGGAGAATTCGACATTAGCCTGGCAGCCACACATTCGGCACCTATATATAGCCTCTATAGTCGAATTTCCTATGCCTAAATTCCCATTTCGGCTCCACCACTTCTTCAGTCCTCATCTCCTAGCTTTTCTCCATGATAACTCCTTAATCCCTCCTCAAATTTCTCCTCTTATCACTTCCTACAGAGTTCATATCCAACGCCACCTCTGTCCATCTTTCAAGCAAAAATAAATCCCTCTTTTGAGCTAGGAGAGATTTGAACCCCAGACATCTGACACTAGCAACATGCCACTTATCCACTTGGCTAGCAAGCTTTTTTCTGTCCAATTCCTCCTTCATTTATTCAAAAGCGCACCTTCTTGCCATCAAGGTGCTTTTAATAATTAAACTATACTTTTCTTCACTTCTTAATTCTAACTCCAAAACTAACTGAGACCTACTATCACATAATTAACACTTAACCGGGAATACTAAGCGCACATTTTTTTATCAGAATCGAAAAAAAGACAATTCGGGATTTCAGGATTTTTAGGGTGTTACACGGGACTAAACTGATAACATTTGCAAATTTTGTGAAACTTATAAAATTTTTAAACATTCATGGGTCACATGCCCGTGTGAAAAAGCCATGTGCCTCACACAGCCACCAGCCACATCCATGTCTTGGACCGTGTGAAAATAGGGCATACATACTGACTTGTACCACACAGCCGAGGAAACGCCAGTGTGCCATGGTCGTGGAAAATCTGGAGGGGTTATTGACTTGAGTCACACGGCTGACCACACGCCCATGTGCCAGCCCGTGTGTCACACAAGGCCAGTAGACGTGCCCATGTGTCTAGGCTGTGCCAAACCTGTAGGGTATACTGACTTAATTCGAAGGACTACCCCAGGGGACACACGGTTGTGTAACATGACCGTGTATCGTACACGACTGAAACACACTGTAACACCTCTAACCCGTATCCATCGCTAGATTAAGGTTACAAGGCATTAATTAATTAAAACCACATTTTCGAACAACCTCACATTTGTATAAGTCATAATTACATGTATAAAGCATTAATTCGATTAAACAAATAACGTGATTTTATTTATTTATTTATCATATTAATGTACATATCATAATAGAAAGAGCATTTCAATAATATTCGAATATCTAGAAAAAATCAAGTCATTATAACTTATTTTACACTATCACATTTTTAACACTTTATAATATTTACATAATACTTTTTTCAATATCATAAACATAGAGTATTATCAACTTTACTAAATGGTCAAATAAATAAGTCATATATATATATATATATATATATATATATTCAACTATACATCAATAATGGACCTCAACCAAAATACATCAAATAACCATGTTTATTCACTTAAACTGACTTCATACATTCAACATCAAAATTTATATACTTACATCAAGTTTCAAAGCCACACTTAATCATTGTATTCATGCTAAATAATTGACCGAAACAAACTTGGAACATTTTTATATCTTAATACCTTGCATAGCCGAATCACATTATTAAAACCACATACACATCAAAACATTTTATCAAATGTAAATTATTTATAAAAACATATGCCGAAACACAAACTGTAGTATATTCAAACCAAAATTCTTGCATATCATGTTAAAAACATATTAAAACATATTTATAATAAATTCGGATATAGCTTATCAACTTAGATTCCAAATGACTTATAACAAATAACTAGATATAGTAACCTAATGCACATATATTTTTATCTATGCATATCATAGCCAAACCAACCTCACATTAAACCAAAATCATTAATCATTACCAAAACATAAAACACCCATCTCACACACCATTCTTTCATAGTACATAACATTATAACCAAAACGTTATCATACCACAATCAAACATAACCTCATTATCAAAACCAAACTCATTAAACATTATAATTAAACACACATAAAACTATAACTAAACATAATTAACAAGCCATTTTCGCATGGCTTTAAATACATAGCCAAATTCAACATTTAAGAAATATGTTCCAGCCTATACATGCCATAGTTCAAGTTTAACTATATAAATACCAAAACAGTGGATAGTGTGATGAACTTTGCTGATGATCCTCGAGCTCGTAACTTGATCCAAAATCTATAAAATAGAAACACATATATACACGGAGTAAGCTTTTATAGCTTAGTAAGCCTTAAGCAAATTAAACAATTAATGCATAATAACATCTCAATTACTAAATCACTTCAATTAAATAAATCAACTTATGCATTTGTAATCTCATATAATTTCAAGCTTTTAATAACATACATATATAACATATAATTTCATAGAACTATTTCTCATTGGCCGAATATACATGTATACATCATCAATATATTCTCAAATTTCAAAACCATATTGTCTTATATAATCAAATATACATATATATTTATAGACATATATTCATCACTCAAATATTAACATTACATCCATATACAACTATATGGCCAAATATATTTCTCATATTAACACATATACTACAACAACTTCATGTATCCTTTTTCATCACATATCAAGAAATCAATTCACCCTATTTTCAAATAGGTAACCAACTATCACGTACCTGATCGTTTTAGCTCGTTTAACGTATTCAGTTATCACATTAGCATAAAGTCTTTTAGGCATAAACTTATAATAAACCACTAGCATAAAGCCTGCTAAGCCTAAGCCTATATCACACACCAGCACAAGGCCTGCTAGACTCAAAGTCTAATTTTATACACCGGCAATAAGCCTGCTAGGCATAAAGCCCAATTTAATTCACCAGCACAAGGCTTGCTAGGCTCAAATCCCGAATATCACTATTATAAAGCTGTCTCATAAACAATTCATATATCGAAAATTCCAGATATTCCATATAGTTCATATGGACTTTCAAATGTTATAACTCTGTCGAATTAAACTCAAATACATTATTTTCATGCTTAATCATATTCGGCTAACTCTACTATAAATCTATGAATTCCAAATCAGCATATTAAAATAATTTAGATTCAAAATTAATGATATTTAATTGCTTAAAGACTTACCTCGGATATTGATGAATAGTGTTAATCGATTATTCGACTAATTTGGTCTTCCCCCGATCCAAATCTGATTTTCTCTTTTCTTGATCTAAATTGATATAAATTAAACTTATTTAATCAATTTTTCAATAAATTTCATTCGAAAACACATAAGTGGACAAATTACACTTTTTCCCTAGACATTTTACACTTTTAGCAATTTAATCCAAAATTCATAAAACACAAAACAAGCATAATTTCCCCATGCCATGCTTAGGCTGAATACTCCCTATACACGTACAAGTCCTTACATTTCATTTATTTCACAATTTAGTCCCTTAATTAAAAACTTTGTAATTTAACCCTATTTTCTCAATTTCGTCAAAATTCAAATACAAAAACATGTTAATCCATCACATAACTTTTCGTTAACATCATCAAACACAAAATTCACCAAGCTATCAACAATGGTAAAACTGAAAATATACATCAAAATTAGAAATTCAAGCATGGGTCGGGTAGTATTCGAAGCAATGATCTCAAAAATGTAAAAATAAACAAAAATCGAGTTAAAACTAACCTTGAATTGAGCTTTAACCTATGCTGAACCTTTAAAAACGCTTTTCTTTTCTTTTTCTTTTGTTATTCACGGCAAAAAGATGAACATGCAATCTTGTTTCATGTTTTATGTTATTTTTATTACATAATTTATTAAATTACCTACTTAGCCTTTTTATTTTTATTCCAAATCCATTAAGTTAAGTCCACAATCGTCCATGCAAAAATTCAAAGGTATAATTACAACATAAATGCTTCATATTATAAAGACAACAACAATTAAGCACTTTCACATTTAATCATTAAATTTTTATTTTACGCGGTTAAGTCCTTTTATTTAATCGAGCACTCAAACGACAAAATTAAGTCACAAAAATTTCACACATGCAAATTCACATAAATTAAACACATAAAATAATATTAAAATATTTTTCTAACTCGAATTCGTGGTCCCAAAACCACCATTCTAAATAGGGTCAAAATCGGGCTATTACAACTCTCCCCCTTTAGGGATTTTTGTCCTCGAAGATCTTACCGGTGAATAAGTTTGGATAATGTTCTTTCATTGCATCTTCTGGTTCCCAAGTTGCCTCTTCAACCCCATGCTTATGCCATAGTACTTTCACTAACGAAATTTTCTTATTTCGTAATTCTTTCACTTCATGAGCTAGAATACAAATTGATTCTTCTTCATATAAGACTTAATCTTAATCTCTGATGGATTTAACATATGTGTAGGATCAGATCTATATCGACGTAGCATTAAAACATTGAATACATTATGGATCCTTTCTAGCTCAGGTGGCAACAACAGTCTGTACGCAACCGGCCCAATCCTATAACATCCCGAAATAGGGCCTAAATGGAATAGTGGTTCTGAAACCATGAATTTGAGATAGAAAAGTTTATTGTAATTAATTTTATGGTTTACCGAGTGATTAGATGCATGTGTTAGAATACCGATAAGAAATTTCAGTGATTGCATGTCCGATATGCATATTAGGGCTTAATTGCAAAAGTTGACAAATATGAGTTCTAAATGTTAAAGGACTAAATTGAATAGTATAATTGAAGTAGAGGTCCTTAAATGGTAATTAGACCATTAGGTTTTCATGGACAAAAATGGACATACATAGATAAAAATAACTAAAGTTTTAATAAAGGGTATTTTACTCATTTAGTAATTAAAAGATTAAAAAAGGGAAAAAGATGGCAAAAATGTGCTCATCTTCTTCCTTAGGCCGAATGTCAAGGCTTCTCCATAGCTAGGGTTTGTTTCCAAGCTTCCAAGCTCCATGGTAAGTGATTCCAAACCCTGTTTGTAATGTTCTTTATGTTTTTGGAGTCCTGGCAACTAGATTAAGCTTATTCTAGTAATAATTTAACCTAAGGTTTATATTTTGTAACACCCCAAACCCGGCCCAGACGTTACGACCGAATCCAGTGTGTCATATTGAAGCATTACTAGAAAAGTTATGTTTTATCTAAAGTCTTTCTTAGTGTTTTAAGAATATCTTCGTTATAGATTAAAGTGAATGGAAGCTGTGCACCAAGTAGGATGCCAGAAAAGAGGAGGTCAGTTAATTAGACTGCTTAAGTACCGAGCTCTCCGCAATGGAAATGTTTTCAAAATTAATAACCTTTTCAAATGGTTTTAAACGAATTGGTTTTCCATGAACAATCACTCAGTTAAAGTGTGGCAATGGTTGTGTGCATGTCTAGGATTAGATCCACAGAGAGCTAGGTACTTAAGCAGTCTAACTGACTCTCCTCCTCTTTTCTGGCATCCTACTTGGTGCACAGCTTCCATTCACTTTAATCTATAACGAAGATGTTCTTAAAACACTAAGAAAGACTTTAGATAAAACATGACTTTTCTAGTAACGCTTCAATGTGACACACAAAATTCGGTCGTAAAGTCTGGGCTGGGTTTGGGGTGTTACATTTAGTGGTATCAGAGCTCGATTACAACAACTCGGTTGTGGAATGGGTTTAAATTTTTTTCAAAAATCGCTCTGGGAATTCATTTTTTTTAATTTTCTTTCTACAATAAATGATTTCAAAGATTGCAAAAATCTGGTTTTCAAAACTTTGATTATGAAAAGGTGGCACCCCGAATCTTCGGCCCAAGTCTGTAAGTATCATGCTAAATTCTTTTTCTGAATACTTCTGAATTGTCTGCCTAGACTGAAACTGTAGGGAAATTTTGTAAATAGACTGAGACTGTAGCTAGACTACGATTTTGCAAAAAACAACCTCTGAATTACTGTCTGTTTATAAAACATCTATAATGAACACTGAAATATTTAATTGATCTATAAAATTCGTAATCAGATAATACGATATGAGTACGAGAGCAGCTCATAGAAGAGGCTGCGGACGTGGCCGAGGTAGTGTACGGGCTGGATCTTCGTCTTCAGGACATATGCCAGCGGCAGATGCACCGGTGCCACTGGCAACAGAAGTGGAGTCTTATGATCAAGGTGTTGGGGATGATGCTCTATCTCAGGAAATGCTTCGTGTACTAAAAAGGGTTGTCGGGGCAAGTACGGGTAACAGACTTAGAGGATCTATTTCTGAGTGTCTCCGGGCTAATAGAGTGGAGATCTTTATGGGCGTATCTGGTGTAGCCCCGAATGTGGCGGAATATTGGTTAAAGGCCACGGAACAGATTATGGATGATTTGGATTGTTTCATAGAGCAGAAGCTGAAGGGAGCCATATCATTGCTACGACATGAGGCTTATTAGTGGTTCCTCACTATGAGAGATGGGACCCCAGCTGACAGGGTGACTTGGGAGCTGTTTAAGACGGCCTTCAAAGGGAAATATGTTGGGGTGAGTTATGTGGACGCCCACAGGAAAGAATTTCTGAATCTGGTTCAAAGGGTAAGAAGATTCTTGAGTACAGGTCGAGTTTCGAGGTCGAGTGGTATGCCGTTGGGATAGTCGCTACGGAGTATGAACGTAGTGTATGCTTCAAGGATGGTCTTAGAGATGAACTTAGGGTGCTTATTACTTCGCAAAGGGAGCGTGGCTTTCTTGCTTTGGTAGAGAAAGCTAAGATAGCTGAGAAGGTGAAGCGTACTGAAAGACAGAATCGTGAGAAGGATTGAAATCATTTTCGAAGGGATTCAGGACCTTTGGGTGGTGCAAATAAGAATGCTAAAAAAGCGAGAGTGGAAGAGCCAGTTTGAGCAGTTCCGATGAATATTGTTAGACTGCAGGGTTGTAGGGACTGTGGTAAAGTACATCTAGGCGAGTGTAGGAGACGTTCTGATGCTTGTTTCTGGTACGGATCTATGGAGCATAAAGTCAAGGACTGTCCTCAGAAAATAGATCAGGTTCAGGTTGTACAACAGAGGGTTGCTCAACCAGTAAGAGGTGGACCACAACCACCGAGAGGACGTGGACAAGGTAGTGGTGGTAATGGAAATGGTCGAGGTCGAGGAGCACCTGGCAGGGGTGCCAAAAATACTGAGGCTTGATAGCCAACGTTGGAGTATGTAGCTCTTCGTCGAGAGGAGGGTGATGCACCCAATGTCATAACTGGTACGTTCTTGATTTCTAGCATGCCGTACACTGCTTTGATAGATATTGGATCTACTCGTTTGTATGTTGCATGTGCCATATCTGAGGAGACTGTGAGTGGGGTATCGGTACTAAGTCCTTTGTGTCACTCAGTTAGGGTAGACAAATTGTATAGAGACGTGCCTTTAGAAACTCAAGGGAATATTTTCTCTAGAGACTTGATGGAGTTACTGTTCAGAGAATTTGACCTCATTCTGGGAATGGACTGGCTGGTTAGGCATGGGGCAACTCTGGATTGTGCTGCTAAGCGAATGGTGTTGAAGACCGCGAAGGGTAAGGAGGTTATGGTGATAGGTGAACGAAGGGATTATTTGTCTAACGTTGTGTCGGCGTTGAGAGCCGAGAAGTGGACTCGTAACGGTTGTGAGGCTTATTTGGCATTTGGAAGTCAGTAGGAGGCTAAGGGACTAACAGTGGATAAGGTTAGAACCGTTAAGGAATTCCAAGATGTCTTTCTGGAGGACCTTTCGGGATTGCCTCCGAACAGAGAAGTCGAGTTTGGAATTGACCTCCATCACACCATACAGGATGGCAGGGAAGAAGTTAGTGGAGCTGAAAGCACAGATTCAAGAGTTGTTCGATAGAGGCTTTATTAGACCGAGTGTGTCTCCGTGGGGAGCACCAGTGTTGTTTGTGAGAAAGAAGGATGGGACGATGCGGATGTGTATTGATTATCTACAGCTAAACAAATTGACGATTAAGAATAAGTACCCTCTGCCAAGAATCGATAATTTGTTTGACCAACTTAGAAGAGCTTTAGTATTCTCTAAGATCGATCTTCGATCTGGATATCATCAGTTAAGGGTCAAAGAGACAGATATTCATAAGACGATATTCAGGACTCGGTATGGTCATTACGAGTTTCTAGTTATGCCATTTGGACTGACGAACGCTCTTGCAGCATTCACGGATCTGATGAATCATGTATTCCAACCATTTTTGGATGATTCGTAGTTGTTTTTATTGACGATATTCTGGTATATTCTGAAACTAAAGAGAAGCATGATGAGCATCTCCGCATTGTCTACAAGTATTGAGGGAGAAGGAACTGTATGCGAAATTTAGTAAGTGTGAATTCTGGTTGAGGGAGGTAACCTTCTTAGGTCATGTAGTCTCTGCTGAGGGGATCAAGGTGGACCCTCGAAAGATTGAAGCGATTCTGGAATGAAAGCCACCTAGGTCGGTGTCGAAAGTTTAGAGTTTCTTGGGTTTGGCAGGATACTACAGAAGGTTTGTAAAAGGTTTTTCTGTGATGGAAGCACCTTTGACAAAGCTTATAAGGAAAGGAGCACTATTTGTTTGGACCGAGAAGCAGCAGGAAGCTTTTGAGAAATTACAGGAAGTTCTGACCAAGGCACCTGTACTAATTCAGCCAGAGTCTGGGAAGGATTTTACCATGTGCCGTGACGCATCATATGTGGGTTTGGGCTATGTATTGATGCAAGAAGGTAAGGTGGTTGCTTATGCATCGCGACAGCTTAAGCCTCATAAAGTAAACTATCCTACTCACGACCTAGAATTGGTAGCAGTAATCTATGCACTTAAGGTTTGGAGACACTACTTGTACGGAGAAAGGTGTGTCATATACACGGACCATAAGAGTCTCAAGTACTTGCTGACTTAGAAGGAGTTAAACCTTAGGCAACGAAGATGGGTAGAGTTGCTTAAGCATTATGACTATTCGATTGAGTATCACTCAGGTAAGGCTAATGTAGTAGCCGATGCCCTAAGCTGTAGAGCTGTATCCGATCTGAGAGCAATGTTTGCTCGTCTGAGTCTGTATGATGATAGTAGTCTGTTGGCTGAGTTACAAGTAAGGCCAACCTGGGTGGATCAGATTAAAGAAAAGCAGTTGGGGGATGAGTCTTTGGTTGCTCGATTCTAGCAAATTAAGAAAGGGTAAACTTCTGAGTTTGGGTTGAATAGTGAAGGAGTTATGTGTTTCTGAGGGAGAGTTTGCGTTCTGAAGGACTCTGACTTAAGGCAGTCAATACTGAAAGAAGCTCATAGAGGACTTTGTGCTATGCATCCTGGAGGGAATAAGTTGTATCACGACTTGCGAGAATTGTATTGGTGGCCTGGGCTTAAACGAGAAGTAACAGAGTTTGTGGGGAAATGTTTGACATGCAGCAAGTGAAAGCTGAGCATCAATTACCTTCCAGACTTTTGCAGCCAGTGAAGATACCACTTTGGAAGTAGGAGAGGATAACCATGGACTTTGTGAGTGGGCTACCCTTGACACCAACGAAGAAGGAATCGGTTTGGCTGATTGTGGATAGGTTGACCAAATCTGCTCATTTCATACCTGTCCGCATTGATTATTCACCTCAAAAGTTAGCCAAATTGTATGTGGTAGAGATCGTTCGACTTCATGGATTTTCGACAGGGATCCTAGGTTTAGATCTCGGTTCTGGCAAAAGTTGCATGAGGCATTGGGAACGCGATTAAACTTTAGTACGACTTTTCATCCCCAGACTGATGGTCAGTCGGAAAGGGTTATTCAGATTTTGGAGGACATGCTGAGGGGATGCGTTATTGATTTCTGATGTAGTTGGGAGGATTACTTGCCGTTGGCAGAGTTTGCGTATAACAACAGTTATCTGGCAAGTATCTGAATGGCACCGTATGAAGCTCTGTATAGACGTAGGTGTTGTACACGTAGTTGTTGGACTGAATTGGGAGAGCGACAGGTTCTTGGACCTAAGTTGGTAGCGGATATTGAAGATAAAGTCAGAGTAATCAGAGATCGATTAAAAGAAGCATCTGATAGGCAAAAGTCGTATGCAGATTTGAAGTGTAAGGAGATTGAGTACTCAGTGGGTGATATGGTCTTCTTGAAGGTTTCTCCTTGGAAGAAGATATTAAGGTTTGGTAAGAAGGGCAAGTTGAGGCTGTGGTTCAGTGGGCCTTATCGGGTTCTTCCAGTGGCATACCAATTGGAATTACCTCCGGAGTTAGACAGGATTCATGATGTTTTTCACGTCTCCATGTTAAGGCATTATCATTCTGACCCTACTCATGTCGTGCCAGTTGTAGAGATTGAAGTGCGACCTAATTTGACTTTCAAGGAAGAGCCTGTACAGATATTGGATCGCGATGTTAAGGTTCTAAGAAGGAAGTCAGTTTCCTTGGTAAAAGTGCTTTGGCGTAATCATGGTAGAGAGGAAGCTACTTGGGAGCTAGAAGAGGCGATGTGACAATAATACCCTTATCTGTTTGAATCAGGTAAATTTCGAGGATGAAATTTCTTTAAGGAGGGTAGAGTTGTAACGCCCTAATTTTCAAGATTTCTGTGATTTTTGACGAATTTTAGAATTTTTGTGTTTTGACTGTATAATGTAGGTCTGAGTATGTTAGTAGGCCTTTAGAATGCCCAAGAGTAAAATTAACCAGAAGTAATTTCAGAATTTTCAATTTTAGAGGGAGAAGGGGGTTCTGGTGTAATGGGCTTTTAAGATTAAATTGGTAGAATAGGGCCACAGAAAGACCTGTGGTAAAGTGGCAGGGTGACGCCACTGAGGTGCTAAAAAGGTGGCGTGTGGAAGTCAAGGGGGGCTAAGGTTTGAGTCACAAGGTAAGCAAATTAAGGTATTATTTTTTTGTGTGAATAGAAAGGGGACGTGATGGAACTCAAGTGAAACTCTGTCAGGAAGAGTTTGAGCTGTTTAGGAGATTGGATAAGGGAGAAAATTTAAGAGCTGATCAAGGAGCTTGGTGTTGGCCGAATGTTGGACTTTTAAGGAGCAAGAGTTGGCTGACCGAGGGTCTCTGGTATAGGTAAGTTAGGCTAGGTCTTTGAAGGGGAAATTTCGGCATTAGGGAGGTGTGGTGCCGTCTCTGATAATTTTCTCATCATTTGGCTTGCCAAAATAGGGTTGTGATTAGGGTTTCTCTCTTTTTCCCTTTCATTTTTGTTAATGGCCGAAACTTGGAAACCTCATAACTCTCTGTGCCGTCTTCCATAACTGAATACTACTTCCCCTTCTCACCTTACTTTTCTTTTATTTTTCCTTTTGCCCTTAGCCGAACCCATACTCTCCTCTCTTCTGTCTCTTCCCTCATTTTCTTTCCTCCATTGTTCCTCAGTAGGTCAAATCTTGCTATAGTCGAACCTCTTTCTTTTCTTCTTTAAAAAGTCGAAACCTTCATACCTGTGGTATAGGAGGCCAAATCTTTGGCTACTTGAACCTGTTCCTTCTCGTAACTATGGTAGATCAGGGTTAATATCATAAGATAGGAACACTCTTTTGGGCAGAACAACGATTGGTAAGTTTCCGAACAACTTTCATTAGTTATTTATGCTTCAAGGAAAAGCTGAAACCCCTTAAGGGTGGCTAACATTTGGACTAAGGGCATTTTGGCCTCTTTCTTCTGCTTGTGTGTGCGCTAGTGTGGACAAGGGGGCGTACAGCGAAGGGCTTGAAGCCTAACTCGGTTGGACATCTAGATCTAGTCCATATTTTGGCAGAAAGGTAAGAACTCTAGGGTCTAAGGCAATCTTGGCCAAATATGGTAAGGGGATTAGTACGTAGTTTGTTTTGATATGTAGACTGACGTTTTAGTAACTCTATTGTAGGCAACTCGTGTGTGGATCTCACCAACGTATCGTTACAAATTAGGTGTGTAAACGACACCCATCTATAGACTAGATCGGCAAAAGCTGAAAAGCCGAGATGCCGAAGAGCCGGCATTTTGGTGGACTTGTGAGCGTGCGAGCGCTCGTGAGATGATTTGTTTGATTATCCTAGTAACCTCAAGCGGTAAGATTGCAGAGTGCACAATTTCGTGCACTTCGGTATATTTGGGCTCAATGGGCCGAAATCGAGTTAATGGGCCAACAGGCCCAATTCAGTAACAATGCTTGGTAAGTGTTTCTGTTAATACGTTAATGGCTGTAATATGCATGGAAACCCAAAAATAGTTAATTTACCAGATTACCCCTAAGTATGGAAATTACCTTTATACCCTTAGGTGCAAAATGACTATTATACTCTAGGGTTAATTTTGATTGAAATGCATGATATTTTGATTCTGTATGTTGTATGCCATGACATGTATATCTATTGCATGGGATATGGGTTTTATTGATGGAGGAAGTATTCTGGTCACTATGCCATAAATATCTGTTTCTGGTGGCTATGCCACATATATCTGTTCTGGTGGCTCTACCACGAATATCTGTATCTGGTGACTCTGTCATAATATCTGTTCTGGCAGCCATGCTGCAAATTCTGTGGCATGTAGTGGATGGGTGGGTCGAGTAGTCTCCTCGCATGGTGTAAGGTTGGTACGAGGGTGTTTACGGATGGATATGGGTTGGGTTTCTATATACATGAAATATCTGTTCTGTCTCTGATATGGGCCTATGGGCTTCATTCTGATTTCTGTATAGGGCTAAGGTCCAACTTAATCTATTTTGGTGGTTTGAGATAATTTTGGACTATGGTTGGTTTATTTTACACACTAAGTTTTCCAAACTCGCCCCTTATTTCCATTCATGCAGGTAATCCCCAACCATAGTGGACTTGGAGCTGGGAGGGATTCGGAGTGGCCACATGTTCTGCAAATTCAGTTTTTCTTCTTCTAATTTGATCAGCTTTTATTTACTTTAGTGGTTTGGGTTTTAAGTTGTAATAAGGTCGCTTTAATTATTTTTAATGGTTGTTAGTATATTTTGTTAGCTTAGATATAATATTGTTTTAACCGTTTGAAATTGAATAGCTTTAGGGCACGTTTTAAAGAGGTTACTTGATTTCAAAATATCACGATAACAAAGCAAAGCTTCCGCAACAGAAATGTTTTCAAAATTAATAACCTTTTCAAATGGTTTTAAACGAATTGGTTTTCCATGAACAATCACTCAGTTAAAGTGTGGCAATGGTTGTGTGCATGTCTAGGATTGGATCCGTGGAGGGCTAGGTACTTAAGCAGTCTAATTGACTCACCTCCTCTTTTTTAGCATCCTGCCTGGTGCACAGCTTCCATTCACTTTAATATATAACGAAGGCATTCTTAAAACACTAAGAAAGACTTTAGATAAAACATGACTTTTCTAGTAACGCTTCAATGTGACACGCCAAATTCGGTCGTAACGTCTGGGCCGAGTTTGGGGTGTTACATATTTGGAAAAATACCCATAGGTGAAATGTGTTTATTTTGATGTTTTATGGTAGAATATGAATCTTGAAATTGTTCTAAACAACTTTTGTTAAGCGATTTTACGTGAAAACGAGTAAAACGACAAAATCGGTAAAAATACCTAATGTTCATAAGTACATGTTAGAGTGAGAATTTGATGTTGCCATACAAGGGAAAAAATGATCAGCATGTCATAAAACATAAAAAAATAGGATGAAGTTTAATTTTCGAGCCTTGGGGCAAAAGTGTAAATATGTAAAAGTTTAAGGGCAAAAGTGTAATTTTGCCAAAGTTTGAGTCAAGGACTATTTTAATAAATGTGAGTATTAAATAAGCTAAATTTGTTATTATAGATCAAGAAGAATGATATCCGGAGTTAGACCGGGAAAGAAAAAGATAGTGGACTAAATCGATATAGTTGATCGTATTTTCTTTTGAGGTAAGTTTGCGATAAATAAATGCAATATTCTATTATTTCATGTTAATGTTGTTAATTTCCAGCATGTGTATATTTATTTTAAGAAATTATTCAAAGAAGACTCAAGCATGAATTGACGGAGAAGTAATTTTAGAAAGTCCCGATTGAACCTTAGGAATGTATAGGATACAAATGTCATGACATTAGGGTTTAAGGATTCCATGTAAAACCATGCCAAGGCATGGCAATTGGTAAGGTTTCTAAGGCAAGGAAATCATGTAAGACCATGTCAAGACATGGCATTGATAAGTTACTATAAGGCAAAGGTCCCATGCAAGACCATGCCAAGGCATGACATTGGTGAGTTCATAAGGCAAGGATACCATGTAAGACCATGTCAAGACATGGCAATGGTAAGTTTCAAAAGGATACCACGTAAGACCATGACAAGCCATGGCAATGGTAAGGTAACCCTGTATCCTTAGTATTCTAAGTGGTTCAACGGGAAAATTTAAAGAAAATATCAAGGTAAGGTAAGGTAAGACGAGTTATACTAGAAAGGTAAGACAAGTTCATGCTAGAAGAGCAAAGTTAAGTATATAATGTTCATGTACACTTGATAAGGAAAAAGGTAAGTAAAATATATTAATAAATTTGATTAAAAAAGAAAGTATTTAAGTAAGTGAGTTAGTGAATAAGTTTAAAATATGTCTATGACAATTAATGAAGTTGCATTAAGTAGTATCATGCCAAGTAGTAAGATAATTCTTATGAATGTTGTTATTTATTTGCATGCAAAATTACTAAGCTTACCGTCGGAGGTCCGGGCACACTATCACAAGGATTATTTTGGTATAGATAGACGTTTCATTTTGAGTATGGCATGTATAGCATCGTAGCCATTTTGTGTGTATGATCCTATGATATGGCTAATGAATGGTATGTAAATTCTTGATAATGATTTGCTATTGGAATGACAAATCAAGGACATGTTTGGTGTTATGTATGCCTAAATGCTAGTTATTTCATGGAAATCATGAAAAAGGTGAAATTAGCTTTAAAACAATATCGGACAGCAGTAATAACGTGAATTCAGAAAATTACTGAAAATAATAGAAATGGATTTAGATATTGAATGTGATATAGAATTAAAGCTTATTGAGTCTATTCTCATATGAAAGAAACAGAGTAAATAAAGGAGTTGTATTTTATGAGATATTTAAATTTTGGTGAGATAGGGTCAAAGTGATTTCTAAATCCCCTGTTCTGACTTTAGAAATTCACTAAACATTGTACAAAAATAATTAGGAGTTATACTTTATATGTATAGATTTCTTATTGAGTATACTTTTAAGAGAAATAAACGACATTGTTATTTAAACTCTGTACATAGAGAAAATTAATTCGTAGCGAACAGAGGTTAGAGCAATAATAAATAATCCTAGTAACTAGATTAATTAAGAGCAACACTTATTAAATAAAGTTCAACAAACACTTATTAATTAAACTAGGATGAGTTGAATAAATGTCCAGCAACTCATTTATTAAACTAAGATGCTTAAATGCATGGTTTAAAATGCAAACTAAATAAACAAATGAGTTACTTAATGCAAGACTTAATTAAATGCAGAACACATAATGCATGTCATAATTAAAATATGTATTTAATAAACAAAACATAATTAAAGACTAAAGTAACTAAAATAAATCAAGTCCTTAACTAATTAACTAACTTAGTTAAAACAAATTAACTAATTTATTCCAGCTTAAAAAAATGCAATAATTAAAATTTAAAGATGAGCTCAAACAAGCTTATTCGAGCTGAATCAAGCTCGTTGAATGAACATATGAACTCATCGAGCTGGATCGAGCTCAAATGAGCTGAATTTGAACTAGACGGAGCTCGTAGAGCTAGAAACGAACTGGGATCAGCTTGCCAGCAATGCAAGGCTTGACTAAGGAGACCTGACTGATGGGGTTCGCTGGGCGCGCTCTCATCAATTGAGGTATGAAATTTGTTCAGTTTCTTTATAATTTCTATGTTTCTGTGGCCGTTGCTTCGTGTTCTTCAAAACCCATGTCTGAATTTCTATTTCTGTTAAAGATTTCATGAAATGCCATTATTGATATCATGTGGTGCTTTTGGATGAATTTGAAGGCTTGAAAAATGATTTATAAGTTTTGTCTTTAAATTTTGATGAAACAGAGCTATTTGGGCTAAATTGTGAAAATGAGTTTTGAGGGACTAAATCGTGAATTAAATGTGTTATTTGGACTTGTATGGAAGCCATGTATATTCGGCTAAGCTATAGTCTTGGTGAATTTTGCATATTTGAATTTTTGTGAAAAATGGACTAAATTATCAAAGTGTGAAAATGTAAGGGCTAAAATGCAAAGTGCCTTAAACATGTGTTCATAGATTATTTTGAGTGAAATGAATGATTGAATGGTTGAATTTTAATTGTAATAGATCAAGAACAAAGAAAATCAGACTTAGACCGAGGGAAATCCAAAGTAGTTGAATAGTCGACTCGTTTTCGTCTGAAATCCGTACGAGGTAAATCGAATTACAATTATGTGTTAAATTGATTAAACTCTGCGTATTTAAACTGTAATTTGTATTGGATGGCCTTCAGAGCTTGATGAATAACTTCGATAACATGTTGATGTCTAAAAAGCTCTATATGTTCCTGAAAGGATGTTGACATTGATCTGAGATATCGTGTAAGACCGTGTCTGGGACACAGGCCTTGATTTGAGATTTTGTGTAAGACCCTGTCTGGGACAGAGGCTTCAGTATCAAATTACATGTAAGACCATGTCTAGGACATCGGCATTATACCTGTCTGTGAATATCTATTATGTTTCTGAATTGTCCAATGATAAAGTATGAGATATGGAAATAAATATAGGAATGTATAATTCATACAGGTATGTTGGTATCATAGTAAATTTCTGAATAGAAAAGACTTTGTTTATGTGAAATAATGAAATACTCCATGAGACGGCTGTGAACTCTGGTTATTGACTTTTACTTATATGCTATATTAGTTTAGGAATTTGTATTTGGCTTACTAAACTCTTTGTAGCTTACTCTATGTTATTTCTATCTGTTTTACAGTGATCGTAGCTACTGAAGGCTCGAGATAGTCGAGGATTGTCACCACACTGTCAAACTCATTTTGGTACTTTTGGAAGTGTACATATTTATAAGTATAGCATGTATAGGCTAGAATGTTTAAGTTTATAAGCTTGATATGTATATATGTATGCCATGTGAATTGGCTAGCAAATGATAAGTTTGTACATAGTTTTGGTGTATGTTTGTAATGTGCTATGTTCTAATGTGATTTGGTCATCTTCAAGCATGAATTGGTTGATAATTTTGGTATGAATGTTGTATACTGTTGCTTGTAGGTTTGGACCCAAAAAGGGGTGGCAAATTTGGCTTAAACCAAGCCTGCTTTGTGCCACACGGTTAGGGAACATGGGTGTGCGCTATGGCCGTGGGCTTTATTCATGAGCTAGCTAAGTATCACACAGTCATGGCACACGGCCGTGCCTATAGGCCATGTGAAAAAGTTAGTATATGAACTCTTTTTGGCACGGTTGGATCACATAGGCATGTTTGGTGCCCGTGGGTGTCACACGGCCTAGCCACACGAGCGTGTGACTTTAACAGATTTGAAAATTTTGGATAAGTTTTGAAAATTCTGAATTTGTTCGATTTAGTTCTGACTTTTCCTAAATGTATGTTTTAGGTCATCATAGACCATCTTAATCAATGAATTGATGATATGTATCATTGTTGTTTAAAATCTGTTATTCTATATTATTCTGAAATATTCCGTCTGTCTGGTGATGCCCTTACCTATTCCGACAACAGTTAGGGATAGGGGTGTTACATTTTATTGGTGTCAAAGCTATGGTTTAGTTGGTTCTAGGACTACCATAGCATGTGTGAGCCTAGTTATACATGCCATATGTCTGAAACTGTGATAGTGTGATGAATCCTGACATTAAAATGTGTTTTTATATATAGCGATGGATCCCAATAGAGCCGTAGCTGACGATGTTGAAAGTAATGCGCCTGCTCCCACGTAAGGGACGGTGCAAGATGATTCTCGACCGGCTATGAGTAGCAGTGATAGCGAGGCTAAGCAAGCCTTCTATCAGATGATGAATGATTGGTTCACTCAGTATATTAGAACCAATCCAGCTATACAACAACCTCCACCCTCGGTTAATCCTTCTCAAATTCCTGTTATGACTTTCGAGAATCTAGTTCAGTCTAGTAGACCACTAGTTGATAAGATTAGAAAATATGGGGTTGAAGAGTTCCGAGCTACAACGAATGATGATGCTGAAAGAGCCGAATTCTTGTTAGAAAATACGATACAGGTGTTTGATGAAATGTTTCTGAATCCTGAAAAGTGTATAAAATATGTCGTTTCACTTCTGAGAGATACGGCGTACCATTGGTGGAAAACTTTAATATTTGTGGTTTCGAGTGAATGGGTTACTTAGGGTTTCTTCCAAGCTGAATTTCGAAGAAATACATTAGTCAAAAATTCATTGATCAGAAACGAAGAGAGTTTCTCGAGCTTAACCAAGGTCGTATGTCTATTACTGAATATGAACGTGAATTTGTGAGATTGAGCCAGTATGCTTGGGGATGTGTATTGAATGAAGCAATAATGTGCAAAAGGTTTGAAGATGGATTAAATGAAGATATTCGCCTGTTAGTGGGGATTTTGGAGATTAAAGAAATGGTAGTGCTCGTTGAGCGAGCTTGTAAAGCCGAAGAATTAAGTAAAGAGAAAAGAAAAGCTGATTCTGAAGCTAGAGATGTTAGAAAGAGATCTTCGGGTAGAGCATTTCAATCTGAGTCAAAGAAATTTTGAGATGATTGAAACTGTTCAAAGACTGATATAAGGCATTTGAACAGAGATTGAGCTAGATTGCATTCTAATTCCAGAGCTCCTGCTACTTCTGTTGCAAGTGTTGGAAATGTCCGATCTGAGAAACTTGAATGTAAACACTGTGGTAAAAGACATCCAGGAAATTATAGATTGAACGACCGAGCCTGTTTCCGATATAGATCTCTGGATCATTTTGTAAGAGATTGTTCTGAACCTACTGAGCAAGAGAATGTATAGAATCTGAGACCAAGTAACACCTCAGTTAGAGGTAGACCTTCCAAAAATATGAGAAATACAGATGGTGGTTAAAGAGCTACTGGAGACACTGCTGTTAGATCTGAGGCCAGAGCACCTGCCAGAGCCTATGCTATCCAAGCTCGCGAGGAAGCTTCGTCACCAGATGTGATTACTAGTACTTTCACTCTTTATAATACTATTGTGATTGCATTAATAGACCCTGGATCAATGCATTCTTATATCTATATGAATTTAGTACATAGTAAGACTTTGCCTGTAGAGTCTACTGAATTCATAATTTGAGTATCGAACCCCTTAGGAAAAAGTGCCTTGGTTTACAAAGTCTATAAGAATTTCCCATTATTGATTCGAGATAACTGTTTTCCTGCTGATCTGATGCTTTTGCCCTTCGACGAATTTGACATAATTCTGGGAATAGACTGGTTAACTTTGCACAATGCTATTGTGAACTGCAAATGAAAAGTCATTGATTTAAGGTGTAAGAATGATGAGATAATTCAAATTGAGTCTAGTGATCTGAATGGACTACCAGCTATGATATCTGTATTGAAAGCGTGAAAATATATAAAGAAAGGTTGTGAAGCCTACATAGCTTATGTGTTAGGCTCAAAAGTAAATGATAAGAAAGTTGAATCTGTGCCTGTTGTTTGTAAATTCTCTGATGTGTTTCCTGAAGAATTACTTGGTTTGCTTCCTATTTGAGAAGTTGAGTTTGGCATTGAATTGGTACCTGGTATTACTCCGATATCGATAGCTCCGTATAGAATGGCTCCGACTAAACTAAAAGAACTAAAATCTCAGTTGCAAGAATTGACTGATCGAGGATTTGCTAGACCGAGCTTTTCACCTTGGGGTGCTCCTGTTCTGTTTGTGAAAAAGAAAGATGGTACAATAAGAATGTGTATTGATTACTGCTAGTTTAACAAGGTGACTATAAAGAATAAATATCCTCTGCCCTGGATTGATGATTTATTCGATTAGTTGAAAGGTGCTACTCTATTTTCAAAGATGGATCTGAGATCGGGTTACTACCAGTTACGAGTGAAGGACTCTGATATTCTGAAAACTACTTTTAGAATGAGGTACGGGCATTATGGATTTTTAGTTATGCCTTTTGGATTAACAAATGCACCTGCTATTTTTATGGATTTGATGAATAGAATTTTTAGACCGTCTTTAGATCAATTTGTTATGGTATTCATTGATGACATATTGATTTATTCACGTAATGAATCTGAACATGCCGAGCATTTGAAAATAGTATTACAGACACTGCGAGATAAACAGTTGTATGCGAAGTTCATTAAGTGTGAGTTCTGGCTATGAGAAGTTGGTTTTCTGGGTCATATTGTATCAGCCTCTGTTATCCGGGTTGATCTGAGCAAAATTTCAGCTATTATGGATTGGAAACCTCCGAGAAATGTATCTAAAGTCCGCAGTTTCCTGGGACTTGCTGGTTACTATAGAAGATTTGTGAAAGGTTTTTCGATGATTGTGACTCCGTTGGCAAAACTACTACAGAAAGATGTGAAGTTTGATTGGTCAGAAAAATGTCAAGACAGTTTTGATCGGTTGAAGACTTTGTTGACTGAAGCTCCGGTATTAGTACAACCTGCATCGGGTAAAGAATTTGTAATTTAAAATGATGCTTCGTTGATTAGTCTGGGATGTTTTCTAATCCAAGAAGGTAAAGTCATTGCTTATGCTTCTAGACAGTTAAAGCCATATGAAAAGAACTATCCGACACATGATCTTGAGTTAGATGCATTGTGTTTGCTTTGAAAATTTGGCGTCACTATCTGTTTGGCGAGAAATGTCATGTGTTTTCTGGTCATAAAAGTCTGAAGTATTTAATGACACAAAAAGATTTGAATCTGCGATAGAGAAGATGGTTAGAATTGTTAAAAGACTACGAGCTAGTTATTGATTATCATCCGAGCAAAGTAACTGTGGTAGCAGATGCTCTGAGTCAGAAATCATTGTCTGCATTCCGTACGTTGAATGCTCATTTAGCACTGTCTGATGATACCTTGGTTTGTGTCGAACTAAAAGCAAAACCCTTGTTTATACAACAGATCTGCGAGGCTTAGAAATCTGACAATGAATTGATAGCTAAACGAGCTCTGTGTGATTTTGAATTCCGGGTTGATGTTGATGATTGTTTGAGATTCAGAAATAGACTTTGTGTTCCGAGAAATCTAGAGTTAATTCAGATAATTTTGAGTGAGGCTCATAGTAGTAGATTTTCTGTACATCCGGGGAGTACGAAAATGTATAACAACTTGAAACAACTATACTGGTGGCCGGGAATGAAAAGAGATATTTCCTATTTTGTCTCTAAATGTTTAATCTGTTAGCAAGTTAAAGTTGAGCATCAGGTGCCATCTGGTCTGTTGCAACAGATTATGATTCCAGAATGGAAATGGGATCGAGTGACCATGGATTTTGTCTCGGGTTTACCTTTGTCTCCGTGAAAGAAAGATGCAATTTGGGTAGTAGTTGATCGGTTGACGAAATTAGCTCATTTTATTCCGATTCGATCTGATTATTCACTCGATAAACTAGCTGAGTTATACATTTCTAATATCGTAAGGTTACATGGTGTGCCATTGTCGATAGTATCAGATAGAGATCCGAGATTTACATCGCGATTCTTGAGGAAATTGCAAGATGCTCTGGGTACTAAATTGCATTTCAGTACTGCTTTTCATCTGTAAATTGATGGTCAACTTGAGCGGATTATTCAGATACTCAAGGATATGTTGAGATGTTGCATTCTTGATTTCGAAGGTACGTGGGAACAATATCTACATTTGATTGAATTTGCTTATAATAATAGTTTTCAATCGAGCATTAAAATGGCACCGTATGAAGTCTTATACGATAGAAAGTGTAGAACTTCGTTATACTGGTCTGAGCTCAGTGAGAATAAGATTTACGGCATAGATCTGATAAAAGAAACAGAACAAAAAGTGAAAATAATCTGAGATAGTCTGAAAGCTGCCTCTGATCGTCAGAAGTCTTTTGCAGATTTGAAACTAAAGGATATCGAACATGAGATCAGTGATAAAGTGTTTTTGAAAGCATTTTCGTGGAAGAAACTGTTCCGATTTGGTAAAAAGGGCAAGTTGAGTCCGAGGTTCATCGGACCATATGAGATCATTGAGCGAGTTGGGTCGGTTGCTTATAGATTGAGACTACCATTTGAGTTAGAAAAGATTCACAATGTATTTCACGTATCGATGCTTCGACGATACACATCTGATCCTTCGCATGTAATTTCTCCGTCTGATATTGAAATTCATTCTGATATGACTAATGAAGAAAAGCTAATTCGTATTCTGTCTCATGAGATTAAAGAATTACGTAATAAGAGAATTTCGTTAGTTAAAGTGCTGTGGCATAGACACGAAGTAGAAGAGGCTACATGGGAGCTTGAGGATGCAATGAAACAGCAATATCTGAATCTGTTTAACGGTAAGATTTTTGGGGATGAAAATCCCTAAGGGGGGAATTGTAATAGTTCGATTTAGACCCTAGTCAAAATAGTGGTTTCAGGACCATAAATCTGAGTCTAAAAAATATTTTAATATTATTTTCTGTGTCTGTGATATGTGAATTTGCATCTGTTAAATTTATGTGTTTAATTTGTCTGTTTCTGTGCTTAATTTTGAAAAAGGATTAAATCGCATCAAGTGTAAAAGTTGAGTGCTGGACGATAAAGCACCTATTTGATTTGGCTTAGTTAAGTGGGGGTCTTTGCATGTCAAATTTACCATTTGTTTAATTGGTGGACAATTATGGACATTAGTAGGTGAAATTTTACATGTTTTTAATAAGGCAAAGTTGGTATATAGCTTATAATGTGTAATAAAATAAAACAAAATATGGAAATAGGTCATTATCATGCATGTTAGCCGAAAATCAGCAAAATAAAGTTTGAAACTTTTTTACATTCGACACTTTGGTAGATAAATTGATGATACGATCCGCCTCGGGGTGAGTTGAGTCATATGCGAGTTTGCCTGATCGTCTACGAAGAAGTATCGTTTGGTTTGCTCAAAAGATGTTTTAAGTGAAAAATGGCAGAAGCTGTGTAAAAAGGGTTCAAAGATGGGTTTATAGATATGAAGTTTATGTAGGTTCGGTTATAGAAAAATAATAAAATATGGAGATAAATATAGTAATTGGATAACAAACAACGGATGTGAAGTGAATTGATGGTTCGATTATGATGAAATGAAAGGATGGAATGGAATGGAATGAAAATGATCTCAAAAACAAACACGAAGCAATATTAGAAAATATTAACCCAAATGCTTATAAGTTTTCAAAGTGGTCAGATGGAGAATAGGGGAACCTTGACCCGCTACTTAGCAAAGTAAGAACATTGGTATAAGGGTGAACGCCACACTATTTGATAGTGATAAGTTCAGGATAAAGAAGAAGGTAGGTTGACACCACTAGTGACCTAGATAAGCCAACGAGTTCTTCAACGAAATATGAAAGGAAAAACATCTCACAAATTTCATATAAGTTCAATAATGTTTTAAACTAAGCAAAAGATCTATGCATCAATTATTCTAGCAACTAGTTAATTAAAGAAGCATCATTAAATAAACTTAAGTCATGCATCAATAAAATTAAGAGCAACACTTATTAAATAAAGTTCAATAAAAACACTTATTAATTAAACTAGGATGAGTTGAATAAATGTCTAGCAACTCATTTATTAAACTAAGATGCTTAAATGCATGGTTTAAAATGCAAACTAAATAAACAATGAGTTACTTAATGCAAGACTTCATTAAATGCAAAACACATAATGCATGTTATAATTAAAATATGTTTTTAATAAACAAAACATAATTAAAGACTAAAGTAACTAAAATAAATCAAGTCCTTAACTAATTAACTAACTCAGTTAAAACAAATTAACTAATTTATTCCAGCTTAATAAAAAGCAATAATTAAAATTTAAATAGAGCTCGAACAAGATTATTCGAGCTGAATCAAGCTCGTTGAAGGAACACACGAACTCATTGAGCTGGATCGAGCTCAAATGAGCTGAATTTGAACTAGACGGAGCTCGTGGAGCTGGAAACGAACTGGGATTAGCTTGCCAGCAAAGCAAGGCTCGACTAAGGAGACTTGACTGATGGGGTTCGCTGGGCGTGCTCGTATCAATTGAGGTATGAAATTTGTTCAGTTTTTGATAATTTCTACATTTCTGTGATCGTTGCTTCGTGTTCTTCAAAACCCGTGTCTGAATTTCTATTTCTGTTAAGGATTTCATGAAATGCCATTGTTGATATCATGAGTTTTGTGATGCTTTTGGATGAATTATGAAGGCTTGAAAAATGATTTATAAGTTTTGTCTTTGAATTTTGATGAAATAGAGCTATTTGGGCTAAATTGTGAAAATGAGTTTTGAGGGACTAAATTGTGAATTAAATGTGTTGTTTGGACTTGTATGGAAGCCATGTATATTCGGCTAAGCTATAGTCTTGGTGAATTTTGCATATTTGAAAATTTGTGAAAAATGGACTAAATTGTCAAAGTGTGAAAATGTAAGGGCTAAAATGAAAGTGCCGTAAACATGTGTTCATAGATTATTTTGAATGAAATGAATGATTGAATGGTTGAATTTGAATTGTAATAGATTAAGAACAAAGAAAATTAGACTTAGACCGAGGGAAATCCAAAGTAGTTGAATAATCGACTCATTTTCGTCTGAAATCCGTACAAGGTAAGTCGAATTACAATTATGTGTTAATTGAATAAACTCTGCGTATTTAAACTGTAATCTGTATTGGACGGCCTTGAGAGCCTAAAGAATAACTCCGATAACATGTTGATCTCTAGAAAGCTCTATATGTTCCTGAAAGGATGTTGACATTGATCTGATAAATCGTGTAAGACCGTGTCTGGGACACAGGCCTCGATTTGAGATTTCGTGTAAGACCCTATCTGGGACAGAGGCTTCGGTATCGAATTACATGTAAGACCACATCTAGGACATCAGCATTGTACCTGTCTATGAATATCTATTCTGTTTCTGAATTGTCCGATGATAAAGTATGAGATATGGAAATAAATATAGGGAATGTATTATTCATACAGGTACGTTTGTATCGTACTAAATTTCTGAACAGAAAAGACTTTGTTTATGTGAAATAATGAAAAACTCCATGAGACGGTTGTGAAATCTGGCTATTGACTTTTACTTATATGCTATATTAGTTTGGGAATTTGTATTTGGCTTACTAAGCTCTTTGTAGCTTACTTTGTGTGATTTCTATCGATTTTATAGTGATCATAGCTACTGAAGGCTCGGGATAGTGGAGGATTGTCACCACACTGTCAAACTCATTTTGGTACTTTTGGAAGTGTACATATTTATAAGTATGGCATGTGTAGGCTAAAATGTTTAAGTTTATAAGCTTGATATGTATATATGTATGCCATGTGAATTGGCTAGCAAATGATAAGTTTGTGCATAGTTTTGGTGTATGTTTGTAATGTGCTATGTTCTAATGTGATTTGGTCATCTTCAAGCATGAATTGGTTGATAATTTTGGTATGAATGTTGTATACTATTGCTTGTAGGTTTGGACCCAAAAAGGGGTGGCAAATTTGGCTTAAACCAAGCTTGCTTTGTGCCATATGGTCAGGGAACACGGGTGTGCCCTATGGCCGTGGGCTTAAGTTAGTAGCTAGCTAAGTATCACACGGTCATGGCACACGGCCGTGCCTATAGGCCATGTGAAAAAGTCAGTATATGAACTCTTTTTGGCACGGTTGGATCACATGGGCAAGTCTGGTACCCGTGGGTGTCACACGGCCTAGCCACATAGGCGTGTGACTTTAACAGTTTTGAAAATTTTGGATAAGTTTTGAAAATTCTGAATGTGTTTGGTTTAGTTCTGACCTTTCCTAAATGTATGTTTTAGGTCATCGTAGACCATTTTAATCAATGAATTGATGATGTGTATCATTGTTGTTTAAAATCTGTGATTCTATATTGTTCTGAAATATTCTGTTTGTCTGGTGATGCCCTTACCTATTCTGGGACGGTTATGGGATAGGGGTGTTACAGTGAGACTTTCAAAAACACTCTATCCCTGATCTAAAACTCTACATCTTTACGTTTCAAGTCCGTGTATGATTTCTGACGATTTGATGCTGCTTTTAGACTTTCACGGATCACTTTCACTTTCTGTTCAATTTCTCTGATCAAATCAACCCCGTGCATCCTATTTTTGCTGAGCTCAGTCCAAGATAAGGGTGTATGACATTTACGACCGTACAAAGCCTCGTAAGGTGCCATTTTGATACTCGATTGAAAGCTATTATTGTATGTAAATTCAATCAGAGGTAGATATCGTTCCCACGTACCTTCAAACTCGATAATGCAACATCTCAACATATCCTCAAGTATTTGAATAATTTGTTCGGACTGACCATATGTTTGGGGATGGAAAGCAGTGCTAAAATGCAGTTTAGTACCTAGTGCATCTTGTAGTTTCTTCCAAAACTGCGATGTAAACCTCGGATCTCTATTTGAAACGATAGAAATAGGTGCCCTGTCAATCTCACGATTTGAGAAACATATAACTCAGCAAGTTTATCGAGCAAATAATCTGTACGAACCAGAACAGTGTGAGCTGATTTAGTCAATCTATCCACAATAACCCAGATTGCATCTTTCTTACTCGGTGTCAATGGTAAACCGGATACAAAATCCATCGTAACTCTGTCCCATTTCCATTCAGGTATCATGATCGGCTGAAGTAATCCAGAAGGCACCTGATGCTCGGCTTTTACTTGCTGACAAACTAAACATTTCGAAACATAGTCAGAAATGTCTCGTTTCATACCATGCCACCAGTAAAGCTGTTTAAGATCATTATACATCTTCGTATTACCCAGATGAATAGATAGCTGACTGTTATGAGTTTCATTCAAAATCATCTGAATCAACTCTGTATTTCTCAGAATGCATATTCGGTTTCTGAACCACAGACATCCCTCAACATCCACTTGAAATTCTGAATCAACGTTCGAATCACATTGAGCCCGCTTTACTATCAAATCATTATCGACCTTTTGAGCTTTGCAAATCTGCTGAATAAATAATGGTCTTACTTTTAACTCAGCTATTATCGAACCATCATCTGACATAACCATATGTGTATTTATTGTACGCAAAGCAAACAGGGATTTTCAACTTAGAGCATCAGCAACAACATTAGCCTTTCCCAGATGATATTCAATCACTAGCTCGTAATCTTTTAGCAACTCTAACCATCAACGCTATCTCAGATTTAGATCTTTCTGAGTCATCAAGTACTTCAGACTTTTGTGATCGGAATAAACATGACATTTTTCACCGAACGGATAGTGGCACCATATCTTCAATGCAAACACAATAGCTGCCAACTCTAGATCGTGCGTCGGATAGTTCTTTTCTTGCGGCTTTAACTGCCTTGAGGCATAAGCTATAACTCTGCCTTCTTGCATCAAAACACAACCTAAACCATTTAAAGATGCATCACTATAAATAACAAATTCTTTACTCGATTCTGGCTGAACTAGCACTAGAGCTTTTGTCAAAAGGGCCTTCAATTGGTCAAAACTTTTCTGGCACTTTTTTAACCATTCGAATTTAACATCTTTCTGTAATAGCTTCGTCATCGGGGTTGCAATCATTTCACGAATCGTCTATAGTAACCAACAAGTCCCAGAAAACTTTGAACTTCAGAAACATTTCTCAAAGGTTTCCAATCAAGTATAGCTGAAATTTTGTTCGGATCAACCCGAATACTCGATGCTGATACAACATGGCCCAGAAAACTGACTTCGCTTAACCAGAACTCACATTTACTAAACTTCGCATACAATTGCTTATCTCGAAAAGTCTATAACACCAATCTCAAATGTTCGGCATGTTCAGTTTCATCACGTGAATAGATCAAAATGTCATCTATAAATACAACCACATACTAATCTAAATACTGCTTGAAGATCCAATTCATCAAATCCATAAAAACAAAAGGTGCATGAGTAAGCCCGAACGGCATAACCAAAAACTCATAATGCCCATACCTCGTTCGAAAAGCAGCTTTAGGCACATCGGAGTCCCTGACTCATAACTAATAATAACCCGATCTCAAATCTATCGTCGAAAACACTGAAGCCCCTTTCAACTGATCGAACAAGTCGTCAATCCGTGGCAATGGATATTTATTCTTTATAGTCACCTTATTGAGCTAGCGGTAATCAATACACATTCTCATAGTTCCGTCTTTGTTTTTCACAAATAAAATTGGCGCACCCTAGGGAGAGAAACTCGGTCATGCAAAACCTCTATCAGTTAACTCTTGCAACTATGCTTTCAACTTTTTTAATTCAGTAGGTGCCATCTGATATGGAGCTATTGAAATCAGAGTCATCCCCGGTACTAACTCAATACCAAACTCTACCTCTCGGATAGGTGGAAAACCCCGATAATTCTTCAGGAAAGACATCCAAATACTCGTACACAACTGGTACGGATTCAATCTTCTTTTCAGTCACTTTACTATCAAGCACATAAGCAAGGTAAGCTTCACAACCTTTTCTCACATACTTTCGAGCTAACATCGAAGATATTACTGCTGGTAAACCACTCAGATCATTAGATTCAATCCGAATAATCTCATTGTTCTGACATCTCAAATCAATGGTCTTTCTTTTGCAATTAACAACGGCATCATGCAAAGTCAGCCAATCCATACCCAAAATTATATCGAACTCGTCGAAAGGTAACAACATCAAATCAACCAGAAAGCATGAATCTCGAATCATCAACGGGTAATTTTTACACACTTTGTCAACCAGAACACACTGGCTCAGGGTGTTTGATACTCGAATCACAAACTCAGTAGTCTCAACAGGCAAAGTCTTACTGGATACTAATGTCTCACACACATATGAATGAGTCGAACCAGGATCAATCAATGCAATAACACTAATATCATAAAGAGTGAAAGTACTGGTAATAACATCTGGGGAAGAAGCTTCCTCACGAGCGCATATAGCATATGCTCTGGTAGGTGCACAAGCCTTAGATCGAACTGCTGTATCTTTCGTCCCTCTCTAACTGCCACTCACATTACTCATATTTCTGGGTGGTCTACCTCGCACTATGTAACACCCCTAACCTGTATCCGTCGCCGAACTAGGGTCACAAGGCACTACTAAACATAAGCACAATTCCGAACATTCTCATATTATCACAAGTCATATTCTTATATACATGTAGAGCACATAATTAATTAAATATAAGTGTATTACATATACAAATCACATGTTAATCACTTTAATGATAAGTGAATACTAAAATAAAAATTAAAGATTTTATTTCTTAATTCTATACATGCACAGGATTAACCAATTAAGTCATATTACACGGCATTATCAATTTCATAAATAATAAATAATATTTCACTAAACATTTAACTAATATCAATTCCATCATTCAACTTAAGTTAGAAGTTTACCAAATGCACATCCGCATACAAATATATACATATATATGTTACTTATTAATTAACCATTTTACTATCAATACATTCCTAACACATACTCAATATTTACCTTCATCAATTGTACCTATTTTACAAATCATATAAGTATTTAATCGAATGTATTAGTCAACCAAATGAGGCTATTACTATCATTACAAGTCATAACCGAAGCATTTCAACCAAAAGTAACATAACAAATATACTTCATACTTACTAGTATACCATGGCCGAATCATTCAAACCACATCCAGCTCACCAATCAACTTCAATGCACAAAAACGCATATCACAAATATTATTCAACCATAGCACTTAATATTATAACTAAAATGAACACAAACCATAATTTAACATAACCGATTTCAAGCAAGGTAGTTAAGCCATTTTTGCATGGCTTTAATACATACTGATTCAAAACAATTAACTTTAAGACTAGCCTATACATGCTACATAACAGAGTCTCAAAATATTATTTACTGAAATGATAACCGTATAGTGTGATGTCATCTCCACTGACTTCCAACCCAAGCAGATCTCCGAAAATCTATAAACATAGGAAAAACACATAGAATAAGCTTTGAGAGCTTAGTAAGCTATAAGCAAATAAATAACTCACTGTCAATATCGATTTAATTACCAAACTAATTTATACTATCATAATCACATTTAACTTCAAACTTATAATTTCATATAATACATATACTTTCACTTTTACCAAATATCCATACAACTAATATTAATATATCATTCAAATTTCAAAGCCACAATATCAATAATTAACCGAATATATAAATAAACTCATATACACATATTCATGAATCACTTATAATTATTCTTTCCTTATATCATTTAGGCCTTATATAATCATTTATATAAGTTTGCACATAGGCCACAATATGATATCACTATACATAACCTTTGAACGAATGTACTATAACTATTATCAATGAAACATTCAATTTCAAAACCATAATACCATTATATAATCAAATATACACACCCACAAACATATATTCTTGAATAAAACTTTAATATCTCATACTTACACTTATCGTGTAGCCGAATATACATGTATCTATACCAAAATGTCATACACTATGAAAATCATATTATCAATGCATAAAGTCGAATCTTTAAACACTTGTTTTCATATACTCATGTATCAAACCTTCATACCACATAATTATGCTTAACTTTGGCCGAATATATTTCACAATTACTCACAAATTTTAGACTAACATCATACATATGTTTGTATCACATATCAAATAATCAGCTTACCTTATTTTCAAGTAAACAACAAGCTAACTCATACTTGATCATTTAGCTCGTTTAACATATTCAATTACCACATCAGCATAAAGTATTTTAGGCATAAACTTATAATAATTCACTGGCATAAAGCCTGCTAGGCCTAAGCCTGAATCTCACACCGGCACAAGGCCTGCTAGACTCAAAGTCTGATTTTATACACTGGCAATAAGCTTGCTAGGCATAAGCCCGATTTAATTCACCAGCACAATGCTTGCTAGGCTCAAAGCTCGAATATCACTATTATAAAGTTGTCTCATAAACAATTCATATATAAAAAATTCTAGATATTCCATATAGTTCATACAGACTTTCAAATGTTATAACTTAGTCAAAACGAATGCATGAACATAGTTACCATGCTTATACACATTCGACATTAGCATATATTAATTCATATATTTCATTTCAGCATATATACTTTGTATTTAATTAAAATTAAGTACGTCTATTTGCTTATAAACTTACCTCGGACAACGATAATTGGGACGAGACAACTAGTCGACAACTTTGGTTTTTCCGCGGTCCAAATCTGATTTCGTTCGTTCTTGATCTAAACATATTCAAATTAAGATCATTCAAACATATTTTCATTCAATTTAGTCCAAAAACACATAAATGGGAAAATTACCATTTTATCCCTGACATTTACACTTTTTACAATTTAGTCCCTATTGCACAAAACACAAAATACACAAAATTTTAGCATGCCCATACTGAGCTGAATTTTACCCACTCTCAAACAAATCCATACATTTTATTTATTTCACATTTTAGTCCCTCAAATTATTATTTTTGCAATTTAGTCCTAATAACTCAAAATCATTAAAAACTCCAATACAAAATATGTTAATCTAAAACATATCTTTCATATTTCATCATCAAAGAACAAAAATCACAAGCTCTCAACAATGACATAACTCAATATATTCATCAAAATAAAAAATTCAAGCATGGGTTTTGTAGTACTCGAAGCAACGATCTCAAAAACGTAAAAATTATCAAAAACTGAGTCCAAAATGACTGACCAATTTAGCATGCAATTGCCGAACCTCATTTTGCAACCATGGATGTTTTTATTTTCTTACATTCGGCTATATGAAGGAAAATGGACTAAAATCATGGTTATTGGTTTTATTTAATATATCATTTACTAACCTTTTACTTTTTTAACCTTTAAAATAATGCATAATCTCCTTTATGCCAAACCATTAACATCCACTAAAATATTAATGGTATAATTGCCATTTAAGGCCATCATATTTAAATGCCAAAGCCAATTGACACCTTTAATAAATAGAATGCAACTTTTGCATTTTACGCGATTAAGTCCTTTTTACCTAATTAACCACTTAAACGATAAAATTTCTTTATGAAAATTTCACAAAACTATAATATCATGCTGTAAATATTAAAATAATAATAAAATAAATTTTTTTATGTAAAATTGTGGTCCTAAAACTACTATTTTGATTAACCCTAAAAATGGGCTGTTACACACTGGCACATTTCTTTGCCTCTCATTCTGAACAGTGTTTTGCTCGGCTAACATCGGGCACTCTCGAATAAAATGATCCATTGGTCCACATTTAAAACAAGACCGATTATGCAATCTACAATCTCCAGAATGCCATTTACCACAATGCTTGCACTTGACTCTATTCTGTCGATCATTGCCAACACTAGCTATCGAAGTGGCTCGTGAACTCACAAGGGGTCGATCTCGATCTCACCTAGAAAAGCCCGTAGTAGCCTTAGATCGACCAGAATCATCTATAAACTTCTCCGATGCAGATTGAAAAGTCTTACCTGATGATCTTTTACGGAAATCTCTGGCTTCAAAATTAACTTTTCTTTTCTCTTTCCCGAGCTCTTCTGCTTTGCAAGCTCGCTCAACAAGTACCACAAACTCTTTAATTTCAAGTATGCCAACCAGCAATTTAATGTCTTCATTCAAACCGTCTTTAAATCTTTTACACATGATAGCTTCGGTTAAAACGCACTCACGGGCATATCGACTGAGTCTCACAAATTTTCGCTCATATTCTATCACAGTCATACGTCCCTGTTTTAATTCGAGAAATTCCTTGCGCTTCTGATCAATGTATCTCTGGTTGATATATTTCTTACGAAACTCAGTCTGAAAGAATTCCCAGGTCACTCACTTTTTAGAAACCACCGATACCAGTGTGTTCCACCAATGATATGCGGTGTCTCGTAACAAGGATATGACACATTTTAAGCACTCATCCGGGGTACAAGATAACTCATCAAACACACGGATAGTATTATCAAGCCAAAAATTCAGCTCGCTTAGCATTATCATTGTGACATCCCTAATTTGACCCTAGTCGAGATGTGGTTTCGGGACCACAAAATTGAGTTATAAAATTTATTAAATATTAAAATTCATATCTACTATGTGTGATAGTGCATGTGTGAAATTTTGATGCTTAAATTCTGTTAGTTGAATGTGAATTTTAGTCAAAGGGCTTATGTGAGAAACATAAAAAAAAAAGTGATGAATTAATTTGAAGACTAATTAGTGCATGATTCTCAAAATAGGGACTTGCATGTCAAATACCCATTTTGAGAAGTAGTGGCCGGCCATAATGATTAGGGTGCATAGAAAATGAATTTAAGTAAGTATATTAATATTATATGGCCTTAATTTATAAAGAAAAGATAAATAAAATATTTTGGGGTGAAAAAAAAACAAAGTTTGGTTCATTCCTCTTCTTCATTGCCGTGGTAAAGAAAGAATAAGGAGAGTGAAGCTCAAATAATCGGCCATATGCATAGATCTAATTCTAAAGGTATTTAATGTGATTTTTGTCAAATTGATTATGAAATTTGGTTGTTAATGACATGTGGTAGATAACCCATGATTTTAATTCTAGATTAAGTGATCATAGGGCATTCGACCATTTAAGAGAAATGTGGAAATTTTGTTTTAAAGCTCGTAATTCATGTTTAATTGCTAAATGGAGTTCTGAATTGGTAGAATTGAGTTTTAATTTTAAGAAATAAGTGATGTTTGTAAGGATTTTCAAAGTTCATGTAAAGCTTACCTTCGGTCATATTAAGGAATGGTAAATTGGTTGTAATATTACATATATTTTGATAGTATATTAGATGGTTTGAGATTTGAGCTAGTTACATGTGCTATTATGAAGATTTGTGGATGTTTTAGAATCGGCCTAAGTGTATTAGTCATTAATATCTATATATTGCCGAATGTATGCTTAAGGAATTGGTTAAGTACATTGTTGTTAAATGCTTGTTGTTTTTGTATAATTGTTGCCTAGCTACTAAATGAACTTAGGGTATTATGGATAAGTTTAAGAGTGGCATAATTGAAATGAAGTTTGCTTGTGCCGAATGTGATTTTAGTGCATGAATTAGGAGTTTAATTTCATTCGGTAACTCATACCAAATTGGGAGATAGTATTAAACATTTGTATTATTTGTTAAATAATTGAAGTGAGCTTTGAACGGTTGTTTTGCTTATAATGGCCGAATGTGAACTTAAGTTTTGAATTACAATTGAAGCTTGTTAGTTAGTTGATGATGTCCTTTGATAGCCCTTTTGATATTCGGCCATTGTTAAGGAATTTTGAATTGGTTATAAATTTCTATGTTTTAATTAGCAAATTGAATTATTGAAGGTTGAGCTAATTATATATGTATACGTTTTATATGTACATTAATTTCTTAGTCTATGTTATTCGGCTATAATTGTCATGGTAGAATTTTTTAATTTGTAAATTTGTTAATCATTAGCTCAAGAGCATCAAGGACAAAAGTCGAAAAAGGGAAGACAAAACTAAGCGAATAGTCAGTAGAATTGTAGTAAATCGACAACTCTTAAGGTAAGTTTCTAGCATATAAGTTTAGTTATAATGAAGAATGATATGGAATACGGGTAAAGATGGGACTATGAATTGGTGTAATTACCTATAGTAAAATGATAAGGAATAAGTTACTTCTATGAGCCTTAGCCGATTGGTTATTAGAAAAGTGATATTTAAATTATGATTTGTATGTGATAATAAGAAGTACTTATATATGATGATATGTTTTAAACTCAAATGGTAAGTTCTTAAGTGTTTGGACTTGGAAATTTAAGAGCAAATTGTAATAATCTGCTTAGGACAGCAGTAGTAGCGTGATTTTTGAAAATCACCATAAATTGTTGGAGTGGAATTAGAGACTGAATAAAATATTTAATCAAAGCTCAATGAGTCTAGTTTCTTATAAAATAAACAGTGCAAGCAAAGGAATTTCCTAAAGAGAGATATTTAAAGTTGTGTGTAACAGTGTCAGAATGAATCTGAAATCCCTGTTCTATTTTTAGAAAATCATTATAAATAGTAAAAAATTGTCATAAGATAAAATTTATATTCTTAGACTCCTTAATGAGTCTAGTTTCAAATGAAATAAACAAGACATATTTTGAAATCTGTACAATGAGAAATTTGATTCGTAGTGAAGAGTGGTCAGTATAGTCAAACAGTGAAATAGGGGAAACTTTAAGAAAATTCTGGTTTTGATTGGCCAAACTAAAAATCCTGAAAATTTTATAGATAGAAGATATATGAGTCTATTTTCCGGGAAAATTTACGGAACTTCATTTGGAGTTTCGTAGCTCTAGTTACAAATAATTTAATGATTGTTGCTCAAGAAAACAGCTTGTAGTGAATCTGTGATTTTGTTGTAAACATTGATGAAACTAATTGAGTTGCTTATAAGCTATTGCTGAATTGATGTACAAGATAAATATATAGGTGGTGAGGCCAAAATGGCTAAAATTTAAATGTGTGCAAGTTATCCGAATGGCTATTTTATAAACGTAAGCAATGTATATGTAATATGTGTTGATAGTTTAATAAATTGAAGGTGTTCTGACTTATATGTTGTTTAGCCGAATGGTTGTCATGAGAAGAATGTAAGTCATGTGTGTATTTTCTTATTTAGTTGGAAGTTTATTGAAAGGGATATATATATATATAAATATGTATTAAAGTCGAATGATATTATGACATGAAGTTAAGGTACATGCTATATGCTTATATTCGAATGAGGTTAATGAATTACAATGGTGATAGTTTGTGTGAAATGTGGTAACATGTGATTAAATATACATGGAATTTGGAAAGTATCCGGGTTAAGACTCGCTGACTACGTGATGTGGCCTAATGGCTCTTGTGAAATGAGACTAGCTATATTGAGATACGAATAAGTTTGAATGAAGTGATACCTTATTAATGTGTTTCCGTGTTGGAAAAATCGAAGGTATGTGAATTGATGTGTATAGAACTTTGTGAATTAACTATGATGATATATCCGGGCTTAAAGTCCCGCAGGCTTGGTACTAGTAACTGGATTCGGATTTCTTTTTTAAACCTAGCAGGCTATGGCTAAGTGCCTTGAATTATTTCAAACCGAAGACCATTTGTATATCTTTAAGATAAGGATTTAATTAGTTTCATAAAAATTTACTAATTTGAGTTGTATTCGGCAGGATGTGCAAATACAAGGTATGGATGGCGTTTGGTCATTTATGTATATGTGATAAGGAATATGTTTGGTCCTTTATATACGTATACGAAACTTTAATACTTGTCATGATTTGATTATTTGAAATATTAATGTGAATATGAACTAAAGAACTAAGCTCCTAAATACATATATACATTTATGTATGTGCATGAGATGAGTGCATATGATTAAGTGGTTAGAGGTATTGAAAGATTGAATTGGTAATTGGTAACTATGGAAACGGTAAGTGTACAAAGGTTAAGTATATGGTAAGTGGTACTTACTTGCTATGTGAACTCGATTTCGTTTGTATTACAAATGTACTTGGGGAATCACTTATGAGATGGTTATAAGTTGTATTCAACGAGTATTGACTCTATCAAATTGTTTATGTAATATGAAAACATGAATATGTGCTTCCAAATATGGAAACTGAATGTGATTATAGTGTTATGTTTTAGTTCGACTGATTAAACTAAAAATAGCATTGATGTTTTTAAATGCGAAGGGGTATATACTCTTAAATTTGGATGAAATAGATGAATTACATGTGCATACATAGGGTTTAATCTATTTGACCGAATGGTGATATATCTTGACATTTCAAAACGTGATTTGTGTAAGGCCTAATCTTAAGCGACTTAGTAATAAATCAACAATTACGGATGTTCAGCACATTAAGTTGGCCAGGTATGTATTATGTACTTGTGTAGGCTTATTAAGCCCATCGAGACTTCACTTGGATTTTGTGTAAGTTATAAATGTATTTAATCCAGCAAAGTTTATTGTTTTACTTAAGACTTACTAAGCCTTGGAAGCTTACTCTGTTGTTACGTTTCTCTGTTTTATAGATTATCAAATTTGGCCTTTGCTCGGGGATCGTCAACAACTCGTCACACTATCACTATCCACTGTTTGGTACTGCTATGTTTTGGATTATTTTATGGCATGTATAGAATAGACTAGTAGCAGAATAATATTCTGGTTAATGTATATAAGCCATGTGAAAATGGCATCCTTTGAATGTGTATGCGAAAATGGCATCCTTTGAATGTGTACTTATAGAAGTTTAATTTTATCCCTGGCTGTATTTAGCATTTATCTAAATGAATAATCTTTATTTCAAGAAAAAGTTCAAAATTTTACTGTTATGACATGAGTTACAAGTCTGGTAATACCCCTTTCCTATTCCGACAACGGTTACGCGATAGGGGTGTTACAATCATCATCAGTAGCTCTGAATTCTTCAGCCCCGTGTTTTCTAATTTTATCAATAGGTGGCTTAGGTAATCTCAACGGATCACTCACTTAAGGTATAGCAGGTATCGAAGATGGATTAGTCGGGGGTGGAGGTTGTTGTGCAGCCGGATTAGTCCATATATTGAGTAAACCAGTCATTTATCATTTGGTAAAAGGCTTGCTTAGCCTCTCCCTCTTGGTTACTCGAGGTCGGTTGAGAATTAATTGGTGCTGTCCTTTACGCGGGAGTAGGTGCTACACTCTCGACATCATCAGTTATAGCTCTGTCGGGATCCATTTACTATATGAAAGCACATTTTCAAATGTCAGAAGTCATCACATTATCGTAGTATATAATATGGCATGTATAGCTAGACTCGCACGCGCTACGTTAGTTCTAGAACCGACTAAACCGTAGCTCTGATACCAATAAAATGTAACACCTCTAACCCGTATCTATCACCGGATTAAGGTTACAAGGCATTAATTAACTAAAAACACATTTCTGAACAACCTCACATTTGTATAAGTCATAATTACATGTATAAAGCATTAATTCGATTAAACAAATAACCTGATTTTTTTATTTATTTATCATATTAATGTACATATCATAATAAAAAAGAGCATTTCAATAATATTCGAATATCTAGAAAAAATCAAGTCATTATAACTTATTTTACACTATCACATTTTTAACACTTTATAATATTTACATAATACTTTATTCAATATCATAAACATATAGTATTATCAACTTTACTAAATGGTCAAATAAATAAGTCATATATATATATTCAACTACACATCAATAATGAACCTTAACCAAAATACATCAAATAACCATGTTTATTCACTTAAACTGACTTCATACATTCAACATCAAAATTTATATACTTACATCAAGTTTCAAAGCCACACTTAATCATTGTATTCATGCTAAATAATTGACCGAAACAAACTTGGAACATTTTTATATCTTAATACCTTGCATAGCCGAATCACATTATTAAAACCACATACACATCAAAACATTTTATCAAATGTAAATTATTTATAAAAACATATGCCGAAACACAAACTGTAGTATATTCAAACCAAAATTCTTGCATATCATGTTAAAAACATATTAAAACATATTTATAATAAATTCGGATATAGCTTATCAAATTAGATTCCAAATGACTTATAACATACTAACTAGATACAGTAACCTAATGCACATATATTTTTATCTATGCATGTCATAGCCAAACCAACCTCACATTCAACCAAAATCATTAATCATTTCCAAAACATAAAACACCCATCTCACACACCATTTTCATAGTACATAACATTATAACCAAAACGTTTTCATACCACAATCAAACATACCCGCATTATCAAAATCAAACTCATTAAACATTATAATTAAACACACATAAAAGTATAATTAAACATAATTAACAAGCCATTTTCGCATTAGCCAAATTCAACATTTAAGAAATATGTTCCAGCCTATACATGCCATAGTTCAAGTTTAACTGTATAAATACCGAAACAGTGGATAGTGTGATGAACTTTCCTGACGATCCCCGAGCTCGTAACTTGATCCAAAATCTATAAAACAAAAACACATATATACACGGAGTAAGCTTTTATAGCTTAATAAGCCTTAAGCAAATTAAACAATTAATGCATAATAACATCTCAATTACTAAATCATTTCAATTAAATAAATCAACTTATGCATTTGTAATCTCATATAATTTCAAGCTTTTAATTCCATACATATATAACATATACTTTCATAGAACAATTTTTTATTGGCCGAATATACATGTATACATCATCAATATATTCTCAAATTTCAAAACCATATTGTCTTATATAATCGAATATACATATATATTTATAGACATATATTCATCACTCAAACTTTAACATTACGTCCATATACAAATAGAAGGCCAAATATATTTCTCATATTACCACATATACTACAACAACTTCATGTATCCTTTTTCATCACAAATCAAGAAATCAATTCACCTTATTTTCAAATAGGTAACCAACTATCACGTACTTGATCGTTTTAGCTCATTTAACGTATTCAATTACCACATCAGCATAAAGTCTTTTAGGCATAAACTTATAATAAATCATCGGCATAAAGCCTGCTAGGCCTAAGCCTGTATCACACACCACCACAAGGCCTGCTAGACTCAAAGTCTGATTTTATACATCGGTAATAAGCCTGCTAGGCATAAAGCCCGATTTAATTCACCAGCACAAGGCTTGTTAGGCTCAAAGCCCGAATATCACTATTATAAAGCTGGCTCATAAACAATTCATATATCAAAAATTCCAGATATTCCATATAGTTCATATGGACTTTCAAATGTTATAACTCAGTCGAATTAAACTCAAATACATTATTTCCATGCTTAATCATATTCGACTACATTATTTCCATGCTTAATCATATTCGACTAACTCTAATATAAATCTATGAATTCCAAATCAGCATATTAAAATAATTTACATTCAAAGTTAATGATATTTAATTGCTTAAAGACTTACCTTAGATATCGACAAACAGTGTTAATCGATTATTCGAATATTTTGGTCTTCCCCTGATCCAAATCCTATTTTGTTTTTTCTTGATCTAAATTGATATAAATTAAACTTCTTTAATCAAATTTTCAATCAATTTCATTCAAAAACACATAAATGGACAAATTGCACTTTTGCCCTAGACATTTTACACTTTTAGCAATTTAATCCAAAATTCACAAAACACAAAACAAGCATAATTTGCCCATGCCATGCTTAGGCCGAATACTCCCCATACACATACAAGTCCTCACATTTTGTTTATTTCACAATTTAGTCCCTTAATTAAACACTTTGCAATTTAACCCTATTTACTCAATTTCATCAAAATTCTAATACAAAAACTTGTTAATCCATCACATAACTTTTATTTAACATCATCAAACACAAAATTCACCAAGCTATCAACAATGGTAGAACTAAAAATATACATCAAAATTAGAAATTCAAGCATGGGTCGGGTAGTATTCGAAGCAACGATCTCAAAAACGTAAAAATCAACAAAAATCGAGCTAAAACTAACCTTAAATTGAGCTTTAACGTAGGCCGAACCTTTAAACACCCTTTTCTTTTCTTGTTCTTTTGTTATTCATGGCGAAAAGATGAACATGCAATCTTGTTTCATGTTTTATGTTATTTTTATTACATAATTTATTAAATTACCTGTTTAGCATTTTTATTTTTATTCCAAATCCACTAAGTCAAGTCCACAATCGTCCATGCAAAAATTCAAAGGTATAATTACAACATAAATGCTTCATATTATAAAGACAACAATTAAGCACTTTCACATTTAATCATTAAATTTCCATTTTACGCGATTAGGTCCTTTTATTTAATCGGGCACTCAAACGACAAAATTAAGTCATGAAAATTTCACACATGCAAATTCACATAAATTAAACACATAAAATAATATTAAAATTTTTTTTTGGCTCAGATTCGTGATCCCGAAACCACTATTCCAAATAGGGTCAAAATTGAGCTGTTACACACACGCCCGTGTCTTTACCTGTGTGGACAAAAATAGGCTAATTGCAAAGCCAACTTGCCACCCTTTCCTCATGCACACCTAGAAATCAAAATGGTAACATTTCAAATACATTTATAGGTAGCCAAAATATCCATTTCAATACACATTATAAGCCATTTCAAAATCAAGCATTCATATACTTAAATCAATACCATTTGTACATTCAAACACATACCAACTAGCATGATTCATTCCTCATTACTCACCTACTCAATCATATACCAAAGCACATATCACACTTATCAATACAACCTATTTCAATATGTATTTTTACTACCATGAATCACATGCAAAGCTTGACTAATAAATCATCTATAGCCAGTCATTTATTAAGTCCAAATTCATGCTTTTCATAAGTAAATACTTATCATATACCAATTGACCAAATGATCATCTTGAACCATCATCAACCATACCAAATTATGCCATTACACAAGGCAAATTACACATCAAACATAAGTCATTAATAAGCCATATAAAATGGCCAAAAACATCACCAAAACCTTTATAAAAAAGACTCAAGCCTATACATGCCATATAACAATGCCATAAGTGTATAAATACTAAAATCAAAAACCGGATAGTGTGATGCGATCTCTGCCGACTTCCAACCCGAGCAAACGTCCGAATCACTATAAAACATAGAAGAATAAGAAAAAGTAAGCTTTAAAAGCTTAGTAAGCTCGTATGGTAATAAACTCATATTATTAAATAACTGTATTTAAAACCATTACTTCAAAACATAATATAATTCATATGTTTGCACCATTCTATCTCGAATTCATGCATATAGTTAATCAAGATTTTCATGAGTTTATCCATTCAAAATACATATGTTTTGAATACTTCTTATCAATTCATTCACATGTTCATATGTATAAGCAGTTATATATATAAACTTTATTCAATTCAATTTCCATCACATTTTCTTTAGCCAAGTGAATTATGTGAAATATCATCAATTAACGGTATTTCACACACTATGTGCCATATGAATATTTAGTTAAAACAACTATAACTCATATCTCACAGATCATTCAATTTATACCTCATTATAGCTAAATAAACACATTTTGGCATGAAACATACTTATACATAAATCTTTCTCATTTCACATGCATGATACACTAGGAACTTACCAAATTACCTTAATTTGATTCTCATATAGGTTATGTACGTACCTGTATCACTTAATTCGATTGTACTTTCATTCTCATCTTGACTTTGCCCATTGAACCATTTGGAATCATTAAAGATACTCTGAAATCACAATAGCTCGTACAATGCCATATCTCGGATATGGTCTTACATGTTATCATGTATCGATGCCACTGTCCCAGACAGGGTCTTTTACGAAATCACATAATGATGCTAATGTCCAAGACATGGTCTTACACGTAATCATCATACAAAACCAATGTCCCAGACATGGCCTGACATGTAATCACCTCTCGGCAATCCTAATGTCATGACATATGTATCCTTTACTATTCCTAGGTTCGTACGGGACTTTCGAATGTCATAACTCTGTCGATTCTTGCTCGTAATCATGATCATTTAGCATTCAATTCAATTCAACAGTAAATAAGCACTTATAACACAATTTTAAGTACGCTTATTAGCATACGAACTTACCTCTTTCGCTGTAATGACGAATTAGGTCGACTAATCCGATACTTTATTTTCCCCCGTTCTAGATCCGAATCTCATTTTTCTCAATCTATATAATAACAAATTTTATTTAGTTAATCATTAATTCATTCAATTTAACACAATTTACACATTTTGGCAAAATTACACTTTTGTCCCTATTATTTCACATTTTTGCAATTTAGTCCTTATCACATAAAATTGCAAATTCATGCAATTAAGGGCAAGCCCATGCTAGCAGAATTTTACCCAAACTACTAGCAGCCCATATTTTTAGTTTATTCACACATCTAACCATGAATTTTACACTTTTCTCAATTTAATCCTTAATTGGCATTTTCATAAAAAATCACTTTATAAAATATGAAAATCTAACATCAAATAATCATATTTCACCATTAAACATCAAAGAACACATAAGCTCATCAATGGTAACTATCAAAATCTTTAATGTTTTGAATCGAAGACACGGGCTAGCTAGATTAAGCAATAACGATATTAAAAACGTAGAAATTATTAAAAATGAACAAAAATCGTACCTATTTGAGCATAGATAGCATGGCCGAATGCTTTGTATTCTTGAATGGCCTTTTTCTTCTTCCATTTCGACAAGAAATATGAACATGCATCTTTTGTCATTTTGTTTTTCTATAATTTAATATCTGTTATTAACCATTTACAAGAATAACCTTTAAACACTTTAAAATTCTCCATTATGCCAAGCCACCACATTCCACTTACTCAAAAATGGAGTAATAACTACATAAGGACTTCCATATTGAGATTTCATAGTTAATAGGCACTTTTAGCTTATAGAATTGTACTTTTACACCTTACGTGATTTAGTCCTTTCTACCAAATTAAGCATTTAAACGGTAAAATTTGTAACACCCCAAACCCAGCCTAGTCGTTATGGCCAAATTTGGCGTGTCACATTAAAATGCTTTTTTGAAAAACTCTGTCTTATTAATAAATCTCGCTTGAAAGATAAAAGCCCCTTTGTTTAATTCTAAAGTCAACTTAATTATTTGTTAACCATTTTAAATTAGCTTTACTTTTAAAAACATGTTTGTTTCGGAAGCATTTCAAGATTGTTACGAAAACGTGATGTTATGAAAATAGATATCATTTTGGAAAAGCCGCACTCTACTTTTAACAGAAATAAATCATAATAGTAAAAAACCCCAAATTAAAAGCTAGAAAATTAGAGAAAAGGCCTTATTACATCAAAACCCAAAGAGAAAGTAATTTAAGTAATGTAAAAGAAAATATGAATATTTAAAGTTGTTCGTAGTGTGGCTGAGTCCTCCCAAACGTCGAATCGCCTACTGAGGATTACCTGAAAATTTAAAAGAGGATTGTGAGTTTACGAAAACTCAGTGTGTACAACCCTCATCGATCATAAACATGCACCATATCAACTTGGGCCTAAGCCTATTACAATAACGGTGGCACTTGGGCCTTAGCCCATGGTAGCTTCAGTTGGGCCTGAGCCCATGTCACAATCAAAATCAGATTATGTAATGCACAAATACCCAACCAACCCTGCACTCTGTATCCCCTCCAACCTTACACTCTTGTGGGGATTTAATCGACCCACCCATCCCTAGACTCCTATTGTAGCACCAGTTGCAGCACTAACCAATTACGCAACAGAGCTGCCAATCACATAATGGCTTTAAGTCGTTGATGGATCCACAGTCATCAAGTGACCATGCAACCCTAACAAATCATATACTTCCTCCAAATTAATGATCCCGTCCCCAATGTAGCATAATATCACATGAATGCAAACATATCATAAATGGCATACAATAACAATCATATAACATGTAGGGGCATTTTAGTCATTTTGCCCTTCAGAGGCATAACGGTCATTTTGTAAATCGAGTTCTAAGTACACTTACTGACCCATCAGTAGGTTCACAGTTGTCTCGCGTGACCCGTGCAATCTTAAGTAAAAAAAGCAGTGCGATTGGGCCTAAAGCCCATTTAAGCAGGCCCATGGGCCCACACGACCCATTGGCCCACCAAACCCGAATTTGATCCAGGCCATGTGAGTTACAAGACCGGTCCAACGTTTTTCCACCTATTAGTGAGTTTTACACATCTAGGGCCTACGGGCCTATGGTGCCCGTATGGCCCAACGTGGCCCATTACAGCCACAACCCATGAGATCGGTCATGGTGGCCTCTACTATCACATCAGATTTTCCACACGTGCATTCACGCGCTCGTGTAGTAATCGTTGTCAATCTTTTAGCTTTTCGACATTTTGGGATTTACTGATCTAGAGTTAAGGTGGTGTATATACACACACTTTCGGCTTTTCAGCCGATCATCGAACACAGCATACGGTTACACACCTCTTCATGAAGTCGAGAGAACTGCTCACACCTAAAGCCTTGACCGAAAGGAGTGTGGCTAGCTACACTTAGATTGGTTAAAGCTTAACTGCACACATAAGAGATTAATAGATAGAACCCGTTAAGAAATAGCCTAAAACCCATAAAGATAATACTTAAGAACTAAGAGTATTCGGCCTATACCGAAACCAACAAGGTATCAGAATTATCTTAACCCAATATTAGAAAACCAAATTTTGATGCTTCGGGAACGATCTGTGCCCTTCACTCCTCAGTAATACCTGGACTCCACGAACATACATCATGAAAGAAGGGGGTCACCATTCGACAATCAGAGAAATAGGAGAAAGGGCATTCAGTTTTAGAAAAGTGTAAAAAAGAATAAACTTGAACATATTGCAAGAATATAGAAAATAAGTAGTAATCAAGTAACTCACCAATTGTTAAAGAACAACTACCAAACCGTAAATAGAATAAATAGGGGAAAAGAAGGCAAAAATAGGCCACAAGGATTAGGAACTAAAAGCCAAAAGGAAATGGACAACATAAAGAAGAGAAAGTCGACTAGGAGAAGAAAACCAAAAATAAAATGGAAAGGGAGGAGAGAAATATGTATTCGGCTAGGTTGAGAGAAGAAGAGAAGAGCAAAGAATCAGCCAACCAAAAATGTGAAGGAAATGAGGAGGAGAAAAAAGGGTATTCGATCTTAGAGGAAACTCTGGAGAGAGGAAAGAAAAGGTGACAAGCCAACACAAATAAAAGTACCCGAATGGTAACAATTTGGCTACTCCAAAAAATAAAATAAGAAAAATACAAGAAACCTAAAAGTCCCCTAGCAAGAATCTGCTAAGAAGTACCGACAGAGAACTTTCAAAACGGTCATAATCACCGAAAATGGGAAACTAATCCCTCAAAGCTGAATTAGTGTTCACAAACGGCACTAGCTTTTCCTCCTCATCTAAATCCCTTAATTTTCTCCACAATCTCCTCCTAAAACTCCTCCTTTATCACCTCCACCGAATTTTCTCCTTGATTTACCCCAACTCCCCATTCAAATTCAACTCAAATTCTTATGACTAATTCAACCACAGAGTTTCGTTCTAGTTCCAACACCTCCCCAGCTCAAGCAGTAAAAGAAACATACAATTGCGCATGTCATGCCTCAAACCTTAGACTCATTGCCACACATGTAGCGCCACCTTGCCACTAGATCCCTTCTCTCTTTGTCTCATAAAACAAACACTAATTATTATAAGTCCTATAAGCTAACATCCAGGTTCACTTAAGAGCCTAACAATTAAAATTTTGCAAACACCCAGACTTAAACCCAGGCTTCCCAAGCACTCTCAAATATGCCCAAATACTTGGCCACTAAAGCTACACATAATTTGTGATATTTCACGCACACCTATACTTTTATGCATTTTGACACTCAAGGCCCATTCCTTCTAGGCCGAAATTCGGTATGTTACAAAATTTCTTTACGAAAATTTCACACCATCATTCTATCATACTGTAGACCTTAATAAAATAATAAATTAAATATTTTGACTTCAGATTGTGGTCTCAAAACCACTGTTCTGATTAACCCTAAAAATAGACTGTTACACATAGCGTGTATGAGTCTAGCTATACATGCCATTATATAACCTGTGATAGTGTGATACCTCCTAACTATTTTAAAACCTGTTTTGGTATAGTAATGACGTCCAATTGAGCTGACTCTGACGAAGTAGAGAGTAATGCTCAAGCCTTCGTGCACCAAATTTAGAAGTTTTCTAGGATTAGCTAGTTATTATCAAATATTCTTTAAAGGGTTCTCGATTATAGCTACAATGATGACGTGACTATTACAGAAAGATGTGAAATTTGAATGGTCTAAGAAATATCAGTGAAGTTTCAATCAGTTGAAAGTACTGTTGACTGTGGCACGAAAAGAACTATTCGATACATGACCTAGAGTTGGTAGCTATTGTGTTTACGTTGAAAATATGGCGACACCATTTGTTCGGTGAAAAATGTCATATATTTATCGATCACAAGAGTTTAAAGTATTTAATGTCACAAAAAGATTTGGATCTGAGACAGCGCAAATGGCTCGAGCTGTTAAAAGATTATGAGTTAATCATTGATTATCATTTAAGAAAGGCGAATGTAGTTGCTAACACTCCGAGTAGAAAGTATTTAATTGCACTATGAGTGAAGAACACGCATTTGTCATTATCTGATGATGGTTTGATCTTACGTGAGTTGAAAGCTAGATCGATATTTTTACAGTAAATCTACAAAGCTCAGAAATGTGATGTTGAGTTGCAATCTAACCAGGCTCAGTGTGAGTCAACTTCTAATTCAGAATTTAAGATAGGACCCGATGATTGCTTATTATTCAGAGGTAGAGTTTGTGTACCAAAGAGTCCAGAATTTATTCAGAGAATCTTACATGAAGCTCATAGTGGTAGCTTATTTGTTCACTCCAGAAGTAATAAAATGTACAGTGATTTGAAACAGATGTACTGGTGGTCAGGAATGAAACATGAGATTTCTGAATTTGTATCGAGATTTTTAGTATGCCAGCAAGTTAAAGCTAAACATTAGGTACCTTCTGGATTGTTACAATCAATGATGATACCCGAGTGAAAATCGGATCGAGTTACTATGGATTTTGTATCGGGTTTACCCTTAGCTCTAAGAAAGTTAGCACATTTTATTCCGGTACGTACAGATTTCTCCCTTAACAAGTTGGCTTAGTTATATGTTTTTAAGATTGACAAATTACATGGGTGCCAGTTTCCATCATCTCAGATAGAGATCCGCGGTTTACATCACGATTTTAGAGAAAGTTACAGGAAGCTCTTGGTACGCTGTTGCATTTTAGCACTGTATTTCATCCTCAGATCGATGGTTAGTCTGAGCAAGTAATTCAGATTCTCGAGGATATGCTTTGTATGGTCATAATTGCCAAACTCTATTACAGTAGATTAAGCTCAGTGAGAAAAAGATACACGGGGTTGATTTGATTCGTGAGACTGAAGAAAAAGTAAAAGTGATTTGAGATAGTTTGAAAGTAGCTTTAGATCATCAGAAATCTTAAATGTAAAGATACAGAATTTCAAGTCAGCGACAGAGTATTTTTAAAAGTATCGCCCAATAAGAAAGTTCTTCGATTCGGTCGCAAAGGAAAGTTATGTCCGCGATTTATCGGGTCGTATGAGATTATTGAAAGAATTGGACCTGTTGTGTATCGACTAGCTTTACCATCAAAATTAGAAAAGATTCATAATGTTTTTCACGTGTCTATGTTGCAACATTATCGATCTAATGCTTCACGTGTTATCTCCTCGATGAATGTTGAGATTTAGCCTGATATGTCGTATAGTAAGGGACCAATTAGAATTCTGGCACAATAGGTGAAAGAAATAAGAAACAAGAACATAGCTTTAGTAAAAGTTCTCTGGCAACATCATGAAATAGAAGCAGCCACCTAAGAGAGGAAGCTATGAGAAAACAATATCTGAACCTCTTTTTTGGTAAGATTTTCGATGATGAAAATCCCTTTATGGGGAGAGCTGTAACAACCCATTTTTAGTAAAATCAAAATTGTGGTTTCGGGACCACAAGTCCAAAGTTGAAAATTTTATTTTATTACTATTTTATTGCCTACAACATGATAGTAGTATCGTATAAAAATTGTGTTAAGAAATTTTACCGTGTACATGCTTAATTTGATAAAAAGGACTAAATCAAATAAAGTGCAAAAGTTGAGTTCTAGTAGCTAAAGGAATTAAATAGCTATAGAATCTTGAAGTATGATTCCTGATGTGGTAATTAGACCATTGTTTATTTAAGTGTACAAATATGGGCATTGAATTAAGTGATTTGGATGTTAATTAATAAGGTTAAAAAGGTAAATTAATAAAAACAACTTATATTAAAATAAAGTAAAAGAAAGATATTATCTTTCATGGTCACATGTGAATTTCATTGAAATGGTGATACGTGGTATATCGAGAGTTGAAATGGCTAATATATGTATATGATAGATGATTAAATGTTGTGCTCATCCATAATTATATTGCCTATGTTATATGATTAAATGGCTAACATGTTTGGTGTACATGCTTAGGCTTTGGCCAAGTTGTTAGATTATGCCATGTATAACTTATTATGTGTTGAAATGGTAAGTTTTGTTTTACATTATACAAACCTACTAAGCATTTATGCTTACTCTGTGTAATTTCTCATGTTTTATAGTGTATTGGAAGCTTGTTTGGGTTGGAAGCTTGTCAGAGTTATATCACACTATCCATCAGCTATATCAGTACTTTTGGTGTTTTAAATTTTGGTTATAATGGCATGTATAAGTTTTTGGGATGTTGAAGTAGCCATTTGTTTTGGATTGTGTTTATGGTATTTTGGGAAATGATATGAACTAGTTTTGGTATGTAAATACTTGACTTTAAAATGGTTGATATCTTGGTTCATCATTTTTGAATGATTGAAGATGAAATGGTAGCTTAAAGTGCATATTGTAAATGGTCTTATGATATGTTTAAATGTGGTGGTTTGATACATTTGTTATGGAAGACTTATATGACTATTTTGTGCTATTTGTGAAATGGCACATTTGGTACCAATTGGTGTGTGATTGTTAAGTAAATCAAATGGCATATGCTGATGTAAACTTAGTCTAAAGTTAGTGAACATTTGGAAAATTTAAGTAGATGATTGTATATGTATTGATTTTGTGATTGAGGTGCCCTTTGGGCCTATAGGTCAGATGTACATATATCATGTTTGGTTAGCTTGGTTATGCACGGTTTTGATGCATTTAGATGGCTTGTTCAATTGTGCCAAAGTGATTGTAGGTACATGCATGAATGGGTGAGAAAAATGGCTTGGAAATGGCCTATTTTTCGTCCACACGGGCTGTAACACCCCTAACCCGAATCCAGTCGCTGGATTTAGGCTAAGAGGTATTACCGAACTAAACATTTACTTATCTCATTCACATGATCATAAAATGAAAATCCAAAATCAAACTGAAATCTATACAAACATTCAAGATCATATGCCATATTTGTATGACTAAATATTTACAATTTTAAAACATCGTTCTCTACGGTCTAACATATACATGCCACATCAACTCCAAAAATTATAATAGTACCAAAATGATCTATAGTGTGATGAACTGCTAACGATCTACGAGTCGGCAGCCAAAATCGACAACCTAAACAGAGGAACAAACAGCAGAGTAAGCTTTCATAAGCTTAGTAAGTTTTAAGCAATACGAACAATTAAAACTTGTCATTTAAATCGAGTATTAAGCATCACAAAACTCGTATTCTAATTACAAATCACTTGGCCGAATATATATACAAAGAAATTTTCAACACCTACTTTCATATAATGACAGACATCGACCGAATAGGTCATTCTCTTATTCGAAGATATAGTAATCATCCATACACATATATCGTTCTTTGATACTAATAATTCACTTTAAAATCAATTCACATTTGAGTACATAATACGTACCTGGCCATCATAATATTTCATACATAGTCAATAGTAGTTTACCTCGAACCTTCAAATTCATAAACTTTCTCGAATCACCGGCGTTAAGCCTGCTAGATTTAAAAACCCGAATCCAATCACTAGCACAAAGCCTGCGGGACTTTAAGCCCGGATATAGTACCAGCACTAAGCCTGCGGGACTTAACCCGGATATATTACACAAAGACAAAGCTCTGCGGACCTTAAGTCGGATATAATTCCAAAGATATAGCTCATGGGTCTTTAAACCCGGATACACACCAAATCATGCATATTTATTCATATATTAACACATCTCATTCAACATATCACATTAGTATTCATTTGCTACATTCGAATATAATCTCCATATGAACACCATCATTTACATTTCAGTTCAAAAGTCATACATAAATATCACATATCCATTTCACCATTCGAGCTTAACCCATAGTGACCATTCGACTATAAGTTATATACATAAATTATTTATCACACAACTTAATTCAAGTAGAACCAAAAAGTCACAGTTCATCTAATATACACATATCAAGGCATCATCAATTATATACTAGTGGTGACTACTCAAAACTTATCTCAGATATACTTGAACAGTTGCAGAAAGGCTACTCGATTGCTTTCTCTTTTCCCTTATCTGATTTTGATCCTCTTTGCTCTTGAGCTTAATTAAAACAAATAAATTTGTTTAATTACTTACTCAACTTTTTTTCTTAGTAGTCACATTTGACAATCATATATAACCTCAATACATATTATATTTTATAAAATATGCCATGACTCGATTTCATGCTTATTTAATCTATATCTAATTTGCATACACAAACAAAGATTAACATAACTTATCATGCTTCCTTATACATGAATTCAACCATATATCTTAATGTCTCTATAAGCACATGATACATACATAAGGCATATATATATACATACCTATATATGACTATCACAATTTAATCATTTACTCCTATTTATGCACAACCATGTATACACATGCATATATATATATATAATGCATGCTTTAATATCATATACTTTTAATTATTTTTCAAATTACATTATAGCTCCAAGACATATAGCTAACTCCGAATGTCAACTTATTAAACATTGACCACATTACCAATTGCTATATATTATCAATGCCGCACACACAAATACATACATACTCATATGCATAAAATTTGTTTATGTTTAATCTATAACCCATTCAGCCTTAACTACTCAAACTTAGCCTTCATATTTAATTCCATTTTATGACTTAATGTAACAAATTCATATAGGTTTCAATTATACCAAACAATGACCGAACCATTTAATCATGCTTATGGCCGATTATCATATTAACACGAGCCACACAAACATCAAAACTCATATGGCTTATCATATTTTCATGTACATATCTTAACCATATAGCTGAATCTATATATATATATAACTCATCAAATAGATATTTATTCACATTCCCTTAACACTTATTGATCAATTTGTCCATGCATTAACCTTTGGCACATTCGGTCACTAAAGCAATAACCTATCTAGAATTCAAGCATTTTATACTAAAAATTCTCCCAAGGCCAAATTCATATACAACTTTCAATACTCATACAGAGTTTATATTTCAAATAATTTATGCACACACCATTAACCTACTAATTAACTAAACACTTTAACAATTTTCTTTAACTAAACACACATTCAGCAATGACCAGGACAATTTAACAAACCTTAAAAACAATTTATAACAATTAAATTCATCTTAAAACCTCCATAACCAAATGTGCCTATATATATAAAACTCAAATAAGGACAAATTTTCTTTCCCAAATGCATATATATATATACATACGGCAACTTCACTTCATACTTCTCAAAAATGAATTCAACTTATTCAACCATCATTTAAGATACTTTAACATCTAAACAACACCTTACAAAAACTTATTAAAATAACACAATTTAGCAACTTGCCGAATGCATATATGTTCAATGATTCATGAATTTAAACCATGGGTTAACTATACTATGCACTTATCAATTTAATTTCATAAACAATTACATAAAAAAAATCACATTAACATACATTTAATTTGAAATAACCATGGCCGAATGCCTTGGCTTCTTCTTCTATTTTTCTTTCTCAAATTCGGCAATGAAGAAAAAAAGATGAACTCACATTATTTTTATCATCCTTTTTTTTATTTTACTAATTATTTTATTTCAATATAATGCCATTACCTATTATAATACTTAAATAAAATATATATTATCTATCAACCATCATTATGGCCGGCCACTATATCAAAAGTGGTCCATTTGACATGCAAGTCCCCCATGTCAATAGTTCATGCATTATTTGGCCACTTTAAAATTCACCTATCACATTTTCAAGTCTTATCACATGAGTCCTATCTTATAAATTAACACCTAATTGACAAAAATCAAGGCACAAGGTATTCACACATACAAATTAAAATTACAATAAGCACAGAATATAACATCTAATCATTTTTGTGACTCGATTTTGTGGTCCCGAAACCACTTTTCGATTAGGGTCAAATTAGGGTTATCACACGGGCAGAGACACGAGCATGTTTCTTAGCGGTGTGTGACACATGGCCTGGTGACACGACCATTTGTCCCTTGTAGATTTAAAAGAGTTGCAAGTTAGGTCGTTACACGACCTAGCATGCGGCCTGGCACACGAGGGTGTGGCTTAGTCGTGTGACCAAAGTCAATGAGTTACATAGGCATGGACACGTGCTGGGATGCGGTCGTGTGTCCCTATTACAAATGTCTACACAGCCTAAGACACGGACGTTCACATCAGCTCATTTAGCATATGTTATACACACCTTTTCATATTGTATAATTTTCTTTTTAGATTTAGTATTTAGTTTTTCCCTTTTTCTTCAGTTTTAGATTTTATTTTTGTTCTTGTTATTTACTTTCATGGAGAAATCCGATTCTGGAATTACCATCAAGCTTTGTGAGGATTCTACGCTTAATTTCAATACAAATTAGGCTTCTTCTAAATTTTATTCTTAAATTGTTCTTTATGTTCATTCTGTTTATATCGTTTATTAGATCCATGAGGAACTAATCCCTCTGTGGGGGATTAGAGAAAGTGGAGGTATGGATAATTAACTGTTTCAGGGGATTTCTTAATAGATTAGCTGTTCAAAAAGGGAAGAATCTAAACCCTAGGCCAGACAACTCTTGGAAGTCATCAAGGTGAGAATTAACCCAAATTTGGTATGGCCTATCTGTGAGCACCTTAACCCTGAATCGGTCTGAACCGTGAGGTTGAAAGATAAGTAGTTTTTTCCCACCCTGTAACAGCTCATTTTTAGTCAAATCGGAAAATAGTTTTGGGACCACAAATTTGAGGTCAAAAATTTTATTTTATTATTATTTTAATGTCTATAGCATGATAGTATGATTGTGTAAAAATTTTGTTAAGAAATTTTATTGTTCAAGCGCTCAATTTGATAAAAAAAAGGATTAAATCATGTAAAGTGTAAAAGTTATGTTCTAATAGCTAAAGTGGTCTAACAACTAAGGAACTTGAAAGTGGAGGTCCTTATGTGGTAAATAGTTTATTAATATGTTAGTAGATGATAATGCTTGGTAATTTTTAAATTTGTGATAAATTTTAAGGTTAATTATATAATTTGGTAAATAAAGACAAAACTAATCAAAATAAAAGCCAGATTATCATCTTTAAGCTTTCTTCAACTGAAATTAGGTCTTTTGGAATCCATTTTTGAGCTTGAAGTTTTGGCAATCTCATTCTTGTCCATTTAGGTATGGTTTTTGTCCCGTTTTTAATGATTTCTATGTTTTTGGAGTGGTTGTAACTTAATCTAGCTAGCTCAGGGACTAATTTGCAAAATTGTTAAAAGTTTAAAGTTTTACCATTGATGAATATGTGTGTATTTTGATATTTGATGATAGAAAATGAATGGTTGTTATTAGATAAACAATATTTGTTAAGTGATTTTTGATAAAATTGTCAATTAGGCATTAAATTGAGAAATGTAATAAATTATATGGTAAATGTGTGAAACAATGAAAAATATGGGCTACTATGAAAATAGGTAAAATTCGACTAGCATGGGTATAAGTTAAATTTCATGAATTTGCATTTTTATGAGCTAGGGACTAAATTGTAAAGAATTTAAAATTTAAGGGGTAAAAGTGTAATTTTTCCATAATATGGAATTTGAATTAAATTGAATAGAATGATAGTTAAATGAGTTAGGTTTGATTATATAGATCAAGAAAAGCAACGTACGGATCTAGATCGGGGGAAAATAAAGTATTGGACTAGTCGATCATGTTTCGACATTTTTGTGATCGAGGTAAGTTCATATGTTAATAAGCATTAATATAATTGTGTTTTAAATGCTTTATTATTGAATTAGTTGTGAATGCGACCTTACGGAAATGTTCGACGAAGAATTTGCTATGTGTGAAATCCCGATTGAACCTTAGGAATAAATTAGGAAACAAATAATGTCATTAGGGGTTATTGTGTTTGGGTGCTAGTCTGTACGTTCTACTGGTTGCCGAGCTTTCCAGCATGTGTTGTGGATTCTCGTCAGCTTATGTGAGCAGCACTCTGTAGTTACATCTTGACCGTTAGCTTGTGTGAGCAGACCCATTGATAGCTCAAGAGTGAGCATTATATGAGATATGAGATTGAGATGGCTTCGACCTTGTATTGGTACTTAGTGTGCGAGATTCCCGAGTATCCGATATTATTTCAAATGGTTCAACAGGTATATTAAAGATATGAAAGGGTAATAGATGGATACGTATCAGTGCAGATACATACGCAAACTGTATAAGCATTGAATCTATGAAGTTTGTGAGTTACATGATCTACTATGTGGATGAACATATATTAGCCTTGAAATTAAGTTGAATTGTAATGTTTTATGATAGATGACTTAATTTGAGAATAAATGGTAAGTTTTACTTATTAACTATACTAGCTTACTAAGAGTTATAGCTTACTCAATTTACTTTTCCGTGTTTTATAGTGATTATCAAATCTTGCTCGGAGTGGGAGTTGTTGGAGATCTCATCACACTATCAAGCTATCATTTTGGTACTTTTGAACTTATGTATTTGGTTATATGGCATGTATAGGTGTTGTGGTTAATATGGTCTATATGTTGGTAATGGATTTAGCCAATTGATTTGGCTTGTAATTGATGAATGTTTGGTTATGTGTATAGCCATGTGATTTGGCTTATTTTGATATATTTGGTTATTTATATATATGTGCAAATGGCCTTTTTGATATGTTGTGTATAATTTCTATGTGAATGCTTGTTGTGAATTGGTATTTTGAGTACCAAATGGTTGAATTTTGAGATACGGTATGCATGTGGTTTAGACAAAATAAGGAATAGTTGAAAGTGACCATTTATGTGACTTTTAAATGTGAAATTGGTATGTTTTGAAATGGAAAAACATGATGTTATGTGCAATATAGTTATTGGTATTGAAATAGCATGATTTAGGCTTAATTGAGATTGGTTTGAATGCCTATTAATGCTATGTTATATGCCATTTGACATGTTTAGGTAGATGCAAATTTGGGTGAGAAATATGGCTTGGAAAATAGCCTATTTTTGTCCACATAGGCAGTCACACGGGTGTGTGGTTGGCCATGTGTGTAACAGCCTGATTTAGACCATAATCAGAACGGTGGTTTCGGGACCATGAATTCGAGTCAGAAAAATATTTTCAAATTATTTTTTATGTTTAATTTGTGTGAATTTCTATCTATGAAATTTTCGTAATTTAATTTTATCGTTTGAGTGTTTGGTTTAATAAAAGGACTTAATCGCGTAAAATGAAAATTTAGTGGTTATTGCTAAAAGGGGCTTTCTAAGTTGAAGTATCTATGTTATAAATAAACCAAAATAATGTGTAATGGCCGGTTGTATCCTTATATTATGTGTTATGGTTATTTAATTATAAAGGATACAATAGTAATTAATTAAGATGTTATTATATATCATAATAAAACATAAGTTAAAATTTAGTTGATCATATTTGTTCCTTCACCGAAAATAAAGACAAAAGAAAAGAAATAGAAGAAGCTAGGTTCGGCCAACCTTTCAATCTTGATTCAAGGTTCATTTTTAGTCGATTTTTGATAATTTTTATGTTTTTAAGATCGTTGCTTCGAGTACTACAAAACCCATGCTTAACTTTTTGATTTTGGTGAATATTTTGAGTTATGCCATTGTTGAGAGCTTGTGATTTTTTTGATTTGATGATTAAATATGAAAGATATGTTTTATATTCACATGTTTTGTATTGGAGTTTTTGATGATTTTGAGTAATTAGGACTAAATTGCAAAAAGTGTAAATGTCAGGGGTAAAATGGTAATTTGCTCATTTATGTGTTTTTGGACTAAATTTAATTAAAATATGTTTGAATGAGCTTAATTTTAATATGTTTAGATCAAGAACCAAAGAAATTGGATATGGATCCGGGGAAAGCAAAAGTTGTTGACTAGTTGTCTCGTTCCATTTTACATCATCCGAGGTAAGTTTATAAACAAATAGACATACTTAATTATAATTATATGTAAATTATACTTGCTGAAGTGAAATATGTGATTTTATTTATCTAATAGCCGAATGTGAATAAGCTTGGTTACTATATTTTCGAATTCTTTCCGATCGAGTTACGACGACCGAAAGCATTGTATGAACCTTAGGAATAGTTAGGATACATATGTCATGACATAGGATCTCGATATATGTGTGCAAGTAAGACCATGGCATTGCTATGTGATTCCGATATATGTGTGCGAGTAAGACCCTGTCTGGGACAGTGGCATCGATATGTGATTACATGTAAGACCACGTCTGGGACATTGGCATTGTACGATATGTATGATATCCGAGTGTCCTATCCAATTCCAAATGGTTCATCAGGCAAAGTTAAGTTGTGATCGAATGTATAAAATGAGCTAAATGGACAGGTATGAGCTAGCTTATTGTCTACTTGAAATATGGTAAGTATGTGATTTGAAACTTGATACAAATTATGTGTAATGCAAATGTGGATTTCATGTGAATTAAGTAGGAATATTCGGTCTTTGATATATATATATATATAAATATGACCATGCATATTTGGTCAAATAAGAGGTATATGTTCATAATATTTTATTATGATTTTTGAGCTTATTTTTATGAGAATATGTATAAATGATTAAATAATGACTTCATAGCTTTGAATGTTGAATGACATTTGATTAATTTTGTTTATGTGAGTATTCGGCCAAAGATATGGAATGTGTATGAAAATGTACTAATTATGTATTAGTAATTTAAGGTTAAGCATGTATTGTTCATATAATTCGGTTTAGTTTAAAATGAGATATTTATATCATTGTGTCATTTGTTTGCTTGTGACTTACTAAGCTAAGTTAGCTTACTCTGTGTATACATGTTTACTTTGTTTTATAGATTTTGGATTCAAGCTACAAGCTCGAGAACTGTCAGCCAAGTTCATCACAGTATCTACTTCTTTGGTACCTAATAAGCTAAACTCGAAATATGGTATGAATAGGCTTGCTTTGGAATTGGTTATTTTCGAAGGATGTTTGTATAAAGGCCATGAAAAAATGGCTCAACTTTATGTTTGCATTTAATTACTTTGCTTATGGTTTAAGTATATCATAGTTATAATGTTATGTTCTATGTTTGCGTAATAATTGTGGTAGATAATATATGCTTGAAGTGGATAATGACTTTCAATATATTTGTGTATAGCTTGGCTATGGTTATACATGAGTATAAATACTTGTGAATAGAGTATTTGATTATTACTATCATGTGATGTATGTTTGGAAATTGTAGGTGTTCTGGTTATTGCTTATGTATACATCTAGGTTTATGACATATCAGTTAAGGTATAAAAATATGTTCATGTTCATTGATATACTAGCTGATCCGGTTATAGTATTTTTATAATTGCAATTGAAAGAATGTTGATCAATCTGGGTTGGTTGTATGGGAGTGGAAATGCATAAGCTAATTCCTTTTAATGATGGAGGGAATAAGTACGATTGAAGAGTTGATTTGATGTGTTATTTAAATTAAATGCTTGTAAGACAAAATGATTGAATTAAGGTGATGAGTAATTTGAATGTGACTTATGTTAGTTGATAGATGTTATAATTATGCATTTTGTTGTATTTATATTCAGTCACCATGACAAAACATTTATTAAAGTCGTAGAGACTAGTTTTATGAATGAACTATTATATAACTATAGCATGCATAAATGTTCGGCAAAAATATGTGACTCGTGTGGTTGTTCTTTGATTAGACATTATGTATTAATTGTATTAGTTTCTTTGTAAATATTTATAAAGATATTAGTTTGTATAATATATTGACATGAGATATTAAGTATAAATTTAATTGATATCAAAAATTTAAATGATGTTTGAATTTGGATTGAGTAAAGATTTCATTAATTAATTTAAGAGTCAATATATATACTCATGTATTATTATAATTGGATTATTCATTTAGGTTTATAATTTATTTTTGTTAAGATCGACATATGCTTTAATTTTTTAAATAATATATTGTATATTATTGCTTATAAATGACATGACTATATCTATGTATGATATGAAATGTTTCAAATTTAAGAGTTGTGTTATTTTATGAAATAAATTTTGACTGATCTTCGAGACTTGTTCATGTGTAAAAATATATAATTGTTCGGAATTGTGTTTTATTCTGTAATGTTTTATGACCCTAATTCGGCGACAGATATGGGTTAAGGGTGTTACAATGTGACCCAAGTCAAGGAGTTACACAGGGTCAGACACGGGCTGGGACATGGCCATGTGATCCCATTTCGAATGTCCACATGGCCTGTGACATAGGAATGTCTTTGGCCGTGTAAGACACATGGTCAGGCCACACAGGCATGTGTCCCCTGTGCTTTGAAAATTTTCTATGTTTTTCCAAAAATTTCCTAAGTTATCGGTTTAGTCCTGAGCCATTTCTAATGATTGATTTGAGCCTCGAGGGTTCGTATTCGAGACAATATGATTGAATGGGAATGCATTTTATTGGATAGGAAAAATGTATGAGAAATGTATGATTGTTTAATTGTTAAGTCCGGTAATGGTCCATAACCCTATTCCGGCGATGGATACGGGTTAGGGGTGTTACACACTTAGTATTTCACTAGACAAATCGAAAGATCCTAATGGAGTACTGACTAGTTGATTGAACAAGAAAGCCCAAGATGATAGTTGATTATGACTACCAAAGCGAGCTAATCACCCATGCCCCAATTTGATACAAATTTGATTACTTGAATTCTTATTTTTCATTTATTTACTTTCCTTCTATTTTATTTACTTTCTTATTATTTTTAGTATAGTTTATTATAAACTTTTCTTTTGATTCTTCATACTATGATCCAATTAAAGTGCTAATTAGATCTATTTATGTTTAGATTAGAGTTAATTTAGTGCTTGCCTCCCTTGGGTATGATCCTCAAAGTAGTTACCTATTCTGTTGTAACTATAATACAACATGACCAATGTACTTGCAAATATCACTTTTTCACATCTTTTGTGCAAGATTTCTACTCTAGACGTTCGTACGTCTGAAGGCAACAAAGTTGTTGGCACCGTTGCCGGTGAGGCTAGTTTTAATTCTTACATATTAATAGAATAATTAGGAAATTTTTAGGTTATAGTTATGAATTTAATTTTTTTTATTTTTTACTAATTTAATCTTTTTGGATTTAGTTTATGACTCATAGTAGGGGAACACCTATAGAGGCAATTACAGATTTAGAAAGAATAATACGCAGAAATCATCGATAGTAACAACAACAACAGATGAAAAATCCACCACCTACTGTAGGCAACATACGACGTGAGAGTCCACTGTTCGACAAGGCTAACAATAATAATCTAGAAGATCAACCAACACCACCACAACTACCGAAAAATATAAACATGGCATGTAATGAGAGGACTCTAAGAGAGTATGCGCTACCGAATCTGGATATAGTTCAAGGGAGTATAACGAGGCCAGCCATCACGACCCATAATTTTTGGATTAAGCTACCTATGATCTAGAATAAGTTGCAGTTTCACAGAAAAATGACAAAAGATCCGAGTCAGCACCTAAAATGGTTTCTCCAGCTTTGTGATACCTTCAAATATAATGGGGTCACTGATGCCACTATTCTTCTTTGGTTGCTCGCTTTTTCATTAATCTATAGCACATTCTCTTGGCTAGATTCGCAGGCACCAGGATCAATCACGACATGGGACGAACTCATAGCGAAATTCCTATAAAAGTTCTTCTCCATTAGCAAAATGGTCTAGTTAAGAAGGGAAATTTTGATGTTCTAGCAGTTAGAAGAGGAAATTTTTCATGAAGCATGGCAGCATTTTAAAACACTGATTCAAAGATGCCCACACCACAGATTACTTGAGTAGTTACAACTGTAAATTTTCTACAAGGGGTTGGATGTACATTCAAGGTTAGGATTAGATGGAGTAACAAGAAGAGCCCTAATGAATAGAATGTACAAGGATGCATACGAATTAATAGAAAGTATTGCGATGAATTCCTACGAATGGCCAACTGAACGATATACATACAGCCAAAGACCATCTACGGTGAAGGTTGTCCAGGAGGATGACATATACCAACAACTAGTGGACAAAATCAATTGAATAGAGGCTAAAAAGAATGCATTGTCTGTCTATGAAGGAGACAAACTACTCTTCCACTACATTAATAATCCCATCGAGGATGTGAAATACATCAGAAATAGGGATGGAAATCCCTATTCGAATACATATAATCTCGGATGGAGAGATCACTCGAATCTGAGATAGGGAGGGAATCAAGGAGGAGGTAATGGCTCGAACCAAGTTAAAATTTTTAACTATCAACCTTCTTATTTACAGAAACCTCAGGAAAGGGCCAACCCGAATGACCATACTGTATGTGGTCAATGTTTGGATAGAATCGAGGGTCAGATGCAGTCAATGAGAACATATGTGAAATAGGTGCAGTCTGAGTACACCAATTCAATGAGAACATTGACTAAACATGAAGATTAGATGAGCTAATTGATGAGAATGATGGGTGATATAAAAAGACAAATTGGCACAGGTTTTCCTAGTAGTACCAAAAATAATCCTCATCGAGAAGGGAAGAAGCACGTGAAAGCAATAGCGCTCCGGTTGAGTAAAGTACTGAGTAGCCCAGAGAACCTAACTCAAGATGTAAGAGCATACTGATGATCTTCAGGAAGAACCCCTTGTAAACTGAAAAATATATAGGATTTTTCCTATGTAATTTGTCACCTTTTTACTTAAATTCGTTGTTAAAATTAAATATTTTTTAATAAATTAATGAAATATGTGAAAATATGAAATTAGGACTTAGAAATTATTAAAATGTGACTTTATGCTTTATTATATAGTTTTCATGCATAAAAAGGCTTATTTTATATTTATTTGAACATATTATATGTTTAAGACATAAAATGGATCATGCATGATTAAATTAAATAATAAAATATAAAATTATATTTAATAAATCAATTTAAATATTTCATTAATAATTTGGGTTGTAGTTAATTATTTAAATTGGATAAATTTTATTCTTTGGTCCTTTAACTTATTGATTTATTTTGGATAGGTCTCATAGCTTTGTTGGATTACAAAAACCGTCCAAATTGAAGACCAAGTCAACCCAAATTCGGCTACACATGGCTGTCCACTTAAACCACTTTTTGGTTTAATTACACAAGGTCCTTGCATTATTGAAGAAATTAGAGATTTGCCCAAAGATTTACATTTGACCGAGTCTCAGTCCTGAGTTATTATGGCATTTAAATTGCTTAAAAATCAAGCAAAAATTAGCTCAAATTCCACTAATGGAAGTGAAGAGACTAAACCCAGCTATTTTTAGCAAACTACCCACCTCTCTTCACCTATAAATAAGACCCCTTCATTCCCTCATTCATCATCCCTCATCTATCATCATTCTCTCTTCTCCCTCAATTCTCTTAGCATTTTCCATTTCCCACGCCTAGCATTATCTCTTCAAGGAGATTTTAGCAATTAAATCCTCTTAAAGAGCCCTTGGTCGACCACCTTAGAGAGCCATCAACAAAGGAGCAAAATGAAGAAGCGAATGAGCCTCATCAATCAGAGTCTTGGGTGACAGCCACTTTGGTTTGGGTTTAATCTTTCTTTTCTTTAATTTAATCTGAAAATGTTTGCTATGTGTTCTTTGTTCTTGTTTACAACAATGTTAGCTTAATTTTATTTAAGCTAGGATGATTGCTTTAATTAAATAATATTTATTTGATTCATGCTTATAATGTTTGTGCCTCAATTGATCATGTTTTAATTTCAAATCAAGTCTGTATTTCATTCATATGTGATTGAAATGCACCTGAATTAGCTGGGCGATCCTAACCAGATGACGATTAGTGGATGCATAATTGAAATGTGCATGCTAAATTTATATCCTAACCCGATTAAATTTCAGGTTCCATAACAATCTACCCAAGCTCTGTTATCTGCATAGTTTTTAGATTTGTGTGATTAAACTGTTTCAAACCTAACACGTCCCTATTTCCTCACATGAATGCTAAGAAACCCTTAGTAAATAAGGATCAGTAAAATGTGTATTTACTAAGTAAAGGATTCCAAAAGGACCTAATATGGTTTCCAAACTCATGAAAGATCGAGTTGCCATGGAATATTTTTTCGAATGTTATTAAGCATGTTGATAATAAATTGAGTTTAATTAAAGTAATTGTCCTAGTTTGTTTATGTTATAATTGTTGCAAATCATGTTTAATTTTGCTAAAATCTATTTCATTCATATAGGTTGCATACTTATGATAATTTGCATTAGGGATCATTGCATTTAGTTTAATATATTTAATTTTAATAATCACTTCTCAATCATATTGTGTTTTTATTTGCCAAGTTGTTAGTATAATTTTACAATTAAGTGATTTAACACAAATACAATCCCTGTGGAGATGATAACTCAATACTTACTTATTACTTGATAACGACTGTGTACACTTGCACAAACCTCCGCGTTACAAGTTTTTGGCGCAGTTGCTAGGGATCGCTAACTGTTGCCATAGTCATTTTTCTTCGTGAAATTATTTACTTCCAATTTGGTTTATTTTTAACATTACTAACTTATTTTTTTTAATATTGTGATTTTATTTTGAGGTGTTTATAAGCATAGATTGGGTTATCGATTTAGTCTCTGTAGACCCTGAAATTGAGTGAACTTTTAGACAAAAAAGAAGTGAATGAACAGCTCAAAGACAAGTCAAGATGGACCTTGCAAGTTAAAATCAAGACCAAGGTAATGAAGTCGATCATGTACGAAACCCCATCCTCATTGCCGATGATAGGGGTCGATGTATCAGACAATATGCCGTGCCACTTTTCAGTGAGTTAAATCCAAGAATTAGAAGGCCAGATATTGAGGCAACCCAATTTGAATTGAAACTAGTGATGTTTCAAATGCTCCAAACAGTGGGCCAATTCAGTGGTATGCCTATGGAAGATCCACATCTCCATCTTTGATTGTTTATGGAGGTGAATGATTCATTCAAGATAGCTGGTGTGAATAAAGACGCACTGAGGTTAAAGTTGTTTTCATACTTGTTACGAGATCGAGCATGAGCCTGGCTCAATTCATTGCCACCAAGTTCCATATCTTCATGGCAAGAATGGGCAGAGAGATTTTTGGTTAAGTATTTCCTGCTTACCAAAAATGCTAAGTTGAGGAACGAGATCACAACTTTCCAACAATTGGATGACGAGTCTTTGTTTGAGCCTTAGGAGTGATTCAAGGAGTTACTTCGTAAGTGTCCTCATCATGGGATTCCTCATTGTATCCAGTTAGAGACATTCTATAATGGTCTCAATGCAAATACAAGATTGATGGTAGATGCTTCTGCGAATGGTGCAATTTTGTCTAAGTCTTATAATGAGGCTTATAAGATCATTGAGAGGATCGCGAGTAATAAATATCAATGGCCAACAAATTGATCACCTTTAGGAAGACGTGTAGCTGGAGTTCATAAAGTTGATGCCCTCACTTCGTTATCAGCTCAGGTATCGTTTATTTCTTCTATCTTAAAATAGTTTACCACTAATAGTGCTAATAACTTTGTAGCTCAACCATCAAGTCCGTTTGAAGTAGTTTCCTGTGTGTGCTGTGGGGAAGGTCATTCTTTTGAGAATTGTCCATCAAATCTCGAGTCACTATGCTTTGTGGGGAACCAATAGGAGTGGACAAGGATCCTAGTCCAACTTCTACAATCCTTCATGGCATAATCATCCTTACTTTTCTTGGCGCAACCAAGGAAATGGACTGAACAACAACTTCTTGCAGCATAGACCCAACCAATCTCAAGGGTTTAATCAGCAAGCTCTAAAACCACCTTAAGCTGAGGCATCAAATAGATTAGAGAACTTGTTGAAAGTGTACATGGCAAAGAATGACACTTTATCCAAAGCCAAGCAGCAACATTGAAAAATTTGGAAAACCAAATGGGTCAGTTAGCTACGGAGCTTCGTAATAGACCGCAACGAACCTTGTCGAGCAATATTGAGAATTAAAGAAATTTGAGTAAAGAATATATCAAGGCAGTGGCATTGTGAAGTGATAAAATTATGGAACCATGATTGATTGATGTCGAAGATAAGCTCGTTGAGAAAAATCAACCAGTTGTTGAAATTCCTACACCAAAAGAATCGAAATTTTCAAAGACTGACAAGGTAAATCCTAACTTTGTGAATTCAGATACTTTAACATCTTCTTTGGATGCAGATATACCTACTCAGAAGAGTTATCCAATTCAACCAAAAGTTCCATCACCTCCATATTCGCAAAGATTGCAGCAACACAAGCAGAAACAGGAGGTGCAATTCAAGAAGTTTTTGGATGTTCTGAAGTAGTTACACATCAATATTTCGTTGGTAGAGGCATTAGAACAAATGCCGATTTATGTGAAGTTTATGAAGGATATACTGTCTAAAAAGAAACAACTGAGTGAGTATGAGACTGTTACCTTGACAAAGGAGTGCAGTCATTTCTGCAGAACAAACTGCCATCAAAATTGAAAGAACTAGGAAGTTTTACTATACCCTGTAACATTGGTGAATCTTACTATGGTAAAGCTTTATGGTAAAGCTTTGTGTGATTTAGGAGCGAGTATCAACTTGATGCCTAAGCTTATTTTCAAGATGCCAGGGATAGGTGAAGTAAGACCTACAACTGTGACACTTCAGCTAGCGGATCGATCGTTAGCATATCTCGAGGGAAAGATTGAGGATGTTTTGTTAAGAGTTGATAAATTTATTTTTCCTGCTGATTTCATTGTCTTAGATTTTGAAGCAAATAAGGAAGTGTCGATCATCCTTGGGATACCTTTCTTAGCCACAGGAAGAACGTTAACTGATGTGCAGAAAGGTGAATTCACCATATGAATTCAAGATGATCAGGTAAGCTTTAACATTCTTAAAGCGATGAAATTTCTCGATCCGATAGAAGAGTGTTCAGTTATGGAAGAGATAGAAACCTTGGTTTCTATGGAAAGCAATTTTAAAGAAGATCCACCCTTTGGAGGATGAAGAAGGTGAAGAAAACATGGCTTTGATGGAACCCAACTCGAGAAATTTTCTTCAATCCACATGGTTTGAACCATTGGAGTTAGAAGTCAGAAAATTTGTGCAACCTAAGTTGTCAATTAAAGAACCACCTAAACTCGAACTAAAGGTACTTCCTTTCCATTTGAAATAATTTTTTTAGGTGACTGTTCTACTTTTCATGTGATTATTTTAGCATAACTGACGAAAGATCAAGAGGAGCAACTAATTGTTGTTCTAAAGAAATTTAAAAAAAGCAATTGGTTGGACCATAGCTGATATTCGAGGTATAAGCCCTTCTTTTTACATGCATAAAATTATTTTGGAAGAAGGTGAAAGAGCTCGAATTGATGGGCAAAGGAGGCTCAATCCTATTATGAAATAAGTTTTGAGAAAAGAAGTGATCAAATGGTTAGAAGCAAGAATCATCTATCCTATTTCAGATAGTTCGTGGGTAAGTTCAGTGCAGTGCGTGCCGAAGAAAGGTGGAATCATGATTGTTGAAAATCAGTGTAACAAGTTGATTCCAATAAGAACTGTTACTGGTTGAAGAATGTAACACCCCTTACCAATATTCAATGTCGGAATAGGGTTACCAAGCATTACCGGACTTATAACACATATAACAGTACTTTTCTCATACATTCAATCAATTCATACAATTTTCATTCAATCTCAAACAATTTGTCCCTTATAATGGCCTACAAGCCCATAAACATGCTTTAAAAGTGGTTCAAGACTAAACCGATAACTTATAAAACTTTCACAAAACTTTGAAAATTTTACTCAAAATAGAGGGCACACGCCCGTGTGGGCATGCCGTGTGTCTCACACGACCACCAGACACACCCGTGTCACAAGCCATGTGAAAACAGGGGGTACATACAGACTTGAGTCACACGGCCAACCACACTCCCGTGTGTCTAGCCCGTGTGCCCTTCGAAGTGGCCACACACGCCCATGTGCCAGGCCATGTACTAGGTCATGCCAAACCTGTAGGGTATACTGACTTATGCAAAACGACCAAGTCACACGCCTGTGTGCTAGGCCGTGTGCAAATTAGGGGGTATACTGACTTGTACCACACGCCCGTGTGTGAGACCGTGTGGAGCATACTGACTTCATTTTAATTTCAACACTATGGGGCACACGGCCGTGCAACATGACTGTGTGTCACACACGGCTGCGACACACGCCCGTGTCTTTACCCATGTGGACAAAAATAGGCCATTTTACCAAGCCATTTTGCCACCCATTTTGCACATACTTATACAAGCCCGATTGGTACCATTTCAAGACACAAATATGTAGCCAAAATTCATCAACCAATACACAATCATACTATATCCATTTCAACCATTTCAATACTCAATTCAATGGCATTTACCTATTCAAGTACCTATCAACTCAACTTGCTTTGCTAGACTTAATTCACATATATAATTCATATGGTTAAACCATTCCAACATGCACTATCAATTCAACTTCATTCACTCAATATAGATCAATTACCTAACTCAAAACAAATCCATTTACACAACTTAATACATTAACAAATTCGTTATCACAAGCCAACTCAAATGACCTAAAAACACATGTTCGTCAAACATACTCAAAATGACTTAAGCCTATACATTCAAAAGTACCAAAATAGATGTTCGATAGTGCGATGAAGTCTCCACGATCCTCGAGTCTGAGCTAGCTTCGATATCACTATAAAAGATGGCAAAAATACACAAAATAAGCTAATAAGCTTAGTAAGCTTGTATGATATAATTTAACTAATCACAAATACAACATTCATCAATCTAAACATATTATCATGAACTTTATGATTACTAACAAACCTTTCACCTGCTTATTCATAAGCTTATATACAAACTTTATAACTTTTTCGATTTTAAGCTCATAATATATGTAACATCCCGAAATAGGGCCTAAACGGAACAGTGGTTGCGAAACCACAAATCCGAGGTAGAAAAATTTATTTTATTATTATTTTGAGGTCTATGATATGTTTGCATGATTGTGTGAAAATTTCGTGAAGAAATTCTACGCATAAAGTACTTAATTTGAAATTAGGGACTAAATTGAATAAATTGCAAAACTTGTGTTCTAGAAGTATTTTGCATAAAATTGAATTGGATTATTAATTAGAGGTCCTTAAAGAGTAATTTTACCAATTTTAAGTTCATGGACAAAATTAGGACATGGAAGGAATTTTTGAAAGTTTAGTAGTAAGGGCATTTTGGTCATTTAGTTATTAAAATGAATTAAAAACAAAATTAAAAGCCAATTTTTGTCCATCTTCTTCATTAGGACGAAACTTCAAGGGTTCTCCATAGCTAGGGTTTGTTTCAAGCTTTCAAGCTCCATGGTAAGTGATTCCAAGCCCCGTTTTTAATGTTCTTTACGTTTGAGAGTCCGTGAGCTCGATAAAGCTTATGCTAGCAATAATTTAAGTTAGGGTTCATATTTGGAAAAATACCCATAGGTGAAATTTGTGTATTTTGGTGTTTTATGATAGAATATGAGGTTTTAAATTATGTTAGACAACTTGTACTACTCGGTTTTAAGCAAAAACGAGTAAAAGGACTTAATCGGTAAAAATACCTAATAGTCATAAGTGCTTGTTAGAGTATGAATTTGATGCTGCCATAGAAGGAAAAATGACCAGCATGTCATGAAACATAAGAAACTAGGCTGAAGTTTAATTTACGAGCTTTGGGAAAAAGTGTAAATATGCAAAAGTTTAGGGGCAAAATTGTAATTTTGCCAAAATATGATTTTGGGTCAATTTGAATAATTTGAGTCCTAATTAGACTATATTTAAAATGATAGAGCAAGGAAAACTGAAATTCAAGCTAAAATGGAGAAAATACCAAGTTGTGGACTGAAATGGTAAAAGTAGCTATTTTTGCATACGAGGTAAGTTTCTGATAAATAAATGCAATGTTCTTTTATTTTACATTATTATTGTTAATTTCCAGAATTTATATACTTATTTTATGAGGATATTTAAAGTCGAATTAAAGGCAAAGTGACAGAGAAAAAGCATTAGGAAGCCCCGTTTGAACCTTAGGAATATTAGGATATTGGGGTTGACAGGACAGGACAGGACAGAAATGAGCCATGTAAGTCCATATCAGTTATATGGCTTTGGAGACAGGAATGAGCCATGTAAGCCCATATTATATATATATGGCATTGGAGACAGGAATAATTCATGTAAGTCCATGTCGAAGACATGGCATTGGCAGGATATTGATAGACAGGAACGACCCCAGTATCCTTAGTATTCCGAGTGGTTCAATGGGTCATTGTACACGTTAAATTACAGTGAATTATCAGCAAAAGGGAAGGTAGATTATATTTATGAATAGTGAAAGGTCAGGTAAGAAAGAAGGTAAGTAAGTAAAGAAGAAGGTAGAAAATGAGAAGTAAAGAAAGTTTATGAGGCTAGGGGACATTATGTATAATTATTCATTATGTTGAATGTTGATATTTATTTGCTTGTGTTTACTAAGCCTAGTGCTTACTCTCTTTATTTTCTTTTCTTATAGTTTTATCAAGCCACTCGGGGATCGAAGGAAGCGTCGAGAGACCCGATCACACTATCGAAGAAATCACATTGGTATAGTTAGACGTTTAGTTTTGTGTATGGCATGTATAGGAACTTGGTTTCTTTTGATATGATACGATCAATGAATGATGTGTAAATACTTGCTAGTGATTAGTTAATAGAATGGCTGATGATATACATGTTTAATTGTATGTATGAATAAGTAGTAACTATCACATGAAAACTAAGAAAAATGTGAAAGTAACTTAAAAACAGATTCAAGTATCAGAAATAATGTGATTTTGAAAAATCACTAAAAATCGTAGAGACATGGTTTGATGGTTAATAATATATGAAATTAAACCTTATTATGTCTATTTTCTTATGGAATAAGGAAAACAGGTAAAGGTATTATATTTTATGATATATCTGAGTTTTAGTGAAACAGGGTCAGAGAAAATTCTAGATCCCCTGTTTCAAATTTGGAAATTCACCATAAATTGTACAAAAATAATTAGGTGGTTTAATTTATATGGTTAGAATCATTATTGAATCTAGTTTTAATAAAAACAAATGGTATAGTTATATTAATTTTGTATATGGAGAAAAGTGGTTCGTAGTAAGTAGAGGTCAGTGCAGTCGAATTCTGAAATAGGGGTAACTTTAACTAATAAACTGTACTAATTGGCTAAGTCAAAAATTCTAAAAAAAAATTAGTAGATAGATATATGAGTCTAGTTTCAGGAAAAATTTATGGATCTTAATTTTGAGTTTTGAAACTCGAGAAATGAATTGTTAAGCAGATATGACGCAGAAAAACAGTTTATTCCGAAAATTAAAATAAGTGGTTTAGAGTTGTTTAAAAGGTAAGATAAGTTTAGTAACACCTCAAGCTTGACTCCGGTGACGGTTTCGGGCGTGGGGGCGTTACATTTATTGGTATCAGAGCAGGTTTAGTCGGTTCTCGGAACAGTTAGTGTGAGTAAATGTCTAGCTATACATGCCATACCTGTATTTTGATAGTGTGACGACTCCTGACGATTTTTAAATATTTTGTTTTATTGTAATGGATCCCGGCGGCTGGTGATGATGATGATGAAAGTAATGCGCCGCTCCCGGAAGGGGTAGCGCCATCCGAGAATAGGCCGATGAATGATTAATCGGGAGGAGTGACTCGAGAAGCTCTCTTCCAAGCTTTGAATAATTGGTTTGCCGAGTTCGTTCGTACGAATCCGGTAGTTAGACCTCCACCCCCTCATGACTCTCAGGCTACCCATGTAGCTCAAGCTTCCCCAGTCACAGGTACAATGATAAGAGAAAAGCCACCAGTTGATAGAATCGGGAAACAAAGGGCAGAAGAGTTCCGAGCAACAAAACATGATGATGCGAGAAAGAGCAAAATTTTGGTTAGAAAATACTATCAGAGTCTTTGATGAATTATCTTATACACCCGAGGAATGTATGAAATGTGTAATATCACTTCTTAGAGACTCAGCCTACTACTGGTGGAAGACACTTGTATCAGTTGTACCAAAGGAGAGGATCACTTGGGATTTCTTTCAGGAGGAATTTCAGTAAAAGTACATCGATCGGGGTTTATTGACCAGAAGAGAAAGGAATTCCTGGAATTGAAACAAGGTAATATGACGAATCGATGAGATTGTGCATAAATTATCAGCAACTTAACAAGGTAATAGTAAAGAACAAGTATCCATTGCCTAGAATTGATGATCTGTTTGATCAATTGAAGGGAGCTACTGTGTTCTCCAAGATAGATTTGAGATCCGGATACTATCAGTTGCGAGTTAAAGAGTTAGATGTCCCAAGATCGCTTTAGGACTAGGTATGGTCATTATGAGTTCCTTGTGATGCCATTTGACTTGACTAATGCTCCTGCCATTTTCATGGACTTAATGAACCGAATTTTTAGACCGTACTTGGATAAGTTTGTTGTTGTGTTCATTGATGATATCTTGATTTATTCTCATGATGAGACTGAGCATGCAGAGCATTTGAGAACAGTGTTACATACTCTGAAAGATAATCAGTTGTATGCCAAGTTCAGTAAAAGTGAATTCTGGTTACGAGAAGTTGGTTTTCTAGGACATATTGTCTCAGGTGAAGGTATTAAGGTTGATCCGAGCAAGATTTCAGCCATTGTTAATTGGAAGCCTCCTAGAAATGTATCAGAAGTTAGAAGTTTTCTTGGTCTTGCCGGATATTATAGGCGATTTGTAGAGGGATTTTCCATGATAGCTACCCCACTGATAAAATTGATGCAAAAGGATATCAAGTTTGAATGGACTGAGAAGTGTGAATAGAGTTTTGACAAGTTAAAAGCATTATTGACTAAAGCTCCTATTTTAGTACAACTAGAACCAGGTAAGGAGTTTGTGATTTACAGTGATGCGTCCATGAATGGACTTAGTTGTGTACTTATGCAGGAAGGGCAGGTAATTGCTTATGCCTTTAGACAACTAAAGCCACATGAGAAGAACTATTCGATACATGATTTAGAGCTAGCTACCATTATTTTTGCGTTGAAGATTTGGAGACATCATTTGCACGGTGAGAAGTGCCACATATTCACTGATCACAAAAGTTTGAAATTGAAGCAAAGAAGATGGCTAGAGTTGATTAAAGATTATGAGCTAGTGATCGATTATCACCCAGGGTATGTGTACCGAAGAATGATGAGCTTATTCGAAAGATCTTACAGGAAGCACATAGTAGTTTTTTTTGTCTATTCATCCAGGTAGTACAAAGATGTATAATGATTTGAAGAAATGTACTGGTGGGTAGGAATGAAAAGGGACATTTCAGAGTTTGTTTCTAGATGCTTGATCTGTCAGCAGGATTGCCATTTACATCGAGAAAGAAAGATGTAGTATGGGTTGTGATTGATAAGTTAACGAAGTCGGCTCATTTTATCCCAGTTCGTATGGATTTTTCACTTGACAAGTTGGCCGAGTTGTATATTTCAGAGATAGGCAGACTACATGGGGTAGACGAGGCTACATGGGAACTCGAAGAGGCTATGCGAAAACAGTACCCAAAGCTCTTCACAGGTAGGATTTTCGGGGACGAAAGTCCCTAAAGGGGGGAGAAATGTAACATCCCGAAATAGGGCCTAAACGGAATAGTGGTTGCGAAACCACAAATCTGAGGTAGAAAATTTTATTTTATTATTATTTTGAGGTCTATGATATGTTTGCATGATTGTGTGAAAAGTTCGTGAAGAAATTCTATGCATAAAGTACTTAATTTGAAATTAGGGACTAAATTGAATAAATTGCAAAACTTGTGTTCTAGAAGTATTTTGCATAAAATTGAATTGGATTATTAATTAGAGGTCCTTAAAGAGTAATTTTACCAATTTTAAGTTCGTGGACAAAATTAGGACATGGAAGGAATTTTTGAAAGTTTAGTAGTAAGGGCATTTTGGTCATTTAGTTATTAAAATGAATTAAAAACAAAATTAAAAGCCAATTTTTGTCCATCTTCTTCATTAGGACGAAATTTCAAGGGTTCTCCATAGCTAGGGTTTGTTTCAAGCTTTCAAGCTCCATGGTAAGTGATTCCAAGCCCCGTTTTAATGTTCTTTACGCTTTTTGAGTCCCAAGAGCTCGATAAAGCTTATGCTAGCAATAATTTAAGTTAGGGTTCATATTTGGAAAAATATCCATAGGTGAAATTTGTGTATTTTGGTGTTTTATGATAGAATATGAGGTTTTAAATTATGTTAGACAACTTGTACTACTCGGTTTTAAGCAAAAACGAGTAAAAGGACTTAATCGGTAAAAATACCTAATAGTCATAAGTGCTTGTTAGAGTATGAATTTGATGCTGCCATAGAAGGGAAAAATGACCAGCATGTCATGAAACATAAGAAAATAGGCTGAAGTTTAATTTACGAGCTTTGGGGCAAAAGTGTAAATATGCAAAAGTTTAGGGGCAAAATTGTAATTTTGCCAAAATATGATTTTGGGTCAATTTGAATAATTTGAGTCCTAATTAGACTATATTTAAAATGATAGAGCAAGGAAAACTGAAATTCAAGCTAAAATGGAGAAAATACCAAGTTGTGGACGAAATGGTAAAAGTAGCTATTTTTGCATACGAGGTAAGTTCTGATAAATAGATGCAATGTTCTTTTATTTTACATTATTATTGTTAATTTCCAGAATTTATATACTTATTTTATGAGGATATTTAAAGTCGAATTAAAGGCGAAGTGACAGAGAAAAAGCATTAGGAAGCCCCGTTTGAACCTTAGGAATATTAGGATATTAGGGTTGACAGGACAGGACAGGACAGAAATGAGCCATGTAAGTCCATATCAGTTATATGGCTTTGGAGACAGGAATGAGCCATGTAAGCCCATATTATATATATATGGCATTGGAGACAGGAATAATTCATGTAAGTCCATGTCGAAGACATGGCATTGGCAGGATATTGATAGACAGGAACGACCCCAGTATCCTTAGTATTCCGAGTGGTTCAATGGGTCATTGTACACGTTAAATTACAGTGAATTATAAGCAAAAGGGAAGGTAGATTATATTTATGAATAGTGAAAGGTCAGGTAAGAAAGAAGGTAAGTAAGTAAAGAAGAAGGTAGAAAATGAGAAGTAAAGAAAGTTTATGAGGCTAGGTGACATTATGTATAATTATTCATTATGTTGAATGCTGTAATTTATTTGCTTGTAAGCTTGCTAAGCCTAGTGCTTACTCTCTTTATTTTCTTTTTCTTATAGTTTTTATCACGCCACTCGGGGATCGAAGGAAACGTCGGAGACCCGATCACACTATCGAAGAAATCACATTGGTATAGTTAGACGTTTAGTTTTGTGTATGGCATGTATAGGAACTTGGTTTCTTTTGATATGATATGATCAATGAATGATGTGTAAATACTTGCTAGTGATTAGTTAATAGAATGGCTGATGATATACATGTTTAATTGTATGTATGAATAAGTAGTAACTATCACATGAAAACTAAGAAAAATGTGAAAGTAACTTAAAAACAGATTCAAGTATCAGAAATAATGTGATTTTGAAAAATCACTAAAAATCGTAGAGACATGGTTTGATGGTGAATAATATATGAAATTAAATCTTATTATGTCTATTTTCTTATGGAATAAGCAAAACAGGTAAAGGTATTATATTTTATGAGATATCTGAGTTTTAGTGAAACAGGGTCAGAGAAAATTCTAGATCCCCTGTTTCAACTTTGGAAATTCACCATAAATTGTACAAAAATAATTAGGTGGTTTAATTTATATGGTTAGAATCATTATTGAATCTAGTTTTAATATAAAGAAACGGTATAGTTATATTAATTTTGTATATGGAGAAAAGTGGTTCGTAGTAAGTAGAGGTCAGTGCAGTCAAATTCTGAAACAGGGGTATCTTTAACTAATAAACTGTACTAATTGACTAAGTCAAAAATTCTAAAAAAAAATTAGTAGATAGATATATGAGTCTAGTTTCAGGAAAAATTTACGGATATTAATTTTGAGTTTTGAAACTCGAGAAATGAATTTTTAAGCAGATATGACGCAGAAAAACAGTTTATTCTGAAAATTAAAATAAGTGGTTTAGAGTTGTTTAAAAGGTAAGATAAGTTTAGTAACACCTCAAGCTTGACTCCGGTGACGGTTTTGGGCGTGGGGGCATTACAATATACATGTACATACCTATACCAATTCATAGCAAGTTCATACATACATTGGCATTTAGTGTGCAAGGCATTAAGCTTATATACAAACTTTATAATTTTTTCGATTTTAAGCTCATAATATACATGTACATAACTATACCAATTCATAGCAAGTTCATACATACATAGAATGTCGTTGAATACTTAATTCCTTGCACACTAAATGCCATACTCGATATCTCGCACACTAAGTGCCGTACATAGTTGAAGCTAAGTGCCGTACATAGTTGAAGCTATCTCAAATTGCACACTAAGTGCCATATATAGCCGAAGCTATGTCGAATTGCACACTAAGTGCCACAAATAGCCGATTTGTTGTCGAACATAATTGTAGTCCTGTATATACAATTTATGCAATATTACAGCACTAAAAGCATAATTATTGCAATGCTTAATAAATACGAACTTACCTCGGATGCTAAAATAGCGAATCGAGTTGATTAGCCGATAACTTTATCTTTTCCCCGAACCAAGTTTGTATTCTGCTTTTCTTGATCTAATTATATTCAAAATTAACTTCTTCAATCATTTATTCATTCAACTTTGTCTAAAATACACTTTAAAACATATTTACAATTTTAACCACTAACTTTACACATTTATCAATTTAATCCCAATTTTCCATTTTCACTAAAAATCACTTCACAAAACTTGCTTAACTATCAACAACCATTCATAATATATCAAGAAACTTCAAAATACACATGTATTCAATAATGGCATCATTCAAAATCTTTAACAGTTTTGCAATATAGTCCCTGGGCTAGCTATACCTAGTTGCAATAATCTCAAAAACATAAAAATCATTAATAATCGAGCTCACCAGTTGAGCTTTCAAAGTAGACAAAACCTAGGTCATTCCCTTGGCTTTTAATCTTTGAAATTTCGATGGAAGAAACTAAGAAAGATGATAGCCTTATGCGTTATGTTATTATTTTACTATGTTATTTAATAAATTACTAATTTAACCTTTAAGTATATAACATTAAAATTCTTTTATACATGTCCATAAATGTCCACTTACCTTAATAATGGTCCATTTAACACTTAAGGACCTCCACAATTAAATTTCATTGCTATTAGATACTTTTAGCTAATAGAACTCTACTTTTACACTTTACGCGATTTAGTCTTTTTTATCAAATTGACTATTTAAACAACAAAATTTCTTCACAAAATTTTCACACATACATGCTATCATGTTGTAACCATTAAAATAATGATAAAATAAATATTTTGACTTCAAATTTGTGGTTCTGAAACCACTGTTCTAATTTGACTAAAAACAGGCTGTTGCAACTCTCCCCCTTAGGGATTTTCGTCCCCAAAAATCTTACCAGTAAATAGGTTCAGGTATGTTTTCTCATAGCATCCTCGGGTTCCCATGTAGCTTCTTCAACCCTGTGTCGATGCCATAATGCTTTCACTAATGCGATTCTCTTATTTCTCAGCTCTTTGATCTCACGAGCTAAAATTCAAATCGGTTTTTCCCTATATGATAAATCTGACTGTATCTAAACTTCAGTTGGAGAAATAACGTACGAAGGATCTGATCGATATCTTTGTAGCATCGATACGTGAAACACATTATGTATCTTTTCTAACTCAGATAGTAAGGACAGCCAATATGCCACTGGCCTAACTCGCTTAGTAATCTCATACGGGCTGATGAATCGTGGACTCAATTTTCCTTTCCGACCAAACCGCAATATCTTTTTCCATGGTGACACTTTCAAAAACACTTTATTCCTGATCTGGAACTCAATATCTTTCCTTTTCAAGTTTGCGTATGATTTTGTCTATCCGAAGCTGCTTTTAAACTATCGCGAATTACTTTCACTTTTTCTTCATTCTCTCTAACCAGATCAACCCTGTGAATCTTATTTTTGCTGAGCTCACTCCAATAAAACGGTGCTCGACATTTACAACCGTATAGAGCTTCATACGGCACCATTTTTATACTCGATTTGAAGCTATTATTGTAAGCAAATTCAATTAGCGGTAGATATTTCTCCCAGCTACCTTTAAACTCAAGAATGCAACAACGCAACATATCCTCAAGCATCTGAATAACTCATTCGGATTGACCATCTGTTTGCGGGTGAAATGCAGTGCTAAAATACAGTATTGAACCCAAAGCTTCTTGAATTTCTTCCAAAATCGTGAAGTAAATCTTGGATCTCTATCCGAAACAATAGATATGGGAACACCATGTAATCTCACAATTGCAGAAATATACAACTCGGCTAATTTATCAAGCGAGAAATCTGTACGTACTAGAATGAAATGAGCTGATTTCATTAATCTGTCAACAACAACCCAGATCACATTTTTCTTTTTCAGAGATAAGGGCAAATCTGATACGAAATCCATTGTTACTCTATCCCATTTCCACTCAGGAATCATAAAAGGATGTAATAAACCTGACGGCACTTGATGCTTAACTTTGACTTGCTAAAAAATTAAACATTTCGAAACAAATTTTGAGATATCTTGTTTCATGCCGTGTCACCAATAAATTTGTTTCAAATCATTATACATTTTCGTGCTTCCTGCATGTACTGATAAACAACTATTGTGTCCTTGTTTAGAATCTTCCGAATGAGCTCAAAATTTCTTGGTACACATATTCTATCACAAAACATCAAATAGTCATCAGGCCCTATTTGAAACTCTAAATCAGAAGTCGACTTACACTGAGCTCGTTTTGCTTGCAATTCATTATCAAATTTTTAAGCCTCACAAATATTCTATAGAAACAATGGTCTCACTCTCAACTCGACTGTCGAATCGTCGTCAGACAAAGCTAATTGTGTGTTCAAAGCACGTAAAGCAAATAAGGACTTTCGGCTCAAAGCATCAGCGACTAAGTTCAATTTTCTCAGATGATAGTCAATTATTAATTCATAGTCTTTAGCAATTTTAACCATCTCCGTTATCACAAATTAAAATCTTTCTAAGTCATCAGATATTTCATACTTTTGTGGTCGGTATAAATATTGCATTTCTCACCAAACAAGTAATGACGCCAAATTTTCAATGCACATACTATCGCGGTTAACTCTAGATCGTGCATCAGATAATTTTTTTCATGCAACTTCAATTGTCTCGAGGCATAAGGTACAACATTACCTTCCTACATCAAAACACAACCCAGGCCATGTAACGATGCATTACTAAAAACTACGAATTCTTTACCCCACTCAAGCTGAACTAACATTGGTGCCTCTATTAATAATGCTTTTAACTATTCGAAGCTCTGCTGACACTTTTCTGACCACTCAAATTTAACATCTTTTTGAAGAAATCGTGCCATCGACATCACAATCATCGAGAAGTATTTCACAAATCATCTGTAATTGTAACAACCTGGTTTTAGCTAAATCGGAACAATGGTTTTAGAATCACAAATCTGAGGTCATAAAAATATTTTAATATTATTTTGTTTGTTTAAAACATGATAGCATGTATGTGTGAAAGTTTCGTGATTTAGTTTTATCGATTGAATGTTTAATTTGATAAAAGGACTAAATCGCGTAAAATGCAAAAGTTGCGTTCTATATGATAAATGTGTCTAATGCTATGGCTTATTACATGAAAGGTCCTTATGTTGTAAATAGACCATTGATAGTGGATTTTGACATAAATTGGCTTAATAACAATAATTTGGTGGCTTTTAATTAAGTTTAAAATAGTAAATTGGTTATTAAGGTTAGTTAAATTAAAACAAAATCCAAAATTAAGCTTCATTTCTTTCTTTCTTGGCCGAATGTTGATGAGAAGAAAGCCATAGATTGGGTTTTAGGGTTTGACACTTGCAAGCTTGATTGGTAAGTGTTTTGAGCTTGGTTTTGATGATTTCTATGTTTTTGTGATTGTTGCTTTGACTATTAGCTAGCCCGTGTCCTAATTTTTGAGTTTTTTGGTGATTTTGTAATAATCCATTGAAGAATTTATGAGCTTTGTGATGGTTAATGATGAATTATGGAAGTTAGATAATAGATTATCATATTTTGTAAAATGATTTTTAGTAAAATTGCATAAAAGGGTTAATATGTGAAAAGATGAAAATGTGTGGTTAAATGTGTAAAATATTGATAAATATGGGATGTTAAGGAGCCTATAGAAATTTGGCTATGTAACACCCCTAACCCGTACCCGTCGCTAGAGGGTTAAAGAGTATTACCATGTACAAAAGAGACATATCAAGATAACTAGGTATAGTGATTCATTCTTAGGTTCAATTCACATCAAACATTGAAAACATTAATTAAATCTCAAACACACATTCAGCTTAACCATTTGCCACACATACAGTAACTTATCAAGCCATTTTCGGATGGTTACACATATATACATCATCAAAAAGATAATTATTTAACAAACAAAAGTCAAGCCTATACATGCCATTATCGAATTTTAACTACTAGAGTACCAAAAAGTTTAGATAGTGTGGACGACTTCGACTTTGAGATCCCTGAGACATTAGCTGACGAACAAAATCTACAAAACAGAGAATTAAGGCAACAAAGTAAGCATTACCATGCTTAGTAAATTTTAAGCATTTCAAACAATTGAAATGTTATCATTAAAATCAAACATTAAGTATCAATAAGTTCATATTCAAATTATAAATCATTTAACCGATTATACACAAGCATACTAGTTATAAGACTTATTGGCCGAATACATACACGTATACTCACGAGACTTTTAGCACATATGTTACCATACTATTTAGCTCATACAATTAAATTTAGACATATACTTTCATATAACAATGAACATCAACCGAATAGGCCATTCTCTTATTCGTAGATACAGTACTTATCCGCACACATACATATATATATACAAATTGATATATACATATGTATATATATAATTATCATTCTTTGATAATAATGGTTTGCTTTAAAAAAAAAAATCAATTGACATATGAGTACGTAATACGTACCTGGCTATCTTAATATATCATACAAAATCAATAGTGGTTTCTTCGAATATTCGAATTCACAATTTTACTCAAATCACCGACGTTAAGCCTGCTAGGCTTAAAACCCGAGTCCAATTTCTGGCACAAAGCTTGCAGGACTATAAGCCCGGATATATTTTCAGCACGTAGCCTGCGGACCTCAAGTCCGGATATGTTTCCAGCATGTAGCTGCGGACCTCAAGTCCGGATATATTATTCCAGCAAGAAGCCTGCAGGTCTTTGAGCCCGGATATAATTCCAGTATTTAGAACATTTTACATTATTAGTAGTCATTAGCTAAGTTCGGACATATGCTTTATATAAACACCATTATTTTATTTCGGTATAAATTCATGCACAAATATCACATATATCTTTCATCAATCAAACTTAACCCGAATTTACAATTCAACTTAATTCGAATACATATATAAGTCAAGGCATCATCAAATTTATACTAAAGGCGAATACTCAAAACTTACCTCGGATATTTTGGATGATTGTAGATAATTTACTCGTCTGCTTTCTCCTTTCCCCTATTTGATTTAGACCCCTTTTGTTCTTGATCTCCTCCTTAATTAAACAAATAGATTTATTAAAATTACTTACTCAACTTTACTTCCTAGTAGTCACATTAAACGATCAAATAAAACTCCAATACATATTCTATTATTATTTTTTTATTTTTTTATTTAAAATATGACATGAATTAATTTCCTAAATATCTAATTCGCAAACTCAACAATATTCATATAACTTATCATGCCTTCATATGAATAAATTCATTTAAGATCATTATACGACCCATTCAACCCCAATTACTCAATATTAAACTTTCATACACAATTTCCCTCTCATGATCAAATGTAACAAATTACTTATAGATTACACTATTGCCAAACAATGACCGAATATGCATATCAAATAATTAGGTTACTTACACTTAACTCACATAGACAAAACACAGATAACTTAAGGGTTCAAATATAAATCCCACCCAAACTTCCTATGACTTAATCCCTTAACCCCTTATTGTCGAATATTCATTTAATAATCAACTCACATACTCATACATGGACGATTTGAAATTTCCTTTAACCAATTATACAATCAGCAATGGCTACAATAAATTAACAAGCCTTAGAAACTTCTTTAACCTTTTAACTTCATCTTATTACCCCTAAAGTCCGAATGCACACACATAATAAAATATAATGCCAAACGTCATTAACTAATAAAATCACACATACACAATTTATATACAAATTTCATCCTTACAATGCATATAGTTCATTCGGCCATTCATCACTCACCTAACAAAACTTCATATCAAATTCCTATGACCGATCACACATATACTTACATTCCAATATTCGTAACATCCAAAAATCACATTCTAAATAAAATAGTCATGAATAATGCCGAATCCCTAAGTGTTCAAACATAAATTTTTACTCAATTCAAAACATATAAACAACATTTGTTCAAGACATCAAACCTCTTTAATTTCGGCCATTACTAATATAAACATTTACAAATCATATTCTTAGGAAGACCAATTTCTTTCCACAACGCATTCATCATCAACACTTAGATTAAACAACCAAAATTCCTTGCTTTATACCCTAGCCGAATGCTCCAATCATCCATCAATATTACAAATTTATTCATAGGCTAAGTAAGAACCATGATTATTTACCTAAAACAAGTTAAAATTTCACAATTTAACATAATATACTAACCTCCTTAATGACTCAAGTGACCAAAAATTCTTCCCTCCCTTTCTTTCTTTCATTCGGCCAAGATGAACAAGAATGGAGCTTTGTTTTTATCACCCCTTTTTTTTATTTATTTATTCATTAACAATATAAAATTATACAACCATTATAAGTAATTATTTATATCTATTTTTAATATAAATTCCTCATCATGGCCGGCCACTATAAACAAAACGGGATATTTGACATGCAAGCACAAGCATTTTATATCATGCACTAATAGGCCACTTTAACATTTACCTAGCACATTTCTAAATTTTCTCACACAAGTCCTATTTAATAAATTTCACATACTATTAACAAAGTTTAAGCATGAAATTTTTCACACATGCATATTCATATATAATAATCATCAATTATGACGGTTAATTATTTTTATGACTCGGTTTTGTCGTCCCAAAACCACTTTTCGATTAGGGTCAAATTAGGCTGTCACAGGCTAGCTTGGGTTTAATTGAAATTGTTGTAAATTGTGTTTTTATGAAATAGGGACTAAATTGTAAGAAATGTGAAAGTTTAGGGCCAAAGTGCAAATTGGCTTAAATATGTGTTTAAAGACTAAATTGATAGAGTTGGTCATTAAATGGATTGATTTTAAATATATATAGGTCAAGAACGAAAGAAATCAGATTTAGATCAAAGGAAATCGAAAGTTATCAAATAGTTGATCTAGTCCCTCTATTTCGACTACAAGGTAAGTTCATATGCAAGTAAATGTCTTAAATTGAATTATATGTGTTTATTTGTCATTGAATTGTTATAAATGTTGGATGAGCAATTACGAGCAAGAATCGATAGTGTTATGACATCCGAAAGTCCTGTACGAACCTTAGGAATAGTATAGGATATGAATGTCATGACATTAGGTTATCAAGATGTGATTACATGTATGACCATGTCTGGGACATTGGCATTGTATTGTGATTACGTGTAAGACCATGTCTGGGACATCGGCATCGTATTATGATTTTGTGTAAGACCCTGTCTGGTACAGTGGCATCGATATATGATGACATGTAAGACCATATCAGAGATATGGCATTGTACGAGCTTATGTGATTTTCGAGTATCGTTAACAATTTTGAATGGTTCAACGGGCAAAGTCAAGTCAAGAAAGATATGTGAATGAGTTAAGT